>CM017441.1:31628488-32222997 GCA_007726485.1 Eragrostis curvula | reverse complement strand
CTGTTTTTTAGTGTTTTCCTATGGGAACCCTCCACTTACATCAAAACATATAAAAAGTGAAAACGAGCGCTTCCCGCGCCATTTTGGTGCGCTTTTGCTACGAAACAGCACTAATGCACCAAAACGGCTCCGGAAACATCCCAGGTTTGCATCGACCGCAAGTAAACTCATGTTTTTGAGTGTTTTCCTAAGAAAACAATCCAATTACATCAAACATCATAACGAGTGAAAATAAGCGCTTCCTGCATCGTTTTGCATGAACAGCACCGATGCACAAAAATGGCTCCGGAACATCCCGTTTGCATCGTCCGCAAGTAAAGTAATGTTTTTTAGTGTTTTCCTATGGGAACCCTCCAATTACATCAAAACATCATAACGAGTGAAAACGAGCGCTTCCGTGCCAGTTTTGGTGCGTTTTGCATGAAACAGCACTAATGCACCAAAACAGGCTCCGGAACATCCCGGTTTGCATCGACCGCAAGTGAACTCATGTTTTTGAGTGTTTTCCTATGGAACCAGACAATTACATCAAAACATCATAATAAGTGAAAACAAGACTTTCCCGCGCCGTTTTGGTGCGTTTTGCACGAAACAGCACTAATGCTCCAAAATGGCTCCGAACATCCAGTTTGCATCGACCGCAAGTAAACTCATGTTTTCGAGTGTTTTCCTATGGGAACCATCCAATTACATCAAAACATCATAAGAGTGAAAACGAGCGCTTCCCGCGTCATTTTGGTGCCTTTTGCACGAAACAGCACTAATGCACCAAAACGGCTCCGGAACATCCCGGTTTGCATTGTCCGCAAGTAAACTCATGTTTTTGAGTGTTTTTCTGATGGGATCAATCCAATTACATCAAAACATCATAACGAGTGAAAATGAGCTCTGCCTGCATCCTTTTGCATTAAACAACACTGATGCACAAAAACGGCTCCGAAAGATCCCGGTTTGCATCGTCCGCAAGTAAACTCATGTTTTGAGTGTTTTCCTATGGGAACCCTCCAATTACATTAAAACATCATACCGAGTGAAAACGAGCGCTTCCCGTGCCGTTTTGGTGCATTTTGCATGAAACAGCACTAATGCACCAAAACGGCTCCGGAACATCCCCGTTTGCATCGACCGCAAGTGAACTGATGTTTTGAGTGTTTTCCTATGGGAACCCTCCAATTACATCAAAACATCATGACAAGTGAAAACAAGTGGTTCTCGCGCCGTTTTGGTGCGTTTTGCACGAAACAGCACTAATGCACCAAAATGGCTCCGGAACATCCAGTTTGCATCGACCGCAAGTGAACTCATGTTTTGAGTGTTTTCCTAAGAAAACAATCCAATTACATCAAAACATCATAACGAGTGAAAATGAGCGCTGCCTGCATCCTTTTGCATTAAACAACACTGATGCACAAAAACGGCTCCGAAAGATCCCGGTTTGCATCGTCCGCAAGTAAACTCATGTTTTGAGTGTTTTCCTATGGGAACCCTCCAATTACATTAAAACATCATAACGAGTTAAAACGAGCGCTTCCCGTGCCGTTTTGGTGTGTTTTGCAGGAAACAGCACTAATGCACCAAAACGGCTCCGGAACATCCCGGTTTGCATCGACCGCAAGTAAACTCATGTTTTCGAGTGTCTTCTTATGGGAACCTTCCAATTACATGAAAACATCACAGCGAGTGAAAATGAGTGCTCCCCGCGCCGTTTTGGTAAGTTTTCCCCGAAACAACAATAATGCACCAAAACGGCTCCGGAACATCCCGGTTTGCATCGTCCGCAAGTAAACTCATGTTTTTGAGTGTTTTCCTATGGGAACAATCCAATTACATCAAAACATCATGACAAGTGAAAACAAGAGGTTCTCGCGCCGTTTTGGTGCGTTTTGCACGAAACAGCACTAATGCACCAAAATGGCTCCGGAACATCCCAGTTTGCATCGACCGCAAGTAAACTCATGTTTTTGAGTGTTTTCCTAAGAAAACAATCCAATTACATCAAAACATCATAACGAGTGAAAATAAGCGCTTCCTGCATCGTTTTGCATGAAACAGCACTGATGCACAAAAACGGCTCCGGAACATCCCGGTTTGCATCCTCCGCAAGTAAACTTATGTTTTTGAGTGTTTTCCTATGGGAACCCTCCAATTACATCAAAACATCATAACTAGTGAAAACGAGCGCTTCCCGCGCCATTTTGGTGCCTTTTGCTCGAAACAGCACTAATGCACCAAAATGGCTCCGGAACATCCCAGTTTGCATCGACCGCAAGTAAACTCATGTTTTTGAGTGTTTTCCTAAGAAAACAATCCAATTACATCAAAACATCATAACGAGTGAAAATAAGCGCTTCCTGCATCGTTTTGCATGAAACAGCACTGATGCACAAAAACGGCTCCGGAACATCCCGGTTTGCATCCTCCGCAAGTAAACTTATGTTTTTGAGTGTTTTCCTATGGGAACCCTCCAATTACATGAAAACATCATAACTAGTGAAAACGAGCACTTCCCATGCCGTTTTGGTGCGTTTTGCATGTAATAGCACTAATGCACCAAAATGGCTCCGGAACATCCCAGTTTGCATCGACCGCAAGTAAACTCATGTTTTTGAGCGTTTTCCTATGGGAACCCTCCAATTACATCAAAACATCATAACTAGTGAAAACGAGCACTTCCCATGCCGTTTTGGTGCGTTTTGCATGTAATAGCACTAATGCACCAAAACGGCTCCAGAACATCCCGGTTTGCATCGACCACAAGTAAACTCATGTTTTTAGTGTTTTCCTTTGGGAACCATACAAATACATCAAAACATCATAACGAGTGAAAAGGAGCGCTTCCTGCATCGTTTTGCATGAAACAGCACCGATGCACAAAAATGGCTCCGGAACATCCCGGTTTGCATCGTCCGCAAGGAAAGTAATGTTTTTTAGTGTTTTCCTATGGGAACCCTCCAATTACATCAAAACATCATAACGAGTGAAAACGAGCGCTTCCCGCGCCATTTTGATGCCTTTTGCACGAAACAGCACTAATGCACCAAAATGGCTCCGGAACATCCCAGTTTGCATCGACCGCAAGTAAACTCATGTTTTTGAGTGTTTTCCTATGGGAACCCTCCAATTACATTAAAACATCATAACGAGTGAAAACGAGCGCTTCCCGTGCCGTTTGGTGCATTTTGCACGAAACAGCACTAATGCACCAAAATGGCTCCGGAACATCCCAGTTTGCATCGACCGCAAGTAAACTCATGTTTTTGAGTGTTTTCCTAAGAAAACAATCCAATTACATCAAAACATCATAACGAGTGAAAATAAGCGCTTCCTGCATCGTTTTGCATGAAACAGCACTGATGCACAAAAACGGCTCCGGAACATCCCGGTTTGCATCCTCCGCAAGTAAACTTATGTTTTTGAGTGTTTTCCTATGGGAACCCTCCAATTACATGAAAACATCATAACTAGTGAAAACGAGCACTTCCCATGCCGTTTTGGTGCGTTTTGCATGTAATAGCACTAATGCACCAAAATGGCTCCGGAACATCCCAGTTTGCATCGACCGCAAGTAAACTCATGTTTTTGAGCGTTTTCCTATGGGAACCCTCCAATTACATCAAAACATCATAACTAGTGAAAACGAGCACTTCCCATGCCGTTTTGGTGCGTTTTGCATGTAATAGCACTAATGCACCAAAACGGCTCCAGAACATCCCGGTTTGCATCGACCACAAGTAAACTCATGTTTTTTAGTGTTTTCCTTTGGGAACCATACAAATACATCAAAACATCATAACGAGTGAAAAGGAGCGCTTCCTGCATCGTTTTGCATGAAACAGCACCGATGCACAAAAATGGCTCCGGAACATCCCGGTTTGCATCGTCCGCAAGGAAAGTAATGTTTTTTAGTGTTTTCCTATGGGAACCCTCCAATTACATCAAAACATCATAACGAGTGAAAACGAGCGCTTCCCGCGCCATTTTGATGCCTTTTGCACGAAACAGCACTAATGCACCAAAATGGCTCCGGAACATCCCAGTTTGCATCGACCGCAAGTAAACTCATGTTTTTGAGTGTTTTCCTAAGAAAACAATCCAATTACATCAAAACATCATAACGAGTGAAAATAAGCGCTTCCTGCATCGTTTTGCATGAAACAGCACCGATGCACAAAAATGGCTCCGGAACATCCCGGTTTGCATCGTCCGCAAGTAAAGTAATGTTTTTTAGTGTTTTCCTATGGGAACCCTCCAATTACATCAAAACATCATAACGAGTGAAAACGAGCGCTTCCCGTGCCGTTTTGGTGCGTTTTGCATGAAACAGCACTAATGCACCAAAACAGCTCCGGAACATCCCGGTTTGCATCGACCGCAAGTGAAACTCATGTTTTTGAGTGTTTTCCTATGGGAACCAGCCAATTACATCAAAACATCATAACTAGTGAAAACAAGAGCTTCCCGCGCCGTTTTGGTGCGTTTTGCACGAAACAGCACTAATGCACCAAAATGGCTCCGGAACATCCCAGTTTGCATCGACCGCAAGTAAACTCATGTTTTTGAGTGTTTTCCTATGGGAACCATCCAATTACATCAAAACATCATAACGAGTGAAAACGAGCGCTTCCCGCGTCATTTTGGTGCCTTTTGCACGAAACAGCACTAATGCACCAAAACGGCTCCGGAACATCCCGGTTTGCATTGACCGCAAGTAAACTCATGTTTTTGAGTGTTTTCCTATGGAATCAATCCAATTACATCAAAACATCATAACGAGTGAAAATGAGCGCTTCCTGCATCGTTTTGCATGAAACAGCACTGATGCACAAAAACGGCTCCGAACGATCCCGGTTTGCATCGTCCGCAAGTAAACTTATGTTTTTGAGTGTTTTCCTATGGGAACCCTCCAATTACATTAAAACATCATAACGAGTGAAAACGAGCGCTTCCCGTGCCGTTTTGGTGCATTTTGCATGAAACAGCACTAATGCACCAAAACGGCTCCGGAACATCCCAGTTTGCATCGACCGCAAGTAACTCATGTTTTTGAGTGTTTTCCTATGGGAACCCTCCAATTACATCAAAACATCATAACTAGTGAAAACGAGCACTTCCCATGCCGTTTTGGTGCGTTTTGCATGTAATAGCACTAATGCACCAAAACGGCTCCAGAACATCCCGGTTTGCATCGACCACAAGTAAACTCATGTTTTTTAGTGTTTTCCTTTGGGAACCATACAAATACATCAAAACATCATAACGAGTGAAAAGGAGCGCTTCCTGCATCGTTTTGCATGAAACAGCACCGATGCACAAAAATGGCTCCGGAACATCCCGGTTTGCATCGTCCGCAAGGAAAGTAATGTTTTTTAGTGTTTTCCTATGGGAACCCTCCAATTACATCAAAACATCATAACGAGTGAAAACGAGCGCTTCCCGCGCCATTTTGGTGCCTTTTGCACGAAACAGCACTAATGCACCAAAATGGCTCCGGAACATCCCAGTTTGCATCGACCGCAAGTAAACTCATGTTTTTGAGTGTTTTCCTAAGAAAACAATCCAATTACATCAAAACATCATAACGAGTGAAAATGAGCGCTTCCTGCATCGTTTTGCAGTTCGAAACAACACTATGCACAAAAACGGCTCCGGAACATCCCGGTTTGCATCGTCCGCAAGTAACTTAATGTTTTTGAGTGTTTTCCTATGGGAACCCTCCAATTACATCAAAACATCATAACAAGTGAAAACGAGCGCTTCTCGCGCCGTTTGGTGCGTTTTGCACGAAACAGCACTAATGCACCAAAATGGCTCCGGAACATCCCAGTTTGCATCGACCGCAAGTAAACTCATGTTTTTGAGTGTTTTCCTAAGAAAACAATCCAATTACATCAAAACATCATAACGAGTGAAAATAAGCGCTTCCTGCATCGTTTTGCATGAAACAGCACTGATGCACAAAAACGGCTCCGGAACATCCCGGTTTGCATCCTCCGCAAGTAAACTTATGTTTTTGAGTGTTTTCCTATGGGAACCCTCCAATTACATCAAAACATCATAACTAGTGAAAACGAGCGCTTCCCGCGCCATTTTGGTGCCTTTTGCTCGAAACAGCACTAATGCACCAAAATGGCTCCGGAACATCCCAGTTTGCATCGACCGCAAGTAAACTCATGTTTTTGAGTGTTTTCCTAAGAAAACAATCCAATTACATCAAAACATCATAACGAGTGAAAATAAGCGCTTCCTGCATCGTTTTGCATGAAACAGCACTGATGCACAAAAACGGCTCCGGAACATCCCGGTTTGCATCCTCCGCAAGTAAACTTATGTTTTTGAGTGTTTTCCTATGGGAACCCTCCAATTACATGAAAACATCATAACTAGTGAAAACGAGCACTTCCCATGCCGTTTTGGTGCGTTTTGCATGTAATAGCACTAATGCACCAAAATGGCTCCGGAACATCCCAGTTTGCATCGACCGCAAGTAAACTCATGTTTTTGAGCGTTTTCCTATGGGAACCCTCCAATTACATCAAAACATCATAACTAGTGAAAACGAGCACTTCCCATGCCGTTTTGGTGCGTTTTGCATGTAATAGCACTAATGCACCAAAACGGCTCCAGAACATCCCGGTTTGCATCGACCACAAGTAAACTCATGTTTTTTAGTGTTTTCCTTTGGGAACCATACAAATACATCAAAACATCATAACGAGTGCAAAGGAGCGCTTCCTGCATCGTTTTGCATGAAACAGCACCGATGCACAAAAATGGCTCCGGAACATCCCGGTTTGCATCGTCCGCAAGGAAAGTAATGTTTTTTAGTGTTTTCCTATGGGAACCCTCCAATTACATCAAAACATCATAACAAGTGAAAACGAGCGCTTCCCGCGCCATTTTGATGCCTTTTGCACGAAACAGCACTAATGCACCAAAATGGCTGCGGAACATCCCAGTTTGCATCGACCGCAAGTAAACTCATGTTTTGAGTGTTTTCCTATGGAACCTCCAATTACATCAAAACATCATAACGAGTGAAAACGAGCGCTTCCCGTGCCGTTTTGGTGCATTTTGCACGAAACAGCACTAATGCACCAAAATGGCTCCGGAACATCCCAGTTTGCATCGACCGCAAGTAAACTCATGTTTTTGAGTGTTTTCCTAAGAAAACAATCCAATTACATCAAAACATCATAACGAGTGAAAATAAGCGCTTCCTGCATCGTTTTGCATGAAACAGCACTGATGCACAAAAACGGCTCCGGAACATCCCGGTTTGCATCCTCCGCAAGTAAACTTATGTTTTTGAGTGTTTTCCTATGGGAACCCTCCAATTACATGAAAACATCATAACTAGTGAAAACGAGCACTTCCCATGCCGTTTTGGTGCGTTTTGCATGTAATAGCACTAATGCACCAAAATGGCTCCGGAACATCCCAGTTTGCATCGACCGCAAGTAAACTCATGTTTTTGAGCGTTTTCCTATGGGAACCCTCCAATTACATCAAAACATCATAACTAGTGAAAACGAGCACTTCCCATGCCGTTTTGGTGCGTTTTGCATGTAATAGCACTAATGCACCAAAACGGCTCCAGAACATCCCGGTTTGCATCGACCACAAGTAAACTCATGTTTTTTAGTGTTTTCCTTTGGGAACCATACAAATACATCAAAACATCATAACGAGTGAAAAGGAGCGCTTCCTGCATCGTTTTGCATGAAACAGCACCGATGCACAAAAATGGCTCCGGAACATCCCGGTTTGCATCGTCCGCAAGGAAAGTAATGTTTTTTAGTGTTTTCCTATGGGAACCCTCCAATTACATCAAAACATCATAACGAGTGAAAACGAGCGCTTCCCGCGCCATTTTGATGCCTTTTGCACGAAACAGCACTAATGCACCAAAATGGCTCCGGAACATCCCAGTTTGCATCGACCGCAAGTAAACTCATGTTTTTGAGTGTTTTCCTAAGAAAACAATCCAATTACATCAAAACATCATAACGAGTGAAAATAAGCGCTTCCTGCATCGTTTTGCATGAAACAGCACTGATGCACAAAAACGGCTCCGGAACATCCCGGTTTGCATCGTCCGCAAGTAAAGTAATGTTTTTTAGTGTTTTCCTATGGGAACCCTCCAATTACATCAAAACATCATAACGAGTGAAAACGAGCGCTTCCCGTGCCGTTTTGGTGCGTTTTGCATGAAACAGCACTAATGCACCAAAACAGCTCCGGAACATCCCGGTTTGCATCGACCGCAAGTGAACTCATGTTTTTGAGTGTTTTCCTATGGGAACCAGACAATTACATCAAAACATCATAATAAGTGAAAACAAGAGCTTCCCGCGCCGTTTTGGTGCGTTTTGCACGAAACAGCACTAATGCTCCAAAATGGCTCCGGAACATCCCAGTTTGCATCGACCGCAAGTAAACTCATGTTTTCGAGTGTTTTCCTATGGGAACCATCCAATTACATCAAAACATCATAACGAGTGAAAACGAGCGCTTCCCGCGTCATTTTGGTGCCTTTTGCACGAAACAGCACTAATGCACCAAAACGGCTCCGGAACATCCCGGTTTGCATTGTCCGCAAGTAAACTCATGTTTTTGAGTGTTTTCTATGGGATCAATCCAATTACATCAAAACATCATAACGAGTGAAAATGAGCTCTGCCTGCATCGTTTGCATTAAACAACACTGATGCACAAAAACGGCTCCGAACGATCCCGGTTTGCATCGTCCGCAAGTAAACTCATGTTTTTGAGTGTTTTCCTATGGGAACCCTCCAATTACATTAAAACATCATAACGAGTGAAACGAGCGCTTCCCGTGCCGTTTTGGTGCATTTTGCATGAAACAGCACTAATGCACCAAAATGGCTCCAGAACATCCCAGTTGCATCGACCGCAAGTAAACTGATGTTTTTGAGTGTTTTCCTATGGGAACCCTCCAATTACATCAAAACATCATGACAAGTGAAAACAAGTGGTTCTCGCGCCGTTTTGGTGCGTTTTGCACGAAACAGCACTAATGCACCAAAATGGCTCCGGAACATCCCAGTTTGCATCGACCGCAAGTAAACTCATGTTTTTGAGTGTTTTCCTAAGAAAACAATCCAATTACATCAAAACATCATAACGAGTGAAAATAAGCGCTTCCTGCATCGTTTTGCATGAAACAGCACTGATGCACAAAAACGGCTCCGGAACATCCCGGTTTGCATCCTCCGCAAGTAAACTTATGTTTTTGAGTGTTTTCCTATGGGAACCCTCCAATTACATCAAAACATCATAACTAGTGAAAACGAGCGCTTCCCGATGCCGTTTTGGTGCGTTTTGCATGAAACAGCACTAATGCACCAAAACGGCTCCGGAACATCCCGGTTTGCATCGACCGCAAGTAAACTCATGTTTTTGAGTGTTTCCTTAGGAAACATCCAATTACATCAAAACATCATAACGAGTGAAAATAAGCGCTTCCTGCATCGTTTTGCATGAAACAGCACTGATGCACAAAAACGGCTCCGGAACATCCCGGTTTGCATCGTCCGCAAGTAAACTTATGTTTTTGAGTGTTTTCCTATGGGAACCCTCCAATTACATCAAAACATCATAACAAGTGAAAACGAGCGCTTCCCGCGCCGTTTGGTGCGTTTTGCATGAAACAGCACTAATGCACCAAAATGGCTCCGGAACATCCCAGTTTGCATCGACCGCAAGTAAACTCATGTTTTTGAGTGTTTTCCTAAGAAAACAATCCAATTACATCAAAACATCATAACGAGTGAAAATAAGCGCTTCCTGCATCGTTTTGCATGAAACAGCACTGATGCACAAAAACGGCTCCGGAACATCCCGGTTTGCATCCTCCGCAAGTAAACTTATGTTTTTGAGTGTTTTCCTATGGGAACCCTCCAATTACATCAAAACATCATAACTAGTGAAAACGAGCGCTTCCCGCGCCATTTTGGTGCCTTTTGCTCGAAACAGCACTAATGCACCAAAATGGCTCCGGAACATCCCAGTTTGCATCGACCGCAAGTAAACTCATGTTTTTGAGTGTTTTCCTAAGAAAACAATCCAATTACATCAAAACATCATAACGAGTGAAAATAAGCGCTTCCTGCATCGTTTTGCATGAAACAGCACTGATGCACAAAAACGGCTCCGGAACATCCCGGTTTGCATCCTCCGCAAGTAAACTTATGTTTTTGAGTGTTTTCCTATGGGAACCCTCCAATTACATGAAAACATCATAACTAGTGAAAACGAGCACTTCCCATGCCGTTTTGGTGCGTTTTGCATGTAATAGCACTAATGCACCAAAATGGCTCCGGAACATCCCAGTTTGCATCGACCGCAAGTAAACTCATGTTTTTGAGCGTTTTCCTATGGGAACCCTCCAATTACATCAAAACATCATAACTAGTGAAAACGAGCACTTCCCATGCCGTTTTGGTGCGTTTTGCATGTAATAGCACTAATGCACCAAAACGGCTCCAGAACATCCCGGTTTGCATCGACCACAAGTAAACTCATGTTTTTAGTGTTTTCCTTTGGGAACCATACAAATACATCAAAACATCATAACGAGTGAAAAGGAGCGCTTCCTGCATCGTTTTGCATGAAACAGCACCGATGCACAAAAATGGCTCCGGAACATCCCGGTTTGCATCGTCCGCAAGGAAAGTAATGTTTTTTAGTGTTTTCCTATGGGAACCCTCCAATTACATCAAAACATCATAACGAGTGAAAACGAGCGCTTCCCGCGCCATTTTGGTGCCTTTTGCACGAAACAGCACTAATGCACCAAAATGGCTCCGGAACATCCCAGTTTGCATCGACCGCAAGTAAACTCATGTTTTTGAGTGTTTTCCTATGGGAACCCGTCCAATTACATTAAAACATCATAACGAGTGAAAACGAGCGCTTCCCGTGCCGTTTTGGTGCGTTTTGCATGAAACAGCACTAATGCACCAAAATGGCTCCGGAACATCCCAGTTTGCATCGACCGCAAGTAAACTCATGTTTTTGAGTGTTTTCCTAAGAAAACAATCCAATTACATCAAAACATCATAACGAGTGAAAATAAGCGCTTCCTGCATCGTTTTGCATGAAACAGCACTGATGCACAAAAACGGCTCCGGAACATCCCGGTTTGCATCCTCCGCAAGTAAACTTATGTTTTTGAGTGTTTTCCTATGGGAACCCTCCAATTACATGAAAACATCATAACTAGTGAAAACGAGCACTTCCCATGCCGTTTTGGTGCGTTTTGCATGTAATAGCACTAATGCACCAAAATGGCTCCGGAACATCCCAGTTTGCATCGACCGCAAGTAAACTCATGTTTTTGAGCGTTTTCCTATGGGAACCCTCCAATTACATCAAAACATCATAACTAGTGAAAACGAGCACTTCCCATGCCGTTTTGGTGCGTTTTGCATGTAATAGCACTAATGCACCAAAACGGCTCCAGAACATCCCGGTTTGCATCGACCACAAGTAAACTCATGTTTTTTAGTGTTTTCCTTTGGGAACCATACAAATACATCAAAACATCATAACGAGTGCAAAGGAGCGCTTCCTGCATCGTTTTGCATGAAACAGCACCGATGCACAAAAATGGCTCCGGAACATCCCGGTTTGCATCGTCCGCAAGGAAAGTAATGTTTTTTAGTGTTTTCCTATGGGAACCCTCCAATTACATCAAAACATCATAACGAGTGAAAACGAGCGCTTCCCGCGCCATTTTGATGCCTTTTGCACGAAACAGCACTAATGCACCAAAATGGCTCCGGAACATCCCAGTTTGCATCGACCGCAAGTAAACTCATGTTTTTGAGTGTTTTCCTAAGAAAACAATCCAATTACATCAAAACATCATAACGAGTGAAAATAAGCGCTTCCTGCATCGTTTTGCATGAAACAGCACCGATGCACAAAAATGGCTCCGGAACATCCCGGTTTGCATCGTCCGCAAGTAAAGTAATGTTTTTTAGTGTTTTCCTATGGGAACCCTCCAATTACATCAAAACATCATAACGAGTGAAAACGAGCGCTTCCCGTGCCGTTTTGGTGCGTTTGCATGAAACAGCACTAATGCCACCAAAACGGCTCCGGAACATCCCAGTTTGCATCGACCGCAAGTAAACTCATGTTTTTGAGTGTTTTCCTATGGGAACAGCCAATTACATCAAAACATCATAACAAGTGAAAACAAGAGCTTTCGCGCCGTTTTGGTGCGTTTTGCACGAAACAGCCACTAATGACCAAAATGGCTCCTGAACATCCCAGTTTGCATCGACCGCAAGTAAACTCATGTTTTGAGTGTTTTCTATGGGAACCACCATTACATCAAAACATCATAACGAGTGAAACAGAGCGCTTCCTGCATCGTTTTGCATGAAACAGCACTGATGCACAAAACGGCTCCGGAACATCCCGGTTTGCATCGTCCGCAAGTAAACTTATGTTTTTGAGTGTTTTCCTATGGGAACCCTCCAATTACATCAAAACATCATAACGAGTGAAAACGAGCGCCTTCCCGTGCCGTTTTGGTGCGTTTTGCATGAAACAGCACTAATGCACCAAAACGGCTCCGGAACATCCAGGTTTGCATCGACCGCAAGTAAACTCATGTTTTTGAGTGTTTTCCTAAGAAACCATCCAATTACATCAAAACATCATAACGAGTGAAAATAAGCGCTTCCTGCATCGTTTTGCATGAAACAGCACTGATGCACCAAAACGGCTCCGGAACATCCCGGTTTGCATCCTCCGCAAGTAAACTTATGTTTTTGAGTGTTTTCCTATGGGAACCCTCCAATTACATCAAAACATCATAACTAGTGAAAACGAGCGCTTCCCGCGCCATTTTGGTGCCTTTTGCATCGAAACAGCACTAATGCACCAAAATGGCTCCGGAACATCCCAGTTTGCATCGACCGCAAGTAAACTCATGTTTTTGAGTGTTTTCCTAAGAAAACAATCCAATTACATCAAAACATCATAACGAGTGAAAATAAGCGCTTCCTGCATCGTTTTGCATGAAACAGCACTGATGCACAAAAACGGCTCCGGAACATCCCGGTTTGCATCCTCCGCAAGTAAACTTATGTTTTTGAGTGTTTTCCTATGGGAACCCTCCAATTACATGAAAACATCATAACTAGTGAAAACGAGCACTTCCCATGCCGTTTTGGTGCGTTTTGCATGTAATAGCACTAATGCACCAAAATGGCTCCGGAACATCCCAGTTTGCATCGACCGCAAGTAAACTCATGTTTTTGAGCGTTTTCCTATGGGAACCCTCCAATTACATCAAAACATCATAACTAGTGAAAACGAGCACTTCCCATGCCGTTTTGGTGCGTTTTGCATGTAATAGCACTAATGCACCAAAACGGCTCCAGAACATCCCGGTTTGCATCGACCACAAGTAAACTCATGTTTTTTAGTGTTTTCCTTTGGGAACCATACAAATACATCAAAACATCATAACGAGTGAAAAGGAGCGCTTCCTGCATCGTTTTGCATGAAACAGCACCGATGCACAAAAATGGCTCCGGAACATCCCGGTTTGCATCGTCCGCAAGGAAAGTAATGTTTTTTAGTGTTTTCCTATGGGAACCCTCCAATTACATCAAAACATCATAACGAGTGAAAACGAGCGCTTCCCGCGCCATTTTGATGCCTTTTGCACGAAACAGCACTAATGCACCAAAATGGCTCCGGAACATCCCAGTTTGCATCGACCGCAAGTAAACTCATGTTTTTGAGTGTTTTCCTAAGAAAACAATCCAATTACATCAAAACATCATAACGAGTGAAAATAAGCGCTTCCTGCATCGTTTTGCATGAAACAGCACCGATGCACAAAAATGGCTCCGGAACATCCCGGTTTGCATCGTCCGCAAGTAAAGTAATGTTTTTTAGTGTTTTCCTATGGGAACCCTCCAATTACATCAAAACATCATAACGAGTGAAAACGAGCGCTTCCCGTGCCGTTTTGGTGCGTTTTGCATGAAACAGCACTAATGCACCAAAACGGCTCCGGAACATCCCGGTTTGCATCATCCGCAAGTAAACTTATGTTTTGAGTGTTTTCCTATGGGAACCCTCCAATTACATGAAAACATCATAACTAGTGAAAACGAGCACTTCCCATGCCGTTTTGGTGCGTTTTGCATGTAATAGCACTAATGCACCAAAATGGCTCCGGAACATCCCAGTTTGCATCGACCGCAAGTAAACTCATGTTTTTGAGCGTTTTCCTATGGGAACCCTCCAATTACATCGAAACATCATAACTAGTGAAACGAGCACTTCCCATGCCGTTTTGGTGCGTTTTGCATGTAATAGCACTAATGCACCAAAACGGCTCCAGAACATCCCGGTTTGCATCGACCACAAGTAAACTCAAGTTTTTAGTGTTTTCCTTTGGGAACCATACAAATACATCAAAACATCATAACGAGTGCAAAGGAGCGCTTCCTGCATCGTTTTGCATGAAACAGCACCGATGCACAAAAATGGCTCCGGAACATCCCGGTTTGCATCGTCCGCAAGTAAACTCATGTTTTTGAGTGTTTTCCTATGGGAACCCTCCAATTACATCAAAACATCATAACGAGTGAAAACGAGCGCTTCCCGCGCCGTTTTGGTGCAGTTTGCATGAAACAGCACTAATGCACCAAAACGGCTCCGGAACATCCCAGTTTGCATCGACCGCAAGTAAACTCATGTTTTTGAGTGTTTTCCTATGGGAACCCTCCAATTACATCAAAACATCATAACAAGTGAAAACAAGCGGTTCCCGCGCCGTTTTGGTGCGTTTTGCACGAAACAGCACTAATGCACCAAAATGGCTCCGGAACATCCCAGTTTGCATCGACCGCAAGTAAACTCATGTTTTTGAGTGTTTTCCTAAGAAAACAATCCAATTACATCAAAACATCATAACGAGTGAAAATAAGCGCTTCCTGCATCGTTTTGCATGAAACAGCACTGATGCACAAAAACGGCTCCGGAACATCCCGGTTTGCATCCTCCGCAAGTAAACTTATGTTTTTGAGTGTTTTCCTATGGGAACCCTCCAATTACATGAAAACATCATAACTAGTGAAAACGAGCACTTCCCATGCCGTTTTGGTGCGTTTTGCATGTAATAGCACTAATGCACCAAAATGGCTCCGGAACATCCCAGTTTGCATCGACCGCAAGTAAACTCATGTTTTTGAGCGTTTTCCTATGGGAACCCTCCAATTACATCAAAACATCATAACTAGTGAAAACGAGCACTTCCCATGCCGTTTTGGTGCGTTTTGCATGTAATAGCACTAATGCACCAAAACGGCTCCAGAACATCCCGGTTTGCATCGACCACAAGTAAACTCATGTTTTTTAGTGTTTTCCTTTGGGAACCATACAAATACATCAAAACATCATAACGAGTGCAAAGGAGCGCTTCCTGCATCGTTTTGCATGAAACAGCACCGATGCACAAAAATGGCTCCGGAACATCCCGGTTTGCATCGTCCGCAAGGAAAGTAATGTTTTTTAGTGTTTTCCTATGGGAACCCTCCAATTACATCAAAACATCATAACAAGTGAAAACGAGCGCTTCCCGCGCCATTTTGATGCCTTTTGCACGAAACAGCACTAATGCACCAAAATGGCTCCGGAACATCCCAGTTTGCATCGACCGCAAGTAAACTCATGTTTTTGAGTGTTTTCCTAAGAAAACAATCCAATTACATCAAAACATCATAACGAGTGAAAATAAGCGCTTCCTGCATCGTTTTGCATGAAACAGCACCGATGCACAAAAATGGCTCCGGAACATCCCGGTTTGCATCGTCCGCAAGTAAAGTAATGTTTTTTAGTGTTTTCCTATGGGAACCCTCCAATTACATCAAAACATCATAACGAGTGAAAACGAGCGCTTCCCGTGCCGTTTTGGTGCGTTTTGCATGAAACAGCACTAATGCACCAAAACAGCTCCGGAACATCCCGGTTTGCATCGACCGCAAGTGAACTCATGTTTTTGAGTGTTTTCCTATGGGAACCAGACAATTACATCAAAACATCATAATAAGTGAAAACAAGAGCTTCCCGCGCCGTTTTGGTGCGTTTTGCACGAAACAGCACTAATGCTCCAAAATGGCTCCGGAACATCCCAGTTTGCATCGACCGCAAGTAAACTCATGTTTTCGAGTGTTTTCCTATGGGAACCATCCAATTACATCAAAACATCATAACGAGTGAAAACGAGCGCTTCCCGCGTCATTTTGGTGCCTTTTGCACGAAACAGCACTAATGCACCAAAACGGCTCCGGAACATCCCGGTTTGCATTGTCCGCAAGTAAACTCATGTTTTTGAGTGTTTTCTGATGGGATCAATCCAATTACATCAAAACATCATAACGAGTGAAAATGAGCTCTGCCTGCATCCTTTTGCATTAAACAACACTGATGCACAAAAACGGCTCCGAAAGATCCCGGTTTGCATCGTCCGCAAGTAAACTCATGTTTTTGAGTGTTTTCCTATGGGAACCCTCCAATTACATTAAAACATCATAACGAGTGAAAACGAGCGCTTCCCGTGCCGTTTTGGTGCATTTTGCATGAAACAGCACTAATGCACCAAAACGGCTCCGGAACATCCCCGTTTGCATCGACCGCAAGTGAACTGATGTTTTTGAGTGTTTTCCTATGGGAACCCTCCAATTACATCAAAACATCATGACAAGTGAAAACAAGTGGTTCTCGCGCCGTTTTGGTGCGTTTTGCACGAAACAGCACTAATGCACCAAAATGGCTCCGGAACATCCCAGTTTGCATCGACCGCAAGTGAACTCATGTTTTTGAGTGTTTTCCTAAGAAAACAATCCACTTACATCAAAACATCATAACGAGTGAAAATGAGCGCTGCCTGCATCCTTTTGCATTAAACAACACTGATGCACAAAAACGGCTCCGAAAGATCCCGGTTTGCATCGTCCGCAAGTAAACTCATGTTTTTGAGTGTTTTCCTATGGGAACCCTCCAATTACATTAAAACATCATAACGAGTTAAAACGAGCGCTTCCCGTGCCGTTTTGGTGTGTTTTGCAGGAAACAGCACTAATGCACCAAAACGGCTCCGGAACATCCCGGTTTGCATCGACCGCAAGTAAACTCATGTTTTCGAGTGTCTTCTTATGGGAACCTTCCAATTACATGAAGACATCACAGCGAGTGAAAATGAGTGCTCCCCGCGCCGTTTTGGTAAGTTTTCCCCGAAACAACAATAATGCACCAAAACGGCTCCAGAACATCCCGGTTTGCATCGTCCGCAAGTAAACTCATGTTTTTGAGTGTTTTCCTATGGGAACAATCCAATTACATCAAAACATCATGACAAGTGAAAACAAGAGGTTCTCGCGCCGTTTTGGTGCGTTTTGCATGAAACAGCACTAATGCACCAAAATGGCTCCGGAACATCCCAGTTTGCATCGACCGCAAGTAAACTCATGTTTTTGAGTGTTTTCCTAAGAAAACAATCCAATTACATCAAAACATCATAACGAGTGAAAATAAGCGCTTCCTGCATCGTTTTGCATGAAACAGCACTGATGCACAAAAACGGCTCCGGAACATCCCGGTTTGCATCCTCCGCAAGTAACTTATGTTTTTGAGTGTTTTCCTATGGGAACCCTCCAATTACATCAAAACATCATAACTAGTGAAAACGAGCGCTTCCCGCGCCATTTTGGTGCCTTTTGCTCGAAACAGCACTAATGCACCAAAATGGCTCTGGAACATCCCAGTTTGCATCGACCGCAAGTAAACTCATGTTTTTGAGTGTTTTCCTAAGAAAACAATCCAATTACATCAAAACATCATAACGAGTGAAAATAAGCGCTTTCTGCATCGTTTTGCATGAAACAGCACTGATGCACAAAAACGGCTCCGGAACATCCCGGTTTGCATCCTCCGCAAGTAAACTTATGTTTTTGAGTGTTTTCCTATGGGAACAATCCAATTACATCAAAACATCATAACAAGTGAAAACAAGAGGTTCTCGCGCCGTTTTGGTGCGTTTTGCATGAAACAGCACTAATGCACCAAAATGGCTCCGGAACATCCCAGTTTGCATCGACCGCAAGTAAACTCATGTTTTTGAGTGTTTTCCTAAGAAAACAATCCAATTACATCAAAACATCATAACGAGTGAAAATAAGCGCTTCCTGCATCGTTTTGCATGAAACAGCACTGATGCACAAAAACGGCTCCGGAACATCCCGGTTTGCATCCTCCGCAAGTAAACTTATGTTTTTGAGTGTTTTCCTATGGGAACCCTCCAATTACATGAAAACATCATAACTAGTGAAAACGAGCACTTCCCATGCCGTTTTGGTGCGTTTTGCATGTAATAGCACTAATGCACCAAAATGGCTCCGGAACATCCCAGTTTGCATCGACCGCAAGTAAACTCATGTTTTTGAGCGTTTTCCTATGGGAACCCTCCAATTACATCAAAACATCATAACTAGTGAAAACGAGCACTTCCCATGCCGTTTTGGTGCGTTTTGCATGTAATAGCACTAATGCACCAAAACGGCTCCAGAACATCCCGGTTTGCATCGACCACAAGTAAACTCATGTTTTTTAGTGTTTTCCTTTGGGAACCATACAAATACATCAAAACATCATAACGAGTGCAAAGGAGCGCTTCCTGCATCGTTTTGCATGAAACAGCACCGATGCACAAAAATGGCTCCGGAACATCCCGGTTTGCATCGTCCGCAAGGAAAGTAATGTTTTTTAGTGTTTTCCTATGGGAACCCTCCAATTACATCAAAACATCATAACAAGTGAAAACGAGCGCTTCCCGCGCCATTTTGATGCCTTTTGCACGAAACAGCACTAATGCACCAAAATGGCTCCGGAACATCCCAGTTTGCATCGACCGCAAGTAAACTCATGTTTTTAAGTGTTTTCCTAAGAAAACAATCCAATTACATCAAAACATCATAACGAGTGAAAATAAGCGCTTCCTGCATCGTTTTGCATGAAACAGCACCGATGCACAAAAATGGCTATAGAACATCCCGGTTTGCATCGTCCGCAAGTAAAGTAATGTTTTTTAGTGTTTTCCTATGGGAACCCTCCAATTACATCAAAACATCATAACGAGTGAAAACGAGCGCTTCCCATGCCGTTTTGGTGCGTTTTGCATGAAACAGCACTAATGCACCAAAACAGCTCCGGAACATCCCGGTTTGCATCGACCGCAAGTGAACTCATGTTTTTGAGTGTTTTCCTATGGGAACCAGACAATTACATCAAAACATCATAATAAGTGAAAACAAGAGCTTCCCGCGCCGTTTTGGTGCGTTTTGCACGAAACAGCACTAATGCTCCAAAATGGCTCCGGAACATCCCAGTTTGCATCGACCGCAAGTAAACTCATGTTTTCGAGTGTTTTCCTATGGGAACCATCCAATTACATCAAAACATCATAACGAGTGAAAACGAGCGCTTCCCGCGTCATTTTGGTGCCTTTTGCACGAAACAGCACTAATGCACCAAAACGGCTCCGGAACATCCCGGTTTGCATTGTCCGCAAGTAAACTCATGTTTTTGAGTGTTTTCTGATGGGATCAATCCAATTACATCAAAACATCATAACGAGTGAAAATGAGCTCTGCCTGCATCCTTTTGCATTAAACAACACTGATGCACAAAAACGGCTCCGAAAGATCCCGGTTTGCATCGTCCGCAAGTAAACTCATGTTTTTGAGTGTTTTCCTATGGGAACCCTCCAATTACATTAAAACATCATAACGAGTGAAAACGAGCGCTTCCCGTGCCGTTTTGGTGCATTTTGCATGAAACAGCACTAATGCACCAAAACGGCTCCGGAACATCCCCGTTTGCATCGACCGCAAGTGAACTGATGTTTTTGAGTGTTTTCCTATGGGAACCCTCCAATTACATCAAAACATCATGACAAGTGAAAACAAGTGGTTCTCGCGCCGTTTTGGTGCGTTTTGCACGAAACAGCACTAATGCACCAAAATGGCTCCGGAACATCCTAGTTTGCATCGACCGCAAGTGAACTCATGTTTTTGAGTGTTTTCCTAAGAAAACAATCCACTTACATCAAAACATCATAACGAGTGAAAATGAGCGCTGCCTGCATCCTTTTGCATTAAACAACACTGATGCACAAAAACGGCTCCGAAAGATCCCGGTTTGCATCATCCGCAAGTAAACTCATGTTTTTGAGTGTTTTCCTATGGGAACCCTCCAATTACATTAAAACATCATAACGAGTTAAAACGAGCGCTTCCCGTGCCGTTTTGGTGTGTTTTGCAGGAAACAGCACTAATGCACCAAAACGGCTCCGGAACATCCCGGTTTGCATCGACCGCAAGTAAACTCATGTTTTCGAGTGTCTTCTTATGGGAACCTTCCAATTACATGAAGACATCACAGCGAGTGAAAATGAGTGCTCCCCGCGCCGTTTTGGTAAGTTTTCCCCAAAACAACAATAATGCACCAAAACGGCTCCAGAACATCCCGGTTTGCATCGTCCGCAGGTAAACTCATGTTTTTGAGTGTTTTCCTATGGGAACAATCCAATTACATCAAAACATCATGACAAGTGAAAACAAGAGGTTCTCGCGCCGTTTTGGTGCGTTTTGCATGAAACAGCACTAATGCACCAAAATGGCTCCGGAACATCCCAGTTTGCATCGACCGCAAGTAAACTCATGTTTTTGAGTGTTTTCCTAAGAAAACAATCCAATTACATCAAAACATCATAACGAGTGAAAATAAGCGCTTCCTGCATCGTTTTGCATGAAACAGCACTGATGCACAAAAACGGCTCCGGAACATCCCGGTTTGCATCCTCCGCAAGTAAACTTATGTTTTTGAGTGTTTTCCTATGGGAACCCTCCAATTACATCAAAACATCATAACTAGTGAAAACGAGCGCTTCCCGCGCCATTTTGGTGCCTTTTGCTCGAAACAGCACTAATGCACCAAAATGGCTCTGGAACATCCCAGTTTGCATCGACCGCAAGTAAACTCATGTTTTTGAGTGTTTTCCTAAGAAAACAATCCAATTACATCAAAACATCATAACGAGTGAAAATAAGCGCTTCCTGCATCGTTTTGCATGAAACAGCACTGATGCACAAAAACGGCTCCGGAACATCCCCGTTTGAATCGACCGCAAGTGAACTCATGTTTTTGATTGTTTTCCTTTGGGAACCCCCCCAATTACATGAAAACATCATAACGAGTGAAAACGAGCGCTTCCCGTGCCGTTTTGGTGCGTTTTGCATGAAACAGCACTAATGCACCAAAACGGCTCCGGAACATCCTAGTTTGCATCGATCGCAAGTGAACTGATGTTTTTGAGTGTTTTCCTATGGGAACCCACCAATTACATCAAAACATCATAAAGAGTGAAAAGGAGCGCTTCCTGCATCGTTTTGCATGAAACAACACCGTTGCACAAAAACGACTCCGGAACATTCCGGTTTGCATCGTCCGCAGGTAAACTCATCTTTTTGAGTGTTTTCCTATGGGAACCCTCCAATTACATCAAAACATCATAACGAGTTAAAATGAGCGCTTCCCGTGCCGTTTTGGTGTGTTTTGCAGGAAACAGCACTAATGCACCAAAACGGCTCCGGAACATCCCGGTTTGCATCGACCGCAAGTAAACTCATGTTTTCGAGTGTCTTCTTATGGGAACCTTCCAATTACATGAAAACATCACAGCGAGTGAAAATGAGTGCTCCCCGCGCCGTTTTGGTAAGTTTTCCCCGAAACAACAATAATGCACCAAAACGGCTCCGGAACATCCCGGTTTGCATCGTCCGCAAGTAAACTCATGTTTTTGAGTGTTTTCGTATGGGAACAATCCAATTACATCAAAACATCATGAAAAGTGAAAACAAGTGGTTCTCGCGCCGTTTTGGTGCGTTTTGCACGAAACAGCACTAATGCACCAAAATGGCTCCGGAACATCCCAGTTTGCATCGACCGCAAGAGAACTCATGTTTTCGAGTGTTTTCCTAAGAAAACAATCCAATTACATCAAAACATCATAACGAGTGAAAATAAGCGCTTCCTGCATCGTTTTGCATGAAACAGCACTGATGCACAAAAACGGCTCCGGAACATCCCGGTTTGCATCCTCCACAAGTAAACTTATGTTTTTGAGTGTTTTCCTATGGGAACCCTCCAATTACATCAAAACATCATAACTAGTGAAAACGAGCACTTCCCATGCCGTTTTGGTGCGTTTTGCATGTAATAGCACTAATGCACCAAAACGGCTCCAGAATATCCCGGTTTGCATCGACCACAAGTAAACTCATGTTTTTTAGTGTTTTCCTTTGGGAACCATACAAATACATCAAAACATCATAACGTGTGAAAAGGAGCGCTTCCTGCATCGTTTTGCATGAAACAGCACCGATGCACAAAAATGGCTCCGGAACATCCCGGTTTGCATCGTCCGCAAGGAACGTAATGTTTTTTAGTGTTTTCCTATGGGAACCCTCCAATTACATCAAAACATCATAACGAGTGAAAACGAGCGCTTCCCGCGCCATTTTCGTGCGTTTTGCACGAAAGAGCACTAAGGCACCAAAATGGCTCCGGAACATCCCAGTTTGCATCGACCGCAAGTAAACTCATGTTTTTGAGTGTTTTCCTATGGGAACCATCCAATTACATCAAAACATCATAACGAGTGAAAACAAGCGCTTCCCGTGCCATTTTGGTGTGTTTTGCAGGAAACAGCACTAATGCACCAAAACGGCTCCGGAACATCCCGGTTTGCCTCGACCGCAAGTAAACTCATGTTTTCGAGTGTCTTCCTATACGAACCGTCCAATTACATCAAAACATCATAACGATTGAAAACGAGCGTTTCCCGCGCCATTTTGGTGCCTTTTGCACGAAACAACACTAATGCACCAAAATGGCTCTGGAAGATCCCAGTTTGCATCGACCGCAAGTAAACTCATGTTTTTGAGTGTTTTCCTAAGAAAACAATCCAATTACATCAAAACATCATAACGAGTGAAAATAAGCGCTTCCTGCATCGTTTTGCATGAAACAGCACCGCTGCACAAAAATGGCTCCGGAACATCCCGGTTTGCATCGTCCGCAAGTAAAGTAATGTTTTTTAGTGTTTTCCTATGGGAACCCTCCAATTACATCAAAACATCATAACGAGTGAAAACGAGCGCTTCCTGCACCAAAACAGCTCCGGAACATCCCGGTTTGCATCGACCGCAAGTGAACTCATGTTTTTGAGTGTTTTCCTATGGGAACCAGACAATTACATCAAAACATCATAATAAGTGAAAACAAGAGCTTCCCGCGCCGTTTTGGTGCGTTTTGCACGAAACAGCACTAATGCTCCAAAATGGCTCCGGAACATCCCAGTTTGCATCGACCGCAAGTAAACTCATGTTTTCGAGTGTTTTCCTATGGGAACCATCCAATTACATCAAAACATCATAACGAGTGAAAACGAGCGCTTCCCGCGTCATTTTGGTGCCTTTTGCACGAAACAGCACTAATGCACCAAAACGGCTCCGGAACATCCCGGTTTGCATTGTCCGCAAGTAAACTCATGTTTTTGAGTTTTTTCCGATGGGAACAATCCAATTACATCAAAACATCATAACGAGTGAAAATGAGCGCTGCCTGCATCCTTTTGCATTAAACAACACTGATGCACAAAAACGGCTCCGAAAGATCCCGGTTTGCATCGTCCGCAAGTAAACTCGTGTTTTTCAGTGTTTTCCTATGGGAACCCTCCAATTACATTAAAACATCATAACGAGTGAAAACGAGCGCTTCCCGTGCCGTTTTGGTGTGTTTTGCAGGAAACAACACTAATGCACCAAAACGGCTCCGGAACATCCCGGTTTGCATCGACCGCAAGTAAACTCATGTTTTCGAGTGTCTTCTTATGAGAACCTGATGAGGACATGACTCGTACAGATACAACCAACACTCCTCTAATGGACAGGCAAGATTCAATCCCAAGAGCTAGAGCACGACAGGCAACTTTATTGGTGAGCTCGTTTCTAATGCCGTCTTTGTATGGTTTTGAGAATATATTGATATCTAATGAATTAATTATTGTTAGGAACCATGGAGATGATGAAGAGGCAGCTGGAGAGGTACTTGGAGGCGTGGAGGGCCGGCAAGAAGTGCAAATAAACTTTGAGGCCCAATCCAAATCGGTTTCGAGTCCGTTTCGGACTCCAGGACCAGTACGCACTAAAACGGTTTCCCAGATCGCATACGGGCTCGGATTTGGACGTTCTTTATATGGACGGAAAGCTAAGAAGATCACCTTTCCAATGCCGCCGGTCTCATGCCTAAATTAATCCGGAAGCGTCAGGAATCGTCGAAACAAGTTGATGTCCAGAATCTGTCTCAGTGTTGTGCCGCCGTTATTTGGCCTTTGGGCTTGTATCTCGTGTGAGCCCATTAGGGGGCGCGTCCAGGGGTCCTTGCACGACCCTAAAGTCTTCATAAACAGCCGCCGCCACACCATTAGGGTTTGGGTTTTGATTGATTGTAAGTTTAGCCATTGCTACTTCCTTGTAGACGCGTGTGTCGACTAGACCATCCGTTCTACTTGATTCGGAACCCCACCTTTGTGAGTTCAGTTACTTGTTTATCTTGTTCTTGCTTGTTCTTCGATTGCTTGTAGGAATTACCCTCGTGGTTTGGTTGATCGTGCTCCACAAGATCGTGAACAACCGCTGGAGTTGGTGTATCGGTCGCTAAGGCGCATCCTTGCTGGTTGTAGTCGGGCCGTGAACGTCTCTCCATCCAAATCGAAGTTATCACACGCCTCTCACCGAAAGATCCGCTGCAAACACACCCACGTCCACATCATTTGGTAATCAGAGCAAGGTTTATCGGTGAGAGATTTCCCGTTCTTCGTTGTTTTCATTTTCCTATTGTCCAGAAAAAGCCAACAAAAATACTAGTTTGTTTTCCGTTATCCTATAGACCTTTGAGCTTTTTGCTACTGCTACTTAGTTAGGGCTTGTTGAGTTTTTGGTTGCATCGGTTTGTGTCGAGTTGCTGGTCTTAGTTTTAGTCCTTTAGAGTTTCGAGTTCTTGTCACGCGCAGTTCGGATTGCGTAACAGTACCAATTTGCGACGGCCACCACGACCACATACGAACTCCGATTGAGGTGTTCTTGTACTTCACGGAAAGCTTATCAAGTCTAGTTTCTAGTGGTTCTGGTCTCACGTCAATATCTTTTAGGAGTTGGTAGCAGTTGCTGTTTTACTGCAGAGACCTTTTACTGAAATTTCAGAAAAAAAAAGTGGGTGTTGTGAATTGCTCATTTTTTTTGCTTGGTTCATATCATTTGTTTCTGAGGTTGACCAGAAAAAAAAACAGAGAGAAAAGAAACAAAAAAAAAAGAGAGAGAAAAGGAAAAGAAAGAAGAAAGAAAAAAGAAAGGAAAAGAAAGGAAAAGAAAAAAAAAGGGGCTGATCTTTGTGTTTATTCTTGTGTTCGGTGTGTGCTTTGTGGCTTCCTTTGTGTCTAGGCTCGCGTCTCCAGCACGGTCTAGGCTAGGACCAGCACTGTACCACCGTTGAACAATTACTCAGCTTGCTTTTATACTAATGTGGTGCTAGTATTTCCTTATGCATTGTTTTTCAGCCCACCTATAGCTCCACATATTCGACTATAGCTTGACAGGTTTGTTGCTGCGGCACCGATACATTTTCTTTCACGTTGTTGACTTGTTGGTTGCCATCACCTCCTGTTAAGCAAGGTAAGAACTTGTAAGACCTTGTTTGAACAAGTTGAGATTGAGAGAATTACACCAGCCACATAATACTATCTGATATATAGGAGCATACATATTATTGTGTGTGTGTGTTTCTTGCTAATAATCATGGCAGGTGACACGGAGATTTTTGAGCCATCCATGTTGCATCCTAACATTCAGGACATCATTCAACAATTGCCCTTTTATAATGGTGAGTCCTTTAATGCTAGAGCATATATTGATTGGGAGCTACAAGTAGAGAATAAATTTGATGAGCATGATTTATCTGAGCAAGAAAAGATTTATATTGCTTCTAATGTTTTGACTGAAAATGCATTGCTTGAATGGAAACGTATTTGTAGGCGCAATAAAGTTCCACGATCTTGGCAAGATTTCAAACTTCATTTTAGATATTCTTTTATTTCTGAATATCATGTTGACAAATTGATTGCCAGATTAGACTATTTGAAACAAGGTGGTAGAACTGTCAAAGAATATTATCATGAGTTCAAAATTTGAATCATATTTGGTGGCTTTGATGGTGATAACGAAGATGTCATGAGTAGGTTCCTGAGAGGGCTGAATTCTGAAATTCGAACCATGCTCAGTTCTAAAACTTATAACCACATCGCTCACTTATTTTTGCTTGCACAAATTGCTGAAACTCAGATTGCAACAAAATTGAGTGAAATTGAAATGGCTGGATTGTTACCCCTTTGTGACACTAACAATTCTTTGGATGTGACACTACCTATTCCTTGTCCTATTATTGCTAACATTGGACAGGAAGATGAGGAACCTGTTGCACCTTCTTCGACTCCAAAGAGTGGACAAGGTAACTTTTCTAGTGCTGAATTTGCTGCAGCAAATGAGGACGCACTTGCTCGAACCTTGCCACACAATGTTTCTCATCATGATGTGCTGAATTTATCCACTCCACATGCTAGTTTAGAGCAATCATTAGTAGAACCTGCTGCTAAATTTCCTTTGTTACAAGATGATTATATTGTTGCTTGTGACAAAGAAGAGTTGTGTGATGATGCTTCACTTATATCTACAACACAACTAGTACATGAATGTTCTTCCCTTACATCTGTTTCTCTTGATACACACGCTGAAATATCGCGTGTTTATTGCATTGAGAATGAGAACGAAGAGTTGAAGATCATAGCTTCTTTAAATTGTTTAGGTTATATCAAACTTGATTTTCTTTGTGACCTGAATAGTTTAGTGGAGAATTTATTTCAGAAATCTGGTTTGCCATGTCTTGACTATTGTTCTTTTCATGTGAGTGGCAAATATGATGAAAATGATAAATACATAGTGCATCGCTTATATATCTGTTCAGATTTAAAAACACCTTTAATGGACTCTATGAATGATCAAATGACGACTTGCATTCACGCTAACATGAACATATCTAGTTTCTCTTCTATTGGATACAAGTTGCAGGTCAATTTTCAAGAAAGGGAGCCATCCTTGCTGGAATGTACTATGCTGGAAGTTCAAGAATTATATTTGAGTGAACGTGATAAAATCTTATGCCTGAATTTCAACCATGATGTCAAACCGAGGACGGTTTGCAGTCAAGAAAGGGAGAATGATGAGGACATGACTCGTACAGATACAACCAACACTCCTCTAATGGACAGGCAAGATTCAATCCCAAGAGCTAGAGCACGACAGGCAACTTTATTGGTGAGCTCGTTTCTAATGCCGTCTTTGTATGGTTTTGAGAATATATTGATACCTAATGAATTAATTATTGTTAGGAACCATGGAGATGATGAAGAGGCAGCTGGAGAGGTACTTGGAGGCGTGGAGGGCCGGCAAGAAGTGCAAATATCCTTGCTGGTTGTAGTCGGGCCGTGAACGTCTCTCCATCCAAATCGAAGTTATCCCACACCTCTCACCGAAAGATCCGCTGCAAACACACCCACGTCCACATCAGAACCTTCCAATTACATGAAAACATCACAGCGAGTGAAAATGAGTGCTCCCCGCGCCGTTTTGGTAAGTTTTCCCCCAAACAACAATAATGCACCAAAACGGCTCCGGAACATCCCGGTTTGCATCGTCCGCAAGTAAACTCATGTTTTTGAGTGTTTTCCTATGGGAACAATCCAATTACATCAAAACATCATGACAAGTGAAAACAAGAGGTTCTCGCGCCGTTTTGGTGCGTTTTGCACGAAACAGCACTAATGCACCAAAATGGCTCCGGAACATCCCAGTTTGCATCGACCGCAAGTAAACTCATGTTTTTGAGTGTTTTCCTAAGAAAACAATCCAATTACATCAAAACATCATAACGAGTGAAAATAAGCGCTTCCTGCATCGTTTTGCATGAAACAGCACCGATGCACAAAAATGGCTCCGGAACATCCCGGTTTGCATCGTCCGCAAGTAAAGTAATGTTTTTTAGTGTTTTCCTATGGGAACCCTCCAATTACATCAAAACATCATAACGAGTGAAAACGAGCGCTTCCCGTGCCGTTTTGGTGCGTTTTGCATGAAACAGCACTAATGCACCAAAACAGCTCCGGAACATCCCGGTTTGCATCGACCGCAAGTGAACTCATGTTTTTGAGTGTTTTCCTATGGGAACCAGACAATTACATCAAAACATCATAATAAGTGAAAACAAGAGCTTCCCGCGCCGTTTTGGTGCGTTTTGCACGAAACAGCACTAATGCTCCAAAATGGCTCCGGAACATCCCAGTTTGCATCGACCGCAAGTAAACTCATGTTTTCGAGTGTTTTCCTATGGGAACCATCCAATTACATCAAAACATCATAACGAGTGAAAACGAGCGCTTCCCGCGTCATTTTGGTGCCTTTTGCACGAAACAGCACTAATGCACCAAAACGGCTCCGGAACATCCCGGTTTGCATTGTCCGCAAGTAAACTCATGTTTTTGAGTGTTTTCCGATGGGAACAATCCAATTACATCAAAACATCATAACGAGTGAAAATGAGCGCTGCCTGCATCCTTTTGCATTAAACAACACTGATGCACAAAAACGGCTCCGAAAGATCCCGGTTTGCATCGTCCGCAAGTAAACTCATGTTTTTGAGTGTTTTCCTATGGGAACCCTCCAATTACATTAAAACATCATAACGAGTTAAAACGAGCGCTTCCCGTGCCGTTTTGGTGTGTTTTGCAGGAAACAGCACTAATGCACCAAAACGGCTCCGGAACATCCCGGTTTGCATCGACCGCAAGTAAACTCATGTTTTCGAGTGTCTTCTTATGGGAACCTTCCAATTACATGAAGACATCACAGCGAGTGAAAATGAGTGCTCCCCGCGCCGTTTTGGTAAGTTTTCCCCGAAACAACAATAATGCATCATGACAAGTGAAAACAAGAGGTTCTCGCGCCGTTTTGGTGCGTTTTGCACGAAACAGCACTAATGCACCAAAATGGCTCCGAAATATCCCAGTTTGCATCGACCGCAAGTAAACTCATGTTTTTTAGTGTTTTCCTAAGAAAACAATCCAAATACATCAAAACATCATAACGAGTGAAAATAAGCGCTTCCTGCATCGTTTTGCACGAAACAGCACTGATGCACAAAAACGGCTCCGGAACATCCCGGTTTGCATCCTCCGCAAGTAAACTTATGTTTTTGAGTGTTTTCCTATGGGAACCCTCCAATTACATCAAAACATCATAACTAGTGAAAACGAGCGCTTCCCGCGCCATTTTGGTGCCTTTTGCTCGAAACAGCACTAATGCACCAAAATGGCTCCGGAACATCCCAGTTTGCATCGACCGCAAGTAAACTCATGTTTTTGAGTGTTTTCCTAAGAAAACAATCCAATTACATTAAAACATCATAACGAGTGAAAATAAGCGCTTTCTGCATCGTTTTGCATGAAACAGCACTGATGCACAAAAACGGCTCCGGAACATCCCGGTTTGCATCCTCCGCAAGTAAACTTATGTTTTTGAGTGTTTTCCTATGGGAACCCTCCAATTACATGAAAACATCATAACTAGTGAAAACGAGCACTTCCCATGCCGTTTTGGTGCGTTTTGCATGTAATAGCACTAATGCACCAAAATGGCTCTGGAACATCCCAGTTTGCATCGACCGCAAGTAAACTCATGTTTTTTAGCGTTTTGCTATGGGAACCCTCCAATTACATCAAAACATCATAACTAGTGAAAACGTGCACTTCCCATGCCGTTTTGGTGCGTTTTGCATGTAATAGCACTAATGCACCAAAACGGCTCCAGAACATCCCGGTTTGCATCGACCACAAGTAAACTCATGTTTTTTAGTGTTTTCCTTTGGGAACCATACAAATACATCAAAACATCATAACGAGTGCAAAGGAGCGCTTCCTGCATCGTTTTGCATGAAACAGCACCGATGCACAAAAATGGCTCCGGAACATCCCGGTTTGCATCGTCCGCAAGGAAAGTAATGTTTTTTAGTGTTTTCCTATGGGAACCCTCCAATTACATCAAAACATCATAACGAGTGAAAACGAGCGCTTCCCGCGCCATTTTGATGCCTTTTGCACGAAACAGCACTAATGCACCAAAATGGCTCCGGAACATCCCAGTTTGCATCGACCGCAAGTAAACTCATGTTTTTGAGTGTTTTCCTAAGAAAACAATCCAATTACATCAAAACATCATAACGAGTGAAAATAAGCGCTTCCTGCATCGTTTTGCATGAAACAGCACCGATGCACAAAAATGGCTCCGGAACATCCCGGTTTGCATCGTCCGCAAGTAAAGTAATGTTTTTTAGTGTTTTCCTATGGGAACCCTCGAATTACATCAAAACATCATAACGAGTGAAAACGAGCGCTTCCCGTGCCGTTTTGGTGCGTTTTGCATGAAACAGCACTAATGCACCAAAACAGCTCCGGAACATCCCCGTTTGCATCGACCGCAAGTGAACTCATGTTTTTGAGTGTTTTCCTATGGGAACCAGACAATTACATCAAAACATCATAATAAGTGAAAACAAGAGCTTCCCGCGCCGTTTTGGTGCGTTTTGCACGAAACAGCACTAATGCTCCAAAATGGCTCCGGAACATCCCAGTTTGCATCGACCGCAAGTAAACTCATGTTTTCGAGTGTTTTCCTATGGGAACCATCCAATTACATCAAAACATCATAACGAGTGAAAACGAGCGCTTCCCGCGTCATTTTGGTGCCTTTTGCACGAAACTGCACTAATGCACCAAAACGGCTCCGGAACATCCCGGTTTGCATTGTCCGCAAGTAAACTCATGTTTTTGAGTGTTTTCTGATGGGATCAATCCAATTACATCAAAACATCATAACGAGTGAAAATGAGCTCTGCCTGCATCCTTTTGCATTAAACAACACTGTGCACAAAAACAGCTCCGAAAGATCCCGGTTTGCATCGTCCGCAAGTAAACTCATGTTTTTGAGTGTTTTCCTATGGGAACCCTCCAATTACATTAAAACATCATAACGAGTGAAAACGAGCGCTTCCCGTGCCGTTTTGGTGGGTTTTGCAGGAAACAGCACTAATGCACCAAAACGGCTCCGGAACATCCCGGTTTGCATCGACCGCAAGTGAACTCATGTTTTCGAGTGTCTTTGTAACATCCCACCCTAATGAAGACCCAAATCTGATGATTAGTGCTTTTTGATCACAAATGCTAATGATCACTTTAGAAAAGTTATTTAAAAGCAAATCATTTGAAAATGGTCAAATATGAACTTGAACTAGAAATTCAAAATTTTGTATACAAGTGGACCCATTTGAAAATTTCCTTGACATCCAGGGCCAAAAAGAAATTTTTGGAGAATTTTGTGGATTTTTCTACAAAAGGAAATGGGCTCTAATAAATCAAAGTTCTTTATTCAAAATCTGTCTTAATTGAATTTTAATTCAAAATCTAAATCGAATTAGCAAAAGTTGTAATAAGGAAAAATGTTCATCTCAGTGAAACCTTCCAGAACTGATTTTATCAGATTTTTAGGAGCACAGTAAAGTTGGGTTTCAATCAAATCAAGTCAGCACGTGCAAATAAATTTGAAAAATTCGAAATGGTTACTGTAGCGCCGGGTGTCGCCGCCGCCGCGCGCGCTTCTCCCTCTACCCATCCCGCCGGGACTGTGGCCGCCGTCAGCGCAGCACAGCGCCGAGGACTCGTTCAACCCCCCTGGACTCCAGCTTGCTTTCCCCCTTGCTCTCTCCGTCAGCGTCCGCGCCAAGAACAGCCGCTGCGACGAGCCGCCATTGCCGCCGCGTCGAGCTCACCGCCGCGCCGCCGCTCCGCCGCACTTCCAGCCCCGAGCCGAACAGCAAAAAGGTGCGCTAGGAGCCCCTCAACCTCAGCCACAACACAAACTTCAAGTTCCCCCACCCTGCAGCGAGAATCGACGCGAAGTCCGACCATGGCCGCCGGGTGACCGTCGTCGAACTCAGCGCGAAATTCGATCATCTCGGTGAGCCTCTCCTCGATTCCTTGCTTTGGGTGATGCACACCTCACCTGCGCACACCCCAGAGCTGACCTCGTCGCCTTTCACGCAGTGGAATCGCCGGAATCACCTTCTTCTTCGCCGCCGTTCGCCGGACCGCGCCGCCCCTCCGACGAACTCCCCTCTCCGGCCTTCCTCCACGTGCACACGTGCTACGGTGAGCATCTCCTTCACTCCGTGAAGCTCATGCGCGCCCTAACTCACCCCCTCGCTGCCTCCTTTCGCCGGAACACCTCGCGCCGCCGCTCGCCGCCGCCGCCATCGCCGCCGACCTTCTTCCCGGCCGCGCGCACGTGCACACCAGCCCGCGTTAAGATCGCCTCGATGCCCTTTACACGATGCCGTTGACCGTCGCGTGAGACTCGCCGCCGTTTAGCCGGAACGGCGACCTCGCCATCGCCCTGTCGCGCGCGCACCGCCATGCCATGGCACTGCTACAGTGCCGCGTCATCTTTTTCCTTTTTGTTTTCTCAGAATTTTGGTCAAACTTGTAAAATCGATAGAAATTCGAATACAGCTCAGAAAAATCCAAAACAAAATTTGTTGGTTTCCTTATGAGCAGAACTATCCAGTGGTACAACATAAACATCTGAATTCGTCTGAGTTAATTTCAAAAAATTCAAAGAACAGAATCAAGAAATAAATTTTATAAAAAGATCTGTAAGTGCAAAAATTCTGAATTTTGGCATGCACACTCCTAATAGGTTCACTGAACATCCCACCAAGTGGTATCTTGAAATGCACCTTATTTTAGGAGTAATTTCAGTTTTTAGTTTCTAGAAGAATCTTTTTATTTATTTTATTCCTGCACCTTTTTACACCAAATTTTGGATATGTTACTGTACCTAAGGGTAGAATGCTAAATAAAAATACAAATGTAATTTTTGATCTTCCAGAACCCTTTTTAAAGAATTTAGAAAAGGATCTCTTATTTGCGCGTAAGGAAATTCCTAAATCCAAAGTAATTGTGTAAATCACTTGGGACCAAAATGCAAAAAACTGATAAATGGCCCTGCCAGCATGTTGCATTTGCATCATAACATCACCATGTCATTTTGTCAAGGAAGTTCCATGAACTATCTTTGATTTTGTGTATATTGTTGCATTCATTTAGGAACCGACGCCGGACTCGAGGGGATCGGACGAGGAGACCGGTGCTGACCTGAACGTGCTCGAGTGTGCTAACCACCAGCCCCAAGGCAAGCCCCGGTGCATCTCACCTTGTTTTAAAAGATTTTCCGTTTATCACTATATGTGGAGTCATGAATTGTGCATTTACGTTTTAGGAGTTGTATGGAACCGTAGTTGCATTTGATTTACATGCTCCTATGGGTGGGTTCAGTTTTGTACAGCCGCGTGATAGACTCCGCTATGCTTAATAGGGTTGTGTCATCGGTAGAAAATCGAGTGGTACGGAGACCGCTCGGTATAAGTGGGGTCGAATTTACCTTATGCTCTCATATGATGATGATAATGAATTTGAGACCGAACGGGGAAGTTCATGTGTAGGTTGAGGCGACAAGGCTCGCCTTGTTCGCCATAGCCCCGTTTGTGTCGGTTGAGGACCGTTCGTTGTGGCCCCGCTGAGCAAGTTTGAACAGTACCGGATGCATGCTAGGAGAATGGGAACTAGTAAACTTAGTAACTCGATGTTATATTGTTGGACGGGGCCCCACCTCTCTTTTGGTGATGAAGATGGTATGGTGGTTGCGGGTATGTGTTTGAAGGGAGGGTGCACGGGCTAACCACGGATAGCTAGCGCGGTCATCGCGTGGAGGACGTGTACCCGGTAGAGGTGACACTCGGACCGGCTTTATGATGTCTTGTAAAAGGTTGCCGTGCGTGGCTCTTTCGACTAGCGTACGGCGTGTATTCGGGTTTCGCCTGCAGGTGTAAATCGATTCGAATCGCCGTCCCTCGCGGTTATTGAGTACCACTTGTTCACTGTGTCACATCGTAGTAAGAAGTGCACATGATGATGATTATATGTTATTGTACTTCAATTAATTGTATTGCAACCATGTATTGCTTAGTTAGGTTGCTAATATTTATATTTATGCAAGAACCCTTTTAATCTGGCTAAAATATGAAAATAAGGATCAATTATTAGTGCCGTTTTTGCAATTAAATTTTACCCCCTGGTCAACCCCCCTGCATATTAGGAGTCGGTCTTAGATGGCCAATTTGACGGGTAAGACTTGTTGAGTATTAGTTGCTCAGGGTTTCGCTGTTTAAAATTTTACTGCAGGTATTCCCGATTGCAACTTCTGCGGGTGTTGTGGTAAAATAGTGTGGGAGGGTGAACCGCCCAAGGACTGGTCCATTGAGTGGGTTCCCTCTTCTCCCAGCCAGGAGCAAGGTGAGTGAGATCGTGTCTACGGGCCGGACATGGTTTCATTGTATATATGTATCGTCGTGTGTTTCGCTTCCGCTCGCGTTATGTAATCGAATTTTGAATCCCTTTTATGTAAAATAAATCGAACTTCGAAATGGATATCTTATGTTAATTATGGGACCAATGTAATAGCTGAACTTAATGTAAAATTATTTTACTTATGCTTATGTGTGTGGTCTATGCATACTTGCTTCGCCAAGTATTCCCCGATTAAGATCCTGGTCAGCAAACCCCTCATAAATTTGAGGTGGGATGCTACAGTCTTCTTATGGGAACCTTCCAATTACATGAAAACATCACAGCGAGTGAAAATGAGTGCTCCCCGCGCCGTTTTGGTAAGTTTTCCCCGAAACAACAATAATGCACCAAAACGGCTCCGGAACATCCCGGTTTGCATCGTCCGCAAGTAAACTCATGTTTTTGAGTGTTTTCCTATGGGAACAATCCAATTACATCAAAACATCATGACAAGTGAAAACAAGAGGTTCTCGCGCCGTTTTGGTGCGTTTTGCACGAAACAGCACTAATGCACCAAAATGGCTCCGGAACATCCCAGTTTGCATCGACCGCAAGTAAACTCATGTTTTTGAGTGTTTTCCTAAGAAAACAATCCAATTACATCAAAACATCATAACGAGTGAAAATAAGCACTTCCTGCATCGTTTTGCATGAAACAGCACGGATGCACAAAAACGGCTCCGGAACATCCCGGTTTGCATCCTCCGCAAGTAAACTTATGTTTTTGAGTGTTTTCCTATGGGAACCCTCCAATTACATCAAAACATCATAACTAGTGAAAACGAGCGCTTCCCGCGCGATTTTGGTGCCTTTTGCACGAAACAACACTAATGCACCAAAATGGCTCCGGAACATCCCAGTTTGCATCGACCGCAAGTAAACTCATGTTTTTGAGTGTTTTCCTAAGAAAACAATCCAATTACATCAAAACATCATAACGAGTGAAAATAAGCGCTTCCTGCATCGTTTTGCATGAAACAACACTGATGCACAAAAACGGCTCCGGAACATCCCGGTTTGCATCCTCCGCAAGTAAACTTATGTTTTTGAGTGTTTTCCTATTGGAACCCTTCAATTACATGAAAACATCATAACTAGTGAAAACGAGCACTTCCCATGCTGTTTTGGTGCGTTTTGCATGTAATAGCACTAATGCACCAAAATGGCTCCGGAACATCCCAGTTTGCATCGACCGCAAGTAAACTCATGTTTTTGAGTGTTTTCCTATGGGAACCCTCCAATTACATTAAAACATCATAACGAGTGAAAACGAGCGCTTCCCGTGCCGTTTTGGTGGGTTTTGCAGGAAACAGCACTAATGCACCAAAACGGCTCCGGAACATGCCAGTTTTCATCGTCCGCAAGTAAACTTATGTTTTTGAGTGTTTTCCTATGGGAACCCTCCAATTACATTAAAACATCATAACTAGTGAAAACGAGCACTTCCCATGCCGTTTTGGTGCGTTTTGCATGTAATAGCACTAATGCACCAAAACGCTTCAGAACATCCCGGTTTGCATCGACCACAAGTAAACTCATGTTTTTTAGTGTTTTCTTTGGGAACCATACAGATACATCAAAACATCATAACGAGTGAAAAGGAGCGCTTCCTGCATCGTTTTGCATGAAACAGCACCGATGCACAAAAATGGCTCCGGAACATCCCGGTTTGCATCGTCCGTAAGGAAAGTAATGTTTTTTAGTGTTTTCCTATGGGAACCCTCCAATTATATCAAAACATCATAACGAGTGAAAACGAGCACTTCCCATGCCGTTTTGGTGCGTTTTGCATGTAATAGCACTAATGCATCAAAACGGCTCCAGAACATCCCAGTTTGCATCGACCACAAGTAAACTCATGTTTTGTAGTGTTTTCCTATGGGAACCATATAAGTACATCAAAACATCATAACGAGTGAAAAGGAGCGCTTCCTGCATCGTTTTGCATGAAACAACACTGTTGCACAAAAACGGCTCCGGAACATCCCGGTTTGCATCGTCCGAACATGAGTTTACTTGCGGACAATGCAAATCGGGATGTTCCGGAGCCGTTTTGGTGCATTAGTGCTGTTTCGTGCAAAAGGCAACAAAATGATTCGGGAAGCACTCGTTTTAACTCGTTATGATGTTTTAATGTAATTGGAGGGTTCCCATAGGAAAACACTCGAAAACATGAGTTTACTTGCGGTCGATGCAAACCGGGATGTGCCGGAGCAGTTTTGGTGCATTAGTGATGTTTCCTGCAAAACACACCAAAACAGCACGGGAAGCGCTTGTTTTCACTCGTTATGATGTTTTGATGTAATTATATGGTTCCCATAGGAAAACACTCAAAAACATGAGTTTACTTGCGGTCGATGCAAACTGGGTTGTACCGGAGCCGTTTTGGTGCATTAGTGCTGATTCATGCAAAACGAGCCAAAACGGCACGGGAAGCGCTCGTTTTCACTCGTTATGATGTTTTGATGTAATTGAATTGTTCCCATAGGAAAACACTCAAAAACATGAGTTTACTTGCGGACAATGCAAACCGGGATGTTCCGGAGCCGTTTTGGTGCATTAGTGCTGTTTCATGCAAAACGCACAAAAACGGCACGGGAAGCGCTCGTTTTCACTCGTTATGATGTTTTGATGTAATTGGAGGGTTCCCATAGGAAAACACTCAAAAACATGAGTTTACTTGCGGACGATGCAAACCTGAATGTTCCGGAGCCGTTTTTGTGCAACAGTGTTGTTTCATGCAAAACGATGTAGGAAGCGCTCCTTTTCACTCGTTATGATGTTTTGATGTAATTGGAGGGTTCCCATAGGAAAACACTCAAAAACATGAGTTCACTTTCGGTCGATGCAAACCGGGTTGTTCCGGAGCCGTTTTGGTGCATTAGTGTTGTTTCAGGGAAAACGTATCAAAACGGCGCGGGGAGCACTCATTTTCACTCGTTATGATGTTTTGATGTAATTGGATGGTTCCCATAAGAAAACACTCAAAACCATGAGTTTACTTGCGGTCGATGCAAACTGGGATGTTCCGGAGCCGTTTTGGTGCATTAGTGCTGTTTCATGCAAAACGCGCCAAAACGGCACGGGAAGCGCTCGTTTCACTCGTTACGATGTTTTGATGTAATTGGAGGGTTCACATAAGAAAACACTCAAAAACATGAGTTTACTTGCGGTCGATGCAAACTGGGATGTTCCGGAGTCATTTTGGTGCATTAGTGCTGTTTTGTGCAAAACGCACCAAAACGGCGCGGGAAGCTCTTGTTTTCACTTGTTATGATGTTTTGATGTAATTGGAGTGCGACGAAGTGAGAGAGTGAGGATTAAGGCAACGCTTTGGACTGATGAAGCGATCTAATTTATTATTATTATTCTGCCGCGAGGGAAATGGCCAGGCGGTTGCGTTTGCATGATACTGGTTCTAGCCATCTCAATGAAACGCGGTTCGTGGAATAGAGCGGGTCCAATGTCAGAGGGTAAACTTAAACATGGGTGGGAGGCAGTCGTTGTATTCGAAGGTATAGATGCGGGAAAGGATGGGAAATGATCGGAAGTGTGCAACTGCTCGTGTCTTTTCGTCTCTCGCATGCAACTGCTCGCGCGTTTGGATTTGGAGCCGCGCCGCTCGTGTCAATGGGATTTCATAGCATTATATCAACAAATTTATGAGGAGAGATGTGGGATTCATTTAGAATAGAGATGAGTTTCATCGCCATGGAACCCAGCCGGCTCCATTACCAACATATCGGTCTTTGGAACAGTGCAATGATATAATGCGCTGAGAATGGCCTATTGGGAGTCCTCGAGAAGTCAACCGCATGCGACCATTGGGAAAATGAGTCATGCATTGAAGAAAAATAGAGGAAAAACAAACAGTTACTAATAGCTTTTTGTGTTCTGGATCCAATGTCACGGGAAAAACAGAGGAAAGACAAACAGAACAAAATGCGACTGACTAAAATTGAAGAAAATATTGTTCATAGCTATCTAGAGCTTGATGACATCCTGAGGATGAACAAGACCAGCACAAAAAGGACGATGGTGGTCACCATCCATGCACGCCTAATCTCGCCAGCACTAGCTCCAGCCTTGCCATGACGGAATGCCGTTCTCACTGCCCGGAGCTCTGCCTTCTTCCTCATCAACCGCCAGTAAAACTTGTCCATCCCGCGCACGCTGACCGCCTGGGTCTCCCATAGCTCGTTGATGGTCTTCTCAGCCCTCTCATCCCATGGCTCATCATGCCAAACGACGAAAGCGCACGGAGCCTCCTGCGCACAACGATCAACATGCACAACAATTTGAACACTAAAAAAAGCAATGGCAAACAAATGATGATGAACCTTGTGTTGCATATGAAGTCACCTCCATTTGACAACCCACGAAGCGCCGGCCAGTGTGCCGCCCTCCCCGCCACACCTTGCGCTGTGGACGCATGGCATGGTCGCAGAGGTAATCGGAATCCTCGTCGATACCCATCCATCCAGGTTCCTCGGTCCACTCCCGAGGCTGCTCCTCGTCATCAGAGGATGACTCGACGTCGTCATCATCATCATCATCACCACCACCACCACCAGACGACGAGTCATCATCAGAATCATCGGGCTGCATAACATTTTTCATTCTGATTTTTAGAAACAGCTAATCCCAAACCTAAGACCAAATTGAATTGTGTAACCGAACGCGCTTAACAGGAAATGTAGCAGATCCAACACTAATCCTAGCAGAAAAAACCTCACTGACAACAAAATCGAGCCTAATATTGTCCCAATCAACCCCAGTAAACCCAATATCTTGTCAAAATCGACAAATCGAAACAGAGGACCGGGCTTTTTCGGGCAGGCGTGCTCACCGAGGATGGCCTGACTGGAGAAGTTGCCAGAGCATGATGGTTCCTGGATCCGCCATCAGTGCAGACAGTCTCACCCTCACCGCGGACACCAGCGTACGCCTCGTCGGAGTTGTTGACGAGGTAGTCGCGCCATTCTTCATCCGCATTGTTGCTGCTGCGGGAGGCGCCGCTGAAGTATTCGCTGTCGCTTTGGCCGGATTGGAGCGAGGATATCGCCGATGGATATGGATCCATGGCTCAAGAAAGCTTGAGCGAGGTGAAAGGAGGAGTACGGCGACGACGGCGGTGCGCGGCGGGAATGGGAACAAAGAAGAAGCAGAGTCTTTCTGTAGTGAAGCCTCTGTGGACCTGGTTTGTTTTATAGAGCCATAGAACAGGGAGGCGGCATCTAGCAGTCTCTGCATGCGCTCATTTGAAGGTACAGGCTAGAGAAGGAATGACCGGGTCAACTGCATGCATGCATGGAGTGTCAACTTCCTCTGTTCTGGTCTTCTGGATCCATTTCACGCACAAACAGAGAAAAATGTAAAACGCAAATTACATTAGGATTTAGCGTCTAAGAAGTAAGAAGAGTTCAAAAGGCCCACCAGCTAGATTATTATGACAGTTAGCGCGCTGAGCCGCTGACTAATTGGAATTACAACGACTAAATATTAACCTAGCTAAAGGTTGACATCCAGTGGACGAACATGACCGAAACACCAAGGCGAACATGGCCACACCAAGGCCGACGGTGGCGGCCATCCATGCACGCTTTATCCCGGCTGTGTTATCTGCAGCGATGCCATTACCAAATGCCTTCTTCACCGCCTCGAGCTCTTCCGCGTTCCTCCTCTTCACCGCCTCGAGCTCTTCCGCGTTCCTCCTCTTCACAGCCTCTTCCTCCTTGCTACTCTTCACAACCTCGAGCTCGTCTTCCTTGCACCTCAGCTGTTGTCTAGCCTCTGTCACCATATGGACGGTGACCGACCGCAGCATCCATAGGTTGTTCATGGTCCTCTGAACCCTCGCTGCCCATGGGTTATCATGCCAACAAAAAAATGCGCACGGGGACTCCTGCGCACATTTACAACAAATTCCTACAGTACTACAAAAAGAGAGCAAGAAAGCATGGCCGTGAAGAAGTACTACCCGTGAATGAACTCACCTCTAGTTGACAAGCAAGGAAGCGCCGACCACTGTTCCTCCCTACCCACCACACCTTGCGCCGTAGAGGCAAGCCATGGTAGCACACCCTTTCGCTCTCCTCGTCGATGTCGCGCCAATCAGGCTCTTCGGTGAACGTCGATGGCAGCAGATCCTGCTCCTCCTCGTCCTGCTCCTCATCCTCCTGCTCCTGCTCCTCATCCTCCTCCTCCTCCTCAGACGACACCCCATAGTAGGAAGGAACGTCATCGTCCGACGGCGGCACCTTATCGTCGACGGCACGTACTCAGAGGACGGCGGCACGTCATTGTCGGACGGCATCTCGTCATCGGTCAACTGCATGAACAGAGTCCACAGGCACGGTGAATGTAAAACTTCTCCATCCGAAATTTAAGAAGCAACTCTAATCCGAAACTATGGATCGATCTCGGTTGACAACAAATGTAGCAGATCTAGCAGTGGTAATCCTAGCAGTGAAAAGTAGTCAATGGAAAAAGAAAAATATCAACCATAATCTCAACAAAAATAGACCCAACTTACCCTGATCGAACCTAATGGAACCTTTTGCGAAAACAGGAGATCGAACTTACCGAGGGTGAGCTGGCCGTCGGAGTTGCGGGAGCTTCACCTTCTTCAGCCGCCTCCTTCACTACATCGAGTGGAGTGCTCCAGGACCCGCTGTTGCTGAGGACGAAGTCACGCGAAGCGCGGGCGCCGGGGTACGCCTCGTCATCGGAATAGGCAAGGAGGTACCTAGACCATTCTTCTTCACCTGCGTCGATGCCGCTGCCGCTGGGGTTGCCTGAGGACGTCAGCGATGGAGGAGCCATGGCGCAGGAAGCCGGTGCGAGACGATGAGGTAGTGCTGCGACAACAGCGGTGCACGGTGGGAACGATGAAAAAGAAGCGGCAGAGAATCTGAAGTAACTAGTGAGGCGATATTTACGGACTTTTCCTTGTAGCCGAACAACGCCCGAATCATGTACTACGTTTGACGGGCCACCAGTACTGGGACGATAGCTCTCACGGACAAGTGGGTCCCGCCTTGCTCAGGGCCACATCTCACGAATGCATTAATGCATATGATTACAATGCAATGCATGTCCACTTTTACATCGCACCCCTCCTCGGGCAACGTACGATGTGTACCGGTACAGTCGCAACCATAGGTCTACGACATACTTCATAAGAGCACTCCGGAATAGTTATATAACTTTCTCACCGACCTGGCCTTTAAAGCACTCCGGAATAGTTATATGACTTTCTCACCGACCTGGCTCAATGCACTCGCTCATGTTATGAATGCAAATGATGCAAAAAAAAGTTCATAAAACCACAAGTTATCCTTCCTTCGTATGAAGATATAAGCACTTCTTCATATATCAACTATATATATAAGAACACAAGCAAGAGACAAACAAACTTCGAATTCAGAATTTGCCACCATATTTACTTCATAGTTGTATGATATATGGTTCAACATATTGAAGTGTTGGGGATAAAAATAACAAGTCAAAACGGTAGCAAATCATCGCTACATTCACTTGCCTTTACCGAAGTCGAGAATGGGAAGCCTCACGTGTTCCGAAGCATGACACCTAATTCACAATTGTTTCTCAGCACAAGAGATCCAAAAAAACAAATGTATGTACTGAACATAAAGCGCTCCTACGACCGGAACCCCAAAACAAGCAAGGAAAGGATAAAACAGAACATCACACATTCGTCCAACCAGAGCAGCAGTGCTTATCTTTTTTGTATGTTTTAATCTACAACAGAGATGTTAGCAAAAAAACACATTTCTAGAATGTACAGAAGAAGATCTAAAACTTTTACAACGGCACCCTATTTTTATTTCAGCTATAAAAAGGTCTAAGTTGCCATTGGAATTATTGTTCAAAAACTGTTTGAAATTTCATACAGAGGGCATCATATATTTTTTTACTACTAAAACCAAATCATTAAAAAAATCTTAAACTTTGCCAACACGCATAAAACTCATACTCTACCTCAGCTATCCAAGTGTCAGATGTAAACTAGATTGGTAATGAAGCCTCATCATACACTGAACATATGACAATACAATCTGAAATAAAACGACAGCAGTAGGTTCAGAGCAGCATAACTGTAGTTTCACTTGCCCGCCAATTAGGCATCATATACTGTTTGAAAGATTATGGAATGAACTACAACTTTTCTATTCGTGAGAGCAACTAGTTTGGCCTTTAAGATAGCCAAAAACTAAATGGATCTATAACTGTTCTGAACTTCGTCAGAACCTGACGGCCAACTTGCAATGCAGTATCTCTTAAACCACTAGGCCAAACATTGCGAATTAGGTACCAAAAGAAAGATTATGCAGTTTCCTACAACTTTCTCAATAGCCAAAGAATTAAATTTGGCCATTAACGAGACCTAATTACTGGATGAACACAGACTGTACAATCTGAAATTGCCTGAACATACAGAAAAACGATTCGTGCAACCCATCCCATTAGAAATCTATCCACTACTCCGTAATCACCACGTGATTTAGCCCCTAAACTGGATAAAGATGTACCCTACAGTAAGGGAAAGCCGTACCTAGGGTTCCCTTGAAGAACAACAAGAAGGTTGACGGGAAAACGAGGATCTAACAACGGATCTTGATCATGTCCTTGTCATTCCGCTTTTTCCACCAAGTCAACCATTGATTCCCGCTGCAGGTGGATGAGTTCTAGGGCAGAGCCTCCATTGGAGAGGAGGGAGAACGTGAGGGGACATGGAGGAGTCGGGTAGGGAAGGGGGAGTGGAAGGGAAAAGGCAGACAAAGTGGGAAGGGGTATTAATCTATTTTTTCTCTCCTTAATTATGTCCCACCTCCAAAATTAAAAATTAAAGCATTAACATCCATACTGTAAATATAGCATATAGATGGTTAAGTGGAATCGCCTCAATGACCCCTACATATATATGGGCTTTGGTAAACCATCTGAACAATGGATCAGTCAACTTTTGTGACACTCTTTATTACGCCTTTTTTATAATTTTTTCAGGGCATTAAATTATTACAATTTATGACTGTAAAAATACATATAAACTAGCATTTGTTAACACAGGATGGGAGAACAATGCGAAAAATGTTTTTGGTCGACCTGCTGACAGACGAGAGAAATACAAATCAAGACATTATACATGAACAATACGACGCTATCTTAACATTATCAAAGGAAGGAGTACTGCCAAGATGTAAATATTATGTAATCGTATATACATGCACAATAATAGTTGCTAAATAATAACTGTTTATTATATTGTTCTTCAAATAATTTATAAAAACAATTTATTTATATGGTCAACCTTCCACTTTCCCTCTTTTTTATTTATTATTTGGTACAATTTCCCCTCACAGCCGGTGGCAACGCACTAACACTTTGCTAGTCTCTACTTCTTAATAAGTCATTACGAGGCCGTCAAACTTGATTTTCATTGTTCGGCCTGCCAACACTTCTGCCATCCGACTTGACCTCGAATTTGAATTGAGTTTGACTCAAATTCAGGGTCTGAGTTATTTATATGAGTGAATTACAAAAAACTACAACTATTTGTGTTAAGGTTTCAGAAAACAACAACTTTTAGGGCTTATTTCAGAGAACTACAACTATTTTCACCATGGTTCTCAGAAAACTACAACTTTTGTGTCCGGTCAGACATGTCATCCTCACAAATGGTAGTTTCTCAAAGTGAGATTGACATATAAGGCCAGAAGCAAAAGTTGTAGTTTGTTGAAACACATGATCAAAATAGTTGTAGTTCTCTGAAATAGGTTCCAAAAATTGTAGTTTTGTGAAACCATGACACAAATAGTTGTAGTTTTGTGCAATTCACTCTATTTATATTCCGCTATGTTGAATCAATTTTATTAGAAAACCACATCGTTGTCCAATGGCATGTACCTCCCCTTCCGAGCAGACTGACCTGGGTTCAAATCCCACGCCCTGACACATGCATAAAAAAAAATCGCGGTGCTTAGCTGATGGGCTGACATGCCCCAAGCGGGCCGCGCAGGGAGATAGGGATGATTTTAGGCTGGGCTGAAATGGGAACATTTTTAGAGAGGTGTTGCCTTAGATTTTGAAGGATTTAGGACCATTTAAATTTTGAAAAGATTTGCTATTTTATTTTCGAAACTTATTATAGAAGGATGATTTTAGGGTGGGCTGAAATGAGATGATTTTTAGGGAGGTGTTGTCTTAGATTTTGAAGGATCTAGGACCATTTAAATTTATAAAAGTTTTGCCATTTTATTTTTGAAATGTATTTTAGAATAAATATAATATATGATAAAAATTCAGAATAAACCATACATATGTGCATTTAAACTGATTTTTTTAGATTTGGTCTCTAAATAATCTGATATTAATGATGCAAGTCACATGATTCCTTTCTAACTTTATGTACTTCATGTGTTATCCTAGGCCATCATGCATAATGATTTTTTTCCTCCCGTAGCAAAGGGCAAATTGCTACTGTATATAAATGACAAAAATGAAACGTGGCATCCCAAAGTAGCACACTTGAGCCGCGGACGTGGCGCCCCTTCGATCCGCAGTCTCTTTTGTGCCCTCCCCCTCCCCTTCCTTTGCGCCGCCCCCTACCTCTCCCTCTCCGCTGTTGGCAAGATCGCAGGGCAGGTTCGGCGCGATGATGTCGGCTGTGGCCCGCCTGATCCGCTCCTCCACCCTTCCATCACGTCTCAGGTAAGCAATTCCCCGCTCCCTCCTCTCGTCTCATGCGCTTTTAGAATTATTGGAACAAACTGGATATGTGTGTGAGCGCCCAAGATGACATTGCGGTGGGTTCTCTTGGGTCTGGCGGTAAGAAGGTGACGGGAAGGGGGATTTAGAGCGATTCGATTGGAGCGCCAGCTGCCATCTTGCGGCATATTCTGACTTCTACCTTGCTTCTATGCACTTAGGACACCATTTTATCAGATTGCTAATTCTCTTATATTTGGAGGTGTGAACAGCTCATCATCGGTCTTGCTGAAGAGGGGAAATGCATTCTCTAGTGATGCCACGCCCGGTGATCCCAAGCGTGTCGAGGAGCCCTTTCAAGTGGATGAGGCAGAAACTGTGAAGGTGACACCGCCATCTGCAGACAAGGTAGTATTGTGGACACAGATACCTCTTTTTTTTTTTTTTTTTTTTTTTTTTTTGAGGAGATAGATACTAGTTTGCCTGTAGCATAAATTAGATGCGATTTTTTTTTTCAATATGTCAGCTACCTTGGTGGAGATTATTTTTGTTAGACTGTAAAGTTCGTTTGACATACCTGTTCTTATCTACATTTTTTTTATGGCAGCTAGTAAGAGGTTTAAACAATATTCATGTCCAAACTAGGAGCCAGTCAGATGCTTAAATAAAATTTTCTTATTTGCGGTGACGTCTATATTGGTAGTACCATATTGTTCAAAGCATGTTATTACAGCGGCCTGCTTCTGCGTTTTCATATAATCATTGCTCTTTGCTATATGTTTATCTTGATTGTGAAATTGGTGTTCAACTGGTTATCCATGTCTATCAGAAAATACAAGGATTATATATAGGGGAGAGTTTTGGTGGAGAAATAGGAAAAAATGGATATCATTACGATGTTCTCCTTACTTTCTTATAGTATCATAATTGTGATGCTTTAGAGTGATATACAACATTAATGATCTGTGGTCCAAGGTTTTTATTGAATTGAATTTTCTGCGCGTCCTATATGTAGATCACTTAATTTGCAATGATGGTTTTAGCTTTTACAGATGTTGTGTACCAAAGTGTATGCTTCTTTTTTTTTTTTTAGCTTCATATCTGAACTATATGTTCTTATATCTGTGTTGTTGTAGCTGCTAGTGCTTGGAGGAAGTGGTTTTGTTGGGTCACATGTCATCAAAGAGGCTTTGGACAAAGGATTTGTTGTCTCTAGCCTTAATCGGTAACTCCATAACCAATTATTGTTTTATTATTTTTCAGTACTCCACTACTCCGGCTGTCTCTAGCATTCATGGACTGGGGGAGTATTTGTTGTAACAATGTTGTTCTAGTAGGATAAGCATTGACTAATAAGTTGCCATATTCATTACAAACCAGCAAAAATATCGTTATATCTGATTAACTAAGGTGTCAACTTAAAATTCAGTTCAGAGTTTATTTCTGGCATATTATCAGTAACTGTAATCCTCAACTGTGATAAGACAAGATGATATAGTTACGACAGTGAGGACCAGAAGATAATTGCATTGATGGAAATGAGAATTTGATTGATCCAACGCAAAATGAAACCGTGGCAAATTCAACATTTTAAAAAGAATTTTCCTTAGTAAAAATTGAGAATATTTGGCAGTTCCAATGTCCATGTGAATAGACTGGACTGGCCTGCAGTTTAGTCACAGAATCTCATATTTTATTCTTGGAATTTAAAGTACTTCAAATTTGTCATTTGCTTTTTTTTTTAATTTCTATTTTGAAGTGTTCTGTAACTTCCTTTTCTCAACAAATCTGTGTTCTGTTTCATCAGATCTGGAAAGCCATCTATCAGTGAATCTTGGACTGACAAAGTTATATGGAATAAAGGTTCGTTGCTACTCGGGTTAAGTTTTGTTCCTATTGATGGTAATGTCGATTGCCATCTACTTTCTTCTCTTATACAGGCAATCTCCTTGAACCTGCTTCATTAAAGAATGCTATGGATGGCATTTCTGCCGTGGTAGGCTCACCCCCCCCCCCCCCCCCCCCCCCCCACCTAAAGGAACATTTCCGGCATAGAAATATTGTAACGAACACTGTTTATTGGTTGGCAATATTATTTTGGTGCTAGTTCAGGCAAAGTCAGTATCAAGATTTGTCCTCATATCTTTTTTTTCTTATATTTATGCATGCTGAAAACAGAGTAAGCTGAAAGACAGATTCTGACCAATGTTAAATTGTACACTTGCTTTTCAGCACCATTTGTAACATCTCTGAAGGAGCTTTGTGTTTACTACTCGCATTTAGCCAGTTACTACACCATATGTGTGACGCATGCCCCATTCTGGCATACAAAACTTAGAAGCTGATATTCATGGATGAGCTTAATTTGTTTATAGTCAACAGATACAATCCAACAACAAGTGCCATTATGTTATAACCTCTTATAACCAGTAAGGTAGTTGGTTAGTAGCCTAAATGATCTCACGGTTGCAAATTTGGTGTAGCAATTTCTTATTACTGTACCAAAAACAGCCATACTTTTGTCTACCATAATCTAAGGTTCAATAGAATTCGATGGCATTTGATAATGTGATCTCCGGAGAAAATTTCATAAATTGGAACGACTGTATTTTTAATGAGGGAAGCCCAAGCATCCGTGTCATGTTAGAGACAGTGGGCAACGGGAGTGCACTGGTGCATGGCTGGAGCCTCGCATCTCCATGCATTGCTGCTGCAGTCGCTTGCCTTAGGTGTTTGATCCTTCCTGGGTGGGCTGCATGCTTAAGATGTAAATACCGGCACATCTGTTCTCTGTTTTGTTCAGGAGTATGTTGAGGGATGAAATTTTCTCCTCCTCTGTACTACTTTCTTTCTTAATGAAATGACACGCAGGTCTCCTGCGCGCTTGAGAAAAAAAAAAGCACCGATGTTTGTTTTATTGACGTCAAATGCTTCGATTAGATCTTTTTGCAGTTGTATATAGTTTCACATCAATTTATTTGGGTCATGCAAATCTTAACTCTTACCATCAAACTTTAGCAGAATAAAGAAAATTTATGAATGCCAAAAACTCCAAAATGTGTGATTCCAGCGTGATATCAACATTCAAGCATAATTCTGGTCAGAACTTGAATCTTAGCAATACTGAATTGTCCTCATATGTGGATAAGGTCGTTGATGGGGGTGTTGGAGGGACCTGGTTATTACCATTCTAGTTGAACACGAACAAGGATGAGGATGAATTTAGGTACAAGAAGTTGTTTAGCTTTTGATTAGTTGTATAACTATGCCATTTCATATGCTTAATTGTAATGGTGCTGACTATAATTTTCAACCATTATTATCCCTGCTCTAAATGCACTGAGTTGAACCCAGGTCTGCTAGATGCTACTCAGGTGCTCTAACCACTAGGCTAGAGGCCCTTTTGCTATTATATGAACCATTGTTTTTCATTTTAAGAATGCTAGAATAATAAGAGGTAAATTTTCTTATATCAGTGTATCTGTATGGCTTGATGCATAACAGATGCAGATAATGTGGTATAGATGCTATGACCTAAACATATCTATGAAGTCTTGCTGATGGGTGAAGAATATTAACACAGGTATCTTGTGTTGGCGGCTTTGGGTCAAATTCTGTTATGTACAAAGTTAATGGTACCGCAAACATCAATGCCATCAGGGCTGCAGCTGAGAAAGGTATGTTGGTATTGAAGTTATGATTAACGGGATATCATGTTTATTTTCTGGGTTATGATTGCAATTCCAAAATCGTCAGTCATGATTTCATTATATGGCTTTATTGTACATATTTATTAGTGAATAATCATCCTAATTTGACAATTGTAATGGTGTTTTTCTGGGCTATTTCGGTCATATTACCAAAAGAAGTGATAGCCTCACATCCATTCCACAAATATTCATGTTTAGGGTAGCAGGTTGCAAACAATGAGTCCATATTATTTATGATTTCCTGTATTGTGAGGTTTACTCCTTTCCTTTTATTCTTCCCTGTAGATTATAGACTTATAGTGGATGTTTTCCTTTCTTGATTTACGTTTTATATTATCCAAATCAGCCGCTTGTTACAGCAGCAACAACCACAAAGCCTTTTGTCCCCAGCAATATTACAAACTTTATGCCATTCAAATGTATAGGTTTTCATCCCTCACTGTCATTTTTATTTGTTTGCATGAAGCTCGGTTTAGAGTAATAATGTTATCCGGACACATGTCTCGAAAGAAATAGTTGGAGTTGTGTTTGGTCCATCTTCATGTCTCTGTCCTTTTTTCACCCCTCGAGTTGTCACTCTGAGACTGAGTAGGATTTTTATACCTATACCCATGTCCAAAAATCCTTCTGCCAAATCAGACATACGCCTTACATGAATGTCTGGAAATTTGCTGCAATCTGTAACTTAAACATTCAGATATGATATCGTAAAATATTCACATTATATATTTGTCTATGAGTTTTTCCTTCAATATTGGTTTTATAAGTTGAAATCCCCATTGTATGCTAATTCAGCCAGCAAACAGGTATAATGGAATCAAATTTATCTGATGAGGCATGTCTTTTTTGCTGCAATCTATAACTTACAGGTATCAGTTTTCACTTTTGTCTCTACCTGTAGGTATAAAGAGATTCGTGTACGTGTCAGCTGCTGACTTTGGCTTGGTGAATTATTTACTGCAAGGTTATTACGAGGGCAAGGTGAGTTCTCCAGATTATTGATATGATTATCACCCCATCACGTTTAGAAATACATCCATTCAATCTAATACAAAATAGACACAGTGCATCGAATCGTTTCTAAGATGACACACTGACTAGCGATTTCAATGAATTATGTTGGTTAAAATAGTACTCCGTCTGTTTCACATTACTTGTGATTCTAGCTCTGGGCACAAGAAATAAGGAGAAGTGACAAAGATGTAGTGCACAGAAAATAAGGAGGAGAGATATAGAGGTAAAGATGTATTGGGAAGTGAGACTCACAAGTATTTTTAGCAAAATTTTGGAGAGATAGAATCACAAGTATTGTGAAACGGAGGGAGTAATAACTATATGCTGTGAAATATTTCTCATAAAGATCTAGTGACATTATTTTTACGTGGTAAACCTATGTAATTTGTCACCCATTGAATGTCGAAGCATAAAATGCTTGATAAACGCGAGTCCTGGAATGACTTGCATTTGACATTGAATGGAGGTCATACTTATTCTCTATGGTCTGCATTTCTTAAATATTACCCTTACTCTAGAAGATAGATGATGTCTTGTAAATATTTGTGTTGGGTATATTCATTTTTTGTAGCAGATTTTTTTCCCAAAGGACAAGTTAAGCAATAAACTATATTATGAATGTTAGAGACCATGCTATGTCAGGCACCACTTAGTGAATACTGAAATCACAAAGAAGCATATGATGTTCATGTGCATAACATTTGCTACTGCAACTTTACCGATTGGACCAATAGCATGTATGCGCTAAATATTGTTTTTCACTTCCATGTTTATTAATATTTGACTATTTAAACTATTAGCTTGGTTTCGGTCGGCACTCAGCCAATCATGTAGTGAATTTTCCTGCATTATACTGTTAAACCTGCAAATTCCTCTTACGTTACCACGTTGTTTCACATGCTTGATATAATTAAGAGTGGATTGCACAAAGCACCATATTTTGGAGTCATATTCTTTCATTGCACGAGTTTCACCTTTTGTTGCACTAGGTTTTAGCTCAAGAATTATCACTCTGCACCATCTTTTAGCATTGAACGTGAGGGAGTGGACTTGGGCCCACATGACAGCTACAAAACAGAAAATTCAAATGTTTACATGTTGTGGATAATGAACAAATTGGTGAAAATTTCATTATGTAGTTGGGGGCCTAAGCAATTTATTTTCTAAGCCATGGGGTTTAATCAATTTGATTATACAAAATCGAAAGCATGGTAGGGTGCATAGTGCAGAGTGAAAAGGCGGGGTTGCCAATATAGAGTATGTATTCACACCATGAGAAAATGGAGACAGAAAAGAGAAACTCTCGAAAAGGTTGATCATACAATCAGACGGGGAAAGTTGGTTCATTTTGATGGTGCATTAATCATGTAGTCTTTTAACATGCCGGATGGAACTTTGGACCTCGTATATTGAGCTACTATGCTTCTCAAATAACTCATTTAACATTTTTTACTATATCGCAATATTATCCCAAATGTTTTATGTAGCTGCCATGTGGGCCAATATCACTGAATCATGCTCATTAGTAAAGGGTGGTGCAAAGTGATAATCCTTTTGCTGAAACCTTGTTCAAGGCGAAACATGTGCTTAAACCTGATACGATGTGACAATATAGCTATAATATGTGATGTATTGCACAATTCACTCATATATCAATAGATGTTTTCTTTTTCCCTTTGTTTTTCTATTGTAAATTGGTTGACTAACTGTGTACACTTGTCACAATTTCTTAATATGTGGAAACAAAGGGCTCGAGGCACTGTAGTCCATTGCCCCCCCCCCCCCCCCCCCCCGAATCTGTAATGTTAACGATTTTTTTTTTTGGTTATTTAGAGAGCTGCTGAAGCCGAATTGCTGTCGAAGTTTACCTATGGAGGTAAGTTATCTTTGATTGTTAGGCCTGTTTGATTGGCTAAACACATAAGATATTCCATGTTAAGTAGTTTTATAATTGGGCCCGTTGTTCATATGACTTGCTCCTAGACATTATGCTTTCTAAAAGGTTACTGGTGCTAACTTATTATATCTACCGACCGTTAGTAATGTTATTGGATCTAACTTTGATTTTCAACTGAAAATTACTTGTGAATATGTTCTACTACTTGATTTCCTCCAAAAATAAAGTAATTGTTTCGGAAAACGCCATTTAATTCTTTGCATGCCCTCGTCTATGCAACATATGATCTTTATTTTTTTGCCTTTTCTTTAGGAGTGATATTGCGGCCTGGTTTTATTCATGGAACTCGTCGAGTGGGCAGGGTGAAGATACCGCTTGGCCTTGTTGGTTCTCCTTTGCAAATGGTAATATTCTCTCTCTTCACATCTTTAGGTTGATGTAAACGATCAGCGGGTCCCTATTGTTACGGTTGATGTTATGCTCATGCCTTACTTGATGTTGTTTCTCGCAGCTTTGTGCAAACTATTACCTCATATAAACATATGATATATTTTCTTATAATTCTTTCCCGTTCCCAATCCAAACGGACCCGATAAAAAATCCTGGAGCCTAGAAATTCACTTGGTTTGATTCATTGCCATAGAAATATTCACGCCATGAACAGCTGTTTTTTTTTTTGCTTTACATAAATTGTTGTCTTAATAATTAAATTTATTGCGTGAAGCATTCTCTTCCCAACGTGGCATGACTAAATATGGAAGTTTTCAATCCTGCAGGTGCTCCAAAATGCAAAACCATTGACTAGATTACCGCTTGTTGGTCCTCTGTTAACTCCCCCAGTGAGCGTTACCTCTGTGGCGAAGGTGGCTGTAAGAGCAGCGACAGACCCAGTGTTTCCTCCTGGAATCGTTGATGTCTACGGGATCATGCGATACAGTGAGCAAAAGTAAGGGGTCGCATTTCAGTAATGCTACATGCATGTGGCTGTACTTCCCGAATCTTTTGTTACTAGATGTTTGTGTCTGCGCGAAACGAATAAGCAGAAGCCAACATGTATCTATCGTTTCTTTGGTTCCTTTTACAGGTAGCGGTGTCATAATATGACCATGTTTAAATAGCGACATGAATACTGTCAGAAAAAGACTCAATAAAGTAGTAGTTTCATGATCATGTAGTCGCTCATCAGATTTTATTTTTTTTTAACCTGCTAGTGGAAATTTACCCTGGCAGGGAACCATTTCGCTGTCCATCCATCATCTTTTTTTTTTTTTTTTTTTTTCATATTCCCATCGCGGAACGGAAGAAAACATCTGATGAGCGGTAAGTCTTTTATACTGCTGCTCGCAATGGAGGTGCAGTGCAGTGTAGTAACTCGTCAGGTTGCCATAGTGGAGAGGAACGTGCTGCCGCCGACGTTGATTGTTTTCCCTACTACCGAGCCTGAGCAAGGGCAAGCTCGACAGTGGTCTAAAAAAAAAAAAAAAAAAGGGAAGCTCGACAGGTTGTCGCTTCCGCCCAGCCTCAAGATTATGTAAGATTTGACACCGCAAATAAAAGAAAATAAGATTTGACGGAAAGTTTAAAGAGATGAAACATGCCAAACAGTAATTTTTGAAATGGCAGTATTTGCTTGCATACAACTACGGACTGTTGCCGATAGAAGCCGCGCTTCTTCCTTGTGTTGCCGGCAAGTAGCGACAAGCAAGCATGACCACGCGGCTGGCCTGCTTGCTCCTGCTCGCCCTCGTCGTGGCGGCTGTTGTCGCGCATCGCCATCCACCGCGCGCGCGTCGGTCTAGACGCGTCCGCCGGGGTGCGGGCGTCGCCGGCGCTGCTCTGCACGCAGGTAATCAATTCCTCCCTTGTTCCTGCTCTGCCGTTGCACTTTTTCTTTTCCTTTCTCCTCTGTTTCCATCTACACTCTTGTAACGAACTCTGCATCGCCTTCTGTTCCTTCCGAAGTGAATCTCAATTAATCATTTTTTACTTGACGAACCACAGAGAAAGCAGCGTTCCATCGACCATAGCAAGAAACAGTGGACTATGTAGTCTTAGCAACTCGATGGGCAGGGGCTTTCTTTTGCGTCCATTTAGAGCAAAGGAACTCGGAAACAGTACAAATTGGTCCCTGCTAACGAAGGACGAGGAGAGGCACCTAGCTTTTTCCTCGCTGGGTCGCCTGATTTCGCTGTATCAAGTTATCCTTTTTTTCTTTTTCACATTCGCTGTACTATTATATACTACTGGTCAACCGCAAATAGCCAAAGTATTCATTGGTTTCAGTATCAATGTGCAAATTATTCATCAGACTACGGCAAATCAGGGAACGGAACTCTGAAGTTTCAGCTGATCAATCAACGGCAAGATTATTCATTTGCGTTGTTCATCGGTGGCCTCTCCAATGTCAGTTACTTCATAAGACATTGCACATTGCAGAGTTTGTTGTATTTACTTTTCTTCGGTGAACTCACTGACCACATCTATATCTTTCACAGCCTGAACTTATTGCAGTATCAAATAGGATTGCTTTTGCGAACCCAAAAGCTCCAGTTTATCCACGCCTAGCACAGGGGAAATCCTGGAATGAGGTTTGTGCTTCTCTCCTTCCGTACACACAGGCAAATATAGGCATACATCTAGTCTAGAGTCATACCAATCATATTCGAGATGCATCTTAGCTAAAAAGTTCCAATGGCAACCACTTGCTCAATTATTTTGATGTGTTTTGTTAGATGACTGTCACATGGACAAGTGGCAATGACATCAATGAGGCATATATCCCTTTGTTGAGTGGGGCATGAAATCGACCCCTCCTGTTCGCACTGCAGCTGGGACTGTCACTTTTGATTGTGAAAGCATCTGTGGTACGTCTCCAAGACTCCAATAAAAGATTATAACCAAATCAATATGGTAAAAATGGGAATATGTGCAATGCTAATTCTTAAAAACATGTTAGAGACATGGTCCTTATTTAGTAATTTGCTGTCTCAATCTGTTCCAGTTAGAAAGTTCAGAACCACTTACATGATATCCGTGGCAACGAAAAAATTTATTTATTCAGGAACAGTATAACCTTGCACATGATGGCAGATCCAACATATACATTTTTCAGTGACTTAGAAGATTTTACCACTCTAAATGTGCAGGAGAACCTGCTCGTTCTGTTGGTTGGAGAGATCCTGGATTCATACACACAGCTTTCCTCACAGATTTATGGCCAAATAAAGAGTAATTCTTGTCTTCCACGGTGAGTCATGCTGGCATCAATGAAAGCTATCCTAAGTTTTTTTTCGTCTAGGTACTACTACAAAATCGGACATTTTCTACCTGATGGGACTAGTGTACGGCACAAGTCTTAGGCCCCCTTTCTTGGCGATTATGATTCTAAGAATCCAGCTTTTCGATTGTGATTTTCAGAATATGAGATTGTGAAATTTGTATGACAAAATCTGGAAAGTGTTTGTTTGTCTGGATTTCACAATGTAGCATATAGATCATTTCAGTCACTTACAGCGGGGTCACAGTGGCAAATGGGTAAGTATTTATGCCACAATCCAACAAAAGCTAGTCCTGAGCAGATTGTGGATTCTGCCTCGGATTCTAGAATCCAGACTCAAAATCCAATCCTTTGTTCCAGCTTCTGCTTTTAGAATCCAGAATCCAGAATCAAAAGCTAGAACAAAGGGGGCCTTATTCTTTCAAAGCGCCTCCTTATCCGGGTCAAAACTCACTGCAATGCGTCGTTATTTTTGGCGATATGGGAAAGGTAAACATATGCAAGTTCAGTACTCGGAGCTATATTCATGAAGCTGACAACTATTTATTTTGCTTTTCTAATAGCATTCAAACCTTCATCTCTTTTTGTTGAGGCACAATAATGGACCGGAGCATAACTATTCAGGTGCCAAAAGAAACAATAATTTATGCTTTCGATTCAATCAAATTCTGTACACGACAGCTTATTCAATTGCAGACGGCTGTTTATCTATTCTGTGATCGTCTTCAATTATTTAGTACGTTCTCTCTAAAAAAATGATATTTGGAAGCAGTCTGAAATTATTTTGTGTTTTCAATTGTAGGCCTAGAGAGATGGAAGTAACGAGTACAGCGATTACCAACCTGGATCACTTAACACTACTGATGCACTAATCAAGGATCTTGACAACATAGACATAGTATTTCATATTGGCGACATTACCTATGCCAATGGGTACATTTTGCAGTGGGACCAGCTCAGGCAACAAGTGGAAGCAATTACCTTTTTTTTTTGGACCGGAAAACAGCAAGGGAGGCCCCCACTGTAAATTTTCATTATCATAAACGAAAAAACAAACTATGTACAGAAAAGGAAAAAGAAAGGCCCTCAAGAGAGGAAAAGGCAAGCTCTATGTACAAAACTATGCAAGAGAGTCAACCCAATAAAGAAAGGTTGCTCGAACATATTCTTTAATTCTATAAACCTGTAATCTACAGTCATCCTTGAAGCCTTTCTTCCAAGTTCGGAGGCTTGGTGTTTTATTTTCAAAAATCTTGTTACTTCTCTGTCTCCATATATTCCATCTGCAATTATTAGTATTTCCATAAAGAACTGTAGATTGGTTCTTTGCTTTGCCTCAATGATCATGTTAAAGAAGGGTGATTGGCTATTCTAGTTGATGCCCAGGGTGTTCCAGCATTGTTTACTGAAATTGCATAGGAAGAAGAGGTGCATGGCTGTCTCCTCCACATAGCTTCGGCAAAGAACACATCCATAGTTGTTGTCTTGAAATTTATGTTTCTTTCTTCTTAAGATATTCCTTGTGTTAAGTCTATCCATGAAAAGGAGCCATGTTGAAAACTCTGATCTTGTTGCTACACATGGAGTCCCATATCCATAATATAGGTGCTGGAGGGTGAAAGTTCCTGTATGGCCAGTTGTAGAATTGTTTTGATGAATATTTGCCAGATCCCCATATATATCTCTAAACATCCTTTGTTTCATCTTGTGGCTGTATGTTTTGGAGCAATTGTTGTAACTGTTGATATTCCTGGAAAGCTTGCTCAGAGAGCGGAAGATGGAATTGCGATTCAATTGAGTTGTTCTGCATGTACTTTGCCACTAATATGTTTTTGGGTTTTGCAAAAGAGTATAGTCGTGGGAAGCTTGTTTGCATGTGGTGATCATTCCATATGTCTTGCCAGAATAAGACAGTGCATCCATCACCAACTTTACATGAGGCAACACCTCTGAGTTTGTCACTTAATCTGAGAATGTCCTTCCACCAGAATGACCCTTTTCCAGTAGTAGCATGTGGGACTAATCCATTTGCATAGTAAGTACTCCAAATAAGTTGCACCCATGGGATATCTTTCTTGTTGTAAAACTTATCTTGGTGCTTTAGAAGGAGCGCATCATTCTGCTCTACTAGAGTAAAAATGCCTAGACCTCCTTTCTTCTTTGGCCTTGTGCATTTCTTCAGGGCAATGATTGGTCTAGTCTTTGCATTAGCATCTCAGTTTCTCCACAAGCAAATTCTTCTCTACATATCTAATATTTCCAGCACTATAATGGGCACTTTAAAGGTGCACATGGTGTAAATGATCAAGGAGGTTATGACTAAGTTAACATGTTCCAGTCTGCCAGCATGATTGAGCCATTTAGAAGTTACAGATAATCTCCTCTCTGCTTGGTTCAAGACTGGGGCATAATCCTCAACTATTGGCTTTGTTGTTCCCATTGTCAGTCCCAGGTATGTAAAAGGCAGTTTTCCAACTTGACAACCAAAGACACCCGCCAGATGAGTTGTGTTTTGTCTTCACAGACACTCAGAGGGACCATGTACGATTTGTTAAAGTTGACTTCGAGTCATGTGGATTGTGTGAATGACCCTTTTAAACAAAACAAATCTCTTTGTGAGGCTTTCATTATGATGATTGTGTCGTGTGCATATTGGATGATCGGGAAGTCATTCTTGTATGTGATTGGAATAGGCATTGAAAAAAGGCCCTGCTGGTATGCTTTGTTGATAATACATTGAAGAAGCTCGACAGCCAGCACAAACAGCAGAGGAGATAGGGGTCTGCTTGTCTAACTCCCCTCTTGCATTGAAATGTTTTTCCAGGGACTCCATTGAGTATGACAGCAGATGATCCTGAATCTAAAATTCTTTTTGTCCAACTAAGCCATTTATCGTGGAAGCCAAGTTGTTGTAACATGATCAAGATTGTGTTGTGTTCAATGGTGTCCAAAGCTTTGGCAAAATCAAGCTTCAGGATTACAATATCTCTTTTAGACTGTTGGCATTGGTGGATGTACTTGAAGGCCCATCCCAAATAATATTGAACAGTTCTATTCTTGATAAACCCATACTAGTTCTGATGAACAATTTGGTGAGAAGCTTCAGCACACAATTCAGTAATGAAATGGGCCTAAAGTCATTTGTAGATGTTGGATTGTTGATTTTCGGAATAAGTGTGATGAAAGAGCTGTTGATACTTTGCAAATCCAGAGTTCCATTGAAGAAGTTATTGCACAGTTCATAGAAATCTTGCCTTATGATATGCCAGCATCTCTTAATAAATAAACCATTGAAACCGTCGGGTCCTGGAGCCTTGTCCGTAGGCATCTGCTTGATTGTTTGATCAATCTCCTCTTGAGTAAAAGATTCAGAAAGGTTCTCAAGATTATCATGAGTTTGCATAAGTTGCCTTAGATCATATTGCAAAATAGGATTAACCGAGGACCCCATTCTTTACTTATAAATTTGAAAAGAGTTCGTCCATCTTGGGCCTCTAGAAAAGTTATGGTGTTTATCCTGTACCGTTCTGTGCAGGCAGCATGAAAGAATTTTGTTGGTTGGTCTCTGAATTTTGTCCATTTTGTCCATCTGAATTGTATATCTTTTCTTCCAGTATTCATTTTGTAATTATGTGTGTACAGAGTTCTCTACTCTTCCAGTTTGTCGAGTATGGCTAGCACATCATTGCATTCTTTGATTAGCTTTGATAAGTTAGTTGTATCTTTGCTCCATTTTTTCAGTGCACTTCTGAGTAGTTTCAGTTTTGCTGTAATTCTTGTAGCACTATTTGAAGCCCTTACTTGTATACTCCATACACTTTGCACAAGTTCAAAGAAGCCTGGCATATCAACCCAGTAATTCTCAAATCTGAAAACTTGTTCTTTGGGTATTGAGGTACCAATTTGCACTTTGCATGGGATGTGATCAGAAACTGGCTTGGCCATTGGTAGTACCAGGGTATTTGGGTAGTCAATAGTCCATTCTACCGTGGCAAAGCACCAATCCAACTGTTCCAATAGAGGGTCATTTTGCATGTTACTCCATGCAAATTTTCTTTCTTTGAGAAGGATCTCCATTAAACCTCGATTGCTTATGACCTCATTGAAAATGAGAATACCATTCATGTTGCCCCCTGATTTGTTTATGTCTTCCATAGACCTGTAAAAGTTGAAATCTCCCAAAAACATCCACTTAGTCTCATCCTCAATCTGCAGCGAGTCCCATATATGATTGCAAGGTTTATTATGTTCTCTGGACAAAGCTCCTTGAAGACTTTCAGAAGTTATCGGCATTTAATATAGGAATAAGTCCGATTCGCCTCCCTGAACTATTAGGGGTAGCGCAATCTACACCCTCATTTACAAAACCGGGTAACCGGACTCCTCCAACTATATGGGTAGGTGCAATTCGACTCCCTGGGTGGTTTTAAGGGCGGTTTTGTCCGTGTCAGCAGTCCGACGTGGCAAGGGGCACGCGCCCAGGCTGAGTCAGCGAGGTGGACCCGTGTTGACTATAAGACCCGAGGTCCCCCCACCCGATTGAGTCGCGCTCTCGGTCCCTCTCCTTCTTCTCCACCTCACCGTTCCCAAGTTTGAACAGAGCGAGCGAACCCTAACCCTACTGTCCGCCATGGCTGGCAGCTCGAGCTCGTCCCGTTCCGCGAGCTCCATCCTCAACGACGACGACAAGCGCCATTCGCCCATCAAGTACCGTGTGGGGCCGCTGGACTACCATCCCGCAGTATACTGCAAGTGCCAAATGAAGGCTGCGCTTTGGATCTCCTGGAGCGACGACAACCCCGGTCGCCGCTACATCAAGTGCTACAAGGCTCGGGTAAGTTGATTTTGCCGTCGATTTGGTCTATTCGGGTTTGATGCACGATGGATTTGGGTTGGATTTGGCTTCCCATTGCCTTGGGCGTTGAGGTGTTCGGTGTTTGAAATGCAGGCTGGTGGCTGCGACCTGATGGAGTGGTACGAGGGTGTAGCACCCCACCTCAAATTAATGAGGGGTTTGCTAACCAGGATCTTAATCGGGTGACACTTGACGACGCAAGAGTCCAAAAGTACACACACATAAGCATAAGTAAAATAGAGTGTAGAAGAATTCTTAATTATTACAACTTTGATTCAATTTGATTACATAAAAGAGTTTGAAAAGCGTAGCGGAAGCGATATACAACTCGACGTATTTATCCTATGATGAAGCACATTCAACCCATAAACATGCTTCATTCTCTTGAGCCAAAGCATCACCTGCAAAAAGATTTAAACCATAAACCCTGAGCAACTAATACTCAGCAAGGCTTACCCATCAAAATGGTCTTCTAAGACCGACTTCTAGTATGCAGGGGGTTGACCAGGTTGCTAAAATTTAATTGCAAAAACCGCACTAATAATTGATCCTTATTTTCATATTTTAGCCAAATTAAAAGGGTTCTTGCATTAATATAAATATTAGCAACCTACACTAAGCAATACATGGTTGCAATACAATTAATTGAAGTACAATAGCATATAAATATCATCATGTGCACTTCTTACTACGATGTGACGCAGTGAACAAGTGGTACTCAATAACAGCGAGGGACGGCGATTCGAATCGATTTACACCTGCAGGCGAAACCCGAATACACGACGTACGCACACTCAAAAGAGTCACGCACGGCAACCTTTCACAAGACACCATAGAGCCGGGCCGATTTCACCTCTCCCGGACACACGTCCTCCACGCGATACCCGCGCCAGGCAATCCGTGGTTAGCCCGTGTGCCCTCCCTTCCTACACAAACCCGCAACCACCATACCATCTTCATCACCAAAAGAGAGGAGGGGCACCGTCCAACAATACAGTAATCGAGCTACTCAGTTTACTAGTTCCCATTCTACTAGCATGCATCCGGTACTGTTCAAACTTGCTCAGCGGGGCCACAACGAACGGTCCTCAATCGACACAAACGGGACTATGGCGAACAAGGCGAGCCTTGTCACCTCAACTTACACATGAAACTTCCCCGTTCGGTCTCAAATTCATTATCATCATCATGTGAGAACATAAAGTAAATCCGACCCCACTTACACCGAGCGGTCTCCATACCACTCGATTTTCTATCGATGACTCGATATTAAGCATAGCAAAATTAACGAGCGGCTGTACCATCTGAACCAACCCATAGGAATAAGGATCTCTAGTGCATCTACGGTTTCATACAACTCCTAAAACTTAAATGCACAATAAATGACTCGAAGTACATGTGAGGAAATGTAAAACTTTGTAAACATAGGAGTGCACCGGGGCTTGCCTTGGGTTTGAGCAAAGTTAGCACATTCCAATATGTTAGTAGCAGCACCAAGTTTGCCACGGCGATGATTCCCATATCTTCGGTTCCACCTTCGCATCCTAAATGACAATATAAAGTGATGCGATGCAAATTTAGAATACATGAATAAAGAGTGAATTATGACCTGTTTGACTTAGATAACAACGAGGCAACATTCACCGCGACTTAATCAAAACTGAACTCCGTTAATGGTTTGGTGAGGTTGAGATTTTAGTTTTATCACATTTCACTTGAAGCCTTCTCTTCAAATGAAGAGGAAGTTAGTTTTATCATTAAACGTCGGTAGTTTTCTCTTATTGCACAACAGTGTCTTGGACAATTATTCTGAAAGTGAAGTGAGGTTTATAAGCGCTTACTCATCTTTCTCATTAAGTTTGGGATTTAACCAAGTATATGTTATTTACTGAAATGTAGATTAGCGGAACATGATATGGTTCATCCTGGAAATATTATTTGAGCTCTATGAGTACGGAGGGAACTTATTGGGATTTACTCTACGATGATCACTTGTTTTAAGATATGCTCTTGATCTTATAAGGACCATATTCACCTAGACAAAGTATTTACCCTATAGTTTTTCTTAGAAAGAAACCAAGTATGACATTATGTATAAACCTCTATTTACTACGAATTCCTATGGTGAAAATGATGCCACACGTATGTTTTATTAATAGTGATTGCGTGCATATCTATTATGAAAAATCTATATTGAGTACTAAAGCATGGGGTCGTTTCAAAGAAACATGAGTAAATAAACTAGATTTACATAGCAACTAATCTTAGGGTGGTTTGAAAATAAAAGAGGCTATATGCTCCTAGTGTCTAGGGAGACATTCTTATGCGTTACAAGTTTACTTCACATATTTAAGAGGGCATGCAAAAATTAATTACTTAAGTCGGAGTTATACGCATGCATATGATGGGCAAACTATGTATATATTCAGGGGCGTGAGATGCATGGATGCCACTTATTTAACTATAACGGGTAGGTTAGAGTACCAAGTATAAATGCACTTACATGCTCATGCATAGATGATCTGTTGAGTTACTTGGACTAACCGATTTACGTTCAAAGGAAAACATGTATAAACTACCATTTTAGTAACTACCTGTGACAAGTAGATTGAGATCCGTATATGTTGTTTGAAACAGTTACATGTACAACCATTATGTGAATATGCAAACTATTTCTAATAGGAGCCTATATAATTATCATAAGAAATATGTATGCATCAAGTTAAATATTTTCCTAACGACATGTCTTGTGGGTTAAAACCTAAACAAACAGTGGCATGGGGATAGTGTTGATGTGAGGTTCAGAAACAACTCCAAAAAGATTTAAGGCACTTTTGTTTGATGTATTTTCACAATTTAACTACAGAATTTAAAGGTTCTCAAAGGTCGAAACCAAGATTCCATTTTATAATTCCTATAACATGGTTCTGGATGATCAATGATTAAATTTTTATTTGTGTTTAGCAAGGTACTCCTATGTACAGCAATATAACCAAAAATTGGATTCCAAAAAGTGCAGGAATAAAATACTAAAAATGATTTGATTAGATACTTGAAACTAAATTTAATCTTAATTTAAGTTGATTTTTAAGAACTGGTTTCAGGGAAAAGTTCAGGGAGCCTGCATGGAATACGTATACCAAAAATCAGACCTATTGCATGTGTAGATATTTTTATAAAATTAATATTCTGTTTTTCTTATCTGATTTTTAGAGAATTAATTACACAGTATTTAGATGTTTATGTTGCACCAATGGATAGATCTTGTTACAAGGATTCCAAAAACATTTAGTTTGAAATTGTTGGATATCCATAACTCTAGATATAGATTTTTGAAATTTGTACAATTTCTGAGCAAGTTCGAGTTATTTACGAAATTGCCACCTTCGTCTTCATCAGAACAGAGCTACAGACAGCGACCAGAAATCCTTGAAATTCGTCGATTTGGGTGGTGGGATTGCACGAGGGGTGATACAAATGGATGCTTAGGGATGTGAGGAAGGTATGTGTGCGAGAAATCGAACGGAAACTCACCGTGGAGGGAGAAATCGACGACGAGGTCGAGCTCGCTCAACCGGCGACCATGGATGAAATCTTCTGTCGATCTCGCGGTAGGGAAAGGGAAACTGAGTTTCGTGCTAGGGGGGAATTAGAGAGGTTCCTTCCGGACCTTTTTGGTGTTGGGGCCTCGGCCGAAGAGTGGCTATGGCGGCGGCAAGCTCGAGCTTAAGCTCCGGCGGCCATGGCGATGGTGCTTCGGTTGTACAGAGCAGGGAGGGAGCGAGGCGACGACTTGACCGCGGCTAGGAGGTGATAAGGGCGTGGAACCGGTCGTCGATGCTGTGCAAGGTGACGCCGGCCACAGCGGCGCTCCGCACGGCGCGAAGAAGAAGGTGACACCCGGCGCTACAGTAACATTTTCGAATTTTCAATGATTTTTCCACGTGCTGATTTGCGGCAATTTAAAACCAATGCTCCTGTGCTCAGAAAAATCTGAAAAACTCAGGGTTGAAAAGTCTCACTAAGATGAACAGCTTATCTTATTGGAATTTGTCCTAATTCGAACTGGATTTTGAACTAAAATTCAGTCAAGACAGAATTTGAGTAAATGGTCTTTGATTTATCTGGGTACCTTCCATTTTGCAGAAACATCTGCAAAATTCTCCAAAAATCTCTTTTTGCCCCTGGATGCCAAGGAAATTTTTAAAGGGGCCCACTTGTATACAAAATTTTGAAGTTCTAGTTCAAGTGTATGTTTGACCAAAATTCAAGAAATTTTGATTTGATTTGCGAGTTCAATTATGAAAATTTATAATTAACAGGGATTTTCACTAATCAAGAAGGCCTAAGTGCAATTAAGAATTTGGGGTGTTACAGAGGGACCTCATGAACCATTTGTGCAGACATTGCTCATTGACCTGCGCAATGCTGTTTGGGCGTTGAAGAAGCAGAAGGCCACCACTCAGCGGTCTTTGAATGAGGCTGTGGAGATGATTGAGGGTCTTGAGGGTCAGGTTGCAGATCTGAAGGAGGAGAACGCCAGGCTGGACCGATTCGAAGGCGAGAAGGAGTACTTGGAGGGCAAGGTTCAAAGGATGGATCTGGAGATCAAGCTGATGAGGGTGCTGTGCGTGGTCGTCCTTGCTGTTGCCTTGTTGTTCCGTTTCGGTTAGGCCATGTTGTTGTGTTGGGATGGCTGATGTTCAGCTGTGACTAATAGTGTTGTAATGAACTATGTGCTATGGCTTTGTGTCGTAATGACCTGTGGTAGTGACCTAATTCTCTGTTGTCATGTAATGCAATGTGTCGTAATGAACTATGTCATGTGTTGTTGAAATTGAGCTTTGTTTCTAAATTCTGACCATTGTGTTGATGTGTAAGATGGCCAATATGAATGGTGAAACACAGAAATCAAATTGTGACAAACACGACTGAATTGCAAACATACATAGTTCGAAACAAAGTCATACATTGTTCTTACACATCCAGATTGACATGAACATAGTTCGATACAAAGCACGACAGAAGCAAACATAGTTCGATACAAAGGACGACACAAGCAAACATAGTTCGATTCAAAGCTTAGCCGAATCCCAAGGTGGCAGTAGCATCATGCCTCCTGGACGGGGCTTCTTGGCAACTGGCTTCTCTGTGGTTGTTATCTTCTTGATCGGAGGAGACGTGGTAGTCACTTGGGTGGAAGCTTTCCCAGAGTTCCTGATAGTGACCGACGATGTATCTTGAGACCCAGGAATGCTTGCGGTGACTTGGAGAGTAGCAGAACCTCGACGACTAGTTGTTGCCGATGCAGTACTCTTGGCAACCATCTGTACATGACATATGATGTGGTGAGTAGTAAGAAACATCATATGTGCAATAAAGAAGCAGATGATGAAAGCAAGAAGAATGTATAGTACTTGTGCAGGTTTTGTATGCTCTGATGACAGTTTACTTGGATCGGCCTTCCTCTTCCTTTTGCTAGTACCTGCCTCACTCTGTTGGCTGCTAGAGAACTGAACGATGTCATTTGCAGTGGAGCTGGATTGAATGGCCAATGGCACTGAGGTAGCAGCTGGTGAAGAAGCTGGGCTAGAAGGAGCAGAACCAGAAGGAGCAGTACCATTAACCCTGTCACAAGCAGTGTTCATATGTGCTTTTGAAATTTGCAACTGAGTAAACCGGAGAGATGTAATCCACCAAGGAGTTTGTCTTGAAAAAGATGCATGAAATAGCATGAGGGCATGGGAGGCCAGATAACTGCTAGTACCTGCAAGAGCACTCCTTTGTGTCTAGGTCCACAGTGAACCTGTGTTCATAATGTTTGACTTCAAACTTGGAAGCTCCATTGCAAATTGCATGACAGAACCCAGATTCAGTTATGTAAACATTTAATTTCTTCAAAATATTGGGGCACACTAATGTCTCCCATTTAGCAGCTTTGGCCCTTTGATCATGAATCCTAACCATCACTTTCCTTCTAATGGTCTCAAGCATGGTTATGATAGGGAAAAACCTAGCTTCAACTATCCACTTGTTGAATGACTCACACATGTTATTGTCCACTGAGTCACAGTTTGTGCCTAACCTGAACCAAGCCCTGCTCCAGTGTTGTGGATGAGTGTTCAAGATTGCTTGTGCACCATCTCTTGTCTCCCTAGCCAGCTTAGCCCTTGCAAGATTGAACAACATCAGGCAAGGAGCCTTTGCACACTTCCAGAACTTCTTCTGCCACTCTTTGTTTCTGAAGTGCTTCTTCCAGTTGGCATAAATATGCCTTGCACAATTCCTATGTTCAGCTTCTGGCGCCCATTTGCTAACTGCATCCAAGATACCCTGCACAACATTGGACAATCAGACACCATAGTGGAAGAACAAAAATAAATAGCAACATGAACTTGTAGAAATAAATTCACCTTCTGCTGGTCTGAGATGAAGACCCATCCAGCACCATCACCAACTTCAATATCTCTGCACAGAAAATCACAGAACCAATCCCAAGATGAATTGTTCTCTACCTCAACTACAACCCAGGCAATTGGATACATCTGGTTGTTTGCATCCCTACCAATGGCACATAACAGTTCACCATTAGTAGCTCCCTTGAAAAAACACCCATCAAGTCCAATCACTTTCCTGCAGCCAGCTTTAAACCCTTTCTTCAATGCATCCAAACAGATGTACATCCTCTGAAATGTTGGTGGCTCCACATCAGGTGCCCTATGCACAATAACAGTGAACCCAGGGTTTGACCTCAGAAGCTCTAGCTGGTACTGATACAACTTTAGGTACTGCCCTTTAGTGGCATCTAGTGCTTTCTGCATCACCATGGCCTTTGCTCTTTTCAGCTTTGGGATGCTGACATTAGCAAACATTTCTTCTTGAATTGTTTGCTTCATTGGTAAAAGCTGCCATGAGGGATTAGCCATGATGAACTTCTCATACCTCTCTGCTATTCTTCTTGCTGTAACCATCTTGTTGTCCATTCTGGGGGGGGGGGGGGGGCATGTGTGCATGTCTTGAAATGTGACAATCTGCCAGCTCTCAGACCTAGATTAGAGTTATCAGACAGCAAGCACACCCAAGGGCATGTGTCCCAGTCACATTTAGCTCTAACCCTCTTAGGATCATCCTTAATAAAATTGATCACCTTCCTCTCAGCAAGAGCATATTTAACAATTGCCTTCTTGAAATCCTTTTTTGAGCTGAACTTCATTCCCAAACAGAACTTAGGGACATCCTTGGTCTTCTTAAACCGTGGCAAAAAAGAAGGCTTCCTTCTGATCTCCCCATCACTGCCCATCTCTTCACAAGACTCTTCATCATCAGACTCAAAGTATTCACTGTCCCCCTCAACATCAAGTCCAACAAACCCTGCAGGCATTGCACTGGATTTCCCAAGTACAACATCATCAAGATTTGCAGCCTCACCTCTCCTCAGTTTCCTCTTGAATGCCTTGAACTTTTTCAGGATATCTGCTGCCTCCTCATCATCCTCTGATGAACAATCATCACCAGATATGTAATCATTGTCTGAGCTTGATTCATTGTTACCTTCCTCGTTTTCAACCACTGGTGCTCCTTCAGTCCCACCTGTTGGTGGTGCTGTTGCTGCTCCTTTACCTTTACCTGTTGGTGGTGCACCTGCTGCTCCAGCTTGGCTTCCTTGGGTAGGGATAGCTTGGCTTGCTTGAGTCATCACACCTTGGCTAGCTTCAATCAGATCTGCACTATCACTTGCAACCACTTCTTTTCCTTTCTTGGTCGGGCTAGAATAAAATTCCTTCAGCCTAGCAACCTGCCGTTCAGCCTCTTGTCTAGACTCCCTCCTGACATTAACCTCTTCCTCAGCCTCAGAAACAGATATGTGTTCCATCTCATCCTCAAAGTCACTATGCTCATTATCTGCATCACCTTCTCCCTGGACAGTTCTGCATTCAACATAGATATCTGCCACTCCTCCATCCACAATGGCGTCCGACATCTTCAGGCATGAGTTGTCATCCCAAAGAACTGTCAATCAGTCACGTAGCTCCATCCCAGGAAACAGCCAGTGTAGCATCGTGCCCTCAGGAACCTCCATGTGATCTCTTAGATGGCCAACAATCTCTCGGTAGCTAACCTTATCTCTATCAATGTAGGACATCACCTCCGATCCACCAAACCAGTGCACATCCCGACCAACGTTCAAGAACTCCCCGTTCACATGAAACCTAACTGCCAGCGTGCTCAACGGATCCATGCTTCGAAACTGCGACAAAATATTTAACAAATCTATCAGCAAGGTACTTAAACAAAGACTACACCTAATCCCCATGCTTAAATTAATCCAGCCAACGAATCTGTCCCGCAATAAACTAATCAAACTCGTAAACTAATCATTCCGGACCACGCTACCATGAATAAAGTACCTAATCTCTACACCTAAATTAGTACCCAGCATCGAATCCAACACCCACCATATCCTCAGGTCAACATTCCGTTCAAGGATGGACTAACCTCGCACAAATGCTTCAGATCCAGGTCTGCATCGAAAGCGCCGCCGGGAATCAACCTTCCGCGGTGTGTTCCGCCGCCGGCTCCTCTTCCGCCGCCTTCGACCTAGGGTTCGGAGGAAGAGAGCACGGGATGAGAGAATGAGACAGAGTTGGGGAGAGAGAGAGACAAAGAGCGCCTTTTATCCCCGCACCGCTTCGCTGACTCAGCCTGGGCGCGTGCCCCTTGCCACGTCGGACTGCTGACTCGGACAAAACCGCCCTAAAAACCACCCAGGGAGTCGAATTGCACCTACCCATATAGTTGGAGGAGTCCGGTTACCCGGTTTTGTAAATGAGGGTGTAGATTGCGCTACCCCTAATAGTTGAGGGAGGCGAATCGGACTTATTCCTTTAATATAACAATTTGTTTTGTCTGATGCAGTGGAAATCATGAACGAGATTAGTCGAACAGCGGGTCTTTCTACAATGGTACAGATTCAGGAGGGGAGTGTGGGGTGTTAGCTGAGACCATGTATTATACACCAACCGAAAACAGAGGAAACTACTGGTAAATTGCTCTTCTCAAAATGAAAAAAAAGGAGAAAGTGTTAGTAACTACTCCAGCTCAGTCCGTGTACCAATGTGCATTGTCAGAATGTCAACTGTGACACTTTTTTTTTCTTCTTTTTGGCAAGAGGCTGCACTGTTGCGAAAAGCGCTGTCAACTGGTAGCTATCGTTCAAACGAGGTATATATATATATATATATATAAAATCGTATATTAACCAACTCCAACCCTTTCCGATTTTCCTGTTAAACAGGTATTCAACGGATTACGACTTGTTCTGGTTCTGCATCGCGGACAGCGAGCATGACTGGCGGGAAGGCACGGATCAATATAAGTTCATTGAGAACTGCCTCGCCACGGTTGACCGGAAGAAGCAGCCATGGCTGATATTCATCGCTCATCGCGTTCTTGCCAAAGACGGATCGTTTGCTGAGCCTATGTCTCGGGAAAGCGTTGAGAAGCTCTGGCAGAAGTACACATTGGACATCGCGTTCTATGGCCATGTCCACAAATATGAGAGGAGGACATGCCTTGTCTACGAGGTACGAGCAGCTGCTGCCTACCACATATCACGAGAAGATCATTACTTGCTTTCGCGCATGCATGGTGATGCTGATAAAAAATGTTATGCAGGAAGAATGCATGAGCTTGGAGAAGTCTCACTACTCAGGGACCATGAACGGCACCATCCATATGTCGTGGTCGGGGGCGGCGGCAGCCACCTGAGCAACTTCACGACCGAGGCCCCGGCGTGGAGCATCTACAGGGAGATGGATTACGGCTTCGTCAAGCTCACTGCGTTCAACTACTCATCCCTTCTCTACGAGAACAAGCGCTGCAGCTACGGCAAGGTGTATGATAGCTTCACGGTGCACAGGGAGTATAGGGACGTGCTGGCTTGTGTCAAGGACAGCTGCCCACCTCCAACACCAGCGACATGATACGCATGTATATGTTCACTCTGCTGTAATTTAACTATGGCCCATAACTTATGTCTCCCTCAAAATATTTGCACAAGAGCGGCCGACAGGTATTATCTCTGATTTGTTTTTCAACCACATTGCTTCTTTAAAAAAATTCCTAATAAGTCGGAGTCAGGGTCGAAAGGATTCGCTGACCCCAATACGTATGGTTCGCGTCCCCATCTAAACAGCTGCTGCAACTGCGCCGCTGCGTCTTCGGAGGTCTGGGTATCCATGGCGACGCCCGTCTGTCCGTTCCATCACACGATCGCGCGGCGGGGGCACCGCATCGGGTTCACACCAGATCGAGGAAAGGGAGGGCGAAGGCTCAGGGAGAATTGGGGCGTCGGCGTCGGTTCCGCTGCGGGATGCGGCGGCAGAGAGCCGGACATCGAGCCGAGGAGAGAACGGGGAACGTGATGGGAGAGAAGCCTGTGTGCGCTTCTGCAAGTCCAAATATTATTCAACTAGACGCTGCGGCGCGCCCCTGGCGCGCCCATCCCTCCTTGAAATCGATATAGGTGGCATGTTACAGTTGGCGTGAGGCCCGATCTATGGTTTCAATGTAAGAGATATGATACATCTTTAATCATGGTTCGTCCAAGACGGACTGATGGGTTTTAGTGTGTAAATTCTGCAGGACAATAGAACGATATATGGGCCAGTCTTCTTGCCATGGGCTCGTGGATCGTAGCCGAAATGAGATTTCAAATTGAAGATCTGAATTGTATTCACTTCGTCTCGATAATAAGACAATCGTGGTCGAACGATATACGCCCGAGAACAGTGGAGTGCCTGATGAAATAAACAAAATGAATGAAGTATCACAACCTAGGAACACGGAACCATCAGGGGAAAAAAATACTATGGACGAGCGAGCAACGATCTTGCCAAAAACCCAATCGAGACTCCCTAGGGCTAACTCGTTTTAATGAAAATTCAGATTTTTTGTAGCTTCTTTTGGAATTATGTGCCTAGGGCTATGGAGGATGTTGTTGAGTTTTTTTCATATAATTCACCGGGCAGGGGCAGATGTAGGTCAGATGGTTGTGTGCCTTGTGATTGTGGGCATGGTTTTGATTTGGTGAATCAAAATTTTACTGATTATCTATTTAGTATCAATTGGCAGTACTAAGCCAATCCCAGCCCAATGAATTATTCCAGTAATCCACCACAGAAATCAAAAGGCAGACATATCCCCAGTATATTTACAAGAAAAACAAATGATCGTATAGAACAACTTCTTCATTAGCAATTTACTATAGTGAATAAAAGGTGGACATCACCAACAGGGGCGAAGCTACGTGAGAGCGTTGGTGTCAGCTGACACCGACGACTCTAAGCAAATCAATGGAAAATCAGTTCTCATCACTGCTCATCAAGCTTAATGACCCCGTCACCAAAGCTTTCTGACCCCAACGGTCACAGCGGCTGGCTTCGCCCCTGATCACCAACACACTTTACACATACAAACAAACTGCTCATCTTGCTCCAGAAGATGGAATTATTTGCTATATGCTCCCCAACAATAAAAACTAATCAAACGATGACAGTAAATTGGAAATTCAACCTCGGGATGCATTTCACCGCGCAATACTATATTTATTCATCCATTATAAATATATACTTCTGCTATCTAAAACAATCTGAACCTACCAAAGTTATATACTACCGACTATACTTGAAAAACAAAATATGAGTAGTTCATGTTATGGATGAATAATGGACTTTATAAAGACAAAACTATTTCAGAGATGAAAATATTTAGTAATTCACAACTAAGCTATGAAACAAATCTTACCTTTCTGCATCAACTAAGGTTGTAACTGAAATTTAACCATGGTAACATTTTTTTTCTAAGGTAGCTGGTAGAAGTTGTGCGTAGTCGAAGTCAACCACAGGATATATATAGCAAGGACTAAAATTAACGCAACACACTGTTTATAGGGAAGGAAAGGGAATTGACACAGCAGCACATGCAGGTGCACATCGTCAACCAAAAGAGACACATAAGTCCACTCAATGGCACTATTCATGTTCAATGCATGACGGAAGAAAAATGTGTCTGTCTGATAATAGCACATCACGCAAAGTCAAATTCAAAGTCAGCTAAGGCAGTGCATGAGGGAAGAAAAAAGGACACCTTCCATAGTTCTACATTCATGGCATCTGAAAGTTGCCACTTTTCTCATTATAAACATGACAGCACACACCATGAATGTCAAATTACCGAATATTCAAAGTTTAGTTCACTAACAGGACATTAAAACAATCAAATCCTCATCGTGCAAAAATTTGAGGAAACGGAGCATGGGGAGTCGCCACTAATTATGTCTGGAGGTCATAGCCGAGATCAATCTTATATCTAGTGCATAATAGCTAAATAGAAGTTTAATTATTGACCAATGCAAGAGTTCAGGGTTGCAATGGCTACTACTTTATCGCTGTCATTCAATCGTATGTTTTTTTTAAATATTAATTTTGATTCTTCACTCGTCATGTTTTCTTGTGATGCAGCTGTTGTTGCTAGCATATCGTGCCTACTACTAATTATACTCGCACTCTACTTGGGTCACAAATACGGTTCTCTGCGCTTTGAAACAATGGACGCGCCAAGGATCAAGTCCTTTCTACAAAAGAATGGAAACATACTGTTGGGGGATCGAAGGTCTGTGTGTGACGTGTCGAAGCCCTCCAACGGAATGTTGATGAAATCTTGCTCGCCCGAAGCCTTCGATGGGTTCTAATGCCTCCGGATTACCCTGCGAAGCCCTCCTTGGTGGATATCGTCGTCTGTTGGATGATGCGAAGCCCTCCTTCCTTGTCCGCGAAGCCGGACGAAGACGTTCTCGTTCAGGTTCCCTATTGTCAGACGTGCGAAGCCCTCCTTTCGATGGGTTCTAATGCCTTCAGATTACCCTGCGAAGCCCTCCTTGGTGGATATCGTCGTCTGTAGGATGATGCGAAGCCCTCCTTCCTTGTCCGCGAAGCCGGACGAAGACGTTCTCGTTCAGGTTCCCTGTTATCAGACGTGCGAAGCCCTCCTTTGCCCGCGATGCCGGGCGAAGGGGTTTAGAGTGTTGAGAAGATCGAGTGCGGTGCAAATGATTCCGTCCTTGGCTCGAGGCCCCCCAAAACCCGATCCCCTTACAGGATCATCTCCCTCCATATTTATAGGGGGTGAGATGATTATATTTACATGCATGCCATCGGCTACCTTAGCATGGCTCTTAGCTTGGTAACTTCGGGCTCCTGTGCCGTCTGCTTTTTCCGTTCCGCCTTCGCTGGTTGCCGGCTTCCTCCATTCCGCCTTTGCTGATGGCCATCCCCCTTCGCGTGTGTCTTGCTTCTGGTGGTGGTTCATCCCTTGACTTGGATCGCAGCTATCTTCCCAACATTAGCCCTCAACTGTTGAAAGGAAGTGAGCGAAGGCGTTTCCTTGAGGCAGTTATCTTGTCAGCTGCGATTTTTTCCTTATTTTATTTCTTGTTATGTATATTTTAATGTATTTCACTTTCTTGCTTAAACCCTTGGTTGTGTGGTTTTTCACCCCAATGTCCCCAGCTTTCGGCGGGTCTTTAAATATGCGTCGCTTTCACCTTTTCCCGTCCGTATCTTTTTACCGCCGTGGCTGCTTTGTTGGCATCTCTTCTTTCGAAGGTACTTCTTTTCTTCCTTCGATGGCTAGGCAGAAGTCGGCAGCGTTTCCTAGGGGTTTCCATTCTCTTCGAGCTGGTTATTATTTCACAAGGTCTATCTCCGCCTCCCGTTATAAGGGTATGTTTTCGAAGTGCTACTCGGAGTCTGGTCTTGTTGATATAGATTCGATCCGTCTTCCTCTGTATGGTCCGAAGCAAGTTCCGGATGTCCGCCTAAGACCTCGAAGCGATGAGTTTGTTGTTTTTTCGTCATTTCTGGATGCCGGTCTATCTTTTCGACCTTCGAGCTTTGTCCTTCGCGTTCTTTCTTTATACCATCTCCAGCTTCATCATCTTACTCCTGTTGCTGTTGCAACCATGTCAGCCTTCGCTTGGGCTTGCATCAGCGAAGGGTTAAATCCTGAACCTCATGCTTTCTATCGTGTATACCAAGCCCGACACACTCCTACTTATGATCATGAGAACCATCTCAGCCCTTGCTTCGGAGTTGTTGAATTTGAGTCTAGGGATGGGTTTCTGACGCCTCTTGGTAGCTTCGATCCTCCTCCCTTTGATGAATGGGTGAAAGATTGGTTCTACTATAAATACTCTGCTATCGATTTTTATACTGGGAAAGCCGCTGGTATATGGATTACCAATAACTTCGAGCCTCCGCAGAATAGCTTCATTTCTCGATGTGTTGATGCCTTCCGAAGGGTTAGTTAGAGGATGACTCTTCGTGATATTCTGGAGGAATGCTTCGCTGCTGGTGTTCTTCCTCTCGCTCGTCATGGTTGGAGGCCTTCCTCTTTTGGTAGAAATAAGTTTGGCTTAAGTATGTTAGTTTTTCCTTCGATACCGGGACCCTGTATGACTCTTCCTTGTGCTTTGTTGCCTTTGATTGCTTCCTCTGTCTTTTCCTTTTTTAATATTCCTTTTGCTTATACTCTGTTCTTTTTTGTAGGTTTCAATCTCTGGTCGCCTCAAGACCGAGTTACTTCTTTTATTGGGAAGTTCTCTCAGAAGGAGTGGGTTGAAAGTACTCGAAGGGGCATTGGTGTTCGGATAAATCATTTTTATCTGAGCTTCGACTTGTGTCTCCACAACCGTCCTTTTCCTGAGGACAATTCGTGTGGAGGAGATATTTTTCCATATTTTAGTGTTTCAGGCTCTTCGACAGTTGAGATGGATCCTTCGCTGGTTGTTGTTACTCCCGAGGTTGAGTCCGTTCCTAGGAATGCTGAAATTCCTTCTCCTCCGCCAGGTTCTCTTCTTATGCCGACTTATTCTCTTATCTTTGAAGAACCGTCTCCTGACGATCCTTCGAATTCAGCTGCACCTCCCGTTGTGCCTGATACTGTTTGCGGAGGTTCCTCATTAATACCTTTGGAGGTTTTGCGAAGGTCTCCAACTGTTGCTTCGGATGTTATCTGTACGGATGGAATTGCAGAAAGGTCTGAGTTAGTCGATTCTTGTCAGCTGCTCCCTGAGGGTTCGAAGGGCACTTTTTGTCTTCCGAGGAAGTCTTCGTTTCTTGGTTTGCTTGGCAAACGGAAGCTTTCAGAAGTTTCAACTCCAAGCCAGGATATAATTTCTTCTTTGGGCACTGCTTTGCCTTCGATTGACGTTGCTGTTCCACCTTCGCAATCTTCAAATCCTGGTATTCATTTTCAGAGGGCTGCTTTGCTTTCTTCTTTCTTTTGTTTTCTTTATTATTATTCTCACGATCCTTCGCTTCTTCTTTTGTCTCTTTTTTTTTAGGTGCTTCGAGCTCTGGGTCTCTTGAACTGGATGTTGAGGCCATGCTTTCATCCATTAATGACGACGTTCAGGCTTCGGGTCCTCTTGAATCTGCTGCCCGTAAGGTCCGGTTTCCGAAGGTTGAGCTTGGCCTGTGGAACGTTTCGGGTGACGTCCTCTTCCGTTCCTTGGTTGCTCATCAAGTTAAAGTTAGTATCTCTTTTTTTTTTGTACTTCGTGTTTTGTTTTTCTGATAGCTTCGTTTCTTCCTTTTTGCAGTCTATTATTCTTACTCAAGCTTGTGCTCTTGAGCTCCAAAATTCTTCTGGTGATTTGTTACTCGCATCATCTCTCGAGGCCTCTCTTTCTGCGAAGGATGATTCCCTGAAAGTTTCTTCTGCTGCCGCGTCCGACTTGCTAGCTGAAGTTGAGGTTCTTCGAAGCCATAAATCTAGCGTTGTTTCTGATTTGTCTATCCTTGAAGAAAAGATTCGAGAAAAGAAAGCTTCGCTGGAGAAGGAGAAGTTATTTAATGAGCATATTTCGTCTCGTCTGTCAAAGGCGTCTCAGTTGAAGATCGTTTCTGCTGATAATTCCTTCGCAAAATCTCTTGCCCTTTGTGATCTTGTCAAAGAGCTGTTTCAAGCACTTGGTGCGAAATATGACGAGGTTCCGGCGGATGTCTCTTTGGAGGTTATGAATGAGTGGCTTCGCCTGAACTTGGCTGGTCTTGCGAGATATGCACGAGCTTTTCTTATGATGCTGTGGTACTTATGATTCGAGATCTCCTTCATAGCTTTTCCTGCGAAGGCAGCGATGCTGTTGATTTGGTTGGGCGTCCTGATTTTTCAATGAAACCCTCGGATCTTTCTCATGATTTTGGAGCTGTCGAAGGCAAGTGTGTTGGCTTGATCAATGAGTTTTGGTGGAACAGGGTTAAGAGTCTTGTCCCTGACTTTCCCGAAGATTCTTCTTGAACTCTTTCGATTAGCTGTTGTAGATAGTCTCTTTGGATGACCTTCGCTTCTTTATCTATTTTGGATACCTTTTTGATGTAATACTTGCTTTATCGAAACCGTAAAGGTTTATTGCATCAAATATCTTATTTATGTATTTCATGTTCTGTGATGACTTCGAGCTCTGCATTGAGCCTTCGAATTTTCGTAGCTTTGTGCATGCGCGCCTTGTCATAATTTTGATCATTTTCTCTGTCACAATATTCATTGCTTGACGATAACTCGACGCTTTAGGTTGTTTTGTAACCTCGCTGGCCTTCGTCTATTTTTGATGAAGTATGCCTGAGCATCTCTTTTTTCTCTGCCTGTCTTCGCTGTTTGCGAAGGTGCACTTTTGTTCATCGTGATTACCTTTTTGGCTTATTTAGCCTTTTTGGTGGATGATGCCTACGCTGCTTTTGCGAATATCTTTATGAGTTTTTTTTTATGGCTTTTTGAGCCCTTTTTTCAATGTTGGCTTCGCTCTTCTAGGCGAAGACTGTTTTTTGTCGGCTTTCTCTTAGCCTTTGAATGGTAATTTTGCTTCTGAAGAAAAATTACCGTTTCGGCTCTTATGCCATTGAAATCGCTTCGCAGTTTCATTGCGAAGGCAAAGTATTTTCTCTGCCTTTTTTGGCGAATTTCTGTTTTCGAGAGCGAATTGCTATCATCTTGTCTTGTATTGTGACAAGGCTCCGTTTTTTGTATGCTAAAAATTCGGCTTCGATGACTTTCTTTCGAAGGTGAATTTTTTCTGCCTTTTGTAGGCGAATCCGAAACGTCTGCTTTTAGAGCAGGTTGCTATTCTCTTGTCTTGTAATGCGACAAGGCTCCGTTTTTTGTATGCTAAAAATTCGGCTTCGATGACTTTCTTTCGAAGGTGAATTTTTTCTGCCTTTTGTAGGCGAATACGAAACGTCTGCTTTTAGAGCAGGTTGCTATCCTCTTGTCTTGTAATGCGACAATGCTCCATTCTTTTTATATTATAAAAAGGTAAATATTTTTGTAGACGTCTAGAATGTGCTTCTTTGGTGTATATATAAACGAGGTGTCTCCGTCTTTTTTGTCAAATTCTTCAATCTTCTTTTCTTCATGGAGGCTTTGTGGGATCGGCTTCCTCGAGGCGTGCTGAAAGCTCTTGCTCGTGGAGGATTTAAGCATGGAGATGTTCTTCCGAAAGAGCTTGTAGATCACTTCGCGGAGCTTGATAGGGTTGCCGATAATCGTTCGTTGGTCGAAGCTCCTGTAGAACCTGTTCCTCTTGCTGTCATTCCTCCGGGGGTGATTATTATTAGCGATGACGAAGGCTCCGAAGATCGTCAAATTAGGCCTTCGCAGCCCGTTGGGGTGGCTAGTCGAACTCGTAGTAAACTGAAGAAGTAGGTCTTTGTATCTTTGTATTCTTCTTTGTGCTGCTACTTGCTTCGAACGCTTCTGAGTAGTCTTCAGCTTCGATTTGTACTTCTGTAAATTCGTACTTAATGAATGATTTGCTTTTCGCCTTGTGTGTCTTGTTCTGTTCCTCTTCTTGTTCTCTTGCTGTTTTAGCTTCCGCTTCCTTCGCGAGCCTTTCATTTTCAGCTTCGATCTCTGCGCGTTGTGTGTCGCTGACGTTTGTTCTTGACTTCGTTTTCGCCATGTTGATCGTGGTCGTGGGTTCACCCCGCGGGACGGCGCCAAATGTTGGGGGATCGAAGGTCTGTGTGTGACGTGTCGAAGCCCTCCAACGGAATGTTGATGAAATCTTGCTCGCCCGAAGCCTTCGATGGGTTCTAATGCCTCCGAATTACCCTGCGAAGCCCTCCTTGGTGGATATCGTCGTCTGTTGGATGATGCGAAGCCCTCCTTCCTTGTCCGCGAAGCCGGACGAAGACATTCTCGTTCCGGTTCCCTATTGTCAGACGTGCAAAGCCCTCCTTTCGATGGGTTCTAATGCCTTCGGATTACCCTGCGAAGCCCTCCTTGGTGGATATCGTCGTCTGTTGGATGATGTGAAGCCCTCCTTCCTTGTCCGCGAAGCCGGACGAAGACGTTCTCGTTCAGGTTCCCTGTTATCAGACGTGCGAAGCCCTCCTTTGCCCGCGATGCCGGGCGAAGGGGTTTAGAGTGTTGAGAAGATCGAGTGCGGTGCAAATGATTCCGTCCTTTGCTCGAGGCCCCCCAAAACCCGATCCCCTTACAGGATCATCTCCCTCCATATTTATAGGGGGTGAGATGATTATATTTACATGCATGCCATCGGCTACCTTAGCATGGCTCTTAGCTTGGTAACTTCGGGCTCTTGTGCCGTCTGCTTTTTCCGTTCCGCCTTCGCTGGTTGCCGGCTTCCTCCATTCCGCCTTTGCTGATGGCCATCCCCCTTCGCGTGTGTCTTGCTTCTGGTGGTGGTTCGTCCCTTGACTTGGATCGCAGCTATCTTCCCAACACATACATCCCAAAAGATACTCATACGAAGAAGTGAAAAGTATCCAAACTCCATTTGTTGCAACCAACAGCGTGCCATCAGGATGTCCGTGCATGGAATTGGTCTCAAACAAGCAAAGAAACCTGCATGCTAACGTATCCATCTCTCCAAAAGTCAAAAGAATGAGCCACAACTGGGGGTGTCCAGCTCCAAACACGAAGTCAACAAAAGACAAACTGTTCATAACATGAACTGCCCAAATGTCAATGGCTCCTGACTTTGACATACGAAAGGATAGAGGCCATAAAGAAAGGACTGGAAGCAGAACGAAAGAGTAGGGTGATCAGTTATCTCTTCAAAATAGTATGTTACAAAGAGTCTTGACAAAGCTAATGTTTCGTTTATGGCCGGCTAGAAGATTCCTCGATGGACGCGTCAAGGTTTACCACTATGTTTCTTCATTTGAAAAAGGAGAGCTTCAAACGTCAATGTGTGCTGCATGCAGTGGTTGAGACTAATTCCATGCACACGTGGTGGCATGCGTTTGGCTGCATCTTTTTGACCGAGACTACGATGTTACTTCATGTGACAGATATCGACCGGGGCTTCTTTCCTGTGACTATTTTCCTATCAAAGCTCATGAGAGAGTGATAAAGTGAGCTCTACATTACTATTTTGGTACAGAAAAGTGTGTTTGCTAAATTTACAGGTTCCAGCATTTTTACATAGTCAAAACTGCGAGAATAAAACACTGTAGCACATCCGACAACCAAAAAACCAACAGGCAACCGCGGACACTGAAAATAGAGTTCACCTGACAACAGCAACAACAGGACACTGCCTCACCAAGATTCGCTACGAAGTAGATTCATGACAATTTAGGAAATATATAACACAAATGTAACGAACGATAGGAATTTTATTATTATCATTGTAATTACAAATCAGCAAAATCCTAGCACCACGAGAAGGTTATCACATCAACCCTACTTTATTTAAAGTACCATCAAAGGCTTATTATATCAACTATACTTTATTCAGAACAGCAGACATCTCCTTGCTCCAACCCAGGATGCACATGAAAGATCGAAGCAGTGGCGACACTGATCATTTGGCTTTCTTTACGAAACCAACACCTAAAACCTAAAACCAATTCAGAAGAGAGGTCAATCTTAGCAAGGGACAGATCAGGCACCTCTCCACCATCACCATCGGCATGGAGACCATTAACACATCCAGGCGTTGTTCTACTCTGCAGACCTCTATCTATAGTCTCCATTGTCAAAGATGGAACACGTCAGCACATGCAGACGCAGATAGTCAGCCAAAACGGGTAAAAAAATTCAACATTCAAAGTCAACATTCAGACATGATAGAAGAAAAAAGAGCACAGCTTGACCAGGGAGGGAGAGGAGAGAAGAAAACAGCAGCTCCGCCGATGATGACTATTTTACAGTCAGCAAAGATTAAACAGGACATGAGTTTCCTCATGTAATTAATCGACTCTGAATCTAGCTTAACAATACAAAAAGGATTTGGTTTGAAAGGTGAAAGGGCCGATTGATGTGCTTAAGGGTCAAATCATCTTTATCTGAATGTGTTCAATCCCAATCTACAGAATTCCTATAGGAAGTACTCCACGCACATTTCAATGTTTTTTTGACGGATCGTAGGCAAATCTAAGCATTCGTGTTCCACTATTATTGGACCAAGAACTTTTCCAGCAAACTGAAGTATGGTAAACTGCAACCCGTTAGTCGCTGCATAATTGGGCTGCTGTTGGCTTGAAATATGGTGACACAATGACATATTATCATAAAGCACGTAAACACAAGCTCATGAATTTCTGCAAGTTGAATGTAACATCTCGCTGAACAACGAACACACCACACATTAATCTCTCTGCCACCTACGAGTTTACTTGTGCAAGTAACCATCTCATAACGCACAGCTATAACTCGTCGACGGTGATGCCGCTCCTGACGACCTCGCACGCCTCCCTAGTGCGTGACCGCTTGATCCCGGCGATGAAGTGGACCTTGATGGCGGTGACCCTAGCTCAAATGAGCACCTTGGTCTTGACCCTATCCACCTCCGTCAGGCGGCCGTCGCTCAGCGTGTCCGTCACCGTGGCGTTGAACCGCAGTTCGGAGCCGTCGCGGTAGCCAACCTCGCAGTGGGACGGGATGTGCACTGTCAAGCGCTGCATCTCCGGGTCACACGAGCTCGTAGTTGGTGGTCTCGTGCAGGAGCAACCCCGCTGGCAGGCCATGCTCATTGAGCAGCCCCGGCAGCGGCTTCTGCATCTTGACTTTCAGCTTTGGATGAGGAACGCCGGCAACGCTCACCGCATAGCTCAGCGTCCGCTAGCTGGCCTATAATAAGCACTGCATGATCCATGAACATAATAGGAAATAAACGAGGACAACTGCAAATAAACTTGCTCGGACTGTACCAAAGTCTCAATATTCAATAGCTAGCGCCGAGAATTATTGGTAAACGCGACGATGATGGGACACTTTACAGCAGCGCTTTACGGCAAACGGCGGCGCATACAGACTCGCGGACCACGGCGCACAGCTCCTGGGCCTTGTCCGGCACGAAAGAGCTCGATGGTGTTGTATCCCGGGGAGTCCGTCTTGTCGACGACCTCAACACCGCGGTCCCTGAGCCACCCGACGAACTCTCTCTATCACGAGGCAGGCAAGCACCGCGCAGGTCGGCAACGGAGTCGTGTGCCAGACTCTTGACGGGGTTGCAGAACTCGTGGTCGCAGTCGGCGCCCACCAGCAACACGATGCTCCCGCCACCACCACCGGACGACGATGTGCCGCTGCTCGCCGCCCAAAGGTCCATGACGCCGCGAAGGTCCTCCTGCACCGACGCGATGCACTCATGTGCCTCTGGTGCGATGTCGCAGCGCACTCGTCTTCCTCGTCGTCGTCGTGACCCTCCTCTTCACGCTCATGCTCCGGACGCGCCCGCCGAGAACGGTGATCACAGCGCGGTGCACGCATCCGGAGCGCGGAGAGGGCGCCCGCACGATATCCGGGATGAGGTCCGGGCGGTCCTCGCAACAAAGCGACGCGCGCACCACGAGCGGCCCGGCACCATCGACCGTCGCGTCTACGGCCAGCTTGTCGGCCTCCGTCGGCAGCAGCTCTACACGACGACGAAGGAAGAAGACCTCGCAACAGCAAAGAGGCGAAGGCGATGGGTGAGAAGGTCTGGGAAGGGGAGGACGTCAATTTATAGAACGGAACGCGCAAGAAGTCAATCACGTTGAACAATTCTGCTCGGACAAGTTCAACAAAGGATGGCAGTCCGTTGACAAAACGATAGCACACGCGCTAAGATCGCAACGACAGCATGGGAATCGAACGGCGCTAAAATTTTCAGGCGACGTGGCCAGCGCGAGCGGGGGCGAAACTGGTGCTGCTATTCTCGTTTTAGATTGATATCCATCGGCCCATCCTGAGTCCAATGAGGAAAAGTCCAACTGGACATTGGACTCCACGCTCCGAACCAGGTTCGGCGAACCCAAACCATTGGGTTCACGTCCCAGCTCCATTAAAAACGTCCTGAAGAGGTATACCCTTTTCGTACCTATTTTTCCTCAGCCTTCGTCCCTCGTCCTGCGAACCCGTCCCCCGTCCCCGTCGAACCAGGTTTGTGGTGACTCTTCGAAGTGTGCCAATACACCATAATCTTGGGTATGCGAGAACCACATCTCGATTCCTCGCTATCATAGAAGACGTCACTCTTTGTGTAAGCACCTTGGATGCCATAGTTACAGTTAAATTAGAGAGAGAGGAATCAGTTCTCGACCTAGGGTTGAAGGTTGCGGCGGCAACGGCAGACGAGTCCGAGCATCACCACCAAGAGAAAGGGAGTGCCAATCGAAACTTGTGCATTTCACGTTGTAAACTCCTCATCCTCCTACTCCATGGCTATGGCTTACGGATGTGTGAGTAGTTGTCCTATTATTCTCTCCTCTGGCAAAGGGGACCTAGCTATGTAACTCTTAACACTTTGTTGGAGATAATGCCAAAGCTTACGGGAAGAGACAAAGCCTCTATCGACAATGGCGAAGGGTTCTAGTGCAAGCCCGAAGGGAAAATGACCAGCATGCGAAGGAAGGAGAACAAACGACTGTAGAGAGACGTAATGAAGTTGATTAAGGACCAATATGTAATTATGATTCTTGCTCCCTCTATAAATAGGGAGAGGATCTCTCTGTAATAGCAACGGTTTTTCGGGCCACGAGCCAGATGGTCATTTACTCCAACTTGATTTATGTGCTCTCTCCGCATCCTTCGTCCAACACCACAGGCACTAGGAGGGCTTCGACACCATGACATATACAATGCTTGAGGTCACCATTTCGTCTGGCATCACGGACATCAAGAAGGCTTCAACCACGCCATTTCTTCACAATGTTCCGTGTTGAGGGCTTCGCATCCCCAACACACTTGATGGTATTTGCTTGTCATGTTTAGTCTATGTGATGTGTTTATTACATATAACGATGGTCTACAACGATTCTTATATGATCATAGTGAGATAGATAAGATGCGAATAATATCTATGTTTCCGGATAATCACATAGTGCAAGAAATCAGTGGAGAACTATTAGCCTCAACCGTGACAGGTCAAGGTGAACGAAAGCATCATGTCTTGTAGAATACTGAACAACCAAGTTAATGAATTTAATGTGAGTTGTTATCTAGCGAACCAATGCCAAAAGAGAGAATTTCTTTGTACCTTGATCACAACCCTTAGTCATAATCATCTCTAGCTATTTATTCACACTCATTTAAGGTCTGCTTGTTCTTTGTGAATTCGATATAAATCTTAGAATAGTCTAAAAAAAGCTACAGCTGACACCGTGTGCTTACGGTATACAAATTGAGGTGCTACAGCCTACAGGTGACTATTAGGAAAAACTTCCAACATTGCATAGCAACTTAATCATGAGACGACTTATTTCCTGGTTAATCGTGCCGTCAATCCCGAAGTACAACTATACAGCACATGGATATATATCCCAAACTCATTTGCCAACATTGAAATACCTAATTACTTCCAGATTTTTTTCCTTTTTTTTGCAAAGAGATTACTTCCATAGCTATGTATGATTCCTTGATTGACATCATACCTTCAGCATTTTATTACTGAGGCAATTAATTAGGACCGCCGTGGTGACAGCCGGTGTAGACTACTCGAGGTGAGTTGTACACTATTTATTCTACCAGCATATATATTTAATTAATAAGCATATATTGGCAATCAAATGGGTACAATCTTGTGCCGACATTTTTTTAAAATAAAAGCATATATGGGTAATTAATTTTGGCATCCTAGCTTGTAGGACAGATCAATTTATCAGCTAAATATACACTTAACATATATCTCCATACGAACCTTTTTGCTAAGGGACATTTGCATATCTGGCCCTATTTTAGAGGCCAATTGCATGGTTGGCCTCGTTTTTTAGGGTTTGCATATTTGACCCTCTTTTTACAAATTGAAACTTCCGTCTGACCCTCTTTTGTAACGCAGCCAACTTTCAGCATTTAAAAAAAGAAAAGAAAGAAATTGATAATGAAACGGCAATTGAAAAGGACCGAAATGCCCTTCCTTCCTCGTTCTCTCTTGGGCCGGCCCTTCTCTCTCTCCCGTGCTATGTTCTGTTTTGTTGGAGCCATGGTTGAAGCCGGCGAACCCTAACCCTAGCAAGGGGCAGCTAGGGGCTCGGAGGGAGGAGGGAAGAGGCGGCTAGGCACAGCTTGGAGGCCGCGGCAGCGCGACCTCGGCGCGCCGCGACGCAACGCCGGTGCTCGGGCACGGCCCGGCGCGACCCAAATGCATGGACGCGGTGCGACCCCGGCACGCGATTCCTGCCGCGATTCGCTTGACGCTCTGCCACCTGCAGCATCGGGCGTCGCCAACGGCAGGCCATCGCCTACAAGTCGTGGCCTACCACTACGATTCGCAGCCCCCTACTCTGTCGGAAGCTGATTTCATCTTCTTCCATTTTGTTTGTGGCTGTTGTTTCTCGGTCCAATTCAGAAAGTGGATAAGAGCGATGGATGTGGATGCAGTGTTGGAAACCACACCGAAGCCCCTCTGACCCACGCGAAGATCAACAGCTACCAGCGAAGGAAGAATGAAAGAGCAGACGGCACAGGAGCCCGAACTACCAAGCTAAGAGCTATGCTGAAGTAGCCGATGGCATGCATGTAAATATGATCATCCCGCTCCCTATAAATCTGGAGGGAGATGATCCTATAAGGACATCTGGTTTTCGGGCCTCGAGCCAAAGACAATCATTTGCACCGTACTCGATCCTCTCAACACTCCAAACCCCTTCGCCCGGCATCGCGGGCAAAGGAGGGCTTCGCGCGTCTAACTGCAGGGAACCTAAGCGAGAACATCTTCGTCCAGCATCGCGGACAAGGAAGGAGGGCTTCGCATCATCCAACAGACGACGATATCCACCAAGGAGGGCTTCGCAGGGTAATCCGAAGGCTCTGGTACCCATCGAAGGCTTCGGGCGAGCAAGACTTCATCAACACTCCGTTGGAGGGCTTCGACACGTCACACACAGACCTTCGATCCCCCAACATTTGGCGCCGTCCCGCGAGGCGAACCCACGACCACGATCAACATGGCGAAAACGAAGTCAAAAACAAACGTCAGACACATCGCGCAGAGATCGAAGCTGAAAATGAAAGGCTCGCGAAGGAAGCGGAAGCTAAAACAGCAAGAGAACAAGAAGAGCGGGACAAAGCCGCACGAGCAGAAGAGGTAGCAAGAGCCGAAGAAATTGCAAGAAAAGAAGAAGCCTTAAGAGCTATGCAAATAAACAACGCCGAAACATCTCAAGCAGGAAGTTTCCAGCAAGAGGACGACGAAACACGTAACATAACTGAAAGCCTTCGCATCATAGAACAAGAGAGAATCGAAAGAGAAAAGAAGTTGGCCATCATCGAAAAGACAGCGAAGCTAAAAAAAGAGATGCTCGAAAAGATAAAGCAAGCCCAACAAGAGATCAGCGTAATGGACAGCAAGCTAAACAAATACAATGAGGAAATGGAGAACCTGAAGAAACAAGAACAAGATATGCACCACAAGACTCGCAAACAAACCGAGCACAAGGTGGGGTACGAAGTAAGCAGCTCCGGCAAGGACAACCAGCCACGCATCATCTACAACGAGAACTCGCCTTTGAGCGAAGAGCTACAGAGTGAACCTTGGCCGGTCAACTTCAAAATGCCGAAGATAAAGGCATACCAAGGAAAAACATGTCCGAGAGAGTTCCTCATGTCTTTCGAAGCCGCAGTAGAATCTGGCGGAGGATCAAACTCAACGTATACGAAAGCTTTGGTGATGGCAGTCGAAGGAGTAGCAAAGACATGGTTCTCCACTCTTGAACCAGGATCAATTAATTCTTGGTCCGAATTAAGAAGAGAGTTCATAAACAATTTTCAAGGCTTCCAAGCATCAGAAATTCATCAGGGAAGACTATTTTCTTGCAAACAGAAGCCAGACGAAGGCTTAAGGGAATACATGCAGAGATTCATGGAAATAAAGTCAAGAGCAAAGGACGTAGGAGCTTCGACAGTTATCGATGCACTGATGGAAGGCTTGAGGGCTGGCCCTTTTCACTCCGCACTAACAAGGAAGAGACCCAAGACTATCTTCGCACTACTAGACACCTTCGAAAAGTACGCGAGGTCGGAAGATGAGTTCCGAAGGAAGAAAGAAGACGAAAAGAAACAATCTCAGCTAATCAAAGATGAAAAGAAGTATAAAGAAGAAAAAGAAGCGAGCCGAAGCAGGAGGCACGACGATAACAGAGACAGTTCAAGAGATCATAACAGTCGAAGGGTACACAACCTCGAAAACAGAGAAGAAAGGGGCGACGAGAAGAGAACCAAAGACGACGAAAGAGGGAAAGAGCGAAGCAACCATGATAGAGATTGCGAAGACAAAAACAAAGAAAACAATCAAAGAAGCAATTCTCGCACTCCATACTGTGAGTTGCATGGCAAAGGAAAAGGCCATACAACAAAGCAGTGCCGAAATTTACAACAGTTCAAACAGGAATGGACTGCAGACAGAGAGGCAAAGAAGGCCATCAGGCATACAAGTAACTATCGCGAAAATTGGTCACAAGGGAACCCAATGTCACTGTACCCTTCGCACTCTGTCAATCATGTTGTCAACTACCCAAGAGAAGCTTCGCATCAGGGACAGCTATACGCCTACTCCCAACCTCAAAGCCTGGCAGCATTGCCACTGCCACCAGAAATAAATCAGCAAAACAATGGAAGAAACACAGAAACAAGCTACACGACTCAAAGACAAACCATCAACGCTATCTCCGGAGGGTCGACCCAGCAACTAGATTCAAGAAGGGCTAGGAAAGAATACATACGAAGGGTACATAACGTGTTATCAAGGGCTCCGTTTGTAAAAACCAAGTGGTCCCACGTCCATATCACCTTCGGAAAAGAAGACGGAAGGGACCTGGATCAACCTCACTCAAACCCATTGGTCATCAAGGCAAATATAAAAGGCTTCGACGTACTCAGAATACTTGTCGATGGGGGAAGTTCAGCTGATATCCTCTTCGCCTCTACATATAGAAAGATGAAGCTGGAAAACGAAACGCTACAACCAGCAGGAATACCATTAATCGGCTTCACTGGAAAAGTTATCCAAGCGCTGGGAAAAATTAACCTACCAGTAACCTTCGGCGAAGGAGAGAACGCAAGAACTGAAGATGTGACCTTCGATGTGGTCGACATTGTTTATCCTTACAATGCAATCTTCGGAAGGGGGTCCATCAACAAGTTCGAAGCGGCCATACATCAGGGCTATCTATGCATGAAGATTCCGGGTCCTATCTCTGTGATCAACGTCCTCGGAGACCAACTTCAAGCAAGAAATATTGAAGATGGTGAAACCCCTGGGAGGAAGAATGTCCATTTCATCCGAAGAAAGCAAAAAGCCCCATCGCTCAAGACCTTCGGACTGAAAAATTTGTCCATGATATATCAGAGATACATGAGCCGTGTCTACCAAGAACATTTCTTCGGTAGCACGCGCGATGGCTATGTGTAAAAACACAAAACTCGCGGGGGGTGCACTCTTTTTCCTCACGAGGGTAGCCCTGCGAAGGGTGTGAGGTTTTTTAACGAGGCACCCTCCAAGACTGTAACACAGTTTTATAATTACTTTTTACCCTTAAAAAATTCCAAAGCAATTTCCTGGGGGGCGCAGAAGAGCCAAGGCTCAAGAAATGAAGCCTCGAGCTCAAAAATGATATCAGGCAAAAGCCTAGAGAATCCGAAGGTTACACCAATTAAGTACTTGGTGTAATCTTAGTTTGGATCGATGTATCACGAGGGATGATACAAAGCCTCCAGACAAGAGTCGAAGGGAAAGATAAGCTAAGAAAGCCTAATCTACCCAAGTATCGACAAACAAAAACCTTCGCAAAAGGAAAAAAGCGCGATCCTTCGCACGAAAATGTCCAAATATCAAAGAACGAAAACACGAAAACTTGTGCTCCTTAAAGGAAACACAAGGTCATCGTGCAAGAAGCAGTAAAAGCTTCGAAAGATATTGAAGAAATCTTCTCTCTGGCAAAGACCTTAGAAAGATTACTCCAAAAGAAAAGCTTTATTAAGCAAAAATCATTGTTTAAAGGGAACCATCGTCAGGTTCCTGCTTTACAATAAGCCCTAGTTCTAAGAGCATTTGATAAATAATGCTATACTCATCAAAGTCAAACCCACTCGAAGGCGAGTAGGGCCTCTGAAAAACAGGGTCGACTACTCCAGACGAAGACATCCGCGCAACATGCGAAGCTGCATCGAATCCATAAGATGAGCTTTCGCGGCCAGCCGAGTGACCGCGATGACCGCGACCTCCGCCCCTTTTCCTAGAAATCCCTCGGCTAGGAGAAGAAGCATCACGAGACTTACGACCCCCAGAAACCTCAGAATCAGGAGGACCAAGTCTGAAGACACCAACAAGGCTACCAGGAGGGAAAACATAACCTTCGACCCCTTCAACAGGGGATAGAGGATTAGAGTCAGTAGACAAAACAAATTCCGAAGAAGACGAGCTCAAAATCTCGATAGCATCTTCAACACGAGCCTTCTGAGGAGAAGAAGGCCCAGCAGAAGCAAATTCGCTCAACGAAACCTCTGACAAAGGCTCCGGAGTAGCAAACTCGCTCAAAGAAAAATCAGACGAAGCCTAAAGTCCAAAAATCAAGCAAAAATTAATCAAAATAACATAAAGTTTACAACGATTACAACAATTCTCAACAAGATACAAGTTCGAAGGGATGACGTAATCCCTCTCTCGAAGCAAAAATAAATTGTTTATACCTCACTCTGAGGTAGACGACCGACCGACTGCACTCGGTTCCAGAAGGATTCGTCAAAATGACTGGCAACCTTCATGAGAGCTTCAACCACAGGACGGGGAGTAGAATCAACAGCAAAAAAATTTAAAGTCGTCAGAAGCAACCTTCGCCAAAGCATTGCTCCCTTTGACATCGAGAGAATGGAGGAGGCCCCGAACAGCCAGATGAACGGCATTGTTAGAGAAGGCCCTACAAGCCTTCACCACGTAAGGAATATTGATAGAGAGCCAAGACTGACGCTGCTCAGTCGAAGCGTCCTCAGGGATCTGATCAGGAGTCGTCCCCACTGAGATAAGAGCGTCCTGAATGTGACCGCAAAGAGAAGATAGGCGAAGCTCTTCAGCCTCAACAAAAGAAGCCGCCTCCTGATCCGCGGTTTCAACTTTTCCACGAAGGAACCTGTTGGCCTCCAAAGCCTCCGCAAGGGACGAATCGAGATCCTCCAGCTGTTTCTCTAGAGAAGCCACCTTCATCTTAAAATCCTCAGTGGACTTGACAAGGGTCTCCTTCTCAACAGAGAGATCAATCACACGTTTTTCGTTAAGAGCGAGCGCATCATCTTTCTCCTTCGCTTCAAGAGTCGAAAGATCCTTGCGAAGCCGCTCTCGATCAGCCCTCGCCAGAGTCAGCTCATTAAACTGGCGAAGGGAGGCTTGGGTAATAGCAAGCGACTGACGAAAACAAGAGCGAAGTTAGAAAGACAAGAAACTGAGTAGATACAAAAATAACAAACCACTTACCTTCACTTGCGAAGATAGTAAAGACTTGTACAGGGTATCACCACCCTGAAGTACGAGTTCATTCTCCACTTGGGGAAAACGAACCCTCTCTGCAGCAGCAACAAAGGGCGCAGTGGCCCTGGCACTCATAACGAAGGTGTTCGAAGGCACCTCGTCACAAAGAGCTAAAGAACCCCCAGCAGCTTCGATTGAATCAAAAGTCATGTCAAAAGGGAGAAACTCTCCAAGCATTGCTTCAAAGACTGAGTGTAGGAAAAGGTCACCACCTGCTGAAGGGCTAAGGGGCTCACGAAGCCCGACACCCGGCTCCGAAGGAAGTTGAACCTGGGAGCGATCTGTAAGGGGTCCCAAGTTATCAGCAATTTGACGAAGCTCAGCCATACTAAGAGATGAGAGACAACCTTGAACAGAAGCTTCGGCTACTCCCTCACCCTGAACAGGGGCGACAGGAGGAATATCAGGACCCTTGACGCGGGTCTTGTCCTGGATTTTAGCCTTCGATCCGGATTTAGTAAGAACATAATCAGCACCCTTCAAAGCCTTGTCCTGAATCTTGGCCTTCTCAGCGGCACTAGCATCATGGACGTAAACTGTAGAAGCAGAAATATCCTTTGCAACAAAAGAAGAACTCTTCGAAGTAACTTTCTTGGGGGTAGATTGAACTTTAGACCCAGAAGAATTGCTACCCCCATCCTCCGAAATGGAGAACAAATCCAATGCGGAGCGAATCACCGGAGGCTTAAAAGCAAAAGATGGTTTCGCTGAATGTGAAGTCTTCGGCTGATTTGCTGAAGGAGCAGCAGCACCCAAAGCCGTCACATTAGCTTCGCTGACTGCTTTATCGGAGCTGTCCTTCGACGAGGTCTTGTGGGTTTTCAGCTTTTTCTTGGCTTGCTCTTCACTAGACCTTCGATTACCAGACATCTTGAAAAAGAACGAAAGGAAAGGATCTCCTATTGCGAAAGGGATTGGAATAAGCAAAGGAAAGAAGATGCGCAAGACATGCGATTGAAGAAACAGCGCGCCCACGATGAAGATATATAGAAGGGAAGCAATTATCGGGAACTGAAAAGAAGTACGGAACGAAAACGACAAGACACGTGTGTGGATCAGAAAGGCACACGGTGTAATCATAAAATAATAAATAAAATTACCTCTGGTTTTAGTTACACTAATAACACATCATCAATTGAGGGCTAATGTTGGAAACCACACCGAAGCCCCTCTGACCCACGCGAAGACCAACAGCTACCAGCGAAGGAAGAATGAAAGAGCAGACGGCACAGGAGCCCGAACTACCAAGCTAAGAGCCATGCTGAAGTAGCCGATGGCATGCATGTAAATATGATCATCCCGCTCCCTATAAATATGGAGGGAGATGATCCTATAAGGACATCTGGTTTTCGGGCCTCGAGCCAAAGACAATCATTTGCACCGCACTCGATCCTCTCAACACTCCAAACCCCTTCGCCCGGCATCGCGGGCAAAGGAGGGCTTCGTGCGTCTAACTGCAGGGAACCTGAGCGAGAACATCTTCGTCCAGCATCGCGGACAAGGAAGGAGGGCTTCGCATCATCCAACAGACGACGATATCCACCAAGGAGGGCTTCGCAGGGTAATCCGAAGGCTCTGGTACCCATCGAAGGCTTCGGGCGAGCAAGACTTCATCAACACTCCGTTGGAGGGCTTCGACACGTCACACACAGACCTTCGATCCCCCAACATGCAGCATGAAGCGAACAACGGTGGATTCAAGTAGCAGCAGAACGTATTCATGGCAAACGAAGTGAAAAATCTTATCCTTTTTTTATTTATGAGAAGGGTTTTGGTCCAAAAAAGATTGTTTCCAATCCTTTTAGCCATTGCTATCCAAACACTGGAAATGACAAAAATTTCATATCCTAAACCTGTAAAACTAATGCCAAAATACTATCAAAATTTTCAAAAATTTGAATTTTTGTCAAATTATTGTTTAAATTTTCAAGTTTGAATTCAAATTGATGTTGAAATTTTAAAACTGCAGCTAAATTACTTGTTACAACTTTGTTTCATAAAATAGGGTCATTCATGCAAAAACCATTATAAAGTATGGTCATTCATGCAAACGGTACGATGGTCTATTTACTATGAACTTAACACCGTTATGGGGCTCAAACAGAGTAGGGTCAAGTTGATGCTTCAGTTTGAAAAAGGGGGTCAAATACCGAAACCCTAAAAAACGAGACCAAACATGCAATTGGCATTTAAAATAGGGTCAGATATGCAAATGCCCCTTTTGCTAAATATTGTGTGACTTACATGTGACCCAGACCTTTATGTTTGCGAATCTCTCTTTATGCTGACGATGTGGCACTTTTCATTCGCCCGGTCGAGGAGGAAATGTCTATTACTATGAACATATTGAATAAATTTGGAGAAGCATCTGGATTACAGACTAATCTTCAAAAAAGTTGTGTAATCCCCATCCGTTGTGAAAATGATGAGATGGAAGTGGTGCAATCCAATCTGCCATGCACACCTGCTACCTTTCCTTGCACTTATTTGGGCCTGCCTATTTCGGATAAGAAGTTGAGGAAATGTGAGTTGCTGCTTTGGATTGAGAAAATTGGGGATAGGTTGCCGGGATGGAAGGCCTCTCTTATGAATCTTGCTGGTCGAGTTACCTGGGTTAGGTTTGTGCTCTCAGCCATACCTATATATATTCTCATTGCACTCAATGTGCCTAAGTAGTTTATTCGGGCGATTGACAAAATACGCCGGGGATTTCTTTGGAAGGGCCGCAAGGAAGCTAATGGCGGTTCATGTTTAGTAGCTTGCGATAAGGTGTGCTTGCCACAGGATCTTGGTGGCCTCGGTATTCTTAACCTTGAGCTCATGGGTTGGGCACTGCAAATCAGATGGCTATGGTTTCAGAAAACTGACATGAATCGTCCTTGGCGTGGTCTTGACATTCCAGTTCACGCAAATGCAATGGCACTTTTTTTTTCTGTTGCGATGGAATCTCAGGTGGGCAATGGTGAAAACACCCGTTTTTGGTCGGACAAATGGATCTTTGGGTGCTCCATTGCTGATCTTGCTCCGGCTGTGATTAATCATGTACCACTGCAAACACACAATCGGTGCACCGTGGCGGAAGCATTAGCAGATCAGCGTTGGCCCACAGATATCCAAGGTGGTCTCTCTCTTATTGGTTTGTTTGAGTATTTTCAGCTCTGGGATACAATTCAGGACATGGCTCTTTCATTAGAAGACGACACTCACATCTGGAAGTTTGAAAGCTCGGGACAATTTTCTTCAAAATCTGCTTATCTTGCCTTCCTCAATGGTAAGGTGACGTTTGAGCCGTGGAAACGACTTTGGAAAGCTTAGGCACCAGCCAAGTGCAAAGTCTTCTTATGGTTGGCAATTAGAAACAGATGTTGGACGGCAGACCGACTGGCTAAGCGTGGGTTGCCTCATCCTAGTCAGTGTCCACTTTGTGATCAAGAGGACGAAGATGTTCAGCACCTGCTCACTTCATGTGTGTTTGCTCGTCAGTTCTGGTTTCGAATCCTGCAACCTTTGGGCTTCCAAAGATGCATCCCAGGGAGCCATGAATCTTCATTTGCTAATTGGTGGAGTTGGGCTAAGAATCGTGCACCAAAGGATAAGAGGAAGGGTCTTAATACTCTGATCATCATGGGTGCTTGGCTGATCTGGAAACACCGAAACGCATGCGTGTTTGAAACCAAAACCCAAGCATTAACGAGCTGATCAGAAACTTCAAGGACGAGCATCATTTGTGGCTGCTGGCCGGTGCGCGAGGCCTTCGGGCACTCGGCACCAGGCAGGTGTCACAACCAAGTTAGTAGTTTAGGTATTTTTGGGTCAAGTCTCATCCTTTTCGTTTAAACGCATAAGTTTTTTATTTAACATGTAAATCAGCCCCTCACAGCTCGGTCCGGAGTGAGGTGGCATAGTTTTTAAGGGACCCTTTTTTCCTCTCTATAATACAAAGATACGCAGCTCTCCTGCGTATTCGAGAAAAAAAAACAAGTGGAGAGGATAACAATAAACGAATCACAGTGCTAAATCAAATGGAAATTGTCCGGTGGATACATTTGAAAAGAAAAATTGTCCGCTGGATAAAACAGCACAGTAGGAACCTTACCAAATCCCTGGAGTGCTAATTTTTGGATGCATTTCATTGCTCCTAGTTATGTACAGCTCATGCATTCAGTGTGGATGTACTAGTTGGTTGAACTAAAACTATTCTATCATCCTCGATGTAACCTTGGGGAGATGAGGTTGTTTTCTTTTGAGCGTGTGTTGACGGTCGCTACGGACCAATTTCAACCGTCAACTAGCTCAATAAATAAGAAGGATTGGACATTTCTTACACGCATTTTATTTAGAAATAATCTATTTCCACATGTACCTCTAGATTTTAGTGTGCAGGTGGAATAAGGGAGAAATCCAGGTGAAACCATGCCCCAAGGCGACGAAACAACACTTTTACAAACTCGACGTTCGCCGCGGGAATACAACTCCAAGACAAAAGGCCAAATATCGTCAAAGTCCAACACAACCAAGGCCTAATGCACCTGGACCAGAGAAGAAGACCCAGAGGGGGAGCCACCTGCCAAAGCCCAGCCCAGATGGGGCCAGGCACAGGTCGGCCGACCCCCCTTGGCCAGTTCGGCCGACCTGGCAGGGTGGCCCCCTGGGCCCATCTTTTTATGGCGGTTTGTAACCGACCTCTGGAGGTCGGTTCCCCCTGCATTAAATGCCACCGACCTCAGGAACCGCCTCCAGAAACCGACCTTCAAGACTATAAATAAAGGGGTACCCCCCCTCCTGGAGGACACACCACAACACAAGGATCATTCCCTCCTCTCCTCACGCTAGAGCTAGAGACTCTTCTAGGTAGTGCTAGGCTGAGTAGTGGGCTGCCTCATTGCTCCCAAGGTCTTGTGGAGAATTGGGTATAGCTCTTGTATCCTCTCTTTGTAAGACTTGTTCTTCGTCTAATGGAATACATTCGTTCGTATAGTTGTTATGTGCTTAGTAGTTTGATCATGATCCTGCATGAATGTTCATCGTTCGTTCATGTTTGTTCATCGCTCGTTCATGTTTGTTCATCGTTCGTTCATCGTTCATCGATGATCGCTAGAAAACATACATCAAGCGTTCCTTGTTCGTTCATGCTTGATTATCGATTATTCTTGCACATACTTAATTGATCGTCGTTCGTCGCTCGTTCTTGAGCGACGAACGCTTATGCATAACTTAGTGCTTGCTTTGATCCTTTTGTTTAATTCATGCTAGTTAGGCTAGTTGTTCTTATGTTTTGGCATCGGGCTCTCTGTCCTGCAAAGGTGCTCTAGATTTATCACCCCGTCGATCCGAAGGGTTGGGGGTGCCTCGAGGGATCTAGAGTTGTGGTTAGTGACGCCGGCATGGTGCTGGGGTTGTCTCTCCACCCTTGAGTATGTGCGTGTCCCACGGTTTGTAGAGGTAGGTGGCAGGAAGTGACAGCCCTGTCCATCCAAAGGAACCCTCCACGTTCGGGCACGGCATAGGAGTATGTAAATGCGCCGGAGTCGCGGGGCAGACCCTGCGTATGCCGGACCTCCCGAAGTTGCCTAGACATAAGACGCTTGCTTGCGCTTGCATGATCTTAGATGATAGGTAGAGGCCTTGCACGCTCTATGAATGTTGTACTTTAGGAGTAGTAGCTCACTAGTCTAACTTAGCATTGCTTAGAATTGTCTCTCGCCTTTTATTAGAGAGAGTGGGATACCTTTGTGTGTGTCACACTATCCTCAACTATTGAACCTTACCCCTGTTTTGGAATGTGGTTATATCATCTATCATTTGTAACACCATGAACATAAGTACTCTTGTCAACCATGTCTTCCCTTGGGAAAATATAAATACGATACCCTTGGAATACTCTCGGGTGAAATGCTACAACGGGTTATCCGTCCGCTTGCGGATATTTAATTAACATGATAAACCTTATAATACATATCTAGTACTTGTTACTAGACGTGGATTATTTGGTTAATAGTGCAAGTGACTCAAATCATAACCCCCGGCGTCTCCCGCGGTCGCGTATTTTCTGCGTGACCGTAAGAGACGCCAACAGCGTGCTTGGTTCCCGGCCTTCGTTCGCCACGCCCCCGCCGCGGCCGTGGCGGCCGAAATCGGCGCCACAACTCGCCTCACGCGCCACAGCAAAACGACAACAGAAAACAAGCTAAACGACGAGAAAGCAGGGTGTGGCAGCCGAATCCTACGCGAGAACCAAGCATATGTACTGACGCCGAACTTTTGGCGTGGCTGGTTGCGACGTGCAACCAAGCACCCCCTTTATTTCACAGTTTCTAGGTCCAGTGGTGGACCTAGGATTTTACATCATGTTAAAATTGAGCAACTCTCTCCGAATCTAACTACATACAAAATGTTCAAATTAAAGGCCTTACGTAATAAAATTACCACCAACAAATCTACCGCCCTCAATAATTGTTAGATATGCTAAAAAAACCTTCAAAACAGACATCTTGGATCATAGATCCCAGATCCAGTTGGAGTAGTGGTGTTACACATCTAATGGACCTGATTTGTAACTCATCAAAGTGAATTCACCTGCCCAAAATTTACAAACCTTTCCTTAACAACTTTGATCCTCATTAATGCTACTCCCCTCCGTCCCAGATTATTTTGCATTCTAGCCATGTTTTTGGATGTCCATGTTCATAGAATGTTCTATAAATTTGGACAGATGTGTTGTTCAGATTCATAAAATGTTCAATAATGAACCTGATATATTGCCAGAATGCCAATTATTCTTAGACAGAGGGAGTAATAAATTGCATGTTGTCATTTAACTGAAATATCCTCAATGCCTCTAGAAACAACCATCTGGTGCACGATGTCCAACCAAATCACATAGCTTGCCGGGGAATGAATCATCTGATCATGCTGCTGCACCCTCAATCATGCTCCACAACCCAAAATCCCATATATTACGTCTTACACTTCTACCCGAAAAAAAAAATCCCACTTCCATCATGCAAATCTCATTCCTCCCTCATGGTTGCCACCACTATAATGGCACCTTCCCGGAGCGAGGACCAGGGAACCTCCTGTGGGAGCGGTAACTTGATGATAGTATCGTTGGCGGCATTGTGCTATTTACAGTTGGATGCTGCAAAAGCCAACAGAAGCCGGAAGCAATCTCACGCGATGCTTTTGGCTTCAGGCTTTTAGAAGCATCTGACTTTTGGATCTCATTGGATCTCCCTGTTGTAATAACGCTATTGACGGTAGAGAACAATACACAAAGTAGACAAGAGACAAGACACAATGTAGGGTGGAGCCTCTTCTTTATTATTCAGAATAAACTGGTGATTACAATGCTTGGGGTGCTCCACTATTTATATGCGGGGTGGAGGTTCTCCTTTCCTACTAGGATAGGAACTCCTTTGGTAAATTTCCCATATATGGACTAAGAGTAGAATACGTTCTTCTAGAACTTCCTTTCTTAGTCCAACAAGAGTTATTACTATAACACTTCCCCTTGGGCATTTTACGACAACGCACATGTCTCATTATAAACTCCTTCATAAAAACCCAGTGGGAAAAAAATAGAGAAAAGAGTACATGGTACCATAGCTTCATATTGCACACATTGCCTCGTTAAAAACCCCTTTTGAGAAACCTTCGGGTAAAAACTCAATGAGGGAAAAAGAGTACAATGCTATATTCTTCTAGAATCTACTATTATGTCTTCTAGACTTGTAGTAGTAGGGATTATGTGCTCAAGGATGTTCTCCCCCTGATCTGCACACTTCTGTAAGCCTCCTCATTCCAATTCCATGCCTATGTTTTTCAAAGGAGCGGGCAGGAAGGGCCTTAGTGAACATATCTGCTAGATTATCACAAGAGCGAACATGAGTCACCATAATTTCTTCCTTCTGCTGCATTTCATGCGTGAAGAAGAATTTAGGTGTGATGTGCTTCGTGACCTTAGACTTAAAATATCCCTTTTGTATTTGTGCAATACAAGCTGCATTATCTTCGTAGATAATGGTTGGGGTTTTGCTCACTTCAATTCCGCATGTATTCAGTACATGTTGAGTGATTCTTCTTAACCAGGAGCATTCCTGTGATGCCTCGTACAAGGCAATAATCTCTGAGTGATTCGTTGATGTAGCCACCATCGTCTGCTTCGTAGATCTCCAGGAAATAGCAGTTCCACCACAGAGAAACACATAACCAGTCTGCGAGAATGATTTGTGTGGGTCCAACATATACTCAGCGTCGGTATAACCTTCTAAGGTTACATTCCCCTTCTTTCGGAAGAACAACCCCATGTCTTCAGTTCCTCGGAGGTATCTAAGTATTTGCTTAATGCCATTCCAAAGTCTTCTAGTTTGAGTTGCACTAAATCTTGCTAAGAGATTGACAGCAAAGGCAATATCAGGTCTAGTACCATTTGCAAGATACATCAACGCGCCGATAGCACTTAGATAGGGATATTCAGGTCCCAACACTTGCTCATGTTCCTCTTTTGGTCTAAATGGGTCTTTCTCTACATCGAGTGACCTCACAACCATAGGGGTTTTGAGTGGGTATGCACTATCCATTCTGAACTTCTCTAATATCTTCTTGGTATAGTTCGACTGGTGCATTAATATACCTTCTGGGGTATGCTCTAGCTGCAAGCCTAGGCAGAATGTAGTTCTTCCTAAATCCTTCATTTCAAATTCAGACTTTAGGAATGAACTAGCTTCCTCGATGTCTTGTGTGGTTCCAATGATATTCAGATCATCGACATAGAGAGATATTATGCAATATCCCATCTTTGTTTTTCTAATGAACACACAAGGACAATCTTCATTCTTCAGGAATCCCTTTTCCAACAAGAACTCACTAAGCCTGTTATACCACATTCTTCCAGATTGCTTTAAACCATATAGTGATCATTGCAACTTCACACTATATAAGTTACGCTCTTCTTCGTTCGGGACCTTGATTCCTTCAGGAACCTTCATGTGGATTTCCGTATCCAATGACCCATACAAGTATGCAGTCACGACATCCATCAGTTTCATTTGCAATTCCATATTCACTGCTAGAGAGATCAAGTACCGGAATGTGGTTCCCTCCATTACAGGTGAGTATGTGGTATCATAATCGATACCTGGTCTCTGCGTGAAACCTTGAGCTACTAATCTTGCTTTGTATCTTACGACCTCATTCTTTTCGTTTCTCTTCCAGATGAATACCCATTTGTATCCTACGGGATACACTCTTTCAGGGGTGAGGCAGATTTGTCCGAAGACTTGTCTTTTGTTAAGCGAGTTTAGTTCTGCAGTGATTGCTTCTTTCCACTTTGGCCAGTCAGAACGCTTCTTGCATTCTTTCATTGATTTGGGTTCTTCAACCTCATCAATGTTGTGGGCAATCTCCTCTGCAAAGTATATGTCGATATTCTTAGCTCTTCTATCATACCTTTCTCATGTCTCAACATAGTGTGTTGAGTTCTCCATGATTCTATCATGGTCCAGATCATCACTTACAGGTGTGTTCAGATCTGGAATATCCGGTCTAGGTACTTCTTGTACGCTAGGTACTTCATGTACATTCTCTTCACCATTCACTAGGATGGGTATCTCATTAGTATCAAGCTTACGCTTACTCTCTGTTGACGGTCGTTACGGACCAATTTCGGCCGTCAACTAGCTCAATAAACAAGAAGGATTGGACATTCTTTACACGCATTTTATTTAAGAATAACCTTTTTCCACATGTACCTCTAGATTTTAGAGTGCAGGTAGAATAAGGGAGAAATCCAGGTGAAATCATGCCCCAAGGCGACGAATCAACACTTCTACAAAACAACGTTCGCCGCGGGAATACAACTTCAAGACAAAAAGGCCAAATCTCGCCAAAGTTCAACAGAACCAAGGCCTAATGCACCTGGATCAGAGAAGAGCAACCAGAGGGGGAGCCACCTGCCAAAGCCCAGCCCAGGAGGGGCCAGGCACAGGTCGGCCGACCCCCCTTGGCCAGGTCGGCCGACCTGGCAGGGTGGCCCCCTGGGCCCACCTTTCTATGGCGGTTATATACCGACCTCTGGAGGTCGGTTCCACCTGCATTAAATGCCACCGACCTGCGGAACCGCCTCCAGAAACCGACCTTCAAGGATTATATAAGGAGGGGCACCCCCCCCCCCTCCTTCACACACACACAATACGCAAGGATCATTCCCTCCTCCTCACACTAGAGCTAGAGGCAATTCTAGGTAGTGCTAGGCTGAGTAGTGGGTTGCCCTATTGCTCCCAAAGTCTTGTGGAGAATTGGGTAGCGCTCTTGTATCCTTCCTCTCTCTTTGTAAGACTTGTTATTTAATCTATGGAATACAAGTATTCATATAGTTGCTATGAGCTTGCTAGTTCTATCATGATCTTGTATGATCGTTCGTTGTTCGTTCATGCTCGTTCATCATTCGTTCTTCGTTCGTTCATACTCGATCATCGATTATTCTTGAACTTGCTTAATCGTTCATCGTTCGTCGCTCGTTCTTGAGCGACAAACGCTTATGCATGACTTAGTGCTAGCTTTGATCCCTTTTATCTAGTTTATGCTAGTTAGGCTAGTTGTTCTCATGTTTAGGCATCGGGCTCATTGTCCTGCAAAGGTGCTCTAGATTTATCACCCCGTCGATCCGAAGGGTTGGGGGTGCCTCGAGGGATCTAGAGTTGTGGTTAGTAACGCTGGCATGGTGCCGGGGTAGTCTATCCACCCTTGGGTATGTGCGTGTCCCACGGTTTGTAGAGGTAGGTGGCAAGAAGTGACAGCCCTGTCCATCCAAAGGAACCCTCCACGTTCGGGCACGGCATAGGAGTACGTAAATAGGCCGGAGTCGCGAGGCAGACCTTGCGTATGCCGGATCTCCCGATGTTGCCTAGGCATTAGACGCTTGCTTGTGCTTGCATGACGCTAGATGATAGGTAGAGGTTGTGCACGCTATATGAATGTTGTACCTTTGGAGTAGTAGCTCGCTAGTCTAACTTAGCATTGCTTAGGATTGTCTCTCGCCTTTTATTAGAGAGAGTGGAATGCCTTCGTGTGTGTCGCACTATCCTTATTATTATTAAACCTTACCCCTGCATTGGAGTGTGGTTATATCACTTATCGTTTGTAACACCATGAACATAAGTACTCTTGTCAACCATGTCTTCCTTTGGGAAAATATAAATACGATACCCTGGAATACTCTCGGGTGAAATGCTACAACGGGTTATCCGTCCGCTTGCGGATATTCTATTTAACATGACAAACCTTATAATTCATATCTAGTACTTGTTACTAGTTGTGGATTATTTGGTTAAATAGTGCAAGTGAACAATTCCATAACCCCCGGCGTCTCCCCGCGGTCGCGTGTTTCCCGCGTGACCGTAAGAGACGCCAACAAGCATTTCTGGCGCCGTTGCCGGGGAAGACATTGGTTAACAAGAATACAATGATTGTTCATGATTACACTTGATGTGGTTTAACCATTGCCCATGCAGGCTAACCTTGATCTGTTTTCTCTTTGATGTGAAAACAGGATAGTGTATGCGTGGATTCGACTTGCCGAAAAACTTCGTTGATAATCCCGAGTCACTTGTGAGGAAGACTCGACACCGCGTCGTCGTCTCCCCTCAAGTACTCTCGACAAGCGAACCCGCATCTTCCGCACCATCTACGTCAAACGTCATGGCTGAAAAGACCCTTCGTGAATACTCCGCGCCCACCGTCGCCAATGTGCCCATTGGACCCAACGTCGACGTTGGTGACGCCGGACTTAACATAAGGTCCAGCCTCATCACTATGGTGCAAGCCATACCCTTTTGTGGGAAGGCTTCCGAGGACGCCAACTCTCATCTCCAACAATTCCTAGAAATATGCAACACGTCAGGCACGGGAGAAGGCAATCAAGATGCTATCAAGCTCCGTTTGTTTCCGCTCTCCCTCCTTGGGAAAGCGAAACAATGGTTCTATGCAAACCGCGCCAATATTGACACTTGGGACAAATGTTCTACGGCGTTCCTCGCTAAGTTCTTCCCGATGGGCAAAACCAATGCTCTTCGTGGAAGAATTGCAAGCTTCCAGCAAGCAACAAATGAATCCATACCCGAGGCATGGGAAAGGCTCCAAGAATACACATCAGCCTGCCCACACCATGGGATGGAAGAATGGCTCATTCTTCAACACTTTTACAACGGGTTAACACCAACAGCCCGTGGACATATGGATGCCGCTGCTGGAGGAGCCTTCTTCTCCAAAACCGTTACTCAAGCAAAAGATCTTATAGAGAAGATGGTCTCCAATCAAGGGTGGAGCGATGATCGACTCCAAACACGCTCAAAAGGCATCCACCCTGTCAAGGAAGTGGACATGTTGTCCGCCAAACTTGACCTTCTCATGAAGCGTTTGGATGAACACACTTCAAGTGGTAGTGTTCGTGCATTGGACTCACACATGACGTGTGAGGAATGCGGGGATACGGGCCATATGGGGAAGAATTGCCCCCACACCCAAGAAGATGCGTTCTACATAAACAACAACAACGGGTATCGCCCAAACGGAGGTCAAGGATATAATCAAAATCAAAATAGAGGTACCAATTTTTCTGGTTTTTACAATAATCAGCCCTCTTTGAAAGATTTGGTTCTTGGCCAAGCTAAAATTAATGAATCAATCAACAAAAAGCTTGCTGGCAACGATAAAGTTTTAGAAAATATAAATTCACAGCTAGAAGGTTTTTCTTCCGCTTTCAAAAATCAGCTGAGTTTTAACAAAATGATAGAAACCCAACTTGCTCAGCTTGCTGCTCTTGTTCCTACCTCTAATTCTGGGAAGATCCCGGGGCAACCCGAGTCTTCTTTAGAAAATGTTAATGCGGTTACCACGAGGGGAGGAAAATCCACTCGGGACCCGCCATATCCTAACCATGCAGGTAACAAGGACAGGGTTGAACAAGAAGAAGAAGACCCTTCTATCATCCAGAAAAAGAATGATGAACCAAAGGCAACCACTGGGAAAGAGGCACTAGAATTCCAAGACACTAGTTTCATGCCATTCCCACACAGAAATAAGAAGCCGAAGGTGGATGAACAATTTGATCGTTTTGTGGAAGTCATCCAAAAGATTCAAGTCAACGTGCCTTTGATGGACATGGTACAAGTGCCCACATATGCACGTTACCTCAAAGACATCCTCAATAACAAGCGACCACTGCCCAAGACAGAGATGGTCAAGCTCACCGAAGAGTGTAGCGCGGCTATACTCAATCGGCTTCCAGAAAAGAAGAAGGACCCTGGTTGCCCCACCATATCATGCTCCATTGGGGCACATCACTTCGAACACGCCTTATGTGATCTTGGGGCAAGCGTCAGCGTTATGCCCAAAGAAGTCTTCGATCGATTGAGCTACACGGAGTTAACTCCTACACCAATGAGGCTACAACTAGCGGACTCATCAGTCCGCTACCCCGCGGGAATAGCCGAAGACATTCCGGTGAAAATCCGTGGTAACTTCATTCCGGTGGACTTCGTGGTGCTGGAAATGGACATTGATAAAGAGACACCCCTCATCTTGGGACGTCCCTTTCTTAGCACCGCGAAGGCTCAAATTGATGTTGGGGCCGGAGAAATCCGTTTCTACATCAATGAGAAGGAGGAGAAATTCGAGTTCCAACCCCGAAAAGAACAATGCTCGATGATCAAGATCAAGTATGGGCCAAACCCCTCAAACATCAAAGAAGTTGAAGTGACCCCGAGAAAGACGGATAGTCTCATTGCTCTTTGGAAGCAAATTGACAAACGTGAGAACCCGTCATGGTACCAACCCAAGAAGCCCGCAACAACAAGGCCGGGGTTATGGGTCAAGAAATCGACCCCTCAAATTGAAAAGCCACCAACACAACCCAAGATCAAACAAATGTGGCAAGTAAAGAAGGTGCAGCCATCTTCATCCTCTTCTCCAAGGACGGGGCCGGCACCTCAAGAATGAAACGCATGGAGAAGTCCTTGCTCGCCGGACTTAAAACGGCGAAGCCCTGGACCGACCGGTTAATCGGCGTTATCATTTTCTCTTCATTTCTTTTTAATTTCTTTTTAAAAATTTTATACACTTTTCCAAAAATCACCATTTGCATTTTTCCAAACCACTTTGCATTTTATTCTTCCCTCACAAAGTTTTATTTGGATTTTCTTTTTTTTTCCGCCAGCATACTTTTTTTCATCTCGCCATGCATACAAAAATTAATCTCCAAAAATATTTGGTTCTTCAAAACTTTTTCACTCTTTTGTGCAAGGTTTTGGAGTACCTCTGTACCACTACAATAAATTTTCCACATGTTGGGATTTTTCCGACACTTTTTCTCTTCTAGTTTCAATTTTTCCGAAAACCATTTGAATTTCGAGGCATGATTTTATTTGGAAATCTTTCTGAGCAATATTTCCGAGGATTTACTGGACATAGCAGCCAAGGTCATGAACCATATGACCGTTGGAGGCCATGGGCCAAGAGGGGGAGCAAGTGGGCCCCACAGGGGGTCGGCCGACCCCCATTTTTCAGGTCGGCCGACCTGTGGCAGCCACTGCTGCCCCCCATCTTTTTCCCAACGGTCATATTCCCGACCAACGTTCCAAAACGGCTACATTTCGTGCTATAAATTGGGGTGGCCGGGCAGAAGTGTTCTCCCCCTCACACACACTCATTTCATTCCTCATTCACTTCACTCTCTTGCTCACAAGGTTCTCCTTTGCTCTCACTTTGTGCTTGCCTCAAAATTCTGCATAAAAAACTCCTCTCCCACTGTTCTTTCAGTGTTTTGATTTGTTTTTGTTTGTTTTTTTTCGAGTTGCGATTTTCTTGCTCACAAGAACAACCGACGGTTTCGCCGATTCAATTTTCCCTAACATAACCCGTTCGGAGTTTTTGTTCTTGTGTTCTTGCTCCCCTCGCTGCAGCCATGTCGGGAGCGAAGCGGCTGTACGGATCGTTGAAGAAGTCCCTAAGCTCAAGCTCAAGTCCAAGCTCTTCACGCCGAAGCACGCGCGCGCGCCCCATGGTCGAACCACCGCCAAGTCCACCACATGCAGCCGAAGAAGAGAGCAACAACGAGCATCATCTCCTCGCCGACACCGACCTCGACTTGGTGGGCGAGCACGAGACGAACGCCTACGCACTTCTTCAAAACCGTATCTTTGCTCCTACGCGAGCATTTGACACGGAGCTGCTGCAACAAACAGGTATGGATGCTGAATTTTCTCGAGTATTCAAAGCTATAGGGTGGAAAGATTTTGCTAGTGTAGATGAGCCGGGTTCCCGCTTGCTTACACTTCAGTTTTTATGCACCCTACGAGTAGTAGATGAAGGTATTACTTTTCGGTTTTTCCGGGAAGAATACCGTTTGAAATGGAAGGACCTTAGCATGATACTCGGCTTTAATACTCGCTGCAATGTTGATATTGATAGTGCCCTTCCTGATTTTTCAAAGCTTGCATTTTGGGAAAGGATTACGGGTTTTTCAACTTGTGTGCAGCCTAGAACTAATCACATCCATCACCCTACTTTGCGCTTTTTGCACATGTGGATTGGCATCACTCTTTTTCCTAGGAGTGATATTAGAGTTGTGCGCGAGGATGAAATGAAAATTCTTTATGCTATGGTTGAGAAAATTAAGATTTCTCCTGTGCAATACATGATTCACCAATGGCTAGATAATTTTGGGATGATGGGACCTATCGAGTGCACTTCGTTGATTACACGTATCGCTGCAGGAGTAGGTGCTTTGCATGATGCTAATGTTGAATATATTGATACTCCTCGCATGCTCATAAACAAAGATTATCTTATTCGCGGTCATACACTTAAGCGTGGTCCAAATGATTCCCTCATATTTTATTTTGTCGGGTATACAAACGAGTTTCGGTTACCTAACCCGAATCTTCGCTTGTATACTTGCAAAAGTCTAACCATTGAGCTCCAAGAAATGGAGAGCGCACGCAGGAGTATTTCTTCTCGCAGGAGGACGCGCAGATCGGAGCAGCCGTCAAGTTCCGAGGCACCCACACCGCAGCCCATGGCCCATGGCGGCCCGGGGTATGGTCACACCGGGTATTTTCCGGGTGCGTACTCAGCCCCGCCACCGCACATGGCCGGGGGCTCGGCGTGGCAAACCTCGGGGCATGACCCAAGGATGTTCACTCCGCAACAACAATGGGAGGAACACTCCTCTGACTCTGGTGCGACTCAAGGTTTCCACCTTGAGCAAGCAATGAACAACCTCTCCGAGCAAATGGGAAGGCTCGAGACCACGGCAGGAAACATCGGCTACACGCTCAACCAACACATCCTGCAAACCCATCAGTGGCAAGAGCGCACCGACACCCAGCTCACCAACCTCACCAACATGACGGAGCGGGGACAAGCCGATCTTTCGGCTTACTTTTGCCACATGGGGTTCGATCCACGAAACCCATGAGCAAGAACAAGCTTGGGGGGGAGACACCATGCCCCCCGCTAAGGTATCATGTATCGCAACTTGTATCCTTTTCCTTTCATTTTTGCTTGTTCCTGCTTCTCATATGAAAAACAAAATAAAAATAACAAAACTAAAAAGAACAAAAATAATTAGTGTAGTTTCTTTTTATGCGCTGTAAAAATGTTTCTTTTCCTTCTATGTTGAGATGATGAATAGTTGCTCTGCCGTATTTCTCTCTTGTGCCTAGTTTATAACTTAGTACTCTCCAAGTTTTGAGTTTGTTGGCTGAAAAATACTTGCTTAGAACCTGAAACTTGTGGGTAGCATACGCTTGCACTGAACCTAAGTTGTTGTGAGAGATGATATGGTAAAAAGAGCTGATGCAATCTTGTTCCAAGTTAAGCTTGAAAAAAACTCCGGAGATTTTGTTTTCGAAAATCATAAAAATTATAAGTTCCTCAGTGATGATAAATTCCTACCAAAGCCATATGTAGTACTTAATGAAAAACCTTACATATGCTGCTTGTCATTTCATTGAGCTTTATCAAAATTGTGTGACCCTAGTGAGATGCTCTCCATACTCTCATGATCAAGATCACGTACACATTCCACCTCATATGCTAAACTTCTACACCGGAAGTTAGCAACATGTCATACCATCCACCAAAATAAAGACACTCCTCACAATTTATCACCTCTCTTGAAATATCAAAATTAGGCATGGCTATGCAAAAGAAAGAAAGAAAATAAAGCTCACAGAAGATGAGCATGAAAAAAAAAAGAAGAAAATTTATCTGCTCTCATCATGAGCATGGAAAAAGAAAGAAGAAAAGATAGCCATGCCCCAAAATATAAAATAAAGAGAGGTGAACAAAAAGAGGAGTAGTCACATACACCACCACCATCCACTCACACACTTGCACATCTTGATCTTTGATTGTATGGCTTGCTATCTCCGTGGATCCACTCTTTTGGTTTTGCAAAATATGAATGCAAGTATGCCTCTCTTCATATCCTACCTTGAGCTCCACAAAAGCCTATTAGATGTAGGATGAGGCAACACACATGCCTTGGTGAGGAATGAAAACACCACTTAAGCGATTCGAGAGTATCACTTGAGGAACTTGGTTTTATTTTTGAAAATCTTTTTGAAAACCTCCGGAGAATAAAAGCAAGACAAGGAATGAGAAAACAAATGCTCGTACACCGTTCTCTCTCTCAACCGCCCAAGGTGAAGTATAAAGCAAAAGCCCCATAAGGACTAAGGGAAAAGGGTGAGTTACCTTGGCCAACTTATTCAACTCAAGGATGAGTATCTTTGTTACACACTTGGTACCTTTGAGAAGTAGGCATTGTAGCAACTCCTGATCAACAACCTAAAGTCCTACTTCTTGCTCGGGACGAGCAAGGGGTAAGCTTGGGGGAGTTGTTGACGGTCGTTACGGACCAATTTCGGCCGTCAACTAGCTCAATAAACAAGAAGGATTGGACATTCTTTACACGCATTTTATTTAAGAATAACCTTTTTCCACATGTACCTCTAGATTTTAGTGTGCAGGTGGAATAAGGGAGAAATCCAGGTGAAATCATGCCCCAAGGCGACGAATCAACACTTCTACAAAACAACGTTCGCCGCGGGAATACAACTTCAAGACAAAAAGGCCAAATCTCGCCAAAGTTCAACAGAACCAAGGCCTAATGCACCTGGATCAGAGAAGAGCAACCAGAGGGGGAGCCACCTGCCAAAGCCCAGCCCAGGAGGGGCCAGGCACAGGTCGGCCGACCCCCCTTGGCCAGGTCGGCCGACCTGGCAGGGTGGCCCCCTGGGCCCACCTTTCTATGGCGGTTATATACCGACCTCTGGAGGTCGGTTCCACCTGCATTAAATGCCACCGACCTGCGGAACCGCCTCCAGAAACCGACCTTCAAGGATTATATAAGGAGGGGCACCCCCCCCCCCCCCCCTCCTTCACACACACACAATACGCAAGGATCATTCCCTCCTCCTCACACTAGAGCTAGAGGCAATTCTAGGTAGTGCTAGGCTGAGTAGTGGGTTGCCCTATTGCTCCCAAAGTCTTGTGGAGAATTGGGTAGCGCTCTTGTATCCTTCCTCTCTCTTTGTAAGACTTGTTATTTAATCTATGGAATACAAGTATTCATATAGTTGCTATGAGCTTGCTAGTTCTATCATGATCTTGTATGATCGTTCGTTGTTCGTTCATGCTCGTTCATCATTCGTTCTTCGTTCGTTCATACTCGATCATCGATTATTCTTAAACTTGCTTAATCGTTCATCGTTCGTCGCTCGTTCTTGAGCGACAAACGCTTATGCATGACTTAGTGCTAGCTTTGATCCCTTTTATCTAGTTTATGCTAGTTAGGCTAGTTGTTCTCATGTTTAGGCATCGGGCTCATTGTCCTGCAAAGGTGCTCTAGATTTATCACCCCGTCGATCCGAAGGGTTGGGGGTGCCTCGAGGGATCTAGAGTTGTGGTTAGTAACGCTGGCATGGTGCCAGGGTAGTCTATCCACCCTTGGGTATGTGCGTGTCCCACGGTTTGTAGAGGTAGGTGGCAGGAAGTGACAGCCCTGTCCATCCAAAGGAACCCTCCACGTTCGGGCACGGCATAGGAGTACGTAAATAGGCCGGAGTCGCGAGGCAGACCTTGCGTATGCCGGATCTCCCGATGTTGCCTAGGCATTAGACGCTTGCTTGTGCTTGCATGACGCTAGATGATAGGTAGAGGTTGTGCACGCTATATGAATGTTGTACCTTTGGAGTAGTAGCTCGCTAGTCTAACTTAGCATTGCTTAGGATTGTCTCTCGCCTTTTATTAGAGAGAGTGGAATGCCTTCGTGTGTGTCGCACTATCCTTATTATTATTAAACCTTACCCCTGCATTGGAGTGTGGTTATATCACTTATCGTTTGTAACACCATGAACATAAGTACTCTTGTCAACCATGTCTTCCTTTGGGAAAATATAAATACGATACCCTGGAATACTCTCGGGTGAAATGCTACAACGGGTTATCCGTCCGCTTGCGGATATTCTATTTAACATGACAAACCTTATAATTCATATCTAGTACTTGTTACTAGTTGTGGATTATTTGGTTAAATAGTGCAAGTGAACAATTCCATAACCCCCGGCGTCTCCCCGCGGTCGCATGTTTCCCGCGTGACCGTAAGAGACGCCAACAAGCATTTCTGGCGCCGTTGCCGGGGAAGACATTGGTTAACAAGAATACAATGATTGTTCATGATTACACTTGATGTGGTTTAACCATTGCCCATGCAGGCTAACCTTGATCTGTTTTCTCTTTGATGTGAAAACAGGATAGTGTATGCGTGGATTCGACTTGCCGAAAAACTTCGTTGATAATCCCGAGTCACTTGTGAGGAAGACTCGACACCGCGTCGTCGTCTCCCCTCAAGAACTCTCGACAAGCGAACCCGCATCTTCCGCACCATCTACGTCAAACGTCATGGCTGAAAAGACCCTTCGTGAATACTCCGCGCCCACCGTCGCCAATGTGCCCATTGGACCCAACGTCGACGTTGGTGACGCCGGACTTAACATAAGGTCCAGCCTCATCACTATGGTGCAAGCCATACCCTTTTGTGGGAAGGCTTCCGAGGACGCCAACTCTCATCTCCAACAATTCCTAGAAATATGCAAAACGTCAGGCACGGGAGAAGGCAATCAAGATGCTATCAAGCTCCGTTTGTTTCCGCTCTCCCTCCTTGGGAAAGCGAAACAATGGTTATATGCAAACCGCGCCAATATTGACACTTGGGACAAATGTTCTACGGCGTTCCTCGCTAAGTTCTTCCCGATAGGCAAAACCAATGCTCTTCGTGGAAGAATTGCAAGCTTCCAGCAAGCAACAAATGAATCCATACCCGAGGCATGGGAAAGGCTCCAAGAATACACATCAGCCTGCCCACACCATGGGATGGAAGAATGGCTCATTCTTCAACACTTTTACAACGGGTTAACACCAACAGCCCGTGGACATATGGATGCCGCTGCTGGAGGAGCCTTCTTCTCCAAAACCGTTACTCAAGCAAAAGATCTTATAGAGAAGATGGTCTCCAATCAAGGGTGGAGCGATGATCGACTCCAAACACGCTCAAAAGGCATCCACCCTGTCAAGGAAGTGGACATGTTGTCCGCCAAACTTGACCTTCTCATGAAGCGTTTGGATGAACACACTTCAAGTGGTAGTGTTCGTGCATTGGACTCACACATGACGTGTGAGGAATGCGGGGATACGGGCCATATGGGGAAGAATTGCCCCCACACCCAAGAAGATGCGTTCTACATAAACAACAACAACGGGTATCGCCCAAACGGAGGTCAAGGATATAATCAAAATCAAAATAGAGGTACCAATTTTTCTGGTTTTTACAATAATCAGCCCTCTTTGAAAGATTTGGTTCTTGGCCAAGCTAAAATTAATGAATCAATCAACAAAAAGCTTGCTGGCAACGATAAAGTTTTAGAAAATATAAATTCACAGCTAGAAGGTTTTTCTTCCGCTTTCAAAAATCAGCTGAGTTTTAACAAAATGATAGAAACCCAACTTGCTCAGCTTGCTGCTCTTGTTCCTACCTCTAATTCTGGGAAGATCCCGGGGCAACCCGAGTCTTCTTTAGAAAATGTTAATGCGGTTACCACGAGGGGAGGAAAATCCACTCGGGACCCTTGCAACCGGTTCACTCCCCCTCTTCCTAGCATTCCTTGCCAGTGAGGTAGAGGCTCGAGTTTGGAATTCCTTTTGAGCTCCCACTTCATGTGGTATTTCAATTCTTTCCGGTGCTTTTGCTGCTGGTATATGAGATTTCATAAGTCCTTGTGTATCAGTGAAAGTCTCTGGCAGTTCATTAGCAATTCTCTGCAAGTGGATGATTTTCTGAACTTCCTGGTCAGCTTTCATAGTGCGAGGATCCATTCCTTGGATTCTAGGAGTTTCCCACTCTATTTCTCGGCATTCTTTCTTGAGGTACAATCCTCCCCCTAATGCCGGGAAATGGTCTTCATTGAAGATACTGTCAGCGTATCGAGCCGTATGCAAATCTCCGGTGAGTGGCTCAAGATACTTTATGATCGATGGGCTCTCAAATCCCACATAAACTCCAAGTTTACGTTGAGCTCCCATTTACGATCGCTGAGGTGGTGGGATAGGGACGTATACGGCACATCCAAACTTCCTCAAGTGAGAGATATTCGGTATCTTCCCTTGCACTATTGAAAGTGGTGAATCATCAACTTTAGCAGATGGACAAAGTTGTATGAGAGCAGCAGCGTGTAGAACAGCATGCCCCCAACAAGTGGTAGGTAGCTGACTATGCTGTAGTAGTGGTCTTGCAATTAACTTGATCCTCTTAATTAGCGATTCTGCTAAACCATTTTGCGTATGCACGTGAGGAACAGAATGTTCTACCTTTATTCCCAATGACCTGCAATAGTCATCGAATACCTTCGAGGTAAATTCTCCGGCGTTATCCATGCGAATGGATTTAATTCTATGCTCGGGAAAATTATTCTTCAATTGAATAATTTGGGATGTAAGGCGTGCAAAAGCATGATTTCTGGTGGACAATAGACATACTTGACTCCACTTCGAGGACGCGTCTATCAATACCATGAAGTATCTAAAAGGCCCAGAAAAGGGACTAATAGGTCCACATATATCACCTTGAATTCTTTCAAGGAATGGTGTATCTTCTGCATGAAGCTTTAATTTCGAGGTTCTAGTTATCAATTTACCCATTGCACATGCTCCGCAAAAGAAATCTTCAAGATGATTGGGAAATTGTTTCGGTTGCAATTCATGACCACAAGAATGCTTCAAGATTCTGCCCATCATATCCTTCCCTGGATGTCCAAGACAGTCATGCCATATTCTGTATGGCTCATGATTCTTCAAGATCACTTTGAACGCAGCTAAGCCATTAGGTGGTTTAACATAAGTGTAGTACATGCTTTCTTTAAAGGAGGCGAAACTTTCCACAACAGTCTTCTGATCTCCGTGCTTCTTCGTCATGATAAGACGTTCTTCGCCATTATCATCATTAGTTTCTACGTGGAAACCATTTGCACGGATATCTTTGAAGCTCAACAACATTCTAGTTGCGTCGGGATATAGTAATGCTGCTTGGATTACTAATGTCGTTCCATTAGGGAGTGTAAGGGTTGCTCTTTCGGAACCTATTATCCTTCTCCCATTTCCAATGAGAGTTGTTATTCCCTCCTCATACTTTCTGAGAGTATGGAAATAACGAGTATCCCTAAGAACTGTGTTGGTCGTGCAACAGTCTACAAGACATAGTTCCTCTTCCATTGTACTACACTTCAAGGCAAAAACAAAAGGCAAATACTTCAAGAAAAACCAAATAACGACAAGGTAAAGAAAAACCAAGGCGCTCACATAGACTTCAAGACTATGTATAAAAACGAGGTCTCTACTAGAGATTACTTTAATCCATTAAATTCAATGCGGGAATTTTAAACTAAATGCATAGCAACTACTTGACTATCTACTAGATAGTATTACAACTTTGGAAAACTACAAGTTCCTATGTACATCATTATTCATCATCCGACAAGACGATAATTTCTGGTTCATCATCGGATTCATATCTGGTATTATAGTTATCCATATCACTATCTTCAAGATCATTGGCATCATTATATTCTTGATAAATGATTTCCTTATCTTCGTAAGGCGCCATTTGCTCATCTTCCTCATTATCTGAATATTCCATCTCATTATCTTCAAGACTTTCAAAGAGAACATCGAATACAGAGAATTATGTTCTCTTAATCTCATGCTCCTTGATATATGAGTTGAATATCTTCTTGATGTAGAGTGGAGATTCACATGTGTTGGATAAATGACCAGGTAATCCACACTTGCCACACTTCAGGTTGTGAGGACTTTCCATGACTGCATGCAAGTAGTCCCGCTTATAGGCTGCTTGGTCCCAGATTAAGTCTTTAGCTAGTTCTTCATACGTTGAATATTCATAGCTAGAGAACTTATCCAATTGCACATCCTCATTAGGATTGATTGCATCGAGTGTCTTCTGGATCATGTCATCTTCTGTGATGATGGAACCACTCATCCATTTATCATGGGCAATCCTTCTGAGCTCTACATCATAATCTTCAAACGAGTCGAAATTGGAATATTTCAGATCATTCTATTCCTTATTAGCTCTGGATGCTAGTACCAAGATTTCCTTCTTGAATCTTGCATAAAGCGTATCCCAAAGTGTTTCAGGATCTTCGATCGATGAATACCAATCCTTCAAGTAGGGATTGAGACGTAGATTGATGTATATCCTTGCCTTAACTTTTTCAGAAAGTGTAGGATATGAACCATCATGTGGTGAAATCACATGCAACAATTTCTCGTCTTCAAGCTCATTGCGCATTTGGATCCTCCATTCAGGGAAGTTAACCCACTTTTGTCAAGTGCGTATACCATCTACGAGATGGAAAAATGTACATAAGTTTACTTCAAGTAAACAAGTTGGTAGAATGCATAAAGTAATGGATTAAAAACTCAGAGCATGCCCTAAAACCATGTTTCTATGATTAAAGGCACTTTTAATCATGTTTTAGTTGCTTAAACATGAAAACCATGATTTTAGATCATTAATCACAACGATTACGCCCAAACAGGGGGTCAAAACAGCAAAAACAGCAAGTTTTTATGTTTCTAACATAATTTCCCTTAAACCCGAGGTGTTATTTGCAAAATAACTGCGAAACAGACAATTTCCATAGACTACAGTGTCTATTTTGCAAAAATTTTGGGTCAAATCGTAATTTCAGAACAATCTGGACCAATTTGCAAAAAATTAGGACTGCGGGTTCTATTCTGGAAAACTTCGAGGTCTTTTCTGCAAAAATCAAGGACTTAACCTCAATTTCTAGCTTTTTCAGGGGGTTTTCCACAAAATTTTAGATTTTTCCGAATTTCCTCGTATTTTTCACGATTTAGGGCCGAAGCGGCCCACGAGGCCCATCCCGCGGCCCAGCCCAGTCCACCAGAGTCCCCGGCATGCCAAGCTGGTATATAAGCGGAGGGATTAGGGTTGAAACCCTAATCCCCACACTTCGCTCCCTCCCTCCTCCCTTCTCCACCGAGAGCGGCGGCGGCACCGACGCGGGCCCGCGCGCTTGCAAGGCGCGGCGGCGCGGCCCACGGTGGCGCCATGGCGGTGAGTCGCACCGTGTGAGGAGGCGGGGAGCCCACGTGCGGCGCGGCGTGGTGGCCCCCGGGGGAGCCCGTGCGGCGGCGCTTGGCTTGGGGGAGGCAAGGCGTGCGGGCCCGACGCGGCGTCGCGGGAAGGCGGTGAGGAGCTCGCGCCATCGAGCCCCGGCGGGAGGTGATGGAGAGGCGGCGGCGGCGGTCGAGCTCCGAGCTCCCGCCGTCACGCTCGTGAGGACAAGGTCCCGGGGCTCCCCTTGCGGCGGAGGAGCTCCAGGTGGGGGCGGCGGTGGCAGATCCGGCTGCCCCGCCCCCAGATCTGATGCACGGCGACCCGGTGCTGGGGTGGCGGCGTCCCACGCCGTCGTGCGGCGGCGTGGATGCGGATGCGGCGGCCCGCGGGCGTGGTGGAGCCCAAGCCCGAGGTGCGGCTCGGCTTGGGTGCGGCGTCTGCGAGCGGCGCAGTGGCCGGCGACGAGGTCCAAACTCGTCGCCGGCAAGCTAGGGTTAGGGTTAGGAGGTACCGGGACGCGCGGGTCCACGGGTGTAGATAATCCGTGGAGGGCTAGGGTTAGGGTTAGGGTTAGGGGTAGATGTGCAGCCTCCCCCTTTTCCTTTCCTATCACCGCCATTGTTCCATGCTGTGTGGTTGGTGGCCTTCGAGCCACCAGATGTACGAGTGACCGCCCTCTATGAACGACGGCGATGGTGGCGGCTACAAGCCCCTCACTGTGATTTTCTTTCTTTTTCTTTTCAATTCTGTTGCCCTAACAACACTAGGTGTAGGGACGCAATAAAAACCAGGTTTAGAAAAACCTGGGCCAGATTCATGGGGGTTCTAACGATCCTAGACTGCAACGAGTCTACGCGATCAAAGAACGACAAGATCAATCTGCTAGATACCTTCGGGCTTGTAGTAGTCGTTCTCGTTGATGCAGGCGAAGCTCGATGCCGTGTAGTTAGGACGTATTGTAGTCGTTCCCGCTCGCGTCAACAGCTTCGCGTTGGCGCGGACGTCGAGGTCATCGAGGCACAGAAATCAAGGCAGCTCGATTCCCGAGGTGACGCGATTCCCGAGGCGGCAGCTCCTGGACTCGGCGACTTCTCCTCTTCTCGTCGACTTCTTGCGCTCAGCGGAAGAGCGTGCTGATAACGTGTTGTAGTAACGCTATTGACGGTAGAGAACAACACACAAAGTAGACAAGAGACAAGACACAATGTAGGATGGAGCCTCTTCTTTATTATTCAGAATAAACTGGTAATTACAATGCTTGGGGTGCTCCACTATTTATATGCGGGGTGGAGGTTCTCCTTTCCTACTAGGATAGAAACTCCTTTGGTAACAAGCCCACATATGGACTAAGAGTAGAATACGTTCTTCTAAAACTTCCTTTCTTAGTCCAATAAGAGTTATTACTATAACACTCCCAAAAACCAACCTGTAAAAAGTGGAAAAAATCTGAGACAAATAGGACCACCTCGTTGCTATTTCGCGTGATGCCTCAGTGTTAAGGTAATGCCGCAACCATTATCTAGAAGAAGAAAAAAAACAACAACCTCTCCGGATTCACTATAATCAACATGAGCAAAGGTCCTAGGTAACTGAGGGCTTGCCGCAGAGGAGTGTTTTTTTTTTTGAGATGGAAAGGGAATTCCATTAATTACGAGTTTGAGGGGCATGGTTCATATACACCGAACCAGAGGCCGTTACATGCGCTCCAAAAGAGGCCAACGAGTCCGCTACCCTATTACACACTCTAGGGCAAATTGATACATCACAATGTTCAAACTGAGTCACCATGACCCTCCTTAACTGACGAAAAAGACAGCCATATTCACTACCATCCATTTCTTCAGACAGCAATTGATGCGGGGATATCTCATGAACTTATATCATCATCTAATTTACAATGTTGTACTGATCATCCATCCGATGTTCTAGTTCAGATCGGTGCATTCTCATTCAATGTGAAGCGTGAGCAGAACATGAACAATCAAAGAACGATTGCAGCTACCTATTCGGAAAAGGAATGTCATTCTGCATATATTTCAGAAGGTAATGCTTTTGAAAACCATAAGATTCAGTTTGGCTCTTCCTCATTTGTTGCAAATCATGAGAAGACACCAGCAATGCTATCAGCTAGTGATGCCATGCCGTGCAACGTTTTTGTTGGGTCTAATATAGAGAAGGATCAGAATAATAGAGAAACGAAGCCATATGTTAAGATCGGATCAATGTTTGTGGCTATTGATTATTCTAAGGATCTTCCCAAGTTGTTAAATGACTTTCCAAGGGTGCCTAATACCTTCTTTCCTGGTGCTACACGGCCCTCAAGTCCACCCAACCACGGAATCAGCTTATATGGAAATTTCAAGTCAGTTCGGACTCGGTTTGTTGCAGACAGATAGGCGTGGACAAGAAATACCATATCTCCCTCATACGGAGTCCGTTTGGGGTGAATTAGTACTTGATGGAAAGATAATTTCATAAGCTTTCCAACGCATATGGGCCCATTGTCAGATTCATCTCGAGTCAGTTACAGTAATAAAAACAATCGTCGGTTTGTGTTGAGTCCGAGTCAGTTTTGAGTCCTGGTCGAGTCGGACTTGGTGTTTGGCTGGCCTGCGTGCCTAAAAGCCTAGGGCCGGCGCCCCTGTATGGGGAGTTGATTATTTTTGTGATTTTTATGTCTTCTTTTCGAAGGATAGAACCCTAGGGGCGATTTCCCCTTGTATCTCTTGACAAGAGTTTCTGCTGGTCGATTCCGTGTGGATCACCGCTTGGGTGTGCAATCAGGACGTGGTTTCCTGGGTGCTCGCTTGGATCCTGTTGGGATTCATCCTCTTCTGATCGTGGGAGCTTCTCACGGGTGGAAGATTGTATCTTGGGTTTGGATTACTCCTTGTAAGCTGAATCCTTTTATCACAGTTTGTGTTATTGCTGCATTGTCATTGTGGAACATTCTGAATTATCAAGGATCTGTCGATTATCTATCCGTTTGTGCTGCTTATATTCAGAGATATATTTGTTGCTGCTTGTATCGTGAAAGATTGGGACAAAAATTCAGGATTCGCTAGTGTTTGCTAGTTCGGTGTTTATCATTTGGTATCAGATTTCAGGTTGCTCACGGTACAATTTGGATCAATGGATTATTCTATTGAGCATTGTGAGGAGGATCCGCTGAAGGAACCAAGCTGGTGTATGTGTTTTACTCGCTGCAATGTTGGTAACACGACATGTGCAACAGTAGTGGATCCTTGCTGCCATTATAATTTTGCAAGTCAAACTCTTGTTGACGCTTTCAGATTGCAAACAATCCCGCATCCACAGCCATATAAAGTGAAGTGGCTTGGCTCATATGTGCAGATCACACATCAAGTTAAGGTAAAATTTTTGATAAGTGGATGTTCAGATTATGCTATGTTTGATGTTATGCCTATGCACATGAAGTATGCTCCCTTGTTATTGGAAAACCATGGACTGATCAGCATGCTTGGCTACGAGCTTTTCTGTCCTCGCGTGCTAAATTCTGTTTTCAGCATAAGGGAGAACAAAATTTTATTTATGCATATACACATGAGCAATATTTTGAAGATCGCCGCAAGCATGATCAATCTTTCATTGCTGTCCATGAGAAGAAGAAACTTGCAGCTACCACTCAAAGTTCAGTTTGCTTGATAGAAAAGGCTACTAATCAAATGGTTACTAATCAGCAAGTTATTGAATCTTCTAGTGCAATTGTTGATGAGGATGATGCACCAAAATTTGGTTTGAATATGCTTCTCAAAAAGGCCCCAGGAACAGATGAAGTTACAGTAAATAAGGGGCAGCGATGGAGTGTATTTCAATCTGAATGTAAGATCAAAGACAAGGTGTGCAAACTTGTTATTGATGGTGGGAGTTTCACTAACATTATTAGCAGGGATGTGGTGCAAGAATTATCGCTGTCGACATGGAGGCATCCTACACCTCATCATGTCCAATGGATGAATCCTGCCGGAAAGCTTAAAATTACTCATAAGGTGAGAGTGTCATTTTCAATTGGTAACTATGTTGACAAGGTCGAATGCGATGTTCTTCCCATTGATGTTTGTCATTTACTATTGGGGAGGCCTTGGGAGTATGACCTGAATGCTATTCATGGAGGCCGTTCCAATCAATATTCATTTGTTCACAAGGGTGTCAATCATGTTCTGAAACCAATGCATGACTTTGATATCAAGGCTGATGTGTTTCCCTCTGCAAAGAAGAAGAAAGAGTCACTCATGCATACTCCAAAGCCACGGACGACTTCGCTTCAAGTGGGCAAGAATGATGTGATTATGAATGCTCCAATAAGTGCTGCTACTGTTTCTAATTTTGCTCTCAAACCTGTAGATGCAGATCCTAAAATTAGTTGCAAGGAAATAAAAGAGTCATCCAGCAATATGTCAAAGCCGAGGGCGGCTTTGCTTGAAGAAGGGGAGGATGATGCGGGGATATCTCATGAACTTATATCATCATCTAATTTACAATGTTGTACTGATCATCCATCCGATGTTCTAGTTCAGATAGGTGCATTCTCATTCAATGTGAAGCGTGAGCAGAACATGAACAATCAAAGAACGATTGCATCTACCTATTCGGAAAAGGAATGTCATTCTGCATATATTTCAGAAGGTAATGCTTTTGAAAACCATAAGATTCAGTTTGGCTCTTCCTCATTTGTTGCAAATCATGAGAAGACACCAACAATGCTATCAGCTAGTGATGCCATGTCGTGCAACGTTTTTGTTGGGTCTAATATAGAGAAGAATGAGAATAATAGAGAAACGAAGTCATATGTTAAGATCGGATCAATGTTTGTGGCTATTGATTATTCTAAGGATCTTCTCAAGTTGTTAAATGACTTTCCAAGGGTGCCTAATACCTTCTTTCCTGGTGCTACACGGCCCTCAAGTCCACCCAACCACGGAATCAGCTTATATGGAAATTTCAAGTCAGTTCGGACTCGGTTTGGTGCAGCCAGACAGGCGTGGATAAGAAATACCATATCTCCCTCATACAGAGTCCGTTTGGGGTGAATTAGTACTTGATGGAAAGATAATTTCATAAGCTTTCCAACGCATATGGGCCCGTTGTCAGATTCGTCTCGAGTCGGTTACAGTAATAAAAACAATCGTCGGTTTGTGTTGAGTCCGAGTCAGTTTTGAATCCTGGTCGAGTCGGACTTGGTGTTTGGCTGGCCCGCGTGCCTAAAAGATTAGGGCCGACGCCCCTGTACGGGGAGTTGATTATTTTTGTGATTTTTATGTCTTCTTTTTTAAGGATAGAACCCTAGGGGCGATTTCCCCTTGTATCTCTTGACAAGAGTTTCTGCTGGTCGATTCTGTGTGGATCTCCGCTTGGGTGTGCAATCAGGACGTGGTTTCCTGGGTGCTCGCTTGGATCCTGTTGGGGTTCATCCTCTTTTGATCGTGGGAGCTTCTCACGGGTGGAAGATTGTATCTTGGGTTTGGATTACTCCTTGTAAGCTGAATCCTTTTATCACAGTTTGTGTTATTGCTGCATTGTCATTGTGGAACATTCTGAATTATCAAGGATATGTCGATTATCTATCCGTTTGTGCTGCTTATATTCAGAGATATATTTGTTGCTGCTTGTACCGTGAAAGATTGGGACAAAAATTCAGGATTCGCTAGTGTTTGCTAGTTCGGTCTTTATCAGCAACGCCGCACCCAAGGTTGAAGCATCAGTTTCCAAAATAACTCTCGTCATACCCAGCTGCGCTGCCCGCGTAAGACATTCCATGGCTGCAATCGCTTCAGCATGCAGAGCCGAAGAAGCTCTGTCAATCTTTCCTGCACCTCCTTCCAAGAAATTGCCTTGATCATCTCTTGCCACAAATCCCCAACCACCAGCCTGTGAGGTCAGGTAGAAAGCAGCATCAGAATTCAGTTTATAAACATCTGATGGGGGCGGTGTCCACTTCTGACCCTTGTCCCGCTTTTCCTCTCTTTCCTTCTTAAACAGAGTTTCAAGCTCTGAAATATTCAGTGAAACTGATCTGCTAATGTCATTGACAGTTGGCATTCTTTCTCCGGCGTTCTCCTTGTTTCTTGCCGACCACCATTTCCATAGAAGGATGAAAATTTTCAGTTGGGACTGCGATGATTGCTTCCAGATTTCCTCCAGCACTTCTCTCCCCGAACTGCGATTCTGTAGCTGCACCCTGGTAGCCTCCATGTTCATTGCTCTCCACAATTCTTTGGCTTTCTTACACTTGAAAAATATATGGCCACAATCCTCATCTAATCTTTTGCACACAGGACACACCGTATCTAGATTGACTCCTCTTCTTGCTATGTTCCTCTTGACAGGCAAAATATTATGTGCTAATTGCCACACAAACATTTTCAGTTTGTTTGGGCCAGGCAGCTGCCAAATTCTGTACCACGCCATGCTATTTTCTTCTTCGTTCAGAGTAGACGATGACGCATCCCGCCCCTTCTCATGTTCCCTCATCTGTACAGCCAATTTATATGCTGATTTCACAGAGAACAGACCCTTCGCATCATAATGCCACGCCGGCCAATCAGCCATCTCACTGTCTGCTGCCATGGCAAGAATTTTCTGGGCGTCCTCCTCACAAAAAGTGTCCTCGACCAGCTGCTGATCCCACTCTCCACTCGCTGGATCCATGAGCTCCGACACGCGTGTCAACAAAGAGCCACCTCTGTGTGTTGCTGGCTGCCTTGTGCTTGTATTCGGAATCCACGCATCAGACCAAATGTCAATGTGCTCGCCACTCCCAACCCGCCATATAATGCCTTCTTTTATTAGTTGTACTCCTCTCAGAATGCTTCGCCATGAATAAGAAATTCCATCTCTCTCGGTGCTGTGTAAGATATCAGTGTTGGGGAAGTACTTTGCCTTGAGGATTTGTGCACACAGTGACTCTGGGTTATTTAAAATACGCCATGCTTGTCTGGCCAGCATTGCCATGTTAAACAAATGCAAGTCTCTGAACCCCAATCCACCCTTCTTTTTCGGTCTCGATAATCTTTCCCAGCTCATCCAATGTATTTTATTCTGCCTGTCTTGCTGGCTCCACCACCACCTGCCTATCATGGAGTTCAACTCTTCACAGAAGCCCTTTGTTAAATCAAAACAAGACATGGCATATGTTGGGATAGCTTGTGCCACTGCCTTTATAAGGATTTCTTTTCCAGCCTTTGACAGCAGTTTTTCTTGCCATCCTTGTATGCGTGCCCAGATTCGTTGCTTTATATATTCAAAAGCTTTCTTCCTTGACCTCCCCACAGACACGGGCAATCCCAAGTATCGCTCACTTCTTGCCACTTGATGAATGGACAGAATGGCCTGCATGTTACTCCTCACATGCTCACCGGTATTTGGGCTGAAAAAGACCGAGGACTTGTCCCTGTTTATCATCTGGCCCGAAGCAGCTTCGTACACCTCCAAAATGCGCTTAAGCTCGGTTGCATCCTCACTTCTCGCCCGCATCAAAATCAGTGAGTCATCATCAAAAAAGAGGTGGTTAACTCGTGGAGCACCTCTACACACTCTAATTCCTTCGAGTCTTCCATCAGTCTCAGCTTTTTGTAGCATTGCCGAGAAACCTTCAGCACACAGGATGAATAGGTACGGCGATAGAGGGTCCCCTTGGCGGAAGCCCCTCCCTGGAAAAATCTTCTCCGTGTGCTCATTATTAACCTTGATCCGATAAGACACCGTGGAAACACAATTCATAATCAGATCAACCCAGCTTTGGTCAAAACCCAACTTAGTCATCATTCCCCATAAGAATCCCCACTCGACTCTATCATATGCTTTGCTCATGTCAAGCTTGATTGCCGCCACACCGTTGTGCCCCTGCCTTCATTGGTTGATATAGTGCGTCATCTCGTATGCAATCAACACATTGTCTGTGATCATCCTCCCCGGCACGAATGCGCTTTGTGATGGCGAGATGATTTCTGGCAGAATCTGCTTAAGCCTATTTTTGCCAACGCCTTCGAGACAATTTTATACAGCACATTGCAAAGACTGATCGGTCTCAAGTCTTTTAACCTCTCCGGTGTTTTGATTTTCGGGATGAGAACGATGATGCTGTCATTCCAGCCCGGCGGCATGGCTCCCCCATTTAGCACCTCCAGCACTTCAGCCTTGACTCGATCACCAGTCAATGGCCAGAATTTCTTGTAAACGACAAGATCGATCTGCTAGATACCTTCGGGCTTGTAGTAGTCGTTCTCGTTGATGCAGGCGGAGCTCGATGCCGTGTAGTTAGGACGTAGTGTAGTCGTTCGTAGTCGTTCCCGTTCCCGTCAACAGCTTCGCGTTGGCACGGACATCGAGGTCGTCGAGGCACGGAAATCAAGGCGGCTCGATTCCCGAGGTGGCTCGAATCCCGACGCGGCACGATTCCCGAGGCGGCGGCTCCTGGACTCGGCGACTTCTCCTCTTCTCGTCGACTTCTTGCGCTCAGCGGAAGAGCGTGTTGATAACGTGTTGTAGTAACGCTATTGACGGTAGAGAACAACACACAAAGTAGACAAGAGACAAGACACAATGTAGGGTGGAGCCGCTTCTTTATTATTCAGAATAAACTGGTGATTACAATGCTTGGGGTGCTCCACTAGGATAGGAACTCCTTTCCTACTAGGATAGGAACTCCTTTGGTAAATTGCCCATATATGGACTAAGAGTAGAATACGTTCTTCTAGAATTTCCTTTCTTAGAGCATCTCCAAGAGAACCGCATAAAATTAGTCCCATAAACTTGTTTTTAGGAGCAACCAAAAAATTATGAGGGACAATTTGTCCTCCCTCCTCCAACAGTTCCTCCCTAAAAGTGGATCAAAACAAATTTAATTAGGCCACATCAGCATTTGGGTCCACAAAAACATTAATTGTAGTGGAAAAAGATGGAATTAGGGCCTCAATTCTTCTCCTGTTTGTAGCTACAAATGAGGAGAGTTTAGGGGCTATGGGAAATTTGGAGGTTGTTTTGGGGCCTGTTGGAGATGTTTTTTTTCCCTAAAATCCAAATAACTAAATTTAAGAAAGGTTTATGGAACTCTCTTAGGTATGCTCTTAGTCCAACAAGAGTTATTACTATAACACTTCTAAAAGCCAACCTGTAAAAAGTTGAAAAAATCTGAGACAAATAGGGCCACCTCGTTGCTATTTCGCGTGATGCCTCGGTGTTAAGGTAATGCCGCAACCATTATCTAGAAGAAGGGAAAAAAAAACAACAACCTCTCCGGATTCACTATAATCAACATGAGCAAAGGTCCTGGGTAACTGAGGGCTTGCCGCGGAGGAGTGTTGAAGCCTCGCATCGGGTGAAGTGAACGTCGAAAGAGACAAGGGGCCTCAAGTCATCCATGAGTAGTCGAATATCTGTAGGAATTCTAAGGTTCGGATATGATTGGGCACAGTTTTAAGAGTCTTTTGTTATTTTAGCCATGATTTCGAATGAACTTTGCTAAAATAGCCTAGTAGAATGGGCTTCGCTAAAATAGCCTTGAATCCGTTGCCGTATCCGTTATAATAGCTATGGCTGTGTTTTTACTTCTTTTAATTATTTTCCATGAAATTAAAAATTTGAATGGACGAAACTACCCTTAGGCATTTTACACGTACAGGCATCCAATCGAATTGATTCCACCCGAGACGAGCGTTCTTCTTCGACGAGCGACGCCACCCGCCACGGAAGCGCACAGTGGCGGCGCGCCGCTGCCGCCCCCTCCACAATCGAGCGCATGTCAGCCTCTCCTCCGCCTGCCGCCCCCATTTGGCCTCTCCTTCGGCTCCCTCGCCCGCCCCCGTCGACGGCACCATGGAAGAGGACGCCGGCGCGCCGCCCCCTACTCCTCCGGCCGCCGCGGGCCCTCAAATCGGGCGCGCCGCCCCCTACGGCTCCGGTATCTGTCTCGCCGCCCCCTATAGCGTGTGTTTGGACGGGCGGAGGGCGACGGGGAGTGGCCGGCGACGGAGAAGAAGGCGGCGAAGTGGTCGTCGTCGATCTCCTCGCACAGCACGCGGCTGCGGAAAAGGAGGACATGCCGAGGTGAGCAGCGTCATGGAGAAGCTCAAGGAAGAAGAAGAGAGGGCGACCCTAGCCAACAGCGACGGGTCGACGCGGGCTCGGAGCTCGGCCATGCCGTCAATGGCGGTTCGGCGCTCCGGTCAAAAAGCGAGGGATGGGGCGCTCCTGTGCGACGAGACGGCTTGGAGAGGCGGTGGCGCGAGCCACGTGCTCCTCGTGGTGCTTCCTGTGGCGCGGATGCGATGAGATGACGGCGGCGACCGGGCGGTATGGGCGGCGCGGCACTTCCGCCGGCGAGAGGTAGAAGACGATGGTGTGGCCCGCATGCCGGCTTTTTTTTTTGGCCTGGCAGAGGAGAGGCGCAACCATCTGATGAGGATGCAGGGGTATTTTCGTCTCTCCATGTGCCTTTACATAAGAAAAGAAAAGAAAAATGCCTTTTCCAACAGGTATGGCTATTACAGCGGATGCGGCAACGGATATAAGGCTATTTTAGCGAAGCCTATTCTGCTGAGGCTATTACAGCGAAGCCCGTCAAAATCAAGGCCAAAATAGCAAAAGACTCGTTTTAGTTAGGGGAAAATCCCTTCTACGCCATCGCCATAAATTGTAATCCCGCAACTGCTACCCAAAATAATGGAATCCCGCAGATGCCAGTGCGGTTAAATTTTTATACGGTCGCTGCCACTATGGACGGTTATGTTCCAGCTTCGCCCCCTCCCTTTCTTCTACGTGCTGGTGCTGCCGGCGAAGACGATGTCGACGGAGGACGGCAGGTGGCGGTGGTCACTGGTGACGACGATTAGCGGCGAGTCTCTTGAGGAACGCGGAGAGCACGATGGACGGGTGTCGTGGCAGTTCCGGTGTCTGTTCCCCGGCCGCCGCGAGCCACAGCGCTGAGTAGCGCCATGGCCGGTGGGATGCGGGAGCAGCACCATGGCCGGCGGCGCTCGCGAGGAAGTTGAAGAGTGAGGACGCGGCGGCGGCTGACGCGTAGGACGGGAGGGGCAGTTTTCTCGATCTGATGCTTCGTTTCACGGGAGGGGCGGTTCTTCCATGGCGACGGCAACTCGGCGAAGCCGATTGGACGGCGAGAATCAGATAGACGGACGACCTCCGGACCCCTTGACGCCGGCGTGCGTGCCGCACGGGAATCTCGCACCACAATTCCGGCCTCGTCCTCCGTCCGTAGTCCACACCTTTGTTGCTTTGTCAATCGATGAAAAAGGGCAGGACTGGAATTTGGAAGTTTCATTCACGCTGCAGGGGCAACGAGCGGATAAAATTTTTAAGGCACTGGCATCTACGGGAAGCAACTTTTCTCGGTGCTTGATGCAAGATTAATGTTTAAGGCAATCGCACACAGGGGATTTGCCCTTTTAGTTATCCTTCAATTCTGCATGGATAACAAAATCCAATATCGATTCCATATGTAGGATAGAAGTTCTGGATTGGAAAGGTGTAAAACAGTTGCATCAGATGATGTTGTCGCAGATAAGGAAACAGGAGTGAAAGTATAGCCGCGGACGGGCTTGTGGCCCGATGGCAAGACGCAAGGGTGCGTCCCTGCCGGCGGGGGGTGGTGCTCATCTAAAAAAAAAAAAAGGAGTGAAAGTATAGCCCGATATGTGCTTTCTTGTTTTTTGCTGGGCCTGTTCGGCAGTTGCTCTGTGTTTGTGATACTCGCCGGCGTAGCAGGGCCAGGCTCAACGTCAATGGCATATAAAAATAACGTATGCTCCCATAATGTGAGAATATTGCCCAAAATTGTTGTGAAAAGTCTCAAATGCATATAAAAAAAATTCCGGAACAAACTAGCGAGACCAGACTAGCAATTACTGGACAGCTGGCAGTTGGCTCAAGGTTCAAACTCCATATATTTTCAATTATTACCTTTTCCTGCAACAACTTTCATCTTCCAGTAAGTTAAAATAACATACAGAATTGGAACAACCAGAAGATATAAAAAAATGGCGACCAACACTAGAAGCAACAATGATCCCGGAATCCACTTCACATTTAACAGAAGTATTGCCAAGAATCCTGGTTCTTGACAATAAATAGCTGTTCAATGCAGGAATTGGAACACTAATTGACATCCAACCCAGGTGGCCATCCAAGATAACAGGAAAAAAGAAGCAATGTAACTTTTCCTCAAGAGTTTTAGCACTTCATTCAATGCCTGAGTGCACCCAATGCTCTCCTCCACATCTATACGCAAGCTGGATGAAATGAATTAATCAGTCCATGAAGCCCCTAACATCTTTGCCATAAAGCCATATCTGTCGGCAGCTTCGTCGATCTGAAAATTATAAGTAATGAATATATAAATACTGAATGTGAAGCTAGAGCAGAATTCAATAAGCCGTTGTACAAACCAATTTTTGAGTCGGCCTGCCAGCTCCATGCCCTGACTTGCGGTCAATGCGACCAATTATTGGATTTGTCTGTGGGATGTCCTCATTGCTAGCACACAGGACATACTGCAGCGTCTATGAATAACAAGAAGCAAAGTAAGAACATAAAAGAAAGATGATTAGAACATTGGGTGTTAAATAGCCATATATCGCATAAATAAATAAATGTAATTGCCTGCTGAAACTGTTGTGCTTTCATAGATTTATTTTTAACTGAACTGGCTAAAAACCACACAAAATGGGGGGCTTTGCTAAAAACCTGTTTGACTCAATGAAAAATTAGACTAAGCTTCACCAAGAACAAATTCGATCTACTTAATCTAACCTTAAATATATCTAATCTCTAGCTGCCTCTTGTATAAACGCTGTTACCTACTGAAACTTGGAAATTGCACCGAGTGCATATGCATGTCATGGACATGCATCACCTCATGGAAAAATAAGTCAAACTACATTGGCACTTCTGAGTCCTGATCATATTGCAAAGGCAAATTACAGATTTTTCCACAACCAAAAAAGTCAGAATATTTGTTGCATTATAACTCGTAACATGATGATATCATCTTGGCATATAATTTGCTAAATGAAAACTGATTCTTGATCGTTGCATAACCAACTTGAAATATAATTGCTAACTGAAGAGTCCATGCTTTCACTTCAAATGAAAACTCAAAGAGTGTAATACACAAAATGTAACTTACTGCTAACAGCTTCAATGAGTGCAAAGGCACAACACGATCATCATGATCAGCTGTCAATAACATGGTTGCTGGATACTGGCAGTGGTTACCAGAGCTTTGTTCCCAAGGTTTCTGCACGTTGTGAAGGGGAGAGTATCTTTTTTTTGTTCATCAATGTAGCAAACAGAGAAGAAAGGGTCAGCATAACGTAAAATAGACTAAATTAAGAAAGGATAACCTAAACATATGCTTTTACTTGAAAAAAAAGAACAATTAGGCCGAGCACTAAAACAATAGCAGGGATCCCTCTAATATGTTCGTAACTTTGCAGGACCTTTCATATCAGAATATCAGAAAAAGGAATAGCTTTGAAGGAATGACTGTTGTATTTCATGTCCCAAAAACATAGAACATGGTGAAAAGACCATTTTACCCTAAACAAAATACCACATATCAGTTTAATTATATACATATTACCGCAGGTTTGTACCAACTATGAGATTGGAGGAGGGCGTAAGACCTAGAGATTGATGGTAACACATTGTTGATGCATTATATTGCATATGATTGGAGATGATTTCATAGCGTGTTGCATGTTAAGCAGCTGAGTCGGCTTTCATGTTTTCTAACTAATTAGGCAGCATATACGAGGAGATCTCTTTCCTATATTCCTTGTCCGCAAGTCTTCTAAGGCATGGGCTACTATGTCTTGTATCTCTAGGCCAGCCTACCCCCTATCGGGTAGTCGGCCAAGCACGCCGTGTGCAGATGATTTAGCTTAAGTCCATAGAATTTTCATATAATAGAAAAACTCAGCCGATGGGAAAGATCACGCCCAGGGTATTGTTGGTACTATCTCCGTTCCAAATTACTTGTCATTCTAGACTTCAACAGTTTTCTCAAATTTATTGTCATTCTCACTTCCCAATGCACCTTTCTCTCTTCCCAATACATGTCTATCTCTCTCCTCCTTGTTTCCTCTGCACCCACCTTTTCCACCTATCCTTAATTCCCATGCCCGGAGCTAGGAACGGAGGTAGTAGAGCTCAACCGGAGCCTGGCTGAGAAAGTTGACATAAGCTAGTTTCCCTGCAGAGGGTCCACCCCTTGTGGATCAGATTTTTACCCATACACAAGGATCCATCTCCACAGTCAGTCCATTTCATGTGCACGCCTACAACGAGAGGAACGCGTGAGTGACCTTTTTACCCTTGCCCAAAAATTTGCTTCACGGGAAATCCAACCCAAGACCCTGGTTCTGCTAAAGCATCCTAGGCTTCCTAGCTAATGCGCTATTAGCTTGTTCGTAAGAATTGTCATATAAAAAGCACCATAGATGCTACATCTCTAAAATTGTAATGTTCGACACTTCAATAACGTAATTTGATGATTTTCTAAGTGGCCCAGCACCGGTAAAAAAAGTAATGCCAAACTTTACCATATAATGATGCTGGACAAAAGCAGAAATACATACTTGATAAGCCAGTGGAACTCTTCCTCCTTGTCTGAGCAACCATAATCCGTAGTCCAGGCATGACCTGTATAATTAACCACCCACTGATAAGCTGTATGTATAGGTAAAATATATCTAAGCCACAAGGGAACTGAAAAAGGAAAACTGTAAATGATCCCCGTCCCCTCAGCTGTCACTACATATATATTCTTTTTAAGCAAACACCATCAAATAATGTGCACAAAATCAAAATATCCCTACCATCACTTTTTTTTCTCTCTCTCAGCACACTGATATTTTTAGACATGTGGAGCCAGAGTAGGAGGGAAAGCTAATGACACGGCAGAAACTGATGGCAGAGTAGACAGTGCATTCTATTGCACGTGTAGGTTAGAGGGAAAAGAGAAATGGGAGTCAGAAGTGAAGGCTAACAAAGAGCAGCACCAATGAGAGGTATTGCCTCGTAGCCTTTACCCGGCAGAATCACTGGGAGCCAAAGTTAGATCCAACCTTCCTAGACACCACAGTGCTGGTGCTCAGCAATCCATGGTTGTTGAAGAATGATTACACAGTGAAAGGTCAAGATTAGTGGGTGTGGTGGGGTTCAGAAAATGGGTGCCATCTCGAAATGATGAGAGTGAGGAATGAAGGCATCATCCACACTGTTTGTTGAGGTGGAAAGATGATGCCAAGTTGCCAACAGGGAGATTTCACCTTTTTCATATCTCTGATATTATATGCCCGAAAAGGTGTAACTGAGGGGAAGGAGTGGAATGAACACAGGATGACTTTAAGAGGGTTTTGCAGTTTTCCTTGAAAAACATACCAATTGTGAACTTGTGAAAACGGAGCATGTCCATAACGCCAACATGAGCAAGAGCACATCCAAAGAGATCAGGCCGCTACAATACAGTACACTGGAGTTAGATTCATGACAATATAGAAATGTCGCATCACGGGAAGCTTAACATGAGGCATCTTATGTAAAGTTAGCATTTACTCTATCACCTGATTAATGGAAGCAGCAATCAGAAGGCCACCATTGCTTCCGCCTTCAATGCATAATTGTTTGGAACTGGTGTAACGATCAGAAATGAGGAACTCAGCACAGGCAACAAAGTCATCAAAACAATTTTGTTTCATTCCAAGTGCTCCAGCTTTGTGCCATTCCTCCCCATATTCTCCACCACCCCGAATATTTGCTACACAGACAACAAAACCCATGTTCTTGCATAGCACAACACGACCAACACTGAACGATGGTGTAAGGCTTATGTTGAATCCCCCATAACCATACAGCAAAGTTGGGTGTGAACCATCAAGCTTGATATCTTTCTTCGACATTATGAACATGGGAATTTTGGTTCCATCCTTACTAGGGACAAAAACCTGAGGATAGCAAAGATGCACATGACATATAGAAAGAAACATTATTCAGGATAGCAAAGGCGCACATGGCTTCTGCTTATTATTCTTCCAATCAAAATTTAAGTTATCAATGCTTGAAACCATAGCTCACACTTAACAGTAAGGTGGACGGTACAGTAATCCAGGAAACTGCCTTTGAGAAATAGAAAGAAAATAGACAAAAGGCAAATCATGTTGTGAGTGAGTCTTGTATCTTTTTCTTTTTGGTTTGTGTGTGTCAGTGGCGGGCATGGGTGGGGAGTCATCGAGGTCCGTACAGTGAATTTGGCATCCAACTAAATCTCAGTCTCAATGCATCGAAAGACCCATTAGAGTGCAGATTTTAAGCATTAATAAATAGTTCACACTCTCAATATCCACGCTTGTAGGTGAACAGACTTTGTAAGAAACATTTACTTACAGGTGATTTCTAGGTATTATCCTTGTAGAAATTCTTTTAAATGATTTATGAACGATAATGCAAAAGCCTTTCAGTTAAACGGGTTGTATCTACAAGATATTTTCATTGGAGAATAAAGAAAAATTCGAACAGGCAATGAACCTACCTGCTTAACCTGAAACTTTGTGCGATCAAATCTGGGAACTGAAGTTTCTCGAAACACCTTCATTTCAGGGACTGTAGATGTTAAATTACACCTATAAGTAATACCCGGAGAAAGAAAGCTCGTGAAGCCAATAAAGATTTCCTTGTCTTCCCGCCTACAAGAGATCTCTGAAACAGAACCAATCTCTAGAGGCAACTGATGAATCAAATTTCCAGTTCTAAGGTCTCTTAACTGCAGAATATGCTTAACATCTGACATATAACACACCAACAGCTGGTTATTGTTAACTGCATCAGCTGACTCAAGAACATCTTTTTCATGCTCAGGTAGAACATCGGTCCACAACTCTGGGTTCTTGAGATTTACTCTAACCAGCTTATTCTTAGGGGCACTTTTATTGGTCAAAAACGTAAATTCATTGCCGTCATTTGCCACAATATGATATTGAGCATCGAAGTTATCCATAAGCTTGACAAATGGAAGCATTTCCTGTGTCCCTCTGAAACCCTCTATTCCTTGAGGAAAAGAAGACATTTCGCAATAGTATAGCTTATTAACAGGGTCACAACCATCATAGATATACAGAATGATGTACTGCCAAAAAAAACACAAAGTTCAGAGTATATTTTCTGTATGAAATAGGAAAGACTTTGAACAGTATCAACCAAGAATGACATGAGTCAGAGAGAAGTACCTTTCCATCTTCAGTGACTGAGGCACCCAAGGTATTCTTGGGGTGGTCAGGGTCTTTCCAGCATAATATATCCTCTGACTGATCAGATCCCACTACATGATAATATATCTGATGGTTAAGATTGATATTCGTCTCAGTTCCAGCATCCAGTTCCCCTCCTCTGCAGAAATGAATGAAAAGAAAGAAAGTGATGGGAACATTCCAACAGCTAGAACAGATTAAATCAACAAAATAAAACTTCTACAAGAGCAATTGTTTACATATGATAATGACAATATACTGCCTGTTGTGCAAATCATAAAAGGCAGATGAATACTCATCTTACTAAGTTCAACGTTCTCAATTTACCAGAATTATATACTGCCTGTTGCGCTTTGACTTTGCTAGACTATTCACAAAGTAGATGAATAGGCAAAAGAGACAATGCAAGGAGCATGATTTAACCACACAGAGAAGCCATTTATTGACATGTACCACTGTCACACGGGCTTAGATGGAAGTGAAGAAGCGTGGGCACATCAAGCTATGTAATGTCAAAAGAATTGGAAGCTGAATATGTCAATAAAAATCCATGCAGAAAACTAGCAAACTTAATCTGAGTAGTTTTAACCCATCTGAGAGAAAAAATAACTCATAGGATGTGTATCATATGCGGAAATTCACTTCACAACTGAGACCAGACCAGAAACCACGTCAATGTCAAACATGAGTCCAAGCACCAGGCCATACAGTATTGCAGGCAAACAGGATCTGAGCCTATGGTTTACTAAACAGACTAATAGAGTGCTAATAACAAAGAACTCTCTGTCAAGGTTACTCTCATGTTATTCAGAACTCTTTGCCAAGGTAACTCTCGTGTTTTGCCTTTTTCTTTTCTTTTTTTTCCTTTTTTTTGTGTGTGTGTGTGTGATTGCAAAAGGCGGGTATTCAGATCAAAGTGACTTGTGGTAGTCTTTTTTATATATATTCATCAGGTTGCAATAGTTATTGAGAAATTCTAAGCCGGCTGTAGAAATTAAAGAACTATCTTCATGCTGGAAATAACAGTTACTATATAAAGAAAAGTAAAAATTATGGGAACCTACCTGGGTGCTGGATACCGACCATAGAAAAACCCTTTTCCATCATGAGTCCAACTAATAGAAGAGAACTTCACCTGCATCCACCAGTAGACCAGATTTGGTTAAAGAGCAAATAATTAAAGATTATTGCACTGCTTTCATATAGAAAAAATAAAGGAAGTCTATTTGCAAGTTGCACTAACCCAGGACAATTTGTCGGGCATAGGCTGCTTGTCAGTAATGCTCATCACATGAATAGCGACCCAGTCGCTACCACTTTCACTAACCCCGTAGGCAATGTAATTTCCATCCTCACTAATTGAATATGTTGAAAGAGCAACTGTTCCATCCTTACTTAGAGTATTTGGATCCAAAAGAACCTCTGCCTTTCCATCCAAATCGTCCTGCAATGTAAGCACTCACATCCAAACCACTTCAATAATATTACCATTAGCACAATAAAGTAGCACAATATGCATTAGACTCATAACAATCTTAGAACCCCAAAATCATTTTAAGCTAAAAAGCTTAGAGAATTATTTAAAATAGCACCTTACTTTCAGTACAAATTTTTTGTCATGCATGTAGAATACAATGTAAACCAAGTTTTATTGCAAAATGCACTGTGGGGACCTTCACCACAGCTTTGCCTAAAAAAATGTTAAGCAATAAATGTGCTTAACAAATCGCACAAGTCATCCACATCCACGATCATAGGTTTGATTTTGTATTGACAAAACTTTAAGTTTATCCACAGTTCTTTGGAGATAACAGCTAAAATTTGAGGGGGGTTTTGCTTTGGGTTTTATTTTTGGGGGGGGGGGGGGGGGGGGCAATGGCTTTTGCCGTTTATTTACAGAAAGGAAAAAAGAAATCAGTGGTTGGGTTTAAAGTCATGCTTGTCCGTCAGCAGACAATGGACCATAGAGATTAGTTGGCTTGCTTTGTACAATCTGACAAGCACCACCTAGCCGTCCAAGCGGATTGTATAGGAGTCAATAGTGCTAACACAACCCTACAACCACTGCATCTAGCTAGAGCACGGCTCAAAATAATGGCTAGTTTCCCTTACTGCTACTGCAAAAGAATTATTTGAGCCCCAGTGCAGACAGAACTTATCAATATCCTTAAATTCTATTTTTCGTCGATATAAATAAGGACTCATTGGCAGCAGAGATGTTTTTCTTTTCACAACAAGTTATTATAGTGAAGAAGCATGATGGCACTCAGCGCCAGAATGCTTTCTTCTTGACCACAACTTCAATGAGAGCTCAAGTACAGAACGGAAATGTAATTGATGGATTCTATTTCGACCCAATAAATTTCCATAACCAGCCACTTTCCCTGATAGTTCCAGATCTATCGCGAGGTTGCTCAGCTTCCAGCGAAGGTCCGTGGCATACCTGCATATAGAGCACGCTCTGGGCTTGGAGGCCGGTGTTGTGGAAGTAGAAGTACTTGTTCCCGCGGCGGAAAGGTGCCCCGTGGCGTGGGTGGTCGAACAGGCGCGTGATCTCACGACGCAGATTCTCCCTGTCGGGGCACCCGGCAAGCACCGTCTCAGCAAGCTCCGCCTGCCGCGCCACAAACTCCTTGGTCTCCTCCGAGTCCGGGTCCTCCAGCCTGCGTGGCGAAAGGCATAAGCATAAGCAGCCCAACCTGGAGAAACAGAGGAATACCAGAGCGGCTCGCGCGGTTGCTTGCCAGCGGTAGGGGTCGGGGATCCGGACGCCGTGGTAGTTGTCGACGACGGAATCGTCGCGGCGGACCGGCGGGTAGGCGAGGCGAGAGGCGTCGCCGGCTACGGAGCCCATGGCGGCGCGTGGGAAGAGCGGGTGGCGGCCGAGGCGAGAAGCCTTCGGGAGGAAGAAGGGTTTGGGAGGACGGCAGGGGAGGAGGAGGCGGAGGGGAGCGGATTTATGTAGCAGATGAAGCATTGCTGGCTCGGTGCGGGGCGGCGGCCAACCGTTGACACGCCGACGCAGCGTATTTTCTTATCAGAGCCTGGAGAAACAGAGAATTCCAGGGCGGTCGATCTCGTCTTTTCTTTTTTCCTTTTTTAGTTGGATTGGATCTCGTCTTTTCTTATCAAACGGGTACGAGGAATAAGCAGAGTATATCATATCATTGAGGAATTGTTTACTTCCTTCGTCCCATTAAAAATGGCATTGTGCCATTTAAAATCTATCTAGCCTATTTTTATGAGTCTGCATAATTAAACCCATGCACCCATTACCAACAAAGTTTTTCACATATAGTAGACCTTTTAAAAACATTTTCACATATGGTAGGCATCTTGCTGACACCCTTAGTATCCACATTTTAGAACTTAGAGGGTGTTTGGATACCCTTTAGTCTCACTAGTAAAAATGCACGTGCGCCACGCACGTGTCCGACCAAATGACATCACTTGGCAGGACTTTATCATAAATAAAAATAATATGATGTACCGTGTACGTATATCATAAAAAAACACACTTCGGACACATCATTGCATTTAAGTACTATAACGACATTAACACGACAAGCTCAAAAATCTGATAAAATAACGACATTGTTTGAAATTAAAGACGCTAATTAACTTTAAGACATAAAAGACATGACATAACGCATAGTTTTTATTCGTTGTCGGTAACGATAGCGACCATAAATAATTGAGTCTTTATTTGAATGCAACCTCAAAGCACATTTATATCTTTCAGGCGGTCACGGCCAAGCTGACGTGCTTGATGAGGCGCATTTGTTAGACGCCTTTAAAATCCTACAATTTAATGAAGTAAAAAATAAACGCTAATTCAGTTGTAGGTTAAAAAAAATGAAATGGACCAGAACACAATGTTGCTATATTTACCTCTCATTGCCTCAGCTTCTGTCCTGTCGGACTCAAAAATAAATTTGCTATATCGAGTAGTGACAAGAACACCTGTATTTAAATAATTTGAGGATATGAGAGGTAAGCAGGCAATTGTGATAAAATATTGTGTTCATTTCAAAATATGTGTTCATTCGATACCTCTTATTGTGTTTATTTGCACATGGAGTGCGGACATGGTGTTAACATATTGTGATAAAATATTGTAAGAATATACATGATCTGATAGCTAATTGTCTACAACATAGAACAGGGAAATACATGTTTCATAGAATTAGAGATTGAAAACAAATATGATTATCGAGAAGAACAAAAGGAAGGCAATCCATAATATTTGGCAAATCAACAAACTTCACAGCTTCTACAGAAAATATAGCTGGTGCTCATCTGTAGCAAGCTGTTTGTAACAACACAGCTCAAGGATTTGTGTGTGTGTTTTTAATACAGAACATACACTCTTCAACAAATAATTGCTGAAACTGAACATGCATGACAATGAACAAATAAATGCAGTAACTTATCACGGCATGCACGTCCAAAAAAATCACAATTACTATATCTATTATCGCCAGTCAACCAAGCTTTTATAAAACTGGAAAAAAATACGATCTCACACTTCCACTAACCATTAGATAAATCTAAATATTGAATACACTGTTAATACCTAGTCAGATTAACATTTATATTCAGGCGATCAAATGGGAAAAAATGGGGGAGAAAGCATACCCAGAATCAACAACCCACGATGTCAAAAAATGTAAGATGTCCACACGGTATTAAGTTACACCTTACAATTACCAGAATAGTTAAACAATATGAGCCCACATTTCTTCCACTCTTTTCTTTATCTAGTTGCTCCGCAGTATCATCTAATATTAGCCACTTTACATAGACCACTATCAAAGATAAAAAAAAATGTCTACCAAAAGCAGACTTGGGTATATTGAATCTACACCTCATGAATTATATTGACCTAGCTTAAAGTTTCAAAAATATCTGCAATGTCAAAAGTCAAAAGCAAGGCGGCGGCTCGCGCGGGGGTGAGCAAGGCGGCGGCGGCTCGCGCAGCCGCGGAGGAGCAGCGGCGCGGCAAGCTGAGCAGGCGTCGCTTCCTCGCGGGGCGGCGTCGCGGGGGGAGCCTCGCACGGCGGGACGCCGAGGAGCTTGGGCAAGCAAGGCGGCGGCGGCTCGCGCGAAGGCTCGAGAGGGGTCGAGCAAGGCGGACGGGCGCGGCGGAGGAGCAGGCGGCGCGGATCTGCGGGCGCGGCGGCGGAAGAGGAGGAGGACGGGCGCGGCGACGCTCTACTGGCGCGAGGAGGACGACGGGCGCGGGCGGTGGAAGAGGCAAAGTCGCGGCACGAGGCGCCCTACCGCTCGGTCACGGGGGCAAGTGTTCCTCAAAATAGGTACGTGTCTGGGTCCTCTGTTGGAGACAGTTTTTGTAAGTTTTTGGACTCATTTTTGGTGTAAATGACCCTATAGGTCATCTGTTGGAGTCAGTCTTAGGGGAACTGGGGAAGCCCCTTTCCCTCGAAGTCAGAGAACAGAGACTACAGCAAATCGAGCGTGGTGATAGGAAGTTTCAGATTCAAAGAGCAGCAGGTTGTAACCCGACAAAACAAAAAATCAACACAAATCTAATCAAGCGTGTAGAATGAGATAAAGAATGAGATGCACCCTTCAGCTAGCGTGAGTCAAATCAAACCTGGAAAGTACCTAGTGTTGGGCGCAGGAGGCCACTGCATCAAATCAAACCTAAGGAGACCGGCGCAGCACGCCGCTGTCCTCTCCAATGTTGTTGAAGCTTGCGTCTGGTGGATCGTCGTGGCTGGAGCTTCGATATGGAAGGAGATCGGGACAGACGCCGGATTTCACCATGCCTAATTCCAAAAATTTTAAACATTATTTTGATTTAGAAGGAGAGCATTAATTCAGGAAGGAGACCGGCTGTCATTCCATAATTTCCATTCACGGTGGTGGGTGCAGGGATGGGTAAACTTTTTCTCGAGTGGGATTAGCGCCAGGAACCAGGTCTGAAACGTGTGCAAATTGCGTCATCGGTGAGATTCGGGTGACAATCTGATGACTTGGTGGGTCCATATTTTTTATCTTGCGGCTGTGATTAAGGGGTGGGATTTAAATCATTGGTTGATATACAGGTGGGTAACATCTGACAGGGTAAAACTGATTTTCCTCGCAACTGGTTCTTTAAGGGTTTAGATGACTAAAACTAGTCAGACTAGTACTCCCTCCATACACAAATATTAGCATTTGTTGACTTCTAGCCATCACGTTTGACCACTCGTCTTATTCAAAATATTTATGAAAATATAAAATAAATAAGTTATATTTAAAGCATGTCTAGTGGTAAAACAAGTTATAATAAAATAACTTATATTATCATAAATATTTTGAATCAGACGAATGGTCGAACACGATAGCTGAAAGTCAACAAATGCTAACATTTGTGGACAGAGGAAGTAGTCTCTAGTCCCACCCATGTTTGGAAGCAGAGACTAAAAGTGATTAAAGACTATTAAAGATTCTGCCTACTAAAGAGAGAGAGGGACTAAAACACCTTTTAGCTACACCCTCCCTTACTAGAGAGTTTTAACGCCTGTTCGTTTCCTTTAGTCCTAAAGTTTAGTCTAGGGAATCTTACTATTTAAGGGTATTAAATAAAGTCTAATTACAAAACCTTTTTACAGATGGATGCTAATTTACGAGACGAATCTAACGAGCCTAATTAAAATATGTTTTGCTACAGTGATGTTAAGTAACAATCGTTTAATCATAGCTTAATTACCCTCATTAGATTCGTCCCGCAAAGTAGCCCAGGTTTCTGTAAAAAGTTTTGTAATTACACTTTATTTAATAGCTTTAAATAGCAAGAACTTTGGCCTAAACTTTAGTCCTAAACGAAACGAACACGATTTTAGTCAGGTGACTAGTTTTAGTCCCTTTCTAATCCTACCTGTTTGAAACTTTAGTCCCTAAAAACGTCTAAATCTAGTCTGACTAACACCCCCTTAATATCCACCCAAGTCTAAGTTCCGCACCATTTACGCTGACGCGGACATCCTAGGGTCAAAATAGAAAATTGTTTTCTATTAAGTATTTAAGTTCATTATTAGAAGACATTTTCCAAAAAAGAAAAAAATCAAAACAAGTACACAACCCAAGTTCAAGAATACATCATTATTATTTTTTTTAGAAATTACACAGTACAACTCAGACACTCACAACGCACGCACACTCACCCCTATGAACGCACATACGCAAACCCTACCCTATGAGCATCTTCGAAGACTGAGCCGGCAAATTCTCCAGATTCCCGAAGTCACCACTGGCGCCTCGCTGTCGACGGCCACGTCGCCTACCGCTGAAAGCACAAATGCCGTTAAATCCTAGAAAATTCGCTCCCACCGAGAGTCGAATCCAGGACCTCAAAGGTGCTACTCGGAAGCCTTAACCACTAGGCCAAGACTCCTTTCACGAATACATCATTATTTTGGGGGGCATGGAATTTGTCCTGCCGTCCCTGTTTTATGCTCCCTCCGTTCTTCGACCTAACCATCTCATTTTGCCAGATTAGTACATCTTGCTTTCGTGTCAGACACCATGATCTTTGCAAATGATCTCACTTCTCACACCTAGAGTTCAATGCATAACACACTTTTTCACATATCCCTGCTTGCCTCATGTCGATCTTTGTGCTGAAGACGAACATGCATCCTACGTGCATGATCTGAAACGAACTGCTCATATGGTAAGCTGCTCATATGGCAAGCTTAACGCACTCGCCCTTGGCGTCCTACAGCTTAGAGACGTCATCCACTGTTAGAAGGCTTGTACGCACGGGAACGGGCACGCGTCAAAAGAGCAAGGGATTCTGATCACAATCACATGCAGTGCAGACGAATTCGCATAGAAATTCTTGCATGTAAATGCATATCACTTCTAACATAACACTCATAATTTGTATACGCCACGACAGCCTAAAATGAATCTGAACGAAGTCTGATAGACTGGAATTGAGAATTCGAACTTGTGCAATAAGGTTCCAAGTGCGTTGTATGTCTTGCTTAATTCAATACACAGTAGCAAAAAACCATGATAGCTTTGTCCAAAGGGAGATTTGCAAAACCGAACTCTTTTCAAAGTCCAATTCTGAAAACAGACCTGTTTTTGACAGTTTGCAAAAATGGACCTCTTTTTTGAATCCGAAGCAGCCGTTTGTCTCTGTTTTTCCAATCTGTTAACTGACAAATTCTTTTTGTTTTTTAAAAACTAAAGAAAACATTTGGAAATTGCGAAATGACCACCCTGCCCTCTCTCTATCGTTCTCATGTGAGCAAGCTCGCACGCGTCCGGTCTCAGAAGACAACTCCGTCTGTTCTCTGCGGTTCCCATGGCGCAACCCTAACCCTAGGGTATGGTGGCGGCGTTGGGGCGAGCAGGCGTAGGCTGGCGGCGCTGGGGGCGAGCAGGCGCGACGCGGCTCACGCTGGCGGCGAGCGGGCGCATCGCGGGCTGGCAAGCAGGCTGGCGGTCGAGCAGGTGCTCACTGCTCAGGCACCCCCAGGCGCGAAAGGAGGGCGAAGGGGCATCGCTAGTTTCAGTGGCTGCCGAAGTGCCCCTTCCTCGTCTCTCTCCTCGCCGAGCTCCAGTCGCCGCCTCTTCTCTTCGCCGTCGCCGTTGCTAGTTTCAGTGGCCGCGACCCAAATTGATGGCTCAATGAACCACGTTGTCTCCAGCATTCGATTCCTCCAATCCTTGGCTGCCATCCCCCTCTCCACATGTTGATTTGAGCTTCCGAAGCTCGCGCCATGGCCTCTGTTCTTTCTTTTTTGAGAAATATCCTTCGCCCGTGATGTGCCTAGAGGATCACCACCTAGCTGCACCCTTATTCTCATCCATAATCGATTTGATTCTCGACGCACCACCAGCATTTGTTTTGATTTTGTGCAGGGAGAGAAGCAATGCGCGCAGGAGCAGATGGGGAAGAACAAGATAACTCGTGATGAATGTGGCCGGTGGTTACGTGGGCCCCACTATCTATTGTTTATCCCAAACCAATCGCCCAATACTTTACTAGTATTTACGCATCACAATACCCCACTATGAAATATGTCCAAATTTTCATCAAATTCTGCAGCATAGTGCTTCAAATATATCCAAATTTGGTTTTGATATGCGCATGATAGCCTTATGTCAAAACAAGAGCAATTTTGCAAATTAAAATGAAAACAGGTCCAAATTTGCAAAGGGTAGTATTGTCTTTTCCTTGTGGATTTAACACCGTTAATGCCTCCTAACGAAATAGGGACAACTCATTGCTTCAGATTCAAAAATCAGGTCCGGTTTTGCAAAGTTTCAAAAAAAGATCCAAAATCAGAATTGGCATCGAAAAGAGGTCCTGTTTTGCAAATACCCCGTCCAAAATATGCTCGTTGGTACATTGAAAAAGAAGAGCTGCATAAGTCCTGCAAAAGCCTGAGCTAAGAGAAAGGCGGCCACACAAACTGCATGTCAACGTGGTGGTACTAAACTCACGTTACAGCCAGATGTGACTACACAAACTGCATGTCAACGTGGTGGTACTAAACTCACGTTACAGCCAGATGTGACTAGTGAGTTGTGACTCCTAGCATTTGTAACATTGGTGCTACCCTACTTTTGTTTATGGCGCCTGGTCATCCTTTGTTTCCCTAGCTTGCTGAACAAAGTTGGTGCCGCCCATGCTTGGTGTTACCCACTCTGGATAGCAACATGAAGACAAAGAATTAGGGGAAACAGCTTTTCCATTATATAATTTAAAGGAAAAACAAATTATTGATTTAAGGGAAAAACAAATTATTGTTAGAAGGATAATCCTTTTTTTAGCATTTTACCTTTGTTTGCGTCCTACATTCTTTTCTTTTTTTTTGAAGGGAACACGCCCACAAGGGGCTAGAAGCATCTTATTACTGCCCTGACAGAAGCCACTTTTGCACAAGGATCCTTACAGGAGTACTGAATAATACATGGACCCTTGAGCTTGGTAAAAAGGACATAAAAAGAAATACAAATTACACACAGGTCCCTGAACCGAGAAGCACGCCGGCAAGGTTGCACGGATCGCATTCGCCGCCGTAGCTTTGAGAAATCCAGCAAGAAGACGAATGCCTCAGGCTCCATAGCCAAGACCTCCAGCAAGGATGCCTCCAACCGCATCAGGACCAGACGGTGAGGGCATTTGGCTGCCGCAAAGCCACCGTGATACAGTTGGGAAGAGAGCTTCGTTGTGCCAGCCGATTGGCACGCCGGCGTTCCTCCCGGCGGCCGCCTCAAGCAGAGCACCAGAAGTAAAGAAGGTCGAAGCCGTAGATCTTGATTCAGCAACAGGGACCAGCAGCAGTGATGAGGACATGACTCATACAGATACAACCAACACTCATCCACTAGACATGCAAGATTTAATCACAAGAGCTAGAGCACGACATGCAACTTTATTGGTGAGCTCGTTTCTAATGCCGTCTTTGTATGGTTTTGAGAATATATTGATACCTAATGAATTAATTATTGTTAGGAACCATGGAGATGATGAAGAGGCAGCTGGAGAGTTACTTGGAGGCGTGGAGGGCCGGCAAGAAGTGCAAATAATGTTTGAGGCCCAATCCAAGTCGATTTCGAGTCCGTTTCGGACTCCAGGACCAGTCGGTACTAAAATAGGTGCCCAGGTCGCATACGAGATCGGATTTGGACGTTCTTTATATGGATGGAAAGCTAAGAAGATAACCTTTCCAATGGAGCCGGTCTCATGCCTAAAGTCGCCTGGAGTCATCGGGAATCATCGAAACAAGTTGACGTCCAGAATCTGTCCCGGTGTTGCGCCGCCGTTATTTGGCCTTTGGGCTTGTATCTCGTGTGAGCCCATTAGAGGGCGCGTCCAGGGGTCCTTGCACAACCCTAGACTCTTCATAAACAGCCACCGCCACACCATTAGGGTTTGGGGATTTTGATTGATTGTAAGTTTAGCCATTGCTACTTCCTTGTAGACGCGTGTGTCGACTAGACCATCCGTTCTACTTGATTCGGAACCCCACCTTTGTGAGTTCAGTTACTTGTCTATCTTGTTCTTGCTTGTTCTTCGATTGCTTGCAGGAATTACCCTCGTGGTTTGGTTGATCGTGCTCCACAAGATCGTGAACAACCGCTGGAGTTGGTGTATCGGTTGCTAAGGCGCAGCGTCCTTGGACGATTGTAGTCGAGCCGTGAACGTCTCTCCATCCAAATCGAAGTTATCCCCCCTCTCTCACCGAAAGATCCGCTGCAAGTCCACACTTGTTCACATCAAGCAGATAGCGGTCAACCCAAATAAGGGAATCGAAGCATCCAAGAAGAAGCTCAGCCATAGCATCCCGCAAAGGATCATCTTCTCGCCCATGTACCTTGATCAGAGCAGCAGGAAACAAAAAAAAGGGGAGAGAACACCTATCGGGAAGGAAGCCGATAGGGACAGAAAACGGCATCACGCCGACACCCACAAGGGAACACATAAAACTCGATCACACCGGCACCGGGAACGAAACAAATCGCTAGCCGGGGACGGCAGCGATGGGCGGTAGGCCGGAGGAAGATCGGAGATTATTTAGACTAAAAGCTAAAACTACTAGCTACCGCTACAAAACAGAAAAGGGAGGGTCCCTCGCCCTACACGACGCCGGCGACTCCCGGAGAAGGAGGGGAGGGGCCAGATCGGCCCAAGGAAGGAGAAGCTAATGTTGGAGCGAGGTTTTGAGATAGCTGGGCAAGTTTCTCGCTCGGAGAAAAGGGGGACTGTTGCGGTTGGGTTTTTCGTCCTACATTCCAATTGTGTACCAGAAGGATAACCGAATGCAATTCAGTGTGCTTGCAGCATTAGTAAATATGAAAATTAGAACTCACTCCCATGGCCATATTTTGCCATCCTAATCAATATAGCTTTCTATTTTCTAATCAGTATACGATAACGGGGCTTTGCTAGGTCATATGGCATCTGTCCTAAAAGTCCTAAAAGCAACTCCAAAAGGTAAGGTAAAATATGTTTCAAATTCTTTGCTCTTTAAAATAAAACACACCTAAAAAAGTTGAAGTAAACCACCATACTCTAAACCACCAAGGGCTCGCGAGAAGAAGGAATAGAGAGTGAAATTCCTCAAGTAAATATAGCTAGCTAGAAAACTGGAACGAAGAGTTAGCTATTTTGAAAAAAAAGATTTGGAGAGACTGTTAGAGAGCCATTTTCAATAGTACTAGCCATATTTGTAGAAAAAAAAACATGTTTTACCTAGGTTAGAGTTGCTCTAATACCTATGTTTTGCTGCCCTCAAAAGAAAACCTATGTTTTGCTCAACTTATTAAGAAGGGTAATTTCCTTCAGTGCCATTGGCATAAACTTTAATCCTCTATTCACCACCAACAAAACTCTTAACCCATAGGTGCCGGTGAGCAAAAAATTTTTATCCCTTTTGTGCCACCGCAGCTCCATTGCAACAATCAGAAAAATCTAAATGCCAAAATTACCCCGACGTTGTCATTGTACAGAGCTGTTGCTCTCATCAAGGAGGAGCAGCAGGCCGTAGCGGCCGTGCTTGGCGCACCACCACCTCCCCGCCACGCCGCCTCGTGCCGCGTTCCCCTGAGCGCCGCCGCTCCTCGCGCTCCAGGAGCGCCTCACCAAGGAGGGCAAGCACAAGGACCGTGAAGCCGAGGTGCAGGAAGCAAAGACGACGCATCTCTCTGCATCTCCTGCCGCCGTCGATTGATTCGGCCCTCGATTTGCAATCGCCGTCGATTGATTCGCGATGGCGGAGGACTCGGCAGCCATTCGGAAGCTTTTTTTTTCTCCTAATTTCCAAGCCGTGGCCACGAATCCATGAAATTCGATGCGCATGAAGTGTTTGGTGACAAATTGATCGCTAAATCATCTTTCGTGGCTCGAGGCGAACTGGCGAGGCCGGGCTTGCGTCCAAGGCGTGAGGGGGGCGACGGCACCAAGAAGGCAGGGTGTGCACGGCGAGCTCGAGGAGGTCGTAAGGCCGGGCTGTGGTCACGCTCGTCGGGTGCATCGGCAGACGGCGGGGGGTGCGGGGCGTTGCAGCCGAGCTCGGAGCTCTGCAACTTGACTTAGGATGTAGCTGAGCTCGGGGAGAAACGGCGTCAAGGTGTCGCAGCCGAGCTCGGGGAGACCATCGAGGACGGAGCGGCTTGGAAAACCAGCCAGGGCAGGGGTGAGTTGGAAAACAACGGAGTGCGAGATGAGCGGCCGGCAGCGTGAGGAAGAAGACGGCCCATCGCCGTGCTGGGTGAATGGAAGGGCAAATATGTCATCTGTTAGACTGACTTCAACAAGGTGATGCAAAGGTATTTTTGCATCCAATTTGACACTATACATCATCAATCTTTTCTCCAACAGAGCATGCAAATGAAGATGCGTTTTGCCTTTCTAGGAGAGAGGGAATGTAAAAATAGATGTTCTCTCTCCTCCCATGCATTTTCCAGGAACGACGTGGGAAGGTGGAGGCGGAGGCGGGCCGGCGCAGGGGAGGGCGGCGTGGAGGTGATTTCTCCCCTCCCGGCGAAACAATTTTCAATTCCTCGCACATGAAGGTCCGACACCCTCTCGTGAATCTCCTCGACGTTGTCTTCATCAACTTCAGCAGCCCAGCTCGCCGGAAAACGAGTTTTCCCCGCCGCCGCCGCAGGACCAAGCCGCCGCGCCGCCAAGCTCCTTCTTCCGCCGCCCCTCCTCGACGTTATGTGCCACAGTGAGCTTCGCCTAGCTGTGCTGATTCTTGTGCTCCCGCTCCCTCCCCTTCTCGTCCATCCTCTCGGCCGGAACACCGTCCGCCATGGACGCCGTCGCCGCCTATCGCTGCTGCCCCACCTCCAGAGTCGCCGCTCACGAGCACGTCACCCAAGTCCTGGTCCGCCACCTCGTATGCGTCGTGTTTCCGCTCGCGCTTAACAATGGCGGCCACGACGCGGCGCTCGGCGGCATGCAGGACGAGCGGGGCATAGCACGCGGCACGGGCGGCACGTGGGGCAAGCGACGAGGAAGCGCTTGAGGTGCTGGCGCGCGTCCGCCGCTCAGGGAACACGCCCAGCCTCTCAGCGCTGGCAATCTTGTTGCGCCTCCTGTTCCGCAGCGGGGAGGTCCAGGCCGCCTGGAAGGTGTTCGAGGAAATGGTCACGAAGGGCCCACGGCCGAGCGTCGCCATCTTCAATGCTATGATCCTAGGTTTCTGCCACAGGGGAATGGTCCATGTCGGATCTGGGCTGCTCGGGGTCATGGGGAAGTTCGGCGTCGTCCCGATGCCTGCAGCTTCAACATCCTGATCAAGGGCCACTTCGAGCGCGGCGGGCGGACGGGGACGGCGCGCGCAAGGGCGGCGGAGAAGCGGGTCACCCGGTTCACGCTCCAGCTTGCCGTCCTCGGCGGCTTCACGTCGTCGCTGTGCATCCGGCATGGCGAAGCAAACGGCGGCGCAGGGCATGAGCAATCGAGCATGGCGAGCGCGGGTACGACCACGAACTGCCTCTGCCCATGCATCTTGTCTGTTGGAGACATGAATAAAAACGGCCTGCTCTTTTGAATGCAAATGTCCATTTAGCTATCTAAAATGGCTCTTTGCTGTTGGAGTCAGCCTTACGCTGGCATCAGCTGCGGTGGCATCTGGCAGATAAAAATTTTCAACCGCTGGCATGTACGGGTTATAAGTTTTATCGGTGGTTAATAAGGGATTCAAGTTTATGCGAATGGCAATGAAGGGATTTTCCCTATTAAGAACGTTATCAGCTTGATCAGTCAGTTATTTGTTGGCCAATAACCCTTTTCAGGATCTTGCCTCAGGGATACATACCATGCAGCAACATAGCTTACTTAAGTTCACGATTAGCATAGCTCGATATAATAAGAAAGAATGATAAGCCAGATTTTTAGACAAAAAGGGTTCACCCCGGTTTATTGAGAATATATTAATTCTTCGGCATTGTAAGCAAAACAAGCATTAACAAGTGTGCTTTAGCAACTGCAGAAGAACTGGGCCCTTATTGTATACAAGCACACTAGAGTTCAATCAATATGGAGCTAATCCCAAACCCATCATAATATGAATCCAAGATGGGTTCCTAATGCATACAGTTCATACAGTTTCTAATGTGAGACAATTTTCACTTTGGATTTCTTATGTTAGCGGTTCTGTCATTTTTAGGATTTGTTGCTCTTCTGAATTTTGTAGTTTGGCTTGAATATGAGCAGCAAATAAGCAAGACAATTACTCACTTTAATTCAACATTTAACAAGCCTAGAGACTAGGGCAATTCAAGATTTATTTTTCCTTCAATTTCTGACGGAATAATACTCTAGCCAAAACAAATAAATTCTTCAGGATTTCCATTTTGGTGAATCAAAAACAATATGCCCACTACTGCTAGTGCGCTGTCCTATGCTTTATTGCCGCAATGGCTGACACCAGCACATATGCAAACTTTAACTAGTATGAGGAAGCCATTATCAAAGACAATGAAAGGAGCAGAGAAAGAAATGTGATGAGGGAGGAGTAAGAGTAATGGGTCTCACTTGGTAAAAGATGGATAGCGATGACAAACAAAACCCTGGTTCCCTTGGCAATGGCTGCTAGCAATCAACTCACACTCAGTGATGAATTACAGGCTGTGGATGTTTCCAACACAAACTCTACAACTGGCTGTTGTCTTAATTGATCATTCCTTAATGTTTCTAGTTGTGCAAACTATAGTAAAGTATATGGTTTAGGGTGTTGTTGGTTACAATGGCCAAACAGTAGAAGGGGAATCCTCCTAGGGTCTACCACACTTGGGAGGGACCCTAGGTAGGACTTGGAGGGAAACAGACAAGAGCCATGGGCTAGTAGGACACACTCAATGCCATTGATGAGGGGAATAAGGGGGTATTTATAGCCTCATACCCCCTTATGGCCCTAAGATTATAAGTACAATATTACCCTTGACATAAGGACATTACAGTAATTCTACCTCCTCAAGAAGGGGAGGTAACCCTAATGGGCTGGTGGTCCAAGTACGTAAGTATCTCTTCAATATATCCTATCTACTTGGGCCTTAATGGGCTTATTTCCTGCCAGGCCAAGGAGCTAGGGGGAGGGGACACTATGGGCCTCCCCTAACAGCTAGCCCCACACAGTCGAGATCCTCCTTCGAAAGGGCCGAAACTCTGATTCTTCAAGGCCCATACGTCATCCTCCTCTTTCGGCTCTTCGATGGTCTGGTTGGGTTAATTGGCCGAAACTGTGCCGAAGGCTTGATTGGCGTGGTCCGAAGTTGTTGTTTGGGTTTCCGAAGGTCCTTCATTGCTTGTTTCAACGCCGAAGGTCTGTTGGTGTGATTCGAAGGTGTTGTTCTGGTTTCCGAAGGTCCTTCGTTGTTTGCTTCAGCGCCGAAGGCCTGTTGGTGTGAGCCGAAGGTGTGTGGTGCAGATTGCTTTCCTTCGTTGCACAGTCAGCTTCCTGCTGGCGTTTTTGTTTTACCGCAGCTTTAATGCGTCGAGATGATTAATTGCTTCTTACTGTGACGTCGTCTCGTCAGGTGATGCGATGGGTCGCGAAAAGACGTTTTGTACCGCGTCCGTTGGATTTTAATCGGCCGACGGCGTCGTTTTGCCCTGGCCTATATAAGGGCTGGGTGCCCCTTAGGGTTTCACCCCGTTCCTCATTCTCATTTTTCACCGCGCCGCCGCTACTCTTTGTTGCCGCCCCGACTCGCTTAGCTTCGTTTCGCCGGCCTTCGGTCGTTCCGTTCCGGCGCGCTGGCTTCGACGATGGCTCGAAGGGCAGTAAGAAGACCATCGGGCCGCCTGTTCGCGCTCGCATCGATGACAAGCTTCCGACGTCATCCTTCCTTGGCGTGAGCACGCTGAGCAACAAGGACCTCGACGAGATGGCCCGAAAGGGCTATTTTGAGCGTGACCGGGCCCTGGTTCCCCGAAGGGATGAGACTTCTCCGTCTCCGAAGACAAGGTACGTTGTGTTGTACCGTCGGTTTTTTGAAGGTGGGTTTCGGATGCCTTGTTCGTCTTTTGTCGGGGAGGTTCTCGCTCTTTTCGGTCTCGAGATCCAGCAGATCACCGTCAATGCCTTGATTCGACTGGGCATCTTCGAGTGGGCCTTCTGGATGGCCGGAGTGAAGCCTCATGCCGGAGCCTTTGCGGCGACTCATTATGCTTCGGCATACAAGAAGTTGCTCAAGTTGGATGGCAAGGACTTCGTTGGCTCCATGGGGACCATTTCCTTCGTGGACCGTCTCGAAGAGGTGTTTCCTGCGAAGGCTTACAAGAACCACTGGGGCAAAGATTGGACTGCCGGTTGGTTCTACTATCGGGTCGAGGAGGGTTGTGCTCTTCGGTCATCGATGTCGGAGGTTCTTTTCCACCGATATCCTCCGGTTGAGCTGGATGGGACTTGTGAATCCCCAAAGTCGTTGTTGGCCTCCATTGCCCGAGAGTTCACGGTGCGTGATCTCTTGAAGGAGTGTATCGCGGCCGGCGTATGGCCTCTGCGCCAAAACTGGGCTGATGTGTTCCTTGAAAAGCGCGACAGTGAGGAGGATGCTCTTCGCTTCGACGCCGATGCTCTCCCAGGTGAGTGTTTCATTGGTGTTTTTAGTGGGCGTCGGACCTTCCTTAGTTTTGAGCTCAGGATTTTTTGCAGAGCTGACTCTCGCGGAGATGGAGCTTCGGGCGGTTGACATACTTGGCGGTGTGAGCGCCACCGAGCTGGCCGGTGCGCACCGGCTCGTGAGGGGTCGTCGGCAAAATCGGGTCTTCTCGTTGAAGCATCCGGATATTGAGCTGCCGGGACGTGTTGATGTTCCTTCGGGCTCGGCCAAAGAAGCCGATGCCGGGGGGGTGGGGGAAGAGGGTGAAATTGTTGTGGTCCCCTCTTCTAGTGCTGCTGCTGGTGCTGGGCGACCGAAACGGGCAGCTGCCGCTCTTACGGCACCAGGTTCGAAGAAGATGATGGTCATCGGCGGCCGTGGCGCGAGGGGGGTGGTGATTGGTGGTGGAGGGAGCGTGAGTGGGGGTAGTAGCCCGATGGCCTCCGACGGTTATGGGACTGAGCCGGAGGACATATCCGACGAAGCTGCTGCTAATGCGGTTGAGTCCTTGGTTCCTGAGAAGGCCTTCGGTGCCGTAGATGTTGCCCAGGAGGTCCATAATTTGGACTCTGACGACGATGTCGGCTTCTGTGTGATGCCTACTTTTGGCTCACGGCCGAAGGCCTAGGCGAAGGAGGGGTTGGAGCTGGAGCACCGATCCATCGGTATCGTGCTCTCCTCTCATAATTATAGCTGGCCAGGTGGGCCGGGCTAAAAGGGCCGCTAACGGCCCGGTCCTTTTAGCCCGGTCCGAGCACAGCCCGGGCCCGGTGGTCAACGGGCCGTGCCGGCCCGCAGTCCGTTACGAGCCGTGCTTGGGCTTGGGCGTAGGCCTGCAGGGCTGGTCCGAGCACGGCCCGTTTAGCGGTGGCCCGTTAGCCCGTTATTCGGGCCGTGCTAAATGGGCCGGCACGGTCCGTTTGGCCCGTTTATATTTTTAAAAAATAAAAAACAGTGTAAAAATATTTTTTTATCCAGAGGGCCGGCCCGGCACGGCCCGGTCCGTTTAGCCCGTGGCCCGTTTAGCCCGTTTAAAACAGACCGTGCCGTGCTTGGGCTTGAAGTGAAGGCCAGTGTGCCGGCTCGGCCCGGTCCGTTTATTATAAGGGCCGTGACGTGCTTTTTTCTCAGCGGCCGAGCCCGGCTGGGCCCGTGCCGTGCCGGCCCGGCACGGCCCGTTGGCCAGGACTACTCATAATTCTTGTTTTGCTGATCGTGGGAGTCCTACTAACTCCGTTGCTCCAGCTGAAGGGGGCGACGGGACCGAGAAGTTTGCCGAAGATGACGCCCCTTCTGGAAATGAAGAGTTGGCTACTGCCACCAAGCATGTCCCCAGTCGGGGCAAAGGTTTCTTCGGCAAGTCGCCGATCGAAGCTGCCGGAGATCCGCCCGTCGAAGGGAACTTTGTCTGGGACGACTTCCTGGACCGTCCCGAGGCTAAGCAAGCCATTCGGGAGGTCTATGACTTTTCTGGGGTTGGTAAGTTGGAGGAGTCAATGAAAGATGTACCTCCGAAAACTGCCTCTTCGGTGCTCTCCACTCTCACGATGAAGGTCGTCCCTTCGTCTATTGTTGTTACCCTCTGAAGTTTTTGACTTGGCGCCTAACTTTGAATACCTGTTAATGTAGGCGGCGCTCCTTGCCCGACAAATGGAGGTGTCACTTTTGGAGCCTGATGTGCCGCGTCTTCGGGCCCGTGCCGAAATTGCGGAGGGTGCTGCGAAAGCTGCAGAGCGTGGTAGGAATGCCCTTGCCGAGAATCTGGAGAAGTCGGAGGCCGCCCGAAAGGCTCTTGCCGAAGACTTGTCGAAGCAGGAGGGGGTCGTCAAGGATGTGGCTGAAAAGCTTGCCGCTGATGAGACCCGCGCGAACAGCTGGAGGCTGACCTGACGAAGCAAGTGTCAGCTGTTGGTTCCGAGCGGCGAGCTAAGGAGGCGGCGGAGAAGGAGCTGGCCGAAGCGCGGAAATTGTTGGAGACTGGGGCTAGTCTTTGGGAGGCCGAAGCGAAGATGGCGTGGACTGCGCTGGAGGAGATGAACTCTCTTCTATCTGGCTTGGGAGTGGACGTTCTCCCGTCGAAGCACGAGCGCAGTGATCTTGGAGGCAGCGTGGTTCGCTTGTTGAAGTCTGCGAAGTTGGCCGGGAGGGCCTCCGAGTCCTTTGGCACCTTCTGCGCGCAGGCCGCCTGGACCGCGGCCTTCGGCGCCCTTGAGCAAGCGGGGTGCACGCACCTGTCTGCTGTGGCTTCGACCTCGAAGCAGGTGGCGACGATGGCCGACGGGGATGGTTCCCGTTTCCGCGAGCTGGCCGAGAGGGTCAATGCCTACGGGGACGAGCTGGGTCAGAACTTCTGGATACCCCCTCGGCATTCGCTTCACTTACTTCTGCTGCTGCGTAGAGGTCCCGTCCTGCCGTTGCGACTCCGTCGACTGACAAGATCCCGGCGGGTGGAGGGAGTGCCAGCACTCTTGTGATGTCCGGGGGTGGGGACTCGTCAAAGGAGATGGATGTAGCCTCTTCGGACCATGCCCCCCCTTAGGTGTGAGTTTCTGCTATTAGGGTAGTGTCGCCTTCGGGCTTTCCATTCGTAGTTTGTACTAGGTGCCTTTTGGCGTTTTTATGAATGAAGTATATCTTTTGATTCCCTTGTGTTGTCCTGTCGTTGTCTTCAATTGCCGACAGGGTGTCGTAGCGAGCCGTGGCTCTCGGGACATCATTTGTTTAGATGTTGTTCCGAAAAGCATATTGGTTCCGGAAGGTCGCGTATCTTCGTCGCGCTCGGCCCTCTTTATGTCAAAGGGATTCAGTGGCGTCGGTGGCTTCGACGGAAACCCAACGGCGTGTTATCTTCTTTCTCTGCGAAGTGACTTCACGTAATCATCGTCTGTTATCTTCTTTCCCGAGGCCGCCGTCCGAGGCTCTGCTATCTAGAAGGGTGCAGCGAGACTTACACCGTTTGTCGGCAGGTGTTAGCTCGGATCCCCCGCTTCTGCTGGCCTCGAAAGAGGAGACTATCGATGTGTCGAGTGGTGATGAATCGGGTGAGGAGGTTGACTTGGAACGGCTGCAAGCAGATATTGCGTCGGCCTCTACCCCGTTGGATTTCGCAGCGTTGCGACGGACCCTTGCCCGTGCGAAGGAGGACATCGCTAAGGCAGAAGCTGCCTTGCATTCCTGGAGGGGCGGGAGACGTTGAGTTCGGCCTTCGGGCCCCTTGGTGGCCTAAGTGCCGTTGTAATGGCCTTCGGGCCTCTGTGTCGGCTTTGCGCCGTTGTAATGTCCTTCGGGCCTTTTTGTTGGCCTGTGTGCCGTTGTATTGGCCTTCGAGCCTTTGTGTCGGCCTGTGTCCCGTTGTATTGGCCTTCAGGCCTTTGTACGAGTGACGCATTTTTCGGCAAACATAATTGATTTTGTTTGCCCTTGTATATCTTGTGTCATGCTTCGGTTTCTCTTGCTTGTTCGAAGCGATGAAATTGGTTTGTTCGTAGCTCACAGCCGAAGTTCGACCGTATCCGAGCTTCGGGGGTGAGGGAACTTCACAAGCTAAGTGTGTCGCTCCACTTTCGACAAGCAAATGATTTTGCCTTGAGCGTCGTCCCCTTGTTGCGTGTCGGGAGTTGAGTGACCGCGCGGTTTCAGGCCGAGATGAATTGCGTCGTCCCCCTCTTGCTCATCGGGAGTTTGAGAGGAACCGAGGTTATTGGTCCGAGACGCGTTTCGGACTTTATTCCATCGCTCTGCTTTCGGCGAGGAAGTGCGCTCGAGTCGAGCGTCGTCCCCCTCTTGCTCGTCGGGAGTTTGAGGAGGAACCGAGGTTTTTGGTCCGAGACGCGTTTCGGAGTTTATTCCGTCGCTCTGCTTTTGGCGAGGAAGTGCGCTCGAGTCGAGCTTCGTCCCCCTCTTGCTCGTCGGGAGTTTGAGGAGGAACCGAGGTTTTTGGGCTGAGACGTGTTTCGGATTTTTTATATCGTTGTCATGCTGGAGGTGTCCCCTCTTGCATGGTTTAATTTGTTTTGTGCGCGATGTGCTGGGTCCTATTAGGTGCCCTGCCTTCGGCTTTGTTGTCCGAAAGGGGGTTTCGGACAAATTGCCGGCGTCGCCTTATCCCCTTAGGGTGGCGGATTCGAGGACTTATGTGTGCCTCGCTTCAGTTCGCGAAGTTGTATGCTTCGGCGCCCCTACTGGATTATTGATGCCGATAAGATTGTATTCCATTGATTGCACCGATACTGAGTACAAGGCCCCTTGGGGAATGCAGCTAAGGGGATCATCGTCACCCTGCTGCCGAAGGAAAAGAAACACACCGAAAATGAGGGATACAGATAAGTGTGGCGCGCAGGCCAACTGGTTCAACTACTGCCCTTGGGCGAATTCACGATCTTTTAGTACCGTCGGAGCGAGTTTGCGTTCCAGGTTCTCGGGACAGGTGTACCGTCGAGCTCAACCAGGTGGTACGATCCGGGACGGATCGAGTTGTTGATGATGAAGGGTCCTTCCCATTTGCTGTTTAGCTTGCCGACGCTCGTCGGGTGGATATTGCGCTTCAGCACGAGATCTCCTGGTAGAAAATGCCGGGGGTTGACCTTCTGATTGTATTGGTGCTCCATCGAAGCTGTGTATCACTTTAAGTTAGCGACTGCTTGTAACCTCGTTTCTTCCAGCAGGTCTTTGGAGACGTCTTCGTCGTTTGACAACGGGGCTGTTCCCTGGAGGGAACTGTTCGTGATTTCTTCGGGAGTCATAGCTTCGGCGCCGAAGAGGAGGCGGAATGGTGTGAAGCCTGTGGGTCTTGTCTGCGTGGTTCGAAGGGACCAGAGCACATTTGGTAGTGAATCGACCCATTTGCCCTTCGGGAGGCCGAGGAGCTTTTCTTGATTCCATCAAAGACCGTGCCGTTGGCCTTCTCAACTGCACCGTTTGCCCTTGGGTTGGTCACTGAGACGAAGCACTCGCGGACTCTGATGGACTGGCAGTATTCCTTGAAGACTCGAGACTCTAACTGGGAGCCATTGTCGACAGTGATGTGCATCGGCACCCCGAAGCAGCATATGACATTCTTCCAGAAGAACTTTTGGATTGTTTTGGCAGTGATCTTGGCGAGGGGTTCAGCTTCGATCCATTTGGAGAAGTACTCGTACGCCACCACCGCCCATTTGAGGTTGCCAGGGGCAGTGGGAAGTGGGTCGACGATGTCTATCCCCCATCGGGCCAAGGGCCAGACTGGTGGTATCGGCTGGAGTGGAGTTGCGGGCCGATGGGACTGTCTTCCCATCCATTGACAGCTTGGGCATGTGCGGACGAGTGCTTCGGCGTCGCGCACGGTGGTTGGCCAGTAGAAGCCGTGGCGAAACATTTTGGCCACCAGGGCCCGAGGAGCGATGTGAGATGAGCACAGGCCATGTCCCGAAGGAGGGCTTTGCCTTCGGCTTCGAAAAGGCAGCGCAGGAGAGGCTCGGTGACTCCCTTCTTGTACAGGATGTTGTGGATGACGTAGCCCCTTGTGTGGAGACGGATTCTTTTTTCCTCCACCGGGTCGTCGGCGGAGTATCTGCCTTTGATCTGCGCCCGTATCGGCGCCCGCCAGTCTCTTGATGACAGGACCATGACCAGGCGCGCTTTTGTCGGTGTTGTAGCTTGCTCGGAGAGGACTTCGTGGAGGGCGTCCGGAGGGAGCGGTGCTTGGTTCGCGGCTGCCTTGGCGAGGGCATCGGCCTCTTGATTGTGTGCCCGGTTGATGCTTTTGACGTCGAAGCCAGAGAAATGTTTTTCCATGCTTCGGACGACCTTTAGGTAGCCGGCCATGTCTGGGTCTCGGGCCATGTACTCTTTGGAGATTTGTTCTGCGATGAGTTGGGAGTCGGTGTAGAGGACGACCCGCTTCGCGCCGAGGGCTTCGTGTTTCTGAAGGCCGAGGAGGACACCTTCGTACTCGGCCGCATTGTTGGTGGTCGGGAAGGCGAGTGACGCCGAGTACCGGAGCTTCTGCTGACTGGGAGACACGATTACCGCCGAGCATCCGGGCCCCGCCGAGCCCAGGCCCCATCGGAGTGCACTGTCCACAGTGGCTCGGATGGCGTAGCCTCTGTTGTAGGGGCAGGGGTCCATTCGGCGATGAAGTCGGCGATAACCCCCGACTTGATTGCCCTTCGGGCTACGTATTTGATGTCGTAAGTAGCCAGCTCGATGGCCCATTTGGCGATATTGTCGGTGGAGTTGCGGTTGCCGAAGATGTCCTTCAAGGGGAAAGAGGTTGGCACCGTGATTTGGTGACTCTCGAAGTATCTTCGGAGCTTCCGGGAAGCCATAAGAACTGCAAGTGCAATCTTGGTGACGGTGTTGTAGTTAAGTCTGGCGACGGAGAGTGCTTCGGAGACGTAGTAGATTGGTTGATGTACCAATTTCCGTTCAACTTCGACCTCATGGACGAATACCGCGCTTATTGCGGCGGGCGTTGCCGAGACGTAAAGGAGTAGAGGCGTTTTCGGTGGTGGTGGCCGAAGGGTTGTGGCTTCGACGAGGCAAGCCTTGACTTCCTCGAAGGCCTTGTCTTGCTCCTCCCCCCACTTGAGGGATCTGGTGCCCCTTAAGCACTAGTAGAAGGGGAGGCACTTTTCCGCCGCCCTGGAAATGAAGCGTCCGAGAGCGGCGAGGCGACCGATGAATCTTTGCAGCTCTTTTGTGTTTCTTGGCGGCTCCATGTCACTGATGGCCTTGATCTTTTTGGGGTTTTGTTCGATGCCTTTCTTGGAGACAAGGAAGCCGAGGAGTTTGCCGGCCCAGACCCCGAAGGTGCATTTTTCTGGGTTGAGCTTGAAGCCGACGTGGCGGAGGTTTGCAAATGTCTCGGCGAGGTCGGCGAGGTGGTTGTCGTCGGAGGTGCTCTTGATGACGATGTCGTCGATATATGCCGCTGCGTTTCGGTTGAGTTGATCGCCCAGCGTTTTTTTGATAGCGCGTGAGAAGGTTGCTCCAGCGTTCTTCAGGCCGAAGGGCATACGTTTGTAGCAGTACATGCCGTCTCCAGTCTTGAAGGCGGTCTTCTCTTCATCTTTCGGGGCCATCCATATTTGGTGGTAGCCCGAATATGCATCGAGGAAGCTCATTATCTCGCAGTCGGCCGTTGCGTCGACTAGCTCATCGATGCATGCCAGCGGGAAATCATCTTTCGGACAGGCATGGTTGAGAGTGGTGTAGTCGATGCACATTCGCCACTTGCCGTTGTGCTTCTTTACCAGTACTGAATTTGCGAGCCATGTTGACTTGGTGGTCTCTCGGACCACATTGGCGTCCATCAGCTTTTGCACCTCCGCCCGAAGGACAGCTTGCTTCTCGTCGGTCCAGTTGCGCTTCTTCTGCTTGATGCGTGTTGCTTTTGGGTTGACGTCCAGTTTGTGTTCAATGACGCTTCGGTCGACGCCTGTCAGTTTGGCCGTTGACCAGGCGAAAACGTCTTTGTTGTTTCGGAGGAGGGCGATCATGCTGGCCTCCAGGTTGGGCGGCAGCCCCTTGCCGAAGACGACCTCCTGATCTGGTCTGTCTGGCGATAGGACTACTGCCTTGATGTCGCCTCTAACGCGGGGCTTCGGCGTTCCTGTCGGGGGTGTTGGGAGTTTGAGCCTCGACTGTCTGTGGCTTGGCTTGATGTTTGAGCGGATGTACTTGCTTTTGGCCGGGAGTCTGGCCGTGTTCGATGCTTCGGGCCGCGGCCTGGTCCCCGTACACCGTGATGATGCCCCTCAGAGCGGGAATTTTCATGCAGAGGTAGCCGTGGTGGGTTGCGGTGTTGAAGGTGTTGATGAGCCCCCTGCCAAAGATGGCGTTGTAGGGGTAGGGCATATCGACGACGTCGAAGGTGATGTCTTCAGTCCGATGTCCCGCGGGTCTGGAGAAGGAGACCGCGATCTTGATGCAGCCTATCGCGTCAATGGGCTCTCCCCCGAAGCCGACGAGTGGGCTTTCGGAGGCGGTCAACTCCGTCCGGGGGATGCCAAGCTGGTTGAAGGCGTCAATGAAGATGATGTCTGCAGAACTTCCGCCATCGATAAGCACGCGACGGACCTCCGTCCCGCGCATGTTGGCGCTGATGACGAAGGCGTCCTTGTGGGGGTACTCCATCGGACGCAGGTAACTTTGGTCGAAGGTGAGTGGTACGTGAGACCACTTGCATTTCGCCAAGGGTGGGTGTGCTGCCACATGGTTCACACGCCTGACGTAGTCCCGACGCTGACGCTAGGAGGCGTATGGCTGGCTGGAACCTCCGGTGATAGCCATGACCACGTGGCGGCCGTTGGCCGCATTGTGCGCCGGAGGTGGTGGTAGAGCTCCGGGACCTGTGGCAGCCCCTTGCGTGACGTGGTTAACGCCTCGGGCGGCCTCGGCCTCTCGGCGCAGTCGATCTTCTCGTAGTGCCGATACTTGAGCACATTGCTTTGTCGTGTGCCCTTGGTTCGGGCCGTGAACCTCACAGTACGGGTCGCGGTTTCTGGCGGTTGTTCCGGCGGTTCGAATCCGACCGCCGGGGGCTTGACTTGGACCTGTTGGACCGGCTCTCGGTGGTGTGGCGTGGGCTTCAGTCGCGAGAGCGGTCGATGCTGTGAACCTCGCGTCTTTCCAAGCGGCCGCTTCGACGGTCATCCGAGCGGTCGTCGTTCCGGTCGTTGTGTCTTTTTCCTCGATCGGACTTCTTCTGGCTTGCTCGCGCCTCCTTCTCACGCCGGAAGTCCTCATCGGCTCGAGCGTGGGCTTCCAGTATCTGTAGTAGGTGTGTGACAATCTTCGGCTCCGTCCTTCGGATTTCCGAGCGGGCTGGACAAAGGCTCATGCCCTTTGTGACGGCCTCGATGATGATGGAATCTGGCACGTCTTCGACTTGGCATTTGAGGTGGATGAAGCGTCGGGTGTAGTCTTGTAGAGATTCCCCTTCTTTCTGCTTGCATGCTTGGAGGTCAGCTGCGGTGACCTTCGCTGCATAATTTCCTTGGAAGTGGATTTGGAGTTGGTCTCGAAGCTGCTCCCAAGAGTAAATGTTGTTCGAAGGCAGCTTGGTGTACCATGTCTTCGCGATTCCGCTGGAGGCCAGGACGAAAGCCTTAGCTTTGATGTCGTCGTTGCCTCCGGCCGACTCGATAGCTGTTTCGTAGCTCATGAAGAATTCGCGAGGGCCCGAAGCTCCGTCGAAAGTAGGTAGCTTGGCGGAGATGAATTTCTTCGGCCAGGCCACTGCTTGTAAGCGCGCCGATAGCAGCTGGTTGTTGTCGTACGAGCTTGTCTGCCGCCCGCTGATGCTCGACGGTGCGCGCCGATCGTCACGGCTTGGTTGGCCTTCTGGGTTGATGGGCTCCGGGACGCCGGTTCGGCGCAGTGTGTTGAGTTGTGCTTGCAATATGATCTGCTGTCGTCGCGCGGCTTCGGCGCGCACCCGGTAGTTTGCTTCGTCTTGCCCGTAATGTTCGAGCGCTCTTTGCCTTGCTAGGCGTTCTTCGGCCTCTCGGGTCTCGGCTTCGAGCGTTTCTCGTAGCTCTGCCAATCGCTGTTCTTCGGCAACCGCCGACGCGAGTCCCCTCTGTGCGCAAGCTTCGGCCTCTGTATCCCTTGCAGGGCGTTCGTTGCTTCGGACAGGTCCCCCTCTGGCTCGGGCCTCGACATCATCAGGGTTGATCTCCTCTTCAGGTTCCGACGAGTCTTCTGCTCCTTCGGGCACTTCGGCAATGTCCGGGAGGCTGCTGTTGAGCGCAAGGGCTGCCGCCGAAGGATCTCCCGAAGCCGAAGAGGATTGGCCCGTCGAAGGGTTGACCGTTGTCGAAGCAGTGTTCGTCGGGAGCATGACCGGCGCGGTTGCTGGTGTCGGGCTGACGGCTTGGACCGTCGAAGCGGTTGTGGTCCTCGCCGAAGCTCGGGCGTCGGAGTGGACCGTCATCGGAGAGTCTGTTGCATTCGGATCATTTCCCGAAGACCGCGCCTTTCGGGATGTTTCCGACATTCGTTTCGATGTCATCTTGCCGTGACTTCTTGTCCGGCCCCCACGGACAGCGCCAATTGTTGTTGGTTACAATAGAACAGTAGAAGGGGAATCCTCCTAGGGTCTACCACACTTGGGAGGGACCCTAGGTAGGACTTAGAGAGAAACAGACAAGAGCCATGGGCTAGTAGGACACACTCAATGCCATTGATGAGGGGAATAAGGGGGTATTTATAGCCCCATACCCCCTTATGGCCCTAGGATTATAAATGCAATATTACCCTTGACCTAAGGACATTACAGTAATTCTACCTCCCTAAAAAGGGGAGGTAACCCTAATGGGCTGGTGGCCCAACTACATAAGTATCTCTTCAATATCCTATCTACTTGGGCTTTAATGGGCTTATTTCCTGCCAGGTCAAGGAGCTAGGGGGAGGGGACACTATAGGCCTCCCCCAACATAGGGTTATCATGTTCATTGATTATAAACAGAAACAAAAGCAATAGAAATTTAAACGGTTGTGCAAACCACAGTTACCCCTTTCTGTGCTTTTTTTTTTTTGTTTTGTTTTGTTTTTCTTGAGCAGGACCCGGACATTTAGAGAGCCATTTGGCAGATTATTTCAGGTATCACACATAACAGTTTAAGCAAATTTAGGATAGTACATTACATTTGAACGATGCTCGGAAAGAAAGCCACGACGGAAGAGCTTTCTAAACATAATGAGAATTGACCAGAAGATTAGAACACTTCTATCTGAGCTTTCTCTGTTAGACTAAGCTAAAATCTGAATCAGGAAAACAATTATATATTTGTCTCCATGTGCAAGTCTATTATGCCAAACAAACTTATGAACCGGTCAAAGATTCACATATGTAAGTATGGCACCAATACTACTGTACAATGTAGATCGGGGCCGTTAAGATGAAACGTTGTACTGAAACATTATCTATTACTTTAAGGCTGATTTCAATCTTGACAAATTGTATTTCATGAGCATCCTGAACACTTTAAGGCTAACAAAATATAGGGATCAAAATAAACAGGTATTCTTTCCCTAGAAATGTAAGGTTAAACATAACCTAATTCAACTTGCTTAAGAATAAGCCGACTCTTTTTTATCCCACGATCAACTTAGATAGGAATACTGTAGTACAAGATATGCATCACTCTTGCAACTACATACGTATGATGTAATGCAATTATAAATTCTGAATAGCAGTGCTGGAAAGGAAGATAGACTTCCCCCTGTTGTCTCAGCACCACAAGTCCACCAAATCATATTTCACATTTACAAAACTGGCTGCTGCTAGAGACTCCAGCTCAGACCATTGCTAGCTATTTCCCTAAAAAAAGGATAAGAAAACACATTGCATGGCTGAAGCTTGACCTCATCCTGGTAAGGAAGTAAAAGAAAACTGAACGGTTCATACTTACAATATGAAGAATCATCATCTAATGCAAAGGAAAATCAAAATTCAAAATAGCCTCCACATAGAATCTGGAGCACTAAACTCGCCATATCATCACAAAAGCACATGACAAAACTAGGTGGTCATCAATTCAACGTTTATTGGGTGCCACCTATATGTTTCCTTTGAAAGGGAAGTGATCATATATACACAATTTTTAGTTAATACCTTAGAATTTGTTCCTCTTGAGCAACCAACCATCCAAAGACATCGCTAGAATTAATGAAGGAAAGATGCATCCCAACATAGTGAAAAGGGGTAACTTTTTTTAAGCATACCAGTTGAAATAGCTCTTCCACCTGTACTGTTGGAGTGGTCAAGGCCTTCCTGCTTATCTCAAAACGGTGACTGAACTGGAAATATTAGAGCACTTATCAAAACCCTTTTCCTCATTAATACCACTGATTCAGTCAATTACCATAACTTACAGGTCATCTCCAGGAGATAATAGTTAAATCTGTTGCTTGCTCGTTCTGCAGCAGGCGTCATGAAATCTATTACCAGTTGGCTATGTCCACTTCTGCAGATGTAGTGAAATCTTTAACTTGCAGTTGCTGGTCATATGCAGGAGATGAAATAGAATCAATGCACCTTGGTTCAGAGATGTCTAATTGGAGATAAGAGTAACATCATGTTATGTTTGCCAAAAATGAAAGACAAATATAAACAGTTATCATGATTCATGTATAAATTGGAAATTTTTTAGCAGCACACATACAATATACTCCGAATTGTAAACACTCAAGATTTTTTGCCACATTGTCAGGTTCCTCATATCAGCTCCAGCTATGTATCTTAGGAGGCGCAACCTAGCTCCTTGGAACCTTGTCTGGAGTAGCTCAAATGCTGCATCTCAGGCAAACATGAGAGTGATACCAAACAAGACATCAGCCTCTCATATCAGGTGGTGTTAAAAAGCATAATGTGCACTTTAACAAACAAGGTCGCACCATGCAACTAGCCATATGAATCTGTTCATATGTATTTCACTAAAACCATTCCATAGAAGTATATAAAATTCAAACCAGTAGACATTGAATGTAAGGTTACTAGAGCTAAGTGATTAGCAATCTAATAATATAGATTCATCCATGATATGACTGAAAGCACCAACTGAACGTTACAGCAATCACACAGACGCATGCATTATCGTACAAATGTTGATGTTTATCATAACCGATCGCAAGTACCATAAAAAGGTTCATTCGGGAAGATTAAAAAAAAAGGCTCATTCATGATGCTGACTACCAAAGCAGGCTCTTGAAGAACATTTTCAGCATGAGAGAAGTCATGTCAAATAGTATCAGCAACAAATCATACAAGTATTAGTCCAGGATGTGAATCACAAAAACTACATAGGTGAAGATGGTCATAGTGTGACGACGCTACATGATCCAGAAGTTTTTTTCATCATACTATTTATCATCTTCCGCTTATTCTTGGGACCCCTTTTTTGTGGCTTATTGCTGGGACAGCTATATGCATAATGGCCTTTGTCATGGCACTTGAAGCAGATGACATGACATAGCAAATCTTCGGGTGGCTTCGTCTTGTCACACGTATTTGCATCGAAGTTGATGCAGGTGACATCATGAAGCTCTAATCCTCCAGGTGGCTTGTTTGTGGGACAGTTATATGAATAATGGCCTTTGTTGTGGCAATAGAAGCAGATGACATCACATAGTTCCAATTCTGCGGGCCGCTTCTTCTTCTTCTGACGCTTGAATTTGAAGCAGGTGACATCATGTAGCTCTGATGCTCCAGCCATCTTCTTGGGACACCGTTTTGCATAGTGGCCTTCTTCATGGCATTTAAAGCAGGCAGAGCTTGATTCTAGTGTTAGTGTCTTGTCCATCAATGCTTCGTGGTTTATCTTGTCGGTGTCTGGTACACTTCTGATGGCACTTTTCCTCTCACAGTGGCCCTGCCCGCTATGACTGAAGCTTGAGACCTTTAGTGCCATTTCACCTTCACCATTCCTTTTAAATTGACATTCATGGCTATCATGTAGCTCTGTTTCTCCGCATATCTTAACAGGTGTAACCGCTCTCCTGCTTGTTTCTGCCAGTGCTTGTTTCAGAATGGCACGGAAACTCTCTCGATAATGCTGAGTTACAGTGAGAATTGGACTTAACCGGCATTGGGCAGGGACGTGATCTTTTCCTTCACAAAGGAAACATGTAACTTTTCCCTTTGGGCATCTTCCAAGTGAATGACTTTCGTCACAACTGGAGCACCTGACATACATGGTAGCGTACTTTTCATCAGTGTGACTGAGGTCCTTATTGGTGTAGTGGCCTTTTTCACCACAACGACGGCAAGCACGGTTCTCAGACACATGCTGACGGCAACACCACAAGTAACAATGCCCAACCTTGTTACAAAGAGTGCATATTACTTTATTATCTCGATCCTTCATGGGGCAATGACAAGTGTAGTGCCCTTCTTCGCCACAGACCATACAGGTGATTTTCCCAAGTAGTCTGTCCTTATCATGCCAGCTGATATTGTCAGGTGAAGGTTGCTCAGTTGGATGTATACTTTGTATTTTGTGATGACCACTGAGGCGTCTTTGAATGGCTAATGTCTTTGCCTTTTGCTTTCTTAATGCCACTGCTTTTCGCTTTCTTCCTTTTTGAACTGAATTGTCATCTCTCATGGGCTCTTGTGAACTTGAGAGAGTGAGTGGCTGGATGCTTGTGATCTCAGCATAATGAGACCGTGGATGGGCTGAAGGAACAGTGGCTTCAGGCACACCATTGTCATTATTATTGTTTGGAGTTTCATACACTGGCTGCGTCAGTTGTGCTTCTGTTTCTTGAAACTGCTGTGTAATTGCTGGCTGTGAAGTTGATAGCTCTTTAACAGAAGTACATCCAGTTTTCATCATCTGACAGTTGTAGGTTGACCAAAGGGTTAGCAGATCAGATGGAAAAGCATCACGGTAACGGAGGAATAGGTTATAGATCTAGCACTCAACTTAAGCAATTCAAGGTTGGTAAAAGGCCAGGAATACAATGCACAAAATAAAATCAATCACTCTTATTACTGGAGAGTACACACAAGAAAGATAATTTATCTATATGTTACTCAGCACACGGTCCCATCCAGAGAACACCTAGCCTAATCCTAGGATTGTGTCAGACAAACAATTGTAGTCCTAGATCCCTTAGTTTTGAAGTAAGGTGAGACGAGAAAAAAATACCAATACTTTGATATTAGAACTGATCCCAAGTAAAAAACATACAAGAAATGAGAACAGCTTAGATAAGCGGATAATTAACAAGGAAATAAGAAAGCTAGAAGCTGTGTTCACTCGAAGGATGCAGCTTAAGCAAGCATTTGTCATGTTATTTTTGTTTTGGAAGAAAATTTGTGTTGTATTTTATCAGGTGCCGCCGGGTAATGTTAGTAAAATAATTCTGATGAACCCCTACTAACATCTGCTTTATTCCTCCCCCACTTGTAGACCATCATGGACTCTGCAACGGTTAATGGTTACCGAAGCAATCCTTTGGTTGACAGAAGAGCAAGAGAATTAATGTACATAGTCGCATAAGAAAATTAGAAAAAATGCAAGAACCTCAGGAGCTATAGGAGCAAGGAGAACTGAAAGTCAATCCTTGCCCATGTGTACCCAATACCACAATCCACAGAAGAAAGCTAATGACTCTCAGTCAACTTAGGAGATGTTAAGACACGCAAATTGAATGATCAGACACACAGCACAAGGAGGATACAATCTGAGAAAAGAGTAGAAAAGGGGCAATAGGTTTAACCCTGTTTCAACTCCAATTGTGATTTTCCATTAGTGTTTTAACTTCGTGATTTTCCCTTTATTTACTAACGGCGTCAAATGAACTATGACAAGACAAGTATGCCCTTAAAGTTCTGCTCCCAGTTTTGTTAGAACTTTGTGATTTTACCCCATATGGTGACATCAAATTATTTTGACAGATTACAACAGTATATTAACAGACAAACTTGATGCAATTTGCATATATTTTAAATTTTCCCAAAATTTGACAATGTTTGACAGCAGCATTTTATACCACTGTGACAAATTAGTAAATGGATTTCAACAAAAAAAAATCCTTTTATAAGAAACATCACGAACTCTGCTTGTCTACACGCCCAATCTCAAATAGGCATTTGATCAAAAACACCTACAGCACTCGAACCAAACACCAGAGCTAATAGCTATGTGCAGTAAATTTGGTATGCAACAGCACCTGCTCGGCAGAACACCACCAGAAATCCACAACAAATGCTTCAAAGGGTGCCATAGAGCAGGACTATGGGGCCATGGAGAGCACAATGAGCAGTCGAACCTGGCGATTCACACATGCCTGGCGGCCTCGAATCGTCCACACAATTCTGCGTCCACAACACCCTTGGCCATGCCCATGCCGCCACACTGAGCAAGACGCTGCAACATGCTCTCCGCAGTGAGCTCTGCTTGCACTGGCCTTCCCCTGCTTGCCAAGCCACACCCCTGGACCCGAGCCGTGCGTCACCCAATAGCACAAGTCACCCACAGTGCACTTGTGGCTAGGACGCCACGACAGGCAAGTCAGCCACAGCGCAGCACCCATGCCTGTGCCAATGTCAGGCTGCCGCCACCCAAGCTGGGTCCGGGCCTCCTTGCGCACCGCTCACTACGGCTTGACCTCCAACATCCCGCATGATCAGCCTCTCTCGTAGGTTCATTGCCCTCCAACACCATGCCTTCTCCATTAGTGTTAGGTTCCAATGGGGGTGCGAAGGGGGGGATGCAAACGGGAGAGGAGATCACAAGGGAGTTGCACGGGATATATGGAACGAGAGGGGGGTATTTTTCTCACTTGTTCTTTTCTTAGGAGTTTTCTTGTTTTCATTAATTCATGTATTCCTGGAGCTAGTGATGGCTGTTTAATCCAGGAGAGGGGTAAACGGAGTGTTAGTTTTGAAAAAAGGAAGGAAAAATGAAAAAAAAAATCACAAAGTTGAAATGATGAGGATAAAATCACAATTGGAGTTGAGAGTTAGGGTGAGAGGGCAACTTGCCCAATAGAAAACAAGAAACTACTCATGCTAGCAATACAAGATTTGATCAGAAAAAGGAAACAAGGTTGATAATATGAGATGCAGCTATGTGCAAAGTTATAACCTTGGCTTCTGTACAAGATTTGAAGTCCAACAATTGCACCGGCACAGTCGGATACCTCAAAGGCAGCTGATCGACTTTGGCATCTAAGTTTTCTGGCAGATTAACTGAACGTTTCATCTCCTGAGAATCCTTACAGCTATATGTATCATTGATGTCTGCAACTGTATCATTGATGTCAGCAGTTGCAGTAGCTTTGCCACAAAATTCAGAACTGTGTTGCTGAGGAGGTAACTCCTTGGGCCTTTCTAACTCCAAGTTAAGCTTTTTATCATGCTGAGATTGCTGTTGTTGCACTTTACAATCCTTATTCGCACCTACATAACCAAGATCCTTAAATTTTCCTGTATTTGCCATGTCTGCACATGGCTTTACAAACTTTTCCGATTTGACATCACTTTTATCCTCACACTCTGGTGCACATAAAGGTGACAATGTGGATGTTCTTACATGATCATGAACTGGTTCTGCAACAGGGTCCGTCCAGAAATTGTAGGGAGAAGGCAAAGGAGTAAACATATTCATCAAGGCATGTGTTTGTGCATGATCCAATTCAAACTGGAAACAATGACGCATCCGGCTAGGGACACCGGGCATCCTCTGGTAGTAATTGGTTAGAATAGCATTTCTAAACTGGCTCTCGGCTAGAGGAAAACACCACAATCTTAACCGCATTGCAACCTGACCGGTAAAACAGCATGCGTATGAGTCATTTCGTTGCATTTGAGAAAGGAGATGACTTACAAATGCAGTTCTCCTGAGTACCAAAAAAAATAGCAAAGGAGAGGAAATCAAGAGATACTGATTGTACCTGAGCAGGATAGCCTGTCTTGCCATTGCGAGACCATGCATTTGACTGGGGGCAGAACTTACCATTGCTTGCAGCTTCATAAATACCATGTAATCTGCGATCATCATAATTGAACAAGAAGAGAGGTAGTCCTTCCTTAATGTTTTGTACATATGAGAGATGTGCTCTTGGCAAGCCTAGAACAGGACATAAATAGTATCGGTTAAGTTTCAGGATTACCAATACGCTACTATTCATAGAAAGCCACTGAATTTATTCTCTTCACAGGAAAGAAACAAATGCATCAATTGGTTAGCCCAGTCAATGTACATACATACACATAGCCTACATAAAAGTTCTAACCTATACATCCTTTATAGAAACAAGCCACTAACTATTATTAATTGCTATAAAACTGCCCTCACATTGAGCCGCGTCACCAAAAAATAATGCTACCGTTGGATCCCAAAGTCTTCACCTCATCTATCCACCCATTTGTGCAGCAGTGAAGAGGCCTCGGGCGGGCTTCCTCGGTTCCTCCCATAAGCTGGTGGCATGCAGGCTCCATGAATCAAGGAATCAAGGCCATTGAATCTGGGTGAGTTGAACAATGTCCATTGCTGCAGCTGCTGGCGCAGATACATTCACGAAGACCATCCCCTCACATGCTAAGCTTACCAGGAGGGGAGAAAGGGGAAACGAATCTTGCGGGTGGTGACTGGTTCTGTGGCTTGGATTCGGATCTAGGAGGGTCATGGCTGTGCGAGTGAAGGTGGCAGACTCGCCGGAGAAGAAGACGGCGGCAGGCGGCCATCAGAGGAGGACAAACGGAACGGGGGTTAACGGTGGATGGATTCGCTTGTGATCTGGACTGTTCGTGCAACATCTGATGGTAGAATGCTAGATGAAGCAGAGATGAACCGTCACCGGTGCTATTAGAAAAACCGCCAAAAAAAAATAATGGTACACATTACACCAAAAAAAACGACTTGATTGTAGTGCTATCAGGGCGATTTAGCCTAAAAAAATTATTCGGTTGGTACGAACACTTTCTGACATAAAATGCAAGTATTATTCCACTGAGTTATTCCTATTTCTTTTGCACCTACAACACAATGTTTTGTTTCCAATAGGTCAACAGAGTGGCCAATGTTGATCACACTAGCTAGACAGTTTTTTATGTTTTGATTTTATAATATTCACCCCATCATGCAATTCCCACTGCAAAGCACGGGGCATTTACCTAGTTAAACTTAAGAGAGATCAAGACCATACCAAAAAGTTGTCGTGCATGACATTCTGCAAAGGTAATATTCGTGCAACCAAATATTACAGCTCCAAGATCTTCTGGTTGCAGGTTTCTTGTGGTAATAGACTGATTTGTCAGGCTGTCATGTTGCACAGTCTGGTTCCATGAGGATTTCTTCTTCACCATTATATCGAGGCTAGCAAGATGAGAATCGAAATAGAAGAAATGAACAGAGAGCACTATAAGCTGATGTACATACATTTGCATATTTGATGCACGAATCAAGAAAAAGTAAAGTTCCTCAGTAAGTACTAATATTTGTTTCTAAAGAGTGCACATAGCAAAGTGCTTTAGTTTAGTACATTATCAAATCATTTGATTAAAGCTTTATGACACTGAAAGCTCCAGTACACTCGAACTTGACAGACAAGAGGAAGAAGGCAACAAAGTTACACATTCCTATATTCAACGCGAGTTAACCCTTTCTGAGATTATTTTTCATTGCAGAATATAGTGTGCAATAGTGGAAAGGATGAAGGGGTTGTGCGTTGGTGAATCCGGCCATGATAGTGTGACCCATAGTAACCCTATCTAGTCGGAAGAACATAAAGATCAAAGCAATGGGAATAAGAAAGTACAATACATGGTCGGGGCAGGCAGGACCTCTAGCAATCGTAATTGAGCCTCTTTTTGATGGCACATAGCAAACACAGACGCAAAAAAAAAAAGGAATAGAGCGCGAGTCACTGAACTCAACACTCAACAACAGAAGACCAGTTGAGCTGCAGTTTATACAGTGTGTCAGTGCAATAAATTATCCATGGGACTTCAGGGATAAATTTAATGATGGAATCAAACAAGTACAACAAGCCAGTAATAGAGTAAGGATTGCATAAAAGAAAAAGAAAAAAAAAGGGGGTGATCAGGTGATGACAGAATCTAGATGGCCACTTAGGGCCTGTTTGCTTGGTGCCCGGGCAGACAGGTTGCCGGCCAGGCAGTAACACCAGCCACAGGAGTGGGAACGCTGCCTGAGCCAGGCAGATTTGGCAGGGTAAGAAGCAAACAGACCATTAAATCAAGTACAAGAGCAGACCACGATCGCTCGAGGTGGAAATGGAACCACATACCCTACTTTCTTCAGAAATACTGGTGGCTCAGCCCTGGAATCGCTCAACGCTCACTCAAACACACCAGAGAGAGGTAGACGAAGAACAGTGTGTTTGCCAGCGTCGAACGCCGCGGAGCCACTGCTCCTGTATCTTGGCACTTTTATTCACTTGGACTGGGCAACAAGAGCGCACGGAGTACATGAGTTTTTGTAGGCCAGGGACACCTTGGAGCTACACCTACATGCCAGCCTTCGCGCACACGATCCGCCGGACCCGCTCAGCCATGCCCAGAGAGCCACTCGCTCGCTCCGGATATGGCGGCTTCCTCCGCGCAGACGGGCACCAACTCACACGATTAATCCTAACTGCTCCAAGACTCGATCAACACGGCAGCCAGCACGCACCAAACTTGTGCACGTCCTGCACCTTAGACCTGAACTCGAATAACAAAGGACACACGCCACGGACTAACGCGAACTCGTGCCGCAGCTAACCTGCATGCACCTGGACACACACACACGTACGCCTCGACAAGCCGACGGCGCACGCGACTGACTTAGCATACACGCCAGGAACGCACCATGGCTTGTTTATTTCCATCAAATACTACATATGAGGGTTGCAGAAACAAAGGCGCGGTCCTCCACAGCTGCTACAGTACTTTGGGAGGTTCAACCATGAGCTGGAATCCTTGGCTGAACGCGACAACCACCAATTAGTCACCTTAATCCATCACATGGACAGGAACCCATATGCACAGTAATTCCTTTCCACGAACCAGCAGCCAGTTCCGAATCAACGGGAAGATGGAACTAGATCGCCTAAATCTCCTAGTCCTAGATTGGCTCACAGCAAATCGGACAATTACAAAAGTGCCTTCCAATCGCAGATTGGACAATAAAGACACGAACGCATGGATCGCCCAGATTCCAAATTCTGACCAAAACTGGAAACGAGACTCCTAGATTGCTGAAAGGAGCTAGCGACAGGCAAGAGGCAATATGTAAATTCGTGAGAGGCGGCGACCAGGGACGGAGAGAGGCTTCTTACCTCGCCGGCCGGCGGTGGCTGACGCCGTTCGCGCGAGAGGCGCGGAGGGAGAGGAAGCGGGGCAGGATTGAGGAGGCTCGCGTGGACGGTACGGGATCGAGCAAGGTGGATTCTGACTTGATGCGGCGGCGCGGCCTCCGGAGACGGAGAGGCCAGCACGTTTCTTAAACGGCGCGCGCAGCCATAGGGGGCAGCGCCGGAGATGGGGGTGGGGTGGGGTGGGGAGGTAGCAGCGGATCCCCGACACCTGTGTATGCATCGGCAGGAGGTGGCGACGGGTGCGCTGCCACCTGCCAGCCGCCCTACCGTCCGATACAAATGTAGAGTCCTGGTGTAAAAAAAAAATGTAGAGTCCAGATCCAACGTTGTTAAAACAGAGCGCATACGAGAAGTCGAGAACCTCAATAAGCACAAATATTTAGACCATTAAAAATTTTCAAATATGTAATTTATATTTGCATTTTGCCCGTGCGTTGCTACGGGTGTTAAAACTTTTATTGTTTAAGGTTATCAATAAAAGAGTGATTTATTTAGCCAACACAAATTCATCTTACAATGTCTATTTAAGGAAAAATTTTGCAGCACAAATTATCTTCTTTGACGTGAAGTTTTTCTAGAAATCAATACATCAACGATAACTTGCAAAATAATAAATAACCCATGTGATTTAGAGCAATAATTTCATTTCGATATTCTCTTAACATGGTTCTAGAAGGAATAAAAATGCAAAAAAAATTATCAGAGAGACACAATATCATCAAAAGCAACCTACACAATATTTAGCCCAAAAACATACAGGAATAAAATACTAAAATTAAAACAGAGAAAGAAAATTACATTACTGCTAAATATGACAAAATTAACTACGAAACTTGTTGACCAGATCATTAATACCATGATATGTATGCATGCTAACGTTCACGATTTTTCCATGCACATAAACAAAGATATGCATTTATTTTTGTTTCGATTATAAGAAAATTGTAAAACTATCATTAAAAAATAAGGTTTTGATTGCACCTTTGGGTAAGATCTAGTGACATGGATTCTAACAAAATTTGTTTCACATTTTTATGAGATATATTTTTTGTTCTATCAATTTTTCAAATTTCAGCGAGCTGAAAGTCCATCGTAAGCCTCCAAAAAAAACTAAAATAAATTTTCACAGAATGGGAATTGAACCTGGTATCCCGCTTGGTGTTGAACGTCTTTACCACTACACCACGCAGCAGCTTGTGTCTAGAAGCCGTTTGACATGTATAAGACAAACTGTGTGGAACTTAGTGGATTGAAAAGAGGTTTGAAAAATTTGGCTGACGACCTCTTTTAGACTTATTAAGTAGTAAAGATATTATAAAAAGGCAAAAGTCCACGTAACCCCTTGAACTTTGTGCGGACGGCCATATAACCCCCTAATCTTTTAAACCGGATATTTAACACCCTAATCTTGTTATGGACAGCCAAATAACCCTCTAAGGTGGTTTTCCAATCCGGTTTTGCTTGTGGCAAATGTTTTGGGTGGTTTTGGTCCGGTCAGACGCCACGCTGGACCGAGCTAGCAGTAACATGCCATCGTGTGCAGGCCACCGCTAGCGACGCCAGCACAAGTGAGCGATTTACACTGCGACTGCTACGCCATCTTCAAGAAAAGCTCAACGTGTGGAAGCTCGTAGATTCACATAATACTCTAGCTTGTTGGGTTCAATGCGGAATGCCATGCAAAAGAAAAATATTGGTGCTGAGAACACAGACACCTGAAGCAGGAACATCAGACACTCCCATAGAACAGATTCTGCTTGAATTGACAAAAATCAGATAGGAGTCATAGGACCCTAATTACATGTTTCGAAGGCATGAGTAAAATAGATTAACATCCAGAAAATCTCAGTCACACGTATTTAACAAATTCCAATAAAAGGCATTGTCTATTGAGCGAAATATAATTTTGTCATCAGACTTTAGAAAGCATCATCTCTGTTCATTCCTTTCTTCCTGATTCGCTGCTTCTTTGCCGTAGCGTCACTTCTAACAGTTCTTTGGTTGTGCGACCCAGGCTGCAAGCGTATAATTTGCATGGTTAGATTGATTTATGTTAACACATTTCAATATAAAAGCTCAAATAACTCACGTTCGTCACAAGAGTTCCTGTCATCTCTGAATGTAGCACTCCAAAATCGGTGCATGTCCCTGATATTTCCTGCGTGCTTCCTCCTTGAGATTGTGGGACTTTGCAATCAAGTAAAGAAAATGTTAGGTTCATACCTAATTAAACAGGCAACACTTAATGTTCATATTTACCTTGTCTTTGCTTGTAGCTTTTTCTTTAGCTGCTGCTCTGGCTGCTCGCTTTCTCAATTTGTCCTTCTCCCTCCTTATATAAGCATTCTTGATGTGCACCCGCTAGGGTTTGGACGTCGATCTTTCGGTGAGAGTGGGAGGATAACTTCGATTTGGATGGAGAGACGTTCACGGCCCGACTACAACCAGCAAGGATGCGCCTTAGCGACCGATACACCAACTCCAGCGGTTGTTCGCGTTCTTGTGGAGCACAATCAACCAAACCACTAGGGTAATTCCTGCAAGCAATCGAATAACAATCAAGAACAAGATAAACAAGTAACTCAGTAACCAAGGTGGGGTTCCGAATCAAGTAGTCCGGGTGGTCTCGTCGACACACGCGTCTACAAAGGAAGTAGCAATGGCTAAACTTACAATCAATCAAAACCCAAACCCTAATGGTGTGGCGGCGGCTGTTTATGAAGACTTTAGGGTCGTGCAAGGACCCCTGGACGCGCCTCCTAATGGGCTCACACGAGATACAAGCCCAAAGACCAAATAACGGCGGCACAACACCGAGACAGATTCTGGATGTCAACTTGTTTCGACGATTTCCGACGCCTCCGGATGAATTTAGGCATGCGACCAGCGGTATTGAAAAGGTGATCTTCTTAGCTTTCCGTCCATATAAAGAACGTCCAAATCCGAGCCCGTATGCGACCTGGGCAACCGTTTTAGTGCGTACTAGTCCTGGAGTCCGAAACGGACTCGAAACCGACTTGGATTGGGGCTCAAAGTTTATTTGCACTTCTTGCCGGCCCTCCACGCCTCCAAGTACCTCTCCAGCTGCTGCTTCATCATCTCCATGGTTCCTAACAATAATTAATTCATTAGGTATCAATATATTCTCAAAACCATACAAAGACGGCATTAGAAACGAGCTAACCAATAAAGTTGCATGTCGTGCTCTAGCTCTTATGATTAAATCTTGTATGTCTAGTGGATGAGTGTTGGTTGTATCTGTACGAGTCATGTCCTCATCAATTCTTCTTCTTGCCCCCTCTGGATTCAACTCACAACCTCTACTATTGTGGTCAGGTGTGTCACAAATCTTACACTTAATGATAGTACCAACTTTCGTCATTTTTGTAGCTTTAGCTTTCTCCCCAGCCTCCCTCCGTTGCTCTTTTCTAGGCCTCCCAGGCATTCGAACATATCCTGGCGGTGCTGGCTTTGGATGGCCAGATTCAGGCCATTTCTCTTCCCCTTCAACCGGCTGCAAGCAAAATTCATATGTTTTGTTGTACTCCTCAATGGTGTAGCACTTGTCAATGAAGTCATCTAAGCTCTTTGAGGACATATAAATGGCACTAATGGCATGACAGCATGGGAGCCCAGACAACTGCCAATATCTACATGAGCACGTCGTTTCATTCAGGTTCATTGTGTATCTTCTCTTGTCATCCTCCTTGACCTCAAAACCATCTTTTCCATTCCATAGAACTTGACAAAGAGTTGATCTATCAATATTGATCTTCAACTTCTTGGATATGTTAGGGCATATTTTCCCATGCCACTTGTCAGGCTTTTTCCTATTTTGTTGAATTCTTACCATAATTTTGCACCTGATGGCCTCAAGCATTGATATTATTGGCAAAAACCTAGCCTCAATGATAGAGTTGTTGAAAGACTCACACATGTTATTGTCAACCGAGTCACAGTTGGAGCCCAATTTGAACCATGCTCTACTCCAATGGATCGAATCAGTGTTCATCATATCCTTAGCACCATCAGGAGTAATTTGTGCTACCTTTGCTTTGTAGTAGTTGAACAGAATTGTATTAGATGCCTTTGCACATCTCCAAAACCTCTTTTGAAGTTCCTGATCTCTATATTTCTTCTTCTAGTTGGCATATATATGCCTAGCACACATTCTGTGTTCTGCTTGTGGAAGATATTTGTCGATGGCACCATGCAAGCCCTACAGCCATTAAGTTAGCTCAAAAAAAAAAACAATTGCATCTAACAGTGGAAGGAGAAAACTAAATAAGTTTTGCGGTACCTTTTGCTGATCTGATATGAAAACCCATCCTTCACCGTTAATGCCAATACCCAGATCCTTAATCAATAAGCCAATAAACCATTCCCATGACAATGATGTCTCCTTCTCCACAACTGCCCAGGCTATCGGATACATTTGATTATTCGCATCTCTGCCTATAGTGCACAATAGCTCTCCATTGCAAACTCCCTTAAAGAAGCATCCATCTAGCCCAACCACCCTTCTACAACCAGGCAGGAACCCCTTTTTGCAAGCATCAAAGCACACGTAAAACCTTTGAAACACATGCTTGACAATTACATCAGGATTGAGAGCAACTGCAATTGTGCTACCAGGGTTGCTTCTAAGTAATTCAGCTTGGTAGTCAAATACCTTCGTGTACTCACCCTTATTTTTATCTAGCATTTTTTGAATCACTATGGACTTAGCTCTCTTGCACTTGGATAAAGTTACATCAGCCTTCATGTCCTTAAGGACTGTCTGTTGGATGTTTACGAGCTTCCATGTAGGATTGGCCTTTATAAAATCCCCATACTTTTCAGCAATCACGTTTGCTGTGACAAGTTTGTTATTCCTCCTAGCTGGGCAGTTGTGCTCATCAATGAGTGTGATAACCTGGAACCATTCACACTGGCTATGTTTCCCACCATATATCAACCAAGGACATCCTGTCCATGAACATGTAGCTCTAATCCTAGTACTTTCATCTTTAATAAAATTCAAGTGTCTGTGGGTGGTCGATCCATACTTAATTAAAGCTTTCTTCATTTGTTTCTTCCCTCTAAAGGTCATGCCAACAGAGAAGTGTGGAATAGTAGCGTTTGAGTCATACCTCGACCAATTGCTTTTTCTCCTAATAACATAATCATTGTTATCATCACTTGCTTCATCATAAGAGAATTCCTCACTCGAGTCGAAGTATGGAGTATCATACGCTTCCCCCATATCTTCAACCATGTCCCCTTGTGCAGCTTCAACGGAAGCAGACATCACAGTAGCATTGCCCATTTCTACGTTCTTGCCCTTAAGCTTTTGCTTGTAAGTCTTTGCAAACATTCTAAGCTCTTTGGCTTCCTCATCATCTGCTGATGAACTGTCACTCATGGGCTCATAATCAGTATCACTACTAGGCTGTTCGGCAGGCTGCAGCTGCGGCTGCAGAAAAATAACTGTGAACACTGTAGCTGCTGCTGAAGAAATAACTGCGAACACTGTAGCTGCTGCTGCTGCCTGCTGCAAAACATCCAAACGAACAAGCTTATGTTTTTGTTTACTTATGCATACCTCATCATCATTAACATCCATGCCAATGCCTTTTGGTTCTGAATTCCTATTGGCAACTTCAACTGTACACTCTCTGACATTATTGGGGAAGGGCATTTCCACATATATTTCAGCCATTCCATCAGTTATGCAATCACTCATGATGCAACATACTGTGTCGTCCATCAATGGTCGAAGGCCTGATGACAAATCTCTCCCGGGAAACAACCAATGCAGCTTCATTTCATCTGTAACTGTCACATGATCACCAAGGTGCCTTTTGATCTCAGGCAAAGAAACCTTATCTCGTTCTACATAGGATACTGCACTAGTTCGGCCGAAGTATTGAACATTATTATCAATGCTCAGGAACTCACCATTATAATGAAACCGCACTGGAAGCATAACGAAATTTTCCATTGTCAAATATCCTGCATGGTAAACAAAACACATGTTTGAGTCACAGTTCTGTATGGCTCTGTAAAATATTCAGTTTGTTTATAGGCAAGCAGCATAAACATTCAGATTACATATACAGTCGCATTTTAATAGGAGGTTCAGTAGTAAGCAATTGATCACAAGTTACTGAAAAACATTCAGAGCCTACATATAAACCTCATGGGGCATTTGCATATCTGGCCTTATTCTAAAAGCTAATTGTATGGTTGGCCTCGTTTTTTAGGGTTTGCATATTTGACCCTCTTTTTCTGAACCGAAGCTTCCGTTTGGCCCTCTTTTGTAACGGGGTTAGCAGCAGCCAGTTTTGAGCTTTTAAAAAAATTAAAAGAAAGAAAAGGGCAGTGGAAAGGACCAAAATGCCCTACTTCCCCTTTCCCGTTCTCTCCTGGGCCCTTCTCTCTCCCGTGACCTCTTTCATTTTCCTTCGACACGACACGAGCCATGGGTGAGGCGGGCGAACCCTAACCCAAGCTTGGGGCGGGCTCGGAGGGAGGAGAGAGGAGGAGGCGCGGCTAGCCCGGTGCGTAGCTTGGAGGCCGCCGCGGCGCGACCCCGGCGAGAGCAGGGCGCACAGGAGGCTGATGCGGCTCGTCCCCGCCCCAGGTGAGCCGGAGCAAGGGAGCCGGCGCAACTCGAAGGCTGCGGAGCGAGCGCCGTGCGCGCGGGCTGCTGCTTGGTCGCAATTGCCGTGCGGAAGCGGCGCGCGGGACCAGTCTGCGTGCGGGCTTGCTGATCTCACATGGTTGTAAATTAAGTTGTCATTATCTGCTTAATCAAATCTGCCTCTTGTCTTTGGTCTGTTAATTAGAAATTGCTGCCCTTTAATTTCCTGCTGCTTGTTGGAGACGCAAGCAAGGAAATGCAGTGCTGCTGAAAGTGTCGAAATGTTCTACCGCTGGAATGTTATCGAAAGTAATAATAAAAAAAAGAAGTTAAACTGTTGTTAGAAAATCGAAGATAAATTCAAACTGCTGTCAAATGTATTCAAATTCGTTGTTCAAACTTTCAAGTTTGAATTCAAATTGCTGCCGAAATTTAGAACTCAGAATGTTGTTTCACGGTCATTCATGCAAAAGCGATTAAAAAGTAGGGTCAATCGTGCAAAGGGTATGAAGGTCTTTTTGTCATGGATTTAACACCGTTAGAGGGCTCAAACAGAATAGGGTCAAGTTTAAGCTTCAGTTTGAAAAAAGAGGACCAAATACGCAAACCCTAAAAAACAAAGCCAACCATGCAATTAGCTTTCAGAATGAGGTCAGATATGCAAATGCCCCAAAGCTCATGCTCCTTCCATCTGCCAAGAAAGAGAACTCTGTAAATTTCCATCACTACACCACGAAAGGAAAACAATCAAACTACACCCAGGCAAGTCGCATTATTATTTATTCTAGATCCGATTAAAACAGTTTGTACAGGAGCCGATTGTGGACAGAAAGCAAATTGGGATCGACCAAATTAAAACCTCATAGCGGCAAACTTCAGATGGGAAAAAAATACAAGATCGAAGGGACTCTAAGCAGTCCTGTTTCATACTCTGCACTGGAATCAACTCTGATCGCCAGATCCTTCGCAGATCGTGGGTTCACCTTCCGGCCGCCGCCATGATCGACGTGAGAACGTAATGGGGGGATAACAGATCGTATAAGGCGTGGCATCTGATGTGGCTAAATCCACCAAGGCCTTCCGCCACGTAAGCAAACCGGCCTGTAAAACCAGGTTAGGGTGATCGATGGCTGTCCACAAAAACATTAAGGTGTTAAATATCCGCTTCCAAAGTTTGGGGTGCTACATGGCCGTCCACACATAGTTCAAGGGGTCATGTGGACTTTTGCCTTATAAAAATAGATTTACAAAGAAATCGGATGCTCCCTATTCAACACGAAATCTTTTGGGATGGGCGATTGTTAGGTTTTTAGGACCTCCATGGCCACCACACCTAGAGAGAGAGCTCAGGAGAGGCAAGCTAGCCTTATAGAGGATGTTGGGGTGCCACCTCGCGATGCAACTAGAGATGACAGGTAGGCCAGGGTCGTGACATGAAATCTCAAAGATGATAGGCTAGCATTACAGGATTAGACGAACAATAGTGATGAGCAGACGTAAGAGAGAAGGTGGGGCGAGATGAATATGAGCTAGAGGTTGAAGAAAATGTTCTTGTCATCCATTCGAGGTCATGCGTCTCACGAGGGAAAATATAAAAAATATTATTTTTCAGTTCACTACTATTACACGCCTCTATTATTAAAATACTATTTTATAATAAAATATTGACTTTAAAAAATTGATAATCAAAGGTAAATAGTACTTTCATCAAAAATAAAATACATGTGTTTGGAATAGTTCATCGCTTCTAGAGGATATAAGAAAAGGTAGAGCATTAATAAATACGTTATTTATTTATTTTGACGGAATACTTCTTTTTTTCTGAAGACATTTGATAAAATTTAGTTTATTTTTGAACTAGAAATGATGTCCAAGAGACAATATTAGTTTTTATATGAGTAGAAAAATTGTAGGATCCGACCAATCTAGTAGAAACCTAGTTTAGCGCTTCCTCCAGAAATGATGTCCAGAAGACAATAATAGTTTTTTTTAGGTCTTCAACATATATATATCTTACTCATTTTCGTACTCCTACTCCAAGTATGTGACACAGCTTCTTCGGTAATGTCTTTTTTTTTAGGGGCATTTCCTTCCATGCCATTGAAAACTTCCCCGATCCCTTTTATGTCATTAGAAACTTTGTTATCCCTTTCATGCCATGATCCTTAAACTTTTATTCCTTTCATGCCATTGTCTTCATATTTTTAATTTCCTCTGTACTTTAATCTCTAAAAAACTTAGTTCTAAGCCTCTAAAAATCATGTCGATTTTTCTGGTAGTACATCAAGTTAAGGGGCAACTATTTAAATTGGAAGAACTTCAAACAGTATTGCAAAATTTGAACTAAAATTATCCCTATAAACCTAGTCTAAAACATAATTTCAATTTTTAGGGCACCTAAACATTTCCTAAAATTTAGTAAAAACCACCCAAATTCACATAGTCCTGTCCACTAAACATTTAGGTAATTTGTACTAGAATTTTGTGAAATGTTTACATGTTCTAAACATTAAAATTAAGTTTCATGCTAATCTTCTAGAAAGAATTTTAGTTCAAATTTTTCTAAACTGTTTGATGTTCTTCCAATCTAAATGTGAATTTAGGTTATTTTTCAGATAATTTTAGGAAATTTTTAGATACCCTAAAAAATTAAATTGAGTTTCAAATTAGCTTAATAGGAAGAATTTTATTTCACATTTTACTGAACTATTTTGATTTCTTTCAGCTTAAATGGCTGACTATAAACTTGATGTACCACCAAAAAAATCAGCCTGATTTTTAGAGGTTTTGAACTGATGTTTTTTTATATTAAAGTGTAGAATAAATTGAAAATATGAAGATAATAGCATGGAAGGGATAAAAGTTTAAAGACAATGGCATGAAAGGGATAACGAACTTTTTGATGGCATAAAAGGGATTGGGGAAGTTTCCGATGGCATAGAAGGGATTATCTCTTTTCGAAAATATGTGGATGATTTGTGACCGAATTGTGGTAATTAGCCATTTGTAGTGTGAACTATGTGTAGTGTGAACCATGTGTGATCTGAATCATGATGCTATTTCATTGTGAAGTTGTGTTGTTTTCAGTTGAGTTTTTGTGCTGCGGTTGTATAGTTAAGGCAAGGGCATTTTGTCTAAAAGATAAGAGGTTGGTAATTTCAGAGTAGACATATAATTTTTAGTGATATTTTCTGTAACGTTAAACTTTTAATGGTATTTTCCGTAAGTGAGAAACTTTCCATGCTACAAAACTAATTTTCCCTTTTCAGAATCAGTAGCCTTTTGGAAGCCCAACATCTGGGCGGTGTTTGCAGAATCTGTGTTTGCTCAAAATCCCGGCTCCTCTCGTCAATCTGTGGAGAGGTCCCCATGGCGGGGATCCTTGCGTGGGCAGCCGACGTGGTCGGCGGGGCCGGCGCCAGCGACGACGAGGCCGACGATGCCCGCGCCGCGGCCTCCGCCGCGATGACCCCCGAGCAGCGGCTCCGCGCCGCCGAGCTGGACGCACGGGCGGCCTCCCTGCGGCGCGCGATCCAGGACCTGCGCCTCCGGGTGCCCCCGCCGCACGTCGCGCAGCGGCTGCCGCACCTCCACGCGCACTCCCTCGCCTCCTCTGCCGCCCTCGCGCTCCAGCTCAACGCCCACTCGTCCACAAAGGAGCAGGTAACGAATGGGCTCTTAGTTACCTTTTGGGTTCTATAGGTGTCCTTAGATCCCGCCTCTAATATGACAATTACTGCAAGTTAGTACAGCCCATTTGAGCTGATTAACAAGTGCAATTCGTGGATCTGGATCTAGGTGCATGAACATTTTGTTGGCTACAGATGCATCCGAATTGCCATGACAGTTGTACACATATGTATATTTGTATCTGATAGTTTATTTTGACAAGTAATGGTAGAGGACATGATTTGTTATTTTTGTGCACATAATGTCTTGGGGCACATCATTGCCTACGTACATTTGTGCTTCTATTTTTATTTATTTTTTTGCGATGAATTTGTACTTTGAATTTGTGTTTGCTTTCTGAAAAATTCCAAATTGGTCAGCTTATAGTACGACTATAATATGCATTTGCCATCTGCAAAGATCAGTTCAGTTTGACACAAATCACTTTGGTTGCGACTCAATCGGGGATGGTTGGGCATTCCAATGCACATTTCTAATAATGGATCCTGTGAACTTACTGTAGTCCCAGCAGAGAGAAATAACTCTCCAAGAAGAAAATGCGGCCTATGAGAAAGCTATATCAGATTGTCAACAGAAAATTCAAGAAAAGCTGATGGAGGCCAGCCTGCTTCAGAGTAATCTGAAGGTTCACTATCATAACCATCGAAAGCTATATTTATTTTTTACATGTTATTATGCTTCACAATAGTTCGCTTTATACACTGTGAGGTTGCTGCACAAAGTTTTTTTGGCTTAAACGTAAACTTAAGTTGACTTATTTAACTAATTCTGATAGGCGAACCATGTTGGGCTTCCTGTTCTTTCATTATGCGAACCGCATCGAATATTCATTCATTTTGCACTTCTTGGGTAATCGAATGCCTCACCAAGACTTTGTTGGCTCTTTAATTTAGACCATCTGCTAAACTTATCTGTGATCCCTTTCATTTATTATTGAATGCAAGTAATATGTTGATGGTTGATAAGGCAGCTGTTAGGCATTCACTGCATAAATAAAGTTCTATTTCATCTCCTCATTAGTAAGGAAACACTTTGAACCCGTTTCTTGATGACCCATGCTGTTCGTCTCTGCGGTGAGGAAGACTATCATTAAGTCTTAATTGGCCTGTTTGGAGTACCATCTTGCTTTGGTCTATGCCACTATATACGTCAACATGTACCCTCCACTTTTGCTTGCAGCATATCTTACTTACCATTTATGTTTGTATTTTTCAACGAACCTTTTCCAGTTATGCAAACAACAAAATATAAGCCCTTGGACTATGGTACTATTCTTTTTTTTTTTTAGGAAATGGAGATGACCGAGCATAATTTAAAGGCACAGCTTGAAAATGCTATGAAGGAGCAGGAAGCTAGTCAACATAAATCATTAACTACAGCTTCTGAAACAACGGGAAATGCTCTACTGGAGGCCGAGTCATTGATCAATATCAAGTCTAAAGACTTGGAGAAGAAGAAGAAAGAGTTGGTATGTCATTTTGTGTAATCTTTTCATCTTTTGTGTATGAAATTCATTGCTGTTATCTCCTCCCCCTCTGCACAGGAGTTACTGGATAACAGGGTGCAAACATTGGAAAAAGAGTGGTCTGTGGTTGAAGAGGAATCGTTAAAGAATCCCAGTCCAGGTAATTCAATGGTTTTCTCTGAATATTAACCTTTTCAGTCAGTACTTGCTGTATTTTCGTCATACTTTGTCGAGAGAGAAAAAAAAAAGACTAACCTGGATTGATGAAGCTATTTCCTTGTACTATCTTAGTACCTGGAAAAAATAGCGACTTTTTTTTATTTTACATTAGTTTCCGTACCTTAGTGTTCTTTTCTATTGCATATACAGCCCAGAGGGAGAAAGTCCTGGAGAAACAACTTCATAGCCTTATTGAGCAGTTGACATCTAAGCAAGTCAGTTTTATATGTCCCCTCTCTTTCTTCTGAATACTGATGGCTCCTAGAACCCTAAAACATGCATTTTTTTTACTGTACTGTTTTGTAGTCACAAGCTGAAATCCTGATTGCTGATGTGCGTGCCAAAGAGAAGGAACTTGAAAGGCTGAACAGTTTAAACAGAAACCCTTATAGCAGCGCCAATGAAGTGGGCGCAGCACGGAACAGGTCCAGCCGAGGTCTTTTCGGTAGCACTGAAGATTATGATGCTAAAGCGGGGCGGAGACCATACCAATGGGGTGCGCGAACAGAAGGCCTGAAGAGACTAATGATTCTTAGGTCTGCAATTGTTCTGTATATATTGTTACTTCATATTGTCGTATTCATAAAGATATCAGTTTGAACGGATCCCAAGTCAACTCTTGCTTTCGTGTATCAAACGAACATGCACCATTTCTTGTGTAAATAACATGTGTGCGACTCATATTTATATTATATGATAATCATGAAATTCTCGTTAATCATGTTTTGGTGCACATCCGATGATATTTGGGCCGGAAACTTATTTATATTCGTTTTCTAATAAGAGTGGAAAAAATCCGTACAATTGAACTTTGTGGCTGAAGAGTCTGGGGCTGCGACCGAAGGAAGGATCAGTCCCCCGGTCTTGGTGTCGCACGCAGGCAGCCTATCCTCCTTGCGAACTCTACTATAGTCTTCCTTCTCCCCCTCTCTGGGGAGTGGTGACGCCGCGCCAAATCCACCGTTCCATTCCATGGCGTCGGCGTTCAAGCCGAACCCACTGTCGCTGAGCGTGCCGGACCCCGCGCTCGACCGCTGGCTCCGCGACTCCGGCTACCTTGACATCCTCGACTCCACCGCTACCGCGTCCGCCCCCGCCGCCTCCCACCCTTCCGCCACCGCCTCAGCCGCCGCCGCCACCAACCCATCCACCGCCTCTGCCGGCGTCGCCGCCGACGTCCTCGCCTTCGCCCGCACGCTAGCCTCGCTCCTCGCGCTCAACCCGTTCTCGCGCCTCTCCGCCGCCGACCTCGCGGGGCCCACCCCGTCCTGGTCCCTCGCCTTCATCGGCCCCCCCGGCGCCGCGTCCTACTCCTGGCCGCCGACCCCGACCCAGGCAAGGCTGCGCGTCCAGGAGAACGTCCGACGGTACGCGCGCAACTACGCCGCGCTCTCCATCCTCGTATTCGCATGCTGCCTGTAAGTACTATTATTATTATGTGTAATTCCCCTCGTCCCCTGCATCCTTCTTATCTCAATTGCTCAAAGCAGCTGGCTTCATGGCGTGTGTGGTGTGTACAGGTACCGGATGCCGATGGCGCTGCTGGGGATGCTGGCCAGCGTCGCCGTGTGGGAAGGCGTGCGCTACTGCCGGGACCAGTGGGGGCTCACCACCAGGGCGCCTGGGATTGCCCAGGCTCTTCTGCACTGTGCACAGATCGGTGAGTTTCTATGGCCTCAAAAGTTGTCATCTTCTTTTCAGAGTGGCAATCGAGATTGCTGTCAAACTCACAATGCAATCCGATGTTTGCTCGCCGTTGAAATGTGTATCTCCACAACAAAAAAAAATGTTGAACGACTAGTTGAGAAAAAGGATAAAGTAGATGCAAACTTAAGATCAGAGGAACATATTGGGCTCCTTAAGTTCCTTCGTGATGGGGGCATATTATATTTCACCTCACCAGATGTATTTCACGTTGGAGAAATGTCATGCTTACCCACACAATTTGCTCTCTTGTCACTGCAACCCGTGTAGTAGGTGGAAATGACTAACAATGCCTCATGTTTTTCATGCTTTCCGTGTAGTGAAATGGTGGAAATGACTAACAATACCTCATTTTTTTTCTCTATCTATTAGAAATGCTTTTACCAAATTGTAGGATGTTAGTTTTCAATTGCAATGCATTTCTTAGACTTGGGCACCAACCTTTGAACCTGTCTTTTCTCACGATAACTAAGATGGGGAAAACACCAGTATTTTATATCCTATTACAAATTTACAAGACAGCTTCTCATATATGCCATTTAAAATTCGCCAAAACTTTGTTTTCATGACATTGTTTATAATGATGAGAAAAGATATGGATACACTGTTTACAATTTTAGCTAGCGGAAAAGGGGAAGTTTCCTTCCAAGAAATTGCAGTACCTAGCCTAGTGTTGTGTCATATATTCGGTCAAGAGAGAGAGCTAGAGAGTAGAAATAGGTCAAGAGTGATGCCTCGTATTTTTATGCTCAACTTTAGCCCTAGGGTAAAAGAACAAGTACGTTAGAAGAGGAAAATGCACCAGCGGACCCAAAATTTATCCCGTGGTATCATCTAGTGGTGTTCATTGTAATATTGTGTATAGTTCATCCATTGGTGTTTGCACAGTATCCGGTTCAGCTCCCTGTTTTTCCAAACTGGCAATGAACACCCCCGGTGTCATCTAGGTCCACAAACTTTTAAAATGCATGTTCAGGTCTGTAACCTTACTATGTGTCATCTAGATCCAAATTCTGAAACCCTTGAGCTGCTAATGTGGCAACCAGATGCGCACAAAATACATCTTCAATAGCCACGTCTACTTTTGGAACGTTATGTAGATGACAAATTGAGCAAGTTTAGGGACATAATACGCATACACGTAGTTTGGGGACCTGCGTGTTCCAAACAAGCTTAAGGAACACTGATGTGTTTTTACTCATGTTAGATTTAGCAGCTATACTTTTTCAGGTACTCCGTTTTATTTTATTATCCTTTATTTCTACAATTTATATACTCTTATTAAGGAAAATTCAAGACTCTCTTGTCCATACTAAATATGTTTTGAAAATCTACCCCTCTTGATTTTACTGACCGGTAGAGATCATTTGTGTGTGATGTTGCGCATATTGAATTAATTAGGGGTATGATTTGTTCCAGCTTGGTCTCTTGTTTATAGTCTTCTTGTTTCACAACCTTGGAATTATGGTTTTTTTTTTCCCGTGAAATTAAAGTCAATAATAGAAAAAGTAACCAAGTTAGCCTTTCATGTTCCAGAAACTGATACGGTACAGAATTTGCGGTGCCCCCTGAGATTTTTATTTTTTATTTTTTTTGGAAAAAAACAAGTGATTACCAGCTAGTTACAATTGCTAGCCAGGCATTCATGGGGAAACAGTAGGAAATATTGGCCTGACTGATTTAGATTTTCCACATGGCATTTCTGCGAGGATCATGGTAACACTGATAACCTGGCTGTCACTGACAGCTGTAATTATTTTTCATTTGTTGGTATGTTGTTTTTCCTGTATGTCTTTTGGGGATTAGAGCCCAGCATACAGGTTTCAGTGTTTACACGCTCGAGCTTGTCATATGTTAAAGCACTATTTGGGTGACTTAAAATCTTGATAGTTGATACTGCACGGTGCCAGGTTTTTGCAGTTTACTTTCCATTTGCAGTGCCACACTTGGTCAGCTCAAAGTTTCTCGTGGTTTTTGTTCATTATTGTCTATGCTTGAAATTATTGTACTTATAGTTTCTTTATGCCACACATGTAATTGTTTTGTTTCTTTGAACAGCGACTGCTATACTATTGTACGTATGCAACCTGCAGTTTGCGCTTGTGTATGCCATCGGGTTGAGTTATGCAGGTGAATGGTCTTTAGGGTTTATCCCAATTCCCTTCCTCCTCATTTCATCTGGTTCTCGGAATAACAAAGTTCACTGTCTTTTGCAGTGATGATGTTGCACGCATCTCTTCGAAAATTAACTCCCTCAAGTCTACCTGATCCCAGTAACAGGAGCAGGAGGTCACAGCTAAATCGAAGCTAGTTATTGTTGTTGGTATGCTACTATATTGCAGCGTGTGCAATACAGTCACTTGTCACAGGACGGCAGTGCTGCTGGAGGCTAGAGAGGTGTGATCAAATTTCACAGAACTGACTGAATGGTTATCGTTTATCAGTGTTGTAGTAGCATTGTGCTAGCTATGTGGTCATGTGGAGTGCCTTTCTTATCTTAAATATTATTGTATTATATAGGTTGACAGAGAAAAGTTTATACATGTCAACCTAAGCTGCCCGCCTCTGTATAGTTTGAGTGAAAATGTAGCTTATCTATCCATTTCAAAAAAAAAAGAAAATGTAGCTTATCTGCGTTGAACCGAACGCAAATTCTCTCATGCGACCCTAGGCCTGGCCCTGACATTTTAGAGGCCCATGGCAAGGTTTTTTCTTTTTGATAGTGGGTAACATTATTTCATTGGAAACAAGCTGCACATTGGAGGTTGATACAACCCCACTGTACATTTTGCATTGCCATTTGTGTTGGACATTGAGAAGCATGACCTGAATGGTTACATGTGAATGAGCGATGCGTTGGTGTTTGCAAAGCCCTTCTACATAACAGACAGATGTGCAATTGTATTGATGTTCCTGTTGATCTTCTCCACTCGAAATGTTATGCCGCTATTGTTGTTGACGATATGATTTAGCTCCTGAGGCACCAGTGGCTTGGATTGGCTGTGAAGCTTATCTGCTGGAGTGTGTTCACGTGGATTTGATCGTCGGATAGTAAGACCCGGTTATTAATGCCGTGTGTCGTGAGATTTGTTGACCAAAAATGCATACATCGTCTCCAGAGCTGCAGCATTGCCCTTGGATCAGGTTGAGGCCATCGCCCATGGGAGTCATGGGTATGTGTGACACCTAGGTTTGTGAGGTTGCAGGATCAGTGTAGTATCTGGCCATGGGAGTCATGGAGGGGGAGCAGTGTATTGTTGCGCTGGATGTTGTTGCCTTGTTTTTTTTTTCTTTTTCCGAACTGTTGTTGCCTTGGTTGGTCGGTTTACGGTTTTTGTTCTTTTTGCGGGTAGTCGATGGTTTGTTCGAAAGATCCGCCCTTGTCGCATGGTGCGCCTGCAAAACTGACCACGGTTTTCATTCCGTGTTTCCATACGTACCACAGCGTCATGGTTACATTTTGGAACAGTTGCGGTGCGACATTAGCCGGAATCTTGGTCTCCTTGCAGGAGAGCTCGGTCCTAAGACTGACTCCAACCCACAATATCCAAATGGAAGACCAAAAGAGCCATATAGATATGTATGGTCTTCAAAATACAACCCTTAAAAACATGTATCTCCAACCCATGACCAAAACTAAGACCTTGTTCGTTAAAAGAAAAAAGACATTGTTTCTTCTAGCTCTCGACGCCGCCGGACGACCCCTCCCCCTGCGTCGCCCCGCGCCCCGCCGCTCGCCGGATTCGTCGCGGGATTCGTCGCCAGAGGAGAGCTCGGCGGAGAGGAGGTCGAAGCAGAGGAGTGGCGGGATTCGTCGCCGGATTCGTCGCGGGATTCGTCGCTGGATCGTCGCGGAGTGACGGTGGTGGAGGGGACGGAGGCCGCAAAGGGGCGGCGGCGCGGGTCCCCTCCCCCACCGTCTCTCTTCACAAGGTTATTCCCTCCTCCGCACCCCCGGCGCACGGTCGCCTCTCGAGGGTCGAGGGTCGACCCGCGACGCGCCTCCTCCGCGCGTCGTCGCCTCGCCGCGGGCCAACACGGCGTCGCCTCGCGCCGCGGCCCCGCGCTCCGCCATCCCCGCCGCGACCCCGCGGGCTGCCGCCCCTGCCGCGGATCGTTGTGGAGGGCCTGCGACGGGGCTTGCTGAGGAGGGGGGGTTGGAGCAGGGCGTATGGCGCAGGGGGTAGGGGCAGGTCAGCGCCGCCGCGCACTTGCTGAGGGCGGAGGTCCGAAGGGAGAAGAAGCGGCGAAAGAGAACTGGGTCAAAGCGCCGATTCGATCCATTTGTAGGTCGGATGGGGTGACACTCCTAAAATGGATAAGTCATTTCGGTCATCCGTTGGAGAGTGTTATTTCGAGTTTTAAGACCCATTTTAGTTATAGGATGCCCAATAGGGCATGGGTTGGAGTCAGTCTAACTGCCTAATTGGTCTAGCTAAAGAGCAGTAGAAAAATAAGTGTGCATCAGTTACAGTCTAGTAGGGCCCTTGTTAGCCTCCACGGACCACGGGCCAATGGCGGGGTCAAATCCGTCACCACTGCCTCCCCATGTCCAATTGGATCTGACTGAGCATCCGCGACCTCATGCCCCCCCCCCCCCCCCCCCCCCCCCCCCCCCAAAAAAAAAAGAGAAGCAACACTATCTCCTGCGGTACAATAGGATTGAAAAACAGGGACGCCATCCAATTTGAAGTCCAAAGCGGCAACAAAATGCTCAATGCTAAAGAGCGTAATAGGTGCAATGAATTTTACAATGGACTGAATAGAGGATATGCTGAGAAGCGTGAAATTCAGAGATGGGCAAAAAATCAAGTCTATTCACGCTGGCAGCCTGGTGATAGGTTCAATTTAAGGTTAATGCTAGTATAAGTATAAAACTAGAAGTTGTGTTCGTCTTTAACTTCCAATATCCCAAACATTCAGCTACAGTAAGTTAACCACAGAAAGAAGCTTCCCAAATTCTAGCCACTTGGCAAGCCATCTCAGAACATGTAAACGAACTACCCCGGAATAGCTCCGCTGGTCAAGGGGTCCCCAACACTATGAATGACCAAATTACATGCAGATACTGAACATTTCAATTACATCTACAGAATTGATTTCAGCTGTCGTTCCCAAATTGGATTGCCAAACCTATATGAGCAGCTATACAATTACAACGGCATTCCATTCTAAAAGAATGAGAAGAATGATTAGAAATCCTGAATGAACTCAGCATCTTTTTCACAGTAAGCACCGGCATGAGCAGCGTACTCAACAGAATAGCAAACCCAAGCCTGACAACCTCTCCCAATACTCAACCTGCCAAAAATAAAATGTCATGAGTGCAGCTAATAAGCAAGGAAAGAACAGCTTTGCTTTAAAAGAAAGATCTCAGCGCACCCCTGAGATGCAAAAACAACAGATTTGGTCAATTTTGTTTTCACTAGTTGCTTGGTCATTTTTGGACATTTTTGGTTATCAATAGAAATTTAACATGGGCAGACACACGAAGGCAGGTCTTTCTACACTGACCTTTAGTCTTCTCTTCTCTGAAATAATTCACTCCTCGTAACCCTTAATTTAGCTGATTGCATCTCTGCTTCAACATCATTAACAACTCCACGGCATTTGGAGGATCCACAATGACACGGAAGTTGTTGATCAATCGAAGAAAACCTGAAGAAAAGCATCATCATGATTTTGTGAACTATAATGTTGTCATAATTAGTGCATAAGAAAGCAGAACGATAATCCAATCCAACCTATAATCATATGTCAACTCTTCCCATGGATTTATGTCCCGCTTTGCGAAAATGATGATGTGCACATCACCAAGAACAGTTATGGCACGCGAATAACAATTAGGCTGCAAGGATAAAATGGAATTCTCATGAAAAACATTATGCAAAAAAACAAAGCTTTAAAAATAACAGATTTCTTGGTTGTTCTTCTCAATATAAGACCTAAACGCGTCAAGATATCACTGAGCATCATACATAATGACAAAAAATACTCAAAGCCTGACAGCTATCATTTGCATGAAAGATATAACACAAAACAATTACAAGGCAATATCCAGTCATGTTTCCATAACAGTAATCCTTCCGAATTCTCAGAAAAGATCAACTAGCCTTCATTAAGCCATTAGAAGATTTACATGGTTCAATTAATCTGAGAAAGCAAAATATGACCAGAATAGGCACAATACATGGTTCATTGAGTCTGATAAAAATACCAATGCTAGTTATCCATATGTGTAGAACTAGAGCATTAAGTGGAGTATTCAATGAAGCACCAAACCAAGATTATAAGAAAAGTACAGGTATTCACAAATTGATGTGTTGTCATCAGCACATAAGCGACGAGCTGATCTGAATGAACACATAATTTCTCACCTCGCATGAGTGATTGATCAAATGGGCTATACTTCCTGCCCGTGTAGCATCTACAACACGGTCATCATCTATCCTGAACATATATGTCCCAGCACCCTGCATGCATGTGTTACGACTTGTGTACAATCAACATACGAAAGTTCATATGACAGGAGTTTGCTTTCAAGAGCTTAAATTTACATAATACTAGCACCAACTGCTTCCTATAACCAGAAAACAATCTGTGCAGCTATTAGTTCTATAGGATATAGTAGCCTGTATGTACAATATTTATATGTTTGAACAGTTAGACAACTACATGTGCAATCACTGTGCACATATCACGGCAAAATGATTATCAATCAAACAGTACAGTACTGTCTTCCAATATCATCATGACAAAGTAACCTTAAAGAATCCACATTCGTCAAAAATGAAAAAACATACAATATAAACTTACCACTAGAGAGTTGTATATTTGCCGTTCCCGGATGTCCGATATCGGCGGTCTAACAATCTCCCCTATGTATTCAATCATCTGTAAAGTAGGTGCAAAATCAGGAAAATTAGCTACGTAATCGGAATACAACTTCTAACCTATGGTATCGATGGTCTAACAAACAAGCATCTTATGTATTCAATCATATGAAATAGATGCAAGATAGGTAGATCAGTCAGTAGCAACCACTGGCGGAGCTTGACCAAATAGCTAGGGGGGGGGGGGGGGGGGGGGGGGGGCAAGCAATACTAATTTGATCACAAAATCCTGAAAACAGTGCTAAATTACTGTTGATTTAATGTAAATTTTGCTTTGGCAGGGGGGGCCATGGCCTACTTTGGCCATAAGGAAGCTCCGCCTCTGGTAGCAACACAAGTGTGCAAGCACCAACAAAAAGCATGAATGCCCGAACAGTTTTGAATTAGCCCTTTAGTTTGTCCTCCTATATCTACCGGGCAACATCTTGCACTATTCAGCTCCAAGCGACAAGAAGGCAGTAGGCAACTACCACTTTTTTTTTCTCGAAAACGCAGGAGAGCTGCGCTTCATTATATTAAGAAGGCAACTACCACTTGTTGAGTGGTACTAGTTTATGATCTACATTAGTGGAATGAGCTAACAAATCCAGTCAGCAATTACAAAATAAGGGAAGAAATAACATAAATGCTAGTTTGCCTTTTTTGCTGTTAGCACAGCTTCGGTGTTATTTACTAGAATATAGGCCTAGTTTTCAATTCAAAGGAACCAACTCTTAACCAAAACCATGGCGAAAAGTTGAAGAACATACCATGTCTCCTGCCTTATGTGCAAACTTTGCAAAGACACCATAACCATGAATTCTTGATTTTCCTGTCAAAATAATGAACCACAATTATCATATGTAAAGTCAAGCTTAACAGTTAACACTGTCAAATAATCTTTCAGATCAAGCATTCAGATAAAATTTAGAATGCCATAGTTTTGATATTCCTATAAAAGATTAACACAGATCACATCCTCACAAATCATGTCATAAGAGCCCAGATCAATAATTCTTAGAATTGTTAGCATTTAAATACCATTTAAACCAACGAGAACCCCAAGTAGTACAAAATCTTGAGTTATAATTCATCAACTCATGCAAAAACCTCGCTTTTCACCCAGAAACGGAAATTTGCATCAACATATTGTCCATTTCTCCCTATAGACTCAAAAGCTACTACAGAGAATGATCCATCCAACAGTCGCATCAGATCTACTGATAATTATATATAACTATACAAGCTTCTTCTCTTAGAAAAGAACACAAGATGTTTAAAGAAATGTGATTTATCTGATTAAAAACACAAAGAGAATATATCAGCATACACTTTGCTCACTATGTATTATCTGGAAATAAGATATGAAGACATGAAAATATGACATGGAGACTTGATTGTTTATTGAAGATAATGCTATAAAACTACTGAAGGATCACAACAGAAACTCACCAAAGGTTAATCTTTTCTTAAATGTGGCCTTCATGCTTGTATACTTCTCAACCATAGAAGACACATTGCCAAAAGTATCTTGCTGCACAGTATCCAACGAACCAACAGGTTGAATTGGTTCACTGTAAGTATGATTACCTACTCTGCTTTGGCAGCACCCACTGACGATATGAGGCCTATTCTCCACATATAAACGTTTAAGAGAAGCAGTAGCCATAACTTGCGGTTGCTTTTGGCCCCTTCTCCGATGGAAATCATAGGGTTCTGAAAAAAAAAAGGAAAAAAGCATTCAGATATGAAATTGTACGAGAGAACCAAACAAGAAAAAAAAAAAAGGCCCACGCAAGGAAAGACCCTCCCCTAGGTTTTGTGTACAAGAGATGATCTGTCACTGGGCGGAGAAAGGTCAGAAAAGCCAGTCCCCCTACACAGGGAGCTGCCCCTATGGATCAGCCCATTACCCGTGCTTGGAGGCCCCTGCCCTCCAGGTAACCCATAAATCAAAATAATATGGGAACCCATATCCCAAAATAATAATAGCAGAACGTTTATTAAAGTAAACAACTATTGATTCAAAACATGCATAGCCACAGCTTGAATCCACATGGTACTTGCACGGAGCCAAGGACATTCACCAATATAAACCCAAATAGAAACAAATATCTGAATGAGAAACCTAACAGGTAGTATAATCTAACAGGCGGGCAAATTTCATAACCAATATCATTGTTGAGGTGTTTTTTTGTAATGTGCAAATTTAGCATACTGAAAACATTGAAAACTCCCTGTCAAATTAGCAGTGCTGGCTCTCTTACCAGTCCTTGCACAACCAGATGGCGAAGCCAAATCCCTCAGAACAACTTGACCAGGCTCCACAGCGTTCCTTTCTAGAGACGGACGTTCAGCAGATGGCTGCCTGTGTTTTTTGCAGTATGAGAGTAGACGAATACATGGATCCTCGACCTCATCAATTGACATTAGGTGTATTTTGTCGTCATCTTCAAGCTGAAATTAACAAACACAGATGCATGTAACAGTAATGTACCTCAGGAAAGAAATACACCATAGCATAAAGATCAGTAATGTACCTCAACACAAAGATCAGCAGCACGTGCGCAAAGAGGGTGATAAGCAACACGACATGTAGGATGAGAACACTGTGTTGACAAGAGAAAATGAGTTATAAGATGTTTTGATCATCGTATAAGAAGTACAATGAGTTAAATAAAATCCTAATGTACCTGAATACAAACCCCATAAGAAACTCCGCATATGCTGCATATAAGTTTCCAACGGTCCTGGATAAACAACTCAAAATGTTGAATGATGACACTTCAGAAACGCTAGAAGATTGAAATATGAAATTCACACCACAGGCAAGGAGAGGAGGAAGACCTTGTTAATTCTGCTCAATCCATCAATTGGTTCCATTCTCTTAACATCTTTTAAGCAAGTTTCTGTGACAAAATCAAGACAGAAAATTATAAGTGTGGCATACCACAATATCACTATGATCTAAGGATCAATGAAGTGATTATACCAGGAATCCATATAGCACATGCAAGATGAGCCCAACGGCCATCTGTTGTAGGTTTCATTGCACCCCCTGAAGAAAGCATTATCTCTCATTAGTATATAACACATTTCGCAATAAAGTACAATGCAAGTCTACCTGTGACTGGGCAGAGACAACATCGAGGAGACACGCGTGGTGCCCCAGGTCGACACAAGTTGCAAAGCCAAAGTGCTCCGTCCGGTGGTTCTAGCTCACCATAACATCTAGCGTGGACCTGGGTCATGTTTTAAGGCATTTAAAAACATTTCAACAATTGATAACCTTACGAGTCAAGCACTGAAAGCGGCATACCATCATACGACACTTGTCACATTGCAAAAACAAGTTGTCTTCATACTCCTGGAATGAAGAAAAAAAAGGAGATTAGTAACTTTCAGATCGATTACTTACCTATCGGATAAACCGCATAAGAACAAGAATAGGATTATTACCTCATCCATATCACAAACATTGCAATAGTCCAGATCTTTCCAATTCACATTAACAGCTCTATAACCAAGGATAGTGTCCCCACTGTTTTCAAAATATTTGAGACATGACCTTGCATTGGGCAATTCCTAAGAAAGACATAATTGAATTTGGAAGTTACCAAAGAGAAAGGATGAAATCCGTTGACATTATTCACCAGAACCAAACTGGTTTGACAAGGAATAATGCCAAAGTCTTAACAAAGAATGCAATTAACGTATAGCCTGAAACTTTCAATTTTAATACCAAGCATCCCCAAACTAACCAGAACCACACTGGAGTTTAGGCTTATTGTCAAAACTGAATCATAAGAGCAGTTTGATAGTAGAGAGGTGCAGGGTTCATCAACCAATCAAAATATTATGTCAGCAAATGTGAATCTTACAGAAACACACTAAAATAGTATGGTGGGCATATACATTGACCTGGAATATTGGTGATAAAAGGTGTATGATAGATATAATAGACAGGGACCACCATCAAAAGAAAACTAAGGGTATGAAACATAATGATCGATGGTGAATTAATAGTCTAGCCCAGTGCAGTCCTTGACAAAACTAAAAGTGATAAATGAAAGAAATCAGGAATAGATATTTGTTTTGAACCTGAATAAGCTGCCTTATCTGCGGATTTGAAAAGCCAAACATACAAGAACCAGATTCAGTGACAACATTGTCCTGTTTTTCCTTTAGTCTGCAGTATATCTCTTTCCAACATGCATTTGGGGTAGATCCATCAATCTGAACATCATAAAAACTTGGTTATTAGGCAAACGTACAGATTTTGAAGTACGAAATTTGTCACGATGCTGCCAGATCCACGGCATACAAAACGAGTTCTACTGAAAATCCTCAAAACACATCCATTCAGTAAACTACACGCAGTGTTTTTAAAGCATCCGACCTAAGCATGATTTAGGCGTCGACTAAGCGACCAAATGCTCGAGCAGCGTCGCTCAGGGCAACCGATGTGATTTGCCCGCCCAGAAATCCGAGCGTCCGCTCAGTGGACGACCAGGCACCTAGGCAGGCGTTTTGAACGTGGACCCCTAGTTTGAAGGTTAATGGGCCAGGTTTTATTTCCTGTTTTGGCCCATTAGGGTTTTGAGTATATGTCATGGCTGGCTCTTCTCTCCCTCCCTACCGTAGCCGCCACATCGATTCCTGAGCAGGAGCACGAAAATTGCCCCGCCCAGGTCGCCGCCACCACTCTGTTCGGTGCCGCCACCGCTAGCCATTGCTCGCCACGCCCCTCAACTCATCCTCGCCGTCGCCACCTTCTCTGTTTGCGAAACATTGGTTCCAGAGTAGACTCACAACCCTTTTTGCTAAACATTGGTAACTTCATTGCACTTCTCTGTTTATTCAATTGAAATTTACATAAACAATATATATACTCTAGTCAACTAGTGACTAGGATGCCTGGATGCCAAGGTCCCTAGTCAACCCGCTACACGGAAATTATTGATAGAAAAAGGATGAGATGGGTAATAGGGCACAGGTATGAGGTATCATAACATGTAATAGCAGAAATAGAAAACCTTTTACCAGACATAGATATCTTCTAAATCTAAGGCTTTCCACTAAAGTGTACCATAACGTATATAAGTTCGAAAACTAAATGTTAGATGCTGTCAAACTGAATCCAATACTTTTGCACATTAAAATAAAATGGGATTTAAAATTCTATACTCCAGCTAGTTCTTAGCTATGATTTAGCTGTTTCTTACTTTATTTCAAACAAGAAATACTGTTCATTTTGGAATGATCTGAAGACCAGTAATACCATGAAAATGCAAACTCAAGTCCAGTGCTTTGGATTGGGTCCAATCAGTTAATGTTGACAGGTACCATATTAAGTAGTTCAGAACAAAAATTATTATTATGACTTGACAACATCTAACAACAATTACAAGGCATTACAAAACAAACAGATCTACAAGCCATTCTAAACAGATAGATTCAGTCATTCAGACCACAAACTTACAAACAAAACATTTCTATTTTTGTTAGTAGACAAACATACAGATTAAAACATGGTGAAGGAGCAACTAGACAATGGAGCATAGCTGCATAGGGTCCAAAATACTATAGCTTGTGAAACAAGACATTTAGGTTGATATAAAGATTTAACTCCCAACAGTGCCGGTACTTCAGTTTTATGGACAGTTGTTCTATACATGTCTATCATGCACACATCTCATGCAATGTTAGGTCCTGAAAAATAATAACCAGCAGTTTGTCCAAAATTATCAACGAGGCAACAGAATCAATAAGACAAAATTGTTAATTTTCTTACCTGCACTCCATCATCAGAGGTTACCCTAAATAGTGGGCGTGCTTTTGTATCTGAGCTCCTTAACACTTCCATCTTGTAGGATGTTACTGAATGTGGATCTGTGACGATATTATCATATATATTAACTAAACAACACAGCCTAATGAGAGCATAACAAATTCAAAATGGAATACTAAATCATGCAAAGAGTTAAGGACAAGTCTGAAGGTGGATACCTTTCATTGACATGAAATTCCTGAAAGCAGTATATCCTTCAGGCCATATGTGCTTTTTGTTGTGGAAATGATCTGAATCAGATACTATCCTCCCTGAAAAGGAAAACACAAAATAAAAAATTGTCAGACAAAAAAATTGCAAGTTAAGGCAATGAAGCATAAGTATATGTAGACAAAAACTGAAGATGCTGCACTGAAGACATACCTAAATTGCTCACACGAAGACTTCCAAGGTCGATTTCAGTCATTTCTTCATAATCCTCTCCATTTTCTGTAGCTCTATCTTCTGAATAAGTACCACAGGATTCTGTACCATCTTCAGAGGATTTAACATCAGAACCCTCATGTCGAGCAGATTTCCGAAGTTGCAACATAATTTCTGGAAGCTGATGTGTGCGGAGAAATCTACAGAACAGAATACTCAAATGATCGTACCAAAAGGCATGCAAATAAGAGAATAACTTGCAGGACCACAAAATGTCAAAGAGCATATACTTCTGTAAGTTAGGTTCAGGACACATACTCTTTGGCTTCTTCTAAGCTCCGCTCAAAAGCTGCTTGTTTGCATTTGAGATGCAAAGATGAAGAAAGAAGGCCATTCAGAAATGGCACTACCTGCTTCAACTTAACCCTAAAGAAAAAACACAACTTGTAATTCCAAGAAAAATAAAGTCAAACTGGTGTCATAATTACTTCTACAGGATCAAATATCAACCTTGCGAAATCATGAGTACCAAAGAATTGAACAAGTATTGATTGGTCCGATCGAACTGGCTTCAAAGCACGGTTTGCAGGTACATCCAACTCATCCACCACAACAGCCGGCCACATTGCATGACCTGTTGAAGCACATCAGTCCCCGTTACAATGGACAGGACAATTTTGGATACCAATAAATGTGAGCAAACCAGTTACAAAAGAAAAATGGAAAGGGGCACAAAAGAAATAAATAAAATCAATCAAACCTCTGAGGAAATCTTATATACAAAGGGAAGTGCATGCTCTGGTGTTTGTATTTTAAGAAATGGCAATAAAAGAGTAAAAACTCAGACAATCAACGAAAGAACATAAGAACTAAAGCTCCCAAGGGCATGCTCCACATGCAGGCTTCACTACAGGAACAATGTACTAGAAAGATAGTGCAAAATTTCACCGAAACAACAGAATATTTCACCCAACATAGGCAATATTTGAATATAGCGTTCAAAATTTCAAACTTCTGATGACATGATATAGAAAGAAAACAAAAAGTTGATCACCCTTAGATTCAAAGTAAATTAGACAAAAATACAAACGATCAGTCAGCAGTAACCAGTGTGCAAAATACCTGTGATTTTAGCCCATACAAGATCACCCGGATCACGACTCTGGTAGTCATGAACGCTAAAAGCAAGTGCTACCAACTCGTCATGTCCCTTTTTATCCTGATTGGAAATTCCAAACTTCAGATTCAGAGACTTCATTTCTTCAGAGGAAATAGAAAATTTGATCCTTTCATCAGCAAGGCTGAGGTCCTCTGATTCACCGTCGTCATACTTTACCTGCAATTCATTAAGGTACAGTTCTCAACCAATGGGTATTGCACGTTTATGATTCAGACAACTGACCAAAAAAATAGAATGGTAAACAATTCAATGTTAATTGCATCTAGCATCTGATACCTCAGGCAAACAAATCTTTATAGTAGGAAAATACAGAAAATTCAAATAACATAAGCAAACCTAATCCAATCTCGACAAACATTGAAGGATCTTCACAAACGACAGAAGAAGACAAAAACAAACATATTTGCACCACTAAGGATAAAAAAGAGAACATACAGAATGCTTCTTGGTTGCTTCATTGTACCCCGTGACCGAACCCTTGTACCAATCACTGTCCAGCGGCCAGAAAACCTGCATTCACAATCAAAATTCAGGTCCTAACAACCAAGCATTTCCAAGTGGGGAAAAAAAACTATTTCGGGAGCTCACACCTTGCACGCTAATCCCACAAAGGCGGTAGGACCTGCACCCTCAATCTCCAGCCTGCGACAGAAACGGCATCAATGCAAGCTCGAATTTCACATTAAAGAGGAAAAATTTCAACTGAAAACCGTCATGCAAACATCATGCACATATCCAACTCACTCGACCCATCGCCTCCCGATCGACCCCTTTGGCCTGCCTGGGCGCCGCCTCTCAGATTCGGAGAAGGAAACCGTCTTCTTCCCAACCCCTCCACCGTGCCTGGACCTCCCCCGCCGCCGCCCAGGCTCCTCCCCGTCGGCGTTACCGTCCACGCGCAATGCGGGCGGGGCGGACCCGAGGTTGAGCAGCTCGTACTTGAGGGAACTCTTCCGCCGCGAGGGCCCGGCCTCCTCCTCGTCGTCGCGCTCCGGTGGCGCCGGCCGAGCCGTGGCGGGCGAGGGCGGCGGGTCCTCGACCCGCGGCTTCTTGCGGCGGCGCCGGTAGTACACCTTCAAGGGGGGCTTGTCGACGACGCTGGGCTTCTTGGGGAGCGGCGGGCGCGGGCTGGGGGCGGGGGCGGAGGCGGAGTAGACGCGGCCGATGGGGAGGTAGCGGGCGGGGCGGTCCCCCTCCTCCTCCTCGTGCACGAAGCCGCCGCCGTCGACGGCGATCACCATGGCCGCGAGCGAGACTAGGGTTTGCGCTCCCCGGCTAGGGTTCGGTGAGCAATGGCGATGGGTTTTGGGGAATTTGGGGAGGGGAATTTCGGGGCCCTCGCGAAAAATTTTGCCGTTTCCCGCCGGAGGAAGTCCCCCGCTCCTCCTCTTCTAGCTAGTCTTCTCTCCCCAGGGACACACTGGTCGGGGGTCTGATGGGAATTTCTAGATTTCTTTTCTCCGCGACTCGCCGCCGCTACCGTTGCCAGTGCGCCTTGCGCCCTTGCCAGATCAGAACACACCTGACACGGTTCCTATCTATCGCGTCCTTTCACACGACTGATTCCGAGGAAATCTCATCCGAACAAATCTAAGAAAAAGAATAAAAAGTTGAATCCCGCTAGATAAAAATGAGGAAGGAGTTAAATGATACCTATATGTGCCCATCCATCTTTCACTTCGTCACTTGATCCATTTGGTCGGGTTCTCTATCATCGAGATCTAAAAACGTCGCCATGGCCATCGAAAGTGTTGCGCCATCGCCTCCTTCTAATAGTTCAGCCTGACGGCGCTTTTTGATGTATGGATGACAAGGGAGCAAGTTCGCCATCAAACAATCTACCTAAGGAGAGGGGAAGTTTGGCTATGCAGGCTCATGTGCGCCTCGCTTTATAGAAAGGAAGGGGGAGGGGGTTGGTGGGAGAGGGAGCGGAACGATTACGCAAGCGCGAACATGCCAGGTCACACGCGTCTAGAGATGAAAACTGGCGGGAACACCCCCAACGTTTCGTTTATGTATTTCTTCATCAGGCGGGAACCAAAAACGTCGGGAGCGAAAACGGTAACTAGAATATCAGAGGAATCCGAAAACAAATAAACAAACAAAAACATGCCAGTAATGGTCAAGTATCGGAAGTTTAAGAAAATAATGCCGACACATTCTCTCTCACATAACAACAACAATTGCATTGAACTCGATCAGAGATATGATAAATAACCAATATATGATAGTATTTGTACCGACCAAAATATCAATTATCGTTTGCAAACTACAAACACATTAGCAGTTTGATATAATAGTATAACAGCTTGACAAATCTCGAATCCACTTCATGTCCATAACACTCCATCAGCATAAAGAAGTGTCATGCGCCGACAGTTGGGCGAGGCGAGATGGAGTGTACCGAGGAGCTGGGCAAGATGAGATGGAGCACATCAAGGTGCGTCGTGGTGAGGAGATCGAGCACTGAGGAGATAGAGTGAGCGCATCAAAAACTTTTCTACGAGTTTTTTCACATGAAAACAAAATTAAAACATTTCGAGAAAGAAAAAACTTAATTACATAGGATCCATGTCCTCTCCTTTTGATATGCCTACGAAAACTATGCCTCTTAACGAATTTTGGTGATTTTATGCTTTCATGTACTATTGAAAATCACTAGAAAAATAGTTAAAAAGGCCCACTGTCCAGCCACCTAAGCTGCCTCTGTATGCCTTCCTATGCGACCATCAAAGCCCGGCTCAGGAAGAATTAGCACAGGCACTAGACAATGAATCTAGCCTAACTTGACCCACAAGGTGTCCAACCAATGGCACCAACACTACCTCCTTGAACATGGAGAAGCAAATTGGAGCGTCCATAAGAAAGTGACGCATAACTTACACAATGGATTGAATTCCATACTTCAATATACTTTTAGATGAAAACTACATCGATATACATATGTTTGGAGATGATTCTGTTAGGATTAAGAGCGCCAACATCCCTCAAACACACATGGATCTCACACGCATAAAAAATGGATGAAGATAAGAAGCAGCCTTTAATAGCCATAGCACCTATTTAGATAATGTATCTTGATGCGTTAAGAGAGTGGATAAAGAGAAAGATAGGTTTTCACTGTCTTTGTAGTCAAATTTGGAGTAAAATCTTACATGAACATTATAAATGTGAGCCTTCCTTTTTCAAAAAAAAATATTTACTTGGGACCCTTTCATTTTTTTTTGCTTCATGAATTTATTTATTTCTTGATATTTGTTAGGATTTCGTTGATTTATTCTCCAACTTATAGAAAAACCATAAATTTCTGGAGGGCGTCAACTTGTGCTTCCGAAACTTTGCTTTGCATTATCTCTTCTTGGTGCAGATCCTACTTTAGTACTAAAGCCTTTTCTCTTGTCACTGTGTGTAGCTGTGTACTAGATTTGTGGATGCTTTTGATCGTTTTCGTAGTACTATGGGTGTGTTTGGCAGGGCTTCGGGTTATTCTGAAAGTGGCTTATCTGTGACAACAGCTTTTCTGACTCATTCTGGCTTATATATGAAAACAACTTATCCTGTCAAACTGTTTGGCAAAACAGCTTATCCTGTCTTTTCTAAAAACAACTTATCCTATCAAAATGACCCTAATGCCCCTGTCAATTTTAGACATGCTATACACATGTAATATCTATTGAATGAAATTAGAAATAATGTTGTGAAAACAAATTAAACCGAACTAATTATTTATAACAATAATGTTACCAAAAGTTCATCACCATCATATCATTTTGTGTCCGAGAGGTTATACGTTTGTGAGAGTTATAACCATATATCTAAAGGTTGAAATATAAATTTTTTATTGTTGTTTACATCGCCCTTACATGCCTAAAGGACTATTGTTTGAAGCCTATATTCGAAATGGGCCTTTTTGTAAAACGGCATGGGTCAAATCGAAAAATACCAATCTTATCCCCTTCCTCACGGAACATTCGAGCTTGGCCTGGCAAATGCCTCTTCGCATGGAGCTCGCGCTCCCGGATGGGCAAGCCGCTGGCTGCCTCAGCCTGCTGCCTGCGGGGGATGGCGGGCAGCGATGCGGAGCACGTTGGGCGGCGGCGGCGCACGGCCACGCGGGGGCGCACTGGGCAGCGGCGGCGCGGGGGCGTGCTGGCGGCTTTCACGCAGGGGGCGGCGGCAGCGCAGCGACGAACGCGGCTCACGAGCGCGAGGGGCGAATCGGAACAATAAAGGTATGTGTCAGAAATAAGCCGAATGAGCCACTATTTTGGGCTTCTTTTGCTAGTTCATTTTGGAGACCAGCTTATTGCCTATTGATTCATAAGATATTTTCGAACTGAAGTGTTTGGCATGGCTTATTGCCTTTTTGACATAAACCGGTGAAGAAGCTGGGCAATAAGCCACAGCCAAACACACCCTATATGTTGACTGCAAGGGAGACATTGGTTGGTGCTATTGATATGTTCCATAGTATATGTTGACTGCAACTCTCTGCTGCTGTCGTGTATGCATTGGCATCTTCTTCAGCTCTTCTACAATGTTGGAGTTATGTTCCTTCAACCGGTCCTTCCTTCAAGATTTTGTGCCTGCAGATCTCTCTTCCGAGGAAGAGTGTATTTTTTTATTTTTATTTTTTTTTTGTCATCTCTAGATGATACTTCATAAGGTTCCGGCTGTTCGGCAGCCGGTATTGCAGCCGCTGCAGCTGGAACTGCAGCAGCCAGCACAGTACCGCCGCAGCTGCAACAGTAACCCGTGGCAGTAGCAACAGGATGCAATTCAAAAAATGGCGGTAACCTCAAACAGACATCAACATTTTCAAATTGAATGACCAGCAACACATTCGAAATGGCCCACACAACATAGAATTCATACATTCAAATTACCTCACTTGCAATTCAAATACTTTGCGGTTACAAACAGTCATATTAGAGCAACAAATACATACCACTTGACGTGTTGTTTACAAGTGGAAAGAGGTACCAGCCCAGTACAATACACACATTTAGTCCATAACACAATTAAGCTAATACTATCTAGTCCACCTTGTTAATTCCTAATGGAATTTACGAGACTGACTACTACTACTACATACAACAGTTACATACCAAAATGCAATGCTACTACATACAACATTTACCTCCCAAAATGCAATACGTTAGGCCTGTCGACGTCCGGAAACCCTCATCAATTGATGGCTCCTTCATTAGCCGCGTCAATCTGTAAGGATTTTGTTCCAAAATTGTTCATCACACTAACAGCTATTAATGGTGACAAATTGGAAAATTATGTGTCCTATGATCACGAAGTTGCCATACCTTTCTTGTCGATATAGAACACTCCGGCCTTGTACTTGAGGTTGCTTTGCTGCCTTCCTTTCCACCAGATAGTTGTTGAGTGCACAGCAAGCAATGATGATGTTCGATTGCGTGCAACGCTTATAAAAAGGGATTCCATCCAATATCTGCCATCTGCTCTTTGCGACACCGAATCTCCTTTCAACCACATTGCGAATGCTTGCATGGTCATAGTTAAACTTCTCCTCCCAAGATGAAGGGCCTATTTCCACAAACTGTTGGAGATGGTACCTTGTATTCTTGTATGGCGTCAAATATCCAGGGACCAATTGATAACCAGAATCCGCAGCATAGAATATGCCTACAACACATTAATCCCATATGCCATTACTCATTGCATGATTCAAATAAGGTAGTAACAAGAGACAAAATTGTTGCATGTATGAATCACAAGTCTAACCTGGGGGTGGTTCTCAAAAATTTGTCTGAGTTTGACATTCCTTTAGGACAGCCATGCCCCTGACATCCCGGAACCAACAAATGTGAAGCGCATCTCGTGGTCAACTATTGCTAACACATTGAAGCTTGTCCATCCTTTCCTATTGCGCATGTCCTCTTTTGACTCTCGGTTTGCTCTAATTTCAATGTGAGTTCCATCTATAGCACCAATGCAGCCATCAAAGAAAGATGACCACTTTGCAACCTTAGGACTAACAGTTGAGTAGCTTGGATCTTTGGGACAAATTACTTTGTCGGCAAATCTTAACATGACCTCTGCCACATGAGCCATCTTCCTATGTATAGTGTCCAAGGAACGTCGAAAGGTATCCACTATCCCCCTAGCTGACTGACAGGTTGCACATGCCCACACAAACATGGCTAATGCCTCAATTGACTCAACTCCTCGTGATGATTCTAGATCACACTCTTCAACTAAAATCTGATGGAGGTTCATGAAGGCTTCACGAGACATACGAAAATTATGTTTGCAAGACTTACGTTCCCGCAATGTCAGTTCAACCCACTGACGGCCTGTGGGTTTCTGGAACGGAAGTGGCGGTTCCTCATCAGCAGGCTCCTCGACACGTGCACTGTCCTCGTTTTCCTCATCTTCATCCTCCTCCATTTCGGCTACCAGGACAGCACATGCACCAGTATAGGCTACCCAAAAATCATACATCGCCGCTTGCTGATAGTTGGACATCCTACATGTCACCGTCAATCAAAGGGGAAGGAGATGAAATCCTTTCAAACAAGTGCCAACAAAAACCAATGGACAAATGAATTGCAGGAAAGTGCACTCATACCTGGCACTGAATGCAAAAGGTGTCGCCAACCTTCACTGATGCCCTACTCCTCCTTTGTATTCTGTTGCACAAAAAAGACATGCAATTAGTTGCAGCACTGTTGATTACAAATTGCTAACAAATAAATGTGATGCAGTAAGTATAAAATTCAGTTAATAGTAATACACAAATTACACCCTCATACATGACACATTATTATGACAAAAATGTTCATCACTACTACGGTGCCGGGGGGACTGAAGTCCACACAAAAATCTCAAATTACACAGAGTTCATTACATAGCACACTCAAACAACTTTAGAAAATTGACACAAATGTCCCAATTCAGAGCCGGAGGCTCCAGTTGAAATTGATCCATGCAATGCGGGTGTCGCGGTCCTTCAGGTCCATGAACTGAACACGATATACACGATCCTTTCAAAGATGCAGTGCCTTCAAGAACATTTCTGTGCCGTCCGTAAAGCCATCTTCGCGCATTGTCTGGGACACACGTCTCATCAGGTCGTCGTCATCTTTCTGGGCCTTTATGATGTTGCATTGAATCAATGTGTCTGCCATGAGGTGCACAGACTCCTCAATTGAGCTACGGCTCCTCTTCTTTTTTGGGCTGTTAACGCTGCCTTAAACAGATGGCCTCTTTGACGAACCGGCGGAAGGGACAGGATCAGGGACTCGGCCAGAAGTAGCATCAGGGGAAGGATCAGGGAGCCTACTTGGGCCAGCAGCAGTAACCCTCTTAGGAGTGGCAGCAGGGAGAGGAGAAGATGGTGACCCCTGATTGACACCCCCAGTGCACACCAAATTTCCCCTGTCTTGGGGTGTCCTCCCAAATAGATATTCCAGGTCCTCAAGGAATTCTGGAGGCTTGCCACGATCTTGTGTAGGGGTGGGCTCATCCTGCATTGCATATATGAATAAGCTAAGGAAGGGTAAAATCATGTGTCGGAAGAGTGTTTTGGGTGCCGCACATACCTCCTCAGATGATTCATTTTCCTCATGTTCCTCATGGTCTTCATGTTCTTCCCAAAAGGAATCATCAACTGATACGCCACCAGTGTTGCGGTTGTGGCCTAACCCAGATTGTTTTTGAAGTTTCAGCCATTTGTGGTACGCGCGTTTCATACTGCCAAGCTTGTTGCTTGCTTGCTTCTGATCATACTTGCCTGGGAAGGCAGCTTGCAGACCTTGGTGGATATGTGTCCAGCCAAGGTGTGTTGGACCAACGCGGTTGAAGTTGCGTAGCCTCTTTTGCTCCCTGCAAAGTTCCATCAACTTTGCAGTTGCCGCATGGCCCCAATGTGCGCGCCGGTCCATCTGTAGCCACATCCTAAATGGAGCATTGCAAAGGATAAACTCGCCCCACACTTCAGGTGACATACAACATTCTAAGAAATTGAGGTAAAGAACGACAACTTGCCTTGATTCGTTTCCGGGGTCGTTCTGAACGCAAGGAATAATGATGCCTGGCTTCTGTTGAAGAGCACGACCTGGTGGATGACCGTGCCAGCGTAGCGAATCGTAGAAGGAAGACAGCTTCCTTGAGTGAATCCGATTGCTGCATTTGAAGGAACAACGAGATGAGCGTTCCAAATCGAGTCGACGAAGCACCAGCAATGGTCAAAAAATATGGAACAATAAACTTGCACGGGAAACTAGAATCGAACGAACACTACAACAACTCCTACAATCACGAGGCCTATGAATCAAGGTGTCCACCTGGATCTCTAGTCGTATTCACGAATGGAAAAGTGGAGGAGGCAGGAGTACTCACGACGGTGAGGAGGCAGACGGCGAGGTTGAACCAAATCTGGGGCTGGCGGCGGGGAAAGAGGAGGTGAACGCCGTGACAGTTAGTCCACCCGTCTCCGGCGGCGGCGGGGGCACGTCGCACCGATTGGGCCGCCGGCGCCACGGATGGGGGCGAAGGCGGCAGCACCCTGACCTAGACTGCAGCACGGGAGACGCGGGCCATGTCGAGAGCGGCGGTCGCGCCCGAGACAGAGACGAGGAAAAGACGGCTGCGACGGCGGAGCTACTCGGAGAGCGGTGGGGCTGGGCTGCGTGGAGACGAGCAGCGGCGAGCGGCGAGCGGCGGGGGCGGACGACGCCGAGAGCGGCGACGGCGGGCGAGGCGGAGAGGAGGAGCGGAGACTGGAGGGTTCGGCAACTCGACAACCCTAGCGACCGGATAAGCCTCGCGCAGGCAACAGGCCGCGGGGATGAGTGGCGCGCACCTCGCAGCCCGCGGGCTTCTTGCATCCTGCCGAACGGCTGGGCTGTTTTTTTCCTGTACCCGCGGTACAGCTGCAGCTGCAGCGGGCTGCAATACCGCCTGCCGAACGGACTGGTTGTTGATGTGTTTACACGTCGGAACTCTCAACACAATGAGAAAATTTTAAGGAAACAAAATGATATGTCACTTCTTCCCTCTATTCATAGAGAACTTAGAGAGTCGGTTTACACTCACTATGCTATTTTTGAACCTCGATGACCGACTCTCCTTGTTGGCTTCGGCTACATTTAAAATTGCTTTACGAAAATGTGGAGCCGCGACATATCTTCCCAACGTACACAATTAAATAAACTTGCACCCGAAATGCAAAATAGAAAACCAACCAAACTCATATTAAGAGCATGTTTGGTGGAGCTTCTTCCACCGGTTTATGATCCGGCTTGTTACATTTTTGTTACTGTAGCTAAAGTGATTTCACCGTTCACTGATTGAATAAGCCACAATAAACAGCATTTAAGGTGTTTTTTTCAGCTTTTTTACTATAAATAAGCCGTTTGCAAAAGTCGGGTCAAACATACCCTAAACCTCATAAGTTTGGGCTGGGCTGGCCAAGCTTGACTCTAAGCCTGGTTTAGATTCAGGCCTAAATCAATCACACTCTTAATTCCGATCTTGCACCAACCATGGAACGTTTTAGTAGACGGCAAATTGTTTAGAGTGTTTCCAATGATAGAGTTAGTTAAGAGATAGCAACTAGCTTTTAGAAAGAATTAATGAGGAGTGGGATCTATATTTAAGTCTTTTATTTTTCTTAGAGACTGCTTCCGCTAGCAGCCTTCTCTCTTCCTTTTCTCTAATAAACAATTCTAAGTGCGCTCTTAGGGTTTGCTCGCACCAGTGCGCAGGTGCGGGCGCATCCTCCTCGCTAGGCCTGCTGCTCGGCTGGGTTTCCTTCCCCAGACCAAACCTCGACTTATCCCCATGGGCAAGTCCGGCGCCAAAAAGAAGAAGCCCGCCGCCGCCGCCGCCGCGAAGTCGTCGCCCGCCTCGGCCGAGCCGAAGGCGACGCCGTCCCCGGTCCCCGCGGCGAACGGCGCTGCGTCGCACCAGGCCGCGGTGGACGCCGGCGTCCTCCTGCGGCGCGCGCACGAGCTCAAGGAGGAGGGCAACCGCCTCTTCCAGTCGCGCGACTACTCGGGGGCGCTGCGGCAGTACGAGCTCGCGCTCCGCCTCGCCCCGCGGGGCCACCCCGACCGCGCCGTCTTCCACAGCAACCGCGCCGCCTGCCTCCTCCAGCTCCGCCCCGTCGACCACGAGGCCGTCGCCCAGGAGTGCTCCCTCGCGCTCCAGGCCGAGCCGCGATTCCCGCGCGCGCTCCTCCGCCGCGCCCGCGCCCTCGAGGCGCTCGGCCGCCACGAGCTCGCGCTCGCCGACGCCCTTACGCTCCTCGCGCTCGACCCGGACCACCGCGACGCCATCGACCTCGCCCACCGCCTCCGCTCCCGCATCAACGCGTCCTCCTCCGCCGCTCCCTCCACGCACGAGCCCACCAGCCGCCCATCCCCGGCCGCTCTTGGCGCCTCCGCCGTCGTCGCTGGCCTTGGCCCTTCCCTCCCCGCCCGTCCCTTCCCCAAGAAGACATCACCGCCCTCTCCTACTGCTCCTCCCCCGCAGCAGCAACCAGGTCCCACGATGGCCAAATCTAACCCGCCGCCATCGCCCAAGCTGGTCCCGTTCCCCAATATCCCACAATCTTCAGCCAAAGCTTTGGCTCCCGATAGCTCTGGGAAGGCCTCAGTGACACTGCCGCTGACCTCTTCGCCGCCGACAACAGCAGCAGCTCATATAGGCAGGAAGGCTGTAACGAAATGGAGGCCTCTCAAGCTGGTGTATGACCATGACATTAGGCTCGGACAGGTTCCGGAGAAATGCAGTTTCCGAATGCTCCGGGAATTTGTTGCCAAGCGGTTCCCGTCATCCAAAGCGGTGCTGATTAAGTATAAAGATGATGATGGTGATCTAGTTACCATCACATCCACGGAAGAGCTCCGGTTAGCTGAGTCACTTGTTGATAAAGATGGCCATGAGGTATTAGAAAATGGAAAAGAAGGTGATAATAAGCTCCCGATGATGAGGTTGCACATTGTTGAAGTAAGCCCAGAACAGGAGCCTTCTTTGCCATCAGAAGAGGAAAAGCTGGAGGAGGAGGAGTTGTTGGTTAAGGGTGAAGATAGTGCATTGCATGCTTCAGCAGAGGTAACTGATGCTGAGGCGGTACAACAAGATGTGCAGAACGGAGTTGCTGAACAGAGCATGGAGGTAGTGAAGAAAGATTGTGGCCATGCCGAGTGCAAGGAAGCTGAAATTGATGATTGGTTGCTTCAGTTTGCAGAATTGTTCCGGAATCAGGTTGGGATTGACGCAGATGCCCATCTGGATCTGCATGAGCTGGGAATGGAGCTGTGTTCTGAGGCTCTCGAGGAAACTGTGACAAGTGAGGAGGCTCAGGCCCTTTTCGAAATGGCTGCTGCTAAATTCCAGGAAGTTGCTGCCTTGGCTTTATTTAACTGGGGAAATGTGCACATGTGCGCAGCAAGGAAGCGTATCCCTCTCGATGAATCCGCTCCAAAGGAAGTCATGGCTGCTCAGCTCCGTACTGCTTATGATTGGGTAAGCGAGAGGTATGCTCTTGCTGGGAGCAAGTATGAGGAGGCCCTTAAAATCAAGCCGGACTTTTATGAAGGGCTTCTTGCTTTAGGCCAGCAACACTTTGAGACAGCAAAACTGCACTGGTCGTTTGCATTGGCAGACAAAGTTGTCCTGTCTATGTGGGATTCTTCTGAGACGTTCAAGCTTTTTGATAGCGCTGAGCAGAAAATGAGGGCTGCAACGGAGATGTGGGAGAAGGTGGAAGAACAGAGAATGGCTGAGTTGAAAGAACCAGGTGCGGGCGAGAAGGATGAGTTATTGAAGAAAAAGAGGAAGCAGCACGGTGCAGATGGTCAACCAGAATTGACACCAGAGGAGGCAGCTGAGCAGGCAGCGGTAATGAGGCAACAAATTCACCTCTTCTGGGGGAATATGCTTTTTGAGCGCTCTCAAGTAGAATTTAAACTCAGTGTTGGTGATTGGAAGAAAAACCTCGATGCATCTGTTGAAAGGTTTAAGTTGGCTGGAGCGTCAGAATCAGATATTTCCACAGTACTGAAGAACCATTTTTCGAATGCACTTTCAGAGTGTGAAGAGAAGAAAGTCACGACTTCAGACACAGAAATTTCCCAAACAAAAGAAAATATTGAGGATAAGTGTGTGGTTGAGAGCTAAGTTGTCATGGTTTTTAAGTTTGATGACATCGGTGTGTAGCATATTCGTGGTGTTCTATCATGACATCCAAATTAGAAACTGTAGTGCGCTGATTTTTTGTTATCTGTAGAACTGGTGCAGAGTCCATATGCTCCATAAATCTCTATGACCTTTTAGACAGATCTCAATTCTCAAGTTGTCTAATACATTTCTTCAGCAAGATTGGAGTTACGTAAATTGTTTTTTTTTAAGTAGGTACTAATGTTGACTCTGGCACTTAATGTACTTTTCGATCGCTATTCCTTTTCTTTAAAATGCCTGCTAAATACCTGCGACTGTTGTTGCATTGATATTTCGAGAGCATACACTAAATCTGGCCCGTTATTTCTTAAAAACAACAGGCGCTATGATTATGACATGCAGGATAGATTTGTACTTTACCTTTTGTATGCGTTTTTTTTTTATGCTTTTGCAAGTGGCAATTTACTGTCGCTATGCCATAAATATGCTCAATGTATTAACTTCAGAGAAGCATGAGACAAAACTATCACTTCTGTTTAGGCAAAATGCATGTAATTAACTCTTTTGCACACACAAATCAAAATCAATGAATGGCTTAATTTTGATTTAAATCCTGTTGAGCCACCGGTAGCTATCTTTTCTTTTTGTCCAAAATAATAATATTTCAGGCTGCAGTGAAAACAACTCTGCAAGGCACTGAGACAGTGAAAGTGTGATGAGTTTAGTACAAGATATGTATTTGGTATGTTCTTTTAACAATTCACTTCCCCTATTATTGGGAGAGAGAAATGAGTTGTCCTGGATCATTTGTTCACCATAACTCCCTATGATGCCTTCTTGTTTTACTACCATACCTGAGGCAGTCAGTTTCCTGGTTTTCGTGGGGGGTGTATAGTTGCTGTAGAGAGAAAAGAACAAATCGTTGTATGACTATTGAGTTTTTCTTGTGCCATGTTATCTATTTTGACTCTTTAATATTTTTCAAGGTATATGCTGACTAGCTTTGTGTTTGTCTCAGTTTACCATCTTACATGGAAGTTAAGGAAGGGACTTGGATTACCATTCTAATAGAAGCCATTTTACTGAGTGTGTCGTCAATTGTCAGCTCTGAGTGAGAAGTGATCTTGCTATTACCGCAGATGCAGTGGCGGGGTCGTGTGTTACAGGCGGAGGTTTGATATTATTTTCAGGAATGTTTCTGATATTTTGTTTGATGCATGTTTAAATGATTTGGTTGATTGATGCGTGATTTATGCTTATAGCCGTTAAACCGTGTGTGGCTGCTGATTTCAGCGAGATTTTGTTCATCCGTTTTCATGCTTGATTTTATCTTATTTTTTGAACTCCCTTCCATGTGTTTGATGTCTGTTTATATCAGTTTGGGCGTTCAAATTGGACGTTGCTGTTTTTTTTTTTTTTTTTTTGCATATAATCGGATCTTGTTATGAAGCCCCACTTTAGAGTGTTGTTTGATCTGATTCTTAGAAGTAAGATTGGTGATTTGCTGTTTCCTCACAGATGAGGATTGGTGATTTGTGTTCTATATGACATGATGGTCTTGGAAACTCCTTATTGAGAATAGCCTAGTAAATCAATGGAACTTATTTGTGGTAAGGATCCAAGATATTCCATCTGATAATTATTCATCCTGGAATGGACTAGCTAGTAAATAAACTCAATGTGTATGCTAGTATTTGTTTTGAGTTATATGATTGGGTTCTTGTGCCTGTATGGAGTACATGTCAGTGCTCCCAGAGGGCTTGATGCTAGATGCATCATAAATTTGCTCCAGATAATTCAATGAAAATATGAGCAGATAGTGACTGTTCTTCTTACCATCATGTAAAAATTTAAGATGCAATAAAAATTTGTATAAGATATAATAAAAAGAGAAATCAGTATATGAACAATGACAATTTACAATGAATACTTGAAACCTGCAACTATTGAAGCTGATTTTCTAATTCTGATTGCATCTTGCAGAAGTCTTGAATGCGTTTCATACTTCGCATGATTGTAGATGGTACAATGTCCCATTCGTTTTCCTTTTTTTTGTTATTTTTTGGAGTAATTCTTGATGCAGCTTAATTTTATATATCATTCTCTCTAAATCTGAATGCACCCAGCTGCAACAGCCTATGTTCGAGGCCACTGACAGTATCAGATCATTTACAATAAAGATAAAAAAGAGAGTGAGCAAGTCCAACAGGCAAGTAGGAGTCAAAACCCGGCTATGCTTTCATAGTCACCTACCGCATAGCAGTCCACAAGAAGTCATCCATCGTATAGTGCTCGAAGTCCTAGCTTTTTTTAAGGAGCATTCGTCTTATTTTTTTTACCCCCCACAAGAAGCAAAAGTTTCGCCTGTCAAATTCTATAGAAAACAGGTTTTCCTTTCGAAAAAAAAAACACGAGCCGAGGGTTTATACAGCTCAAGGCTATAGGAGCAAGGTGCTTGCGCAATGCCCATCGTGGTACTGCCCGTACCCCGTAGTCACAAACACTTTCACAACTATTTGCCCGTAGTCACACGTAGGCCGTAGCTCAATGTCTTTGATATTTTCCGGCCTCTAAACTAAAAAAACTAATGCCCAAGGTTTGTGAGATGTGGATCACAAAACATGTGATTTTACGAATTTTACAATACTAACATGAGGACTGGCGGCATTTATTTTTTGACTTTGCTTCACAACCCTAACGTTGTTTCGTCTAAGATATTATTTTTATCCACGACAAATTTAGCAAATTTCTTGTAACTACTTTTTATTTTTATAATGAACTTTGTTCCACGTCTGACTCCACCGTCGAACTTGCGTACTAGGGGTGCAAATTGGTGCCCTTTATAGTCGCCTCCGATCCTCTTTAGTTCAACCAAATGAAAAGAAGGGGTACCTATTTACAGTCCTATTGGGTACGACCATAGCAATCAACTGGTTTAGCACATACAAAACGGGATTAGATGTTCGTTGGTGTAGATCAATTACAGTGGAATAAATCAGTCGTACCTGAAGCTATTCCACTGAACAATCAAAAACATAACCAGGCCAACTTTGTATCCAAATATCCTACCTGAAGATATTCCAAAAGGAGAGCACGATAATTGAGCCATGACAAAAGTGTCCAAAATCAGATTAGCAGGAGTAATGAATGAATGAATAGCTGAGCGGCACGACAGGACAAACGAAAGCTGAGCCAACAGCGACGGGTCCAACCCCTCCCGCGGGAAGATGCACCGAATATGCAGGCAGCCGCATATAGATTTCGTCCCCAAGCCGCCGCCTCTTCCGTCCCCAAGCCCACCTTCCGAGGCCGCCTCCCTCCCTTCCGAGACACGCACGCCCACGGCTCACATCACAGCAGTTCGCTCGCCAAGAATCAAGATCCTCTCCTCCCTTCCCCTGGCCGCAATCGGTGTTCCCGAGCTCCCGAGAGATATGAGACAGGAGGCCGCCGCCAGCCTAGTGGTCACCCAGGAGGAGGACTCCCTGCACCGCCGCAAGGAGCCGCACCGCCGCCGCCTCGAGCAGCCGCCGTCTGCGGCTGCGGCGGCGGCCGCGGTGGCTTCGTCGTCCTCAGAGGAGGAGGAAGAGGAGGACAGCGACGCCATGCCGCCGTCGGCGTGCGCGATCCTGCTGCGCCGGGAGGGCGAGGCGCCGGCGCCGGCGGCCGGGGACGAGCTGCTGCTGGTGCCGCCGCTCAACTTCGCCATGGTAGACCACGGCGTGTACCGCTCCGGCTTCCCGGACGTCTCCAACCTGCCCTTCCTCGAGGCCCTCCGCCTCCGCTCCGTCCTGTGAGTCTCTCGCCCAACCCATCCCCATCTCTGAGTCGGGTTCTTCGATATCTTTGATGAACGTTTTCTTGGATGCGCTGCGCCTCAGGTGCCTCTGCCCGGAGCCCTACCCGGAGAACAACCTCGAGTTCCTCCGCGCGCACGGGATAAGGCTCTTCCAGTTCGGCATCGACGGCTCCAAGGTGAACAAACTCTACTGCTTGTCCTTAATTCGTTCATTGCTTGAATGATCTGTTCCTTCTTTGTGAGATACCTGCTTCGATTTCTTCGAAAAATCGTTCGTTCATATGTTGTTTTTTCGCCTCCTTGGAGCATACTGTGGCTGTTCGGCAAAAAGAAACAGGACGGTCGAATTTCTCATCTATTAATTAATTACCCGATGATCGATTAATCAAATGAGCAATAGTGTGCATTCTTTCTTTTATACTTTTCTTGGCTCGGTGCGGATTCCTTGCGTTGTGATTAGCAGTTGTCAACGCGGAAATGGTTCGTCACTCTCACGGCTCGACGCTGGCAGTGGTTGATATTCGCCAAATCCTCTCCCTTGTACTTTTGTACCGACACGTACTGCTTGCCGTGTGAAATTATTAAAGAGATATACAGATGTCCTGTCCAACTTGAGCTTCTCGCCCGCACTTTTGCCTGAAAGCATCCATCCACTGAATTTCATATCGAATAATTATAAAGTTTTTTTTTTGTTTTAAGTAATTGGGATTTGCTGGACCACACTTTGCACATGCTGCTTTCGGATAAATGAATACGTTCCCTTGTAAAGGCGGCAAAAGCGTAATCAAAGACAACACATGCAAGATATTACAGCATGATTTTTTTCCCTTTGAGAAATTTTTAAGTTGAAAACATATCTACTTTGTCTAGACTGTGTTGGACAGATTTGTTGAAGCAGTTTATAACGGGCGCAGCATGGAAATGGGGTACTGGTAGAATTTACATTGCAGAATATGTAAACATTTGGGAGAAAAGATCCATTTCACCTTCTCGATGAATTGCTAGTCTACTCTTTTTCCCCCAAAGAAAAACTATCCTATCTCTTTTCCAAAAATCAGGAGAATAGATTCTACACATGTGACCCCGGCAGGTTGTTTTGATATCAGGGAAATGAGGATTCGAGAAAAGGGTTTGAAAGTACGTGGATAGAGTTGATTGTTGATTTTTTTCTCCTTTTTTTGGCACTAAAAACTTGTCTTGAAACTGTGTTCATAACAAAAAGAGGAAAAGAAACATTTGTCTGTGTTGGTACTGGAGTTCGCTTATTTATTTTTGGAATGCATTTGAGAAATTTTCTGGGCTATATCGATTAAAGTACAAAAGTGCCTTTGCTATTTTGTGAAGTGAATCAAAGGCAAAGGAAGCCTATCATGTGCTAACAGTAGAATTAGATGCTTTCATCAGCCTATTATGTGTGTTGAAGCAGGAAAATTTATTCATAAGTGATTACAAGAGAAACACATTATATGACTTGTAATTGGTTATTTGCTTTGTAGTGGAATCTTAATTATATAATGAAGCTATTTTCTATCATTCAAACAGAGGCAGCACTATTGGCTGCAGTTAGCGTTACCTGTATGTTATTAATCACTTAATTTCAACCCTTCATGATGTTAACTTGAGGCCTGAATATGTGTGTTTGACTTGTAGAAGGCATATCATGTAAGCTTTTGTGGTGGTTTGTTTTCATAATCCAGATCTAGTCCAAAAAAGAAAAATAACTTAATCCAGTTCCTGTAACATTCAGCTTAGCTCATTCTTTTCCTTATTTCATACATTCACATTGTTAATGTGCATTTGCTTGCAGGAGCCCTTTGTGAACATACCAGAAGATAGAATCCGCGAAGCTCTTAAAGTTATCCTAGGTACCAAAGTGTCTTATTGCATAATCTTCTCCTTATGTGTCTCCTCTTACCTGATATCGAAATTTCTTATATAGATGTAAGGAATCATCCGGTGCTTATTCACTGCAAACGTGGGAAGGTAAACAACTCGGTTATGTTATCATTGCTTTCATGCTATCTCAAGATTATGTTTAAAACTGAGTTTCACGCTCAAAGTATCAAATTTTGCAGCACCGAACAGGCTGTGTGGTCGGATGCTTGAGGAAATTGCAGCGTTGGTGCCTGACTTCGATATTCGATGAATATCAGCGTTTTGCTGCTGCCAAAACAAGGGTTTCTGATCTAAGGTTTATTGAGCTATTTGATGTAACTAGCATAAAGCATATACCAGCATCATTTACTTGCTGAAAAACAAACATCAGTGGAGGCCTGGATCAGTAGTTCGTTCCCCTGTGATACTATATTAAGTCCTCTATCATAGCAAAACCACTAGCATAGTAAAGAACTTCGAGAGTAGTTCCATTACGACGTCCCCTTTTTAATTTGATATCTGAAAATGCTATCTTATTCTTGTTTTTGAAGCATAGGTGTGTAGTGTAGGAGAGGCAAGTCGTAAGAAGAGGCCGTTGATGCCAAGAGCTTCATGAGTTGTATACCTATACAAGTGATATGCACCATGAGTCATAGCGATTGCTACTGTATCAGTATTTTTCCCCCCTTCTTACGGCAACATCCATATAAACTGTAACAGTCAAATGCATGTTAAGGTGGCGTGGTAGACTGAACAAGTTCTTCAACCAGCACAAGCTTTTTCAGACGAACTATAGTGCAAAATAGTTGATGAATTGCTGATCCTCTACCGGAAGCACTTCCATCTATATTTCACAACAATATGTATTAGAGCGCCACTAGGGAAATTTGCAACACGTGCTGCAAAACAGCACTAAGCTTCTTGTTGAGGATTGGTTTTGGAATCACTCATCGTCGGATCTCAAATAAATCAGTCTCATTAATAGCAGCATTCTCTCATCTAATCGTATGTACAAGTTTCTAACAGATATTATCCAAAAAAAAAACACGCACACAGAATAAATACATAACAAAACTCATAAAGCTGATACCAGACGTACTGGCCACATCTATCTGATTGATGCAACCAGTCATATAAAACGGTGTGATGAGTCACAACAAATACGACAGGTGAATCAACAGGAACGAGCCAATCAGAACACAACAGTCAACAGGGTCATCACAAGCAACAGCTCCAACAGGCATTTCTGAATCTCCACGCCCATGGCATGTGCCTGTGGAGCCTCCAACCCCAGAAAAACAGGTTCATTAAAGCAGGCAGTGAGATGTGGCCCTGTCCCGTGCTGCCTGATCAAACATTTGCTTCATTCCAAATCAACACACATACAAATCATTGCTCACAAAGTTAGGTGAGAGCAACAGGGAGAAAAAGGAGAAGAAAAAGGCTAAAATTGAAAGAAAAAACAAAGCAACGGTAAGAAAGGGCAAAAAAAAGAAAAGAAGAAGCTCTAGGACACTTCCTAAAATGCCGCATCCATGCTTCCATCTTGTTAATATACTAGTAAATACTGCCTACTGTTCACCTTCTCGCTGCAGAGAAACTGAGAACTCCTCGCTTCCTTGCTCGGTGTTCTTGTATGATCACTCCTAATCAAATAAATACTCGAGCGTTCTTACATAATTAGAGGCTCCACACATTTCGGGCTGTTCTTCAACTGCAGATTTGAAATAACAACATTAGTCACAAGAATCACTATATGGAAATAGACTAATGGACAAACAAAGGCAGCACCAACTTTGAAGTTGTCGTACAAATAATTCGTTACAACACAGGCAATGCACGTATAACAGCAATGGACTAGAACTAATATTGCTTTATGTCCAATCCAATCTATTTAACAAACTTTAATGGTAAAAATAATTGTTATGAGTGAGATTATTTGTTTCTATATACAAAATCACATAAAAAGAATGCTTCAGTAAGAAAAAGTTTCAGATGTTAAAGGGTATCAGTGAGTAAAATTCAATAGGTCAAGCAATTGTAACAAAAGAGATTATGAGAGCAGAACCATATATCCAACAGAAACAGGATAGACACAGTATACCTATAAAAAGTTATTTTGCTTGCAAACTATCTATTTTAGAACATATTAACAAATGAATGAGGTCTCCGAAGGAGAATATTTCGGGATCAGCATTTTTTTTTTGCATTCTCTAGCGTGTTCAGACGTGCCACTTCACGTGATATGTAGACAAGTAAACTGCTTAGACATTTTTAGTAGAATATTGACATCGACCATAAACATGAGCATATTAAACTATATTTGCCCATAGAAAAGAAAGGCGGTTGAATTTTCACTAGTTATGAACTATTGATGTTGATCCAGAAGCTGAACATAACGTAAAATACAACCTGGACTGAGTTCATATATAAGACAATTGTTATCACTCCTTGCCAATAAAGTTCACGCATTGACTTTTTCATAACATCACAGCAAATATTTGTTGTGGATGGTTGCGTGGAAGGGTTTATGCTCCCCGTGAGCTTAAGATTTATAGGGAGGTAGAGAAAGAATTCAGAGATAGAAGATAACTCAAACTCTTGCTTGCTTTTTTTCATGTTTCACGGCTCTCTTATATAGAGACCGGCCTAAACAATCCATCTAGAATCTCGCTAACAAACGACCTGCTAACAATGACGCCTAACTCAATCTTAACTAACTGAATCTCTAAACTGACTCGATCCTGAACTTGATTGGCAAGCAACTTTGACGACGCCCTACTCTTCACGCGTCGGTTTGGGCCTTCTAGAATAGTGGCGTCCCCACAACATATTCCAGTGACCATTAATAGTACATGGTTCATATTTATGTGACACCACACAGCAGGAAGTGTTTCTAGGCATAAAAAACTTGATACTGTAGTTTCTTTAATGATGAGTAATGCAAATATTTTGTTTCACTGCAACAAAATGCCTGATATGACGCCTACCCTATATTGCTATACCTGTCCTTATCAATATTTTTATTCGTTTCCCTCTTCTTTTAAACAACAAAATAATTTCTCTCCATCTATCCATTTTCCTCTAAAACTTCCCGATGTTCATGTTCTCTCTGAAGGCATACAAAATATCCACCGTATTTTCTCAAAAAAATAATCCTTTTATTCCCAATATCATAGTTATAATGCAGTTTAATTGTTAGAAGCCTGCCTAATTTTGTATGAGCACTAGCGCTTAACACGCTCATAAAAAAGCCATGCCAACCCACCCATAGCAAGTAATAAATTACAAGGCACTGGCATCACACAATAGAGGAATAATTGCAACGAGTGAATAGTCAGGAAAACAAGGTACAAGCAGCAACAATCATTCGTTCAGTCCTTCTATGATTAGTCACCGCCGCCACCTCTGAATACCACAGATCATTCTTAAAACACATCAGATTGTAACATGACAACCCTCCCTTGTAAGCTTACTCACATTAACTAAAAATTAACTGAAACTGGTGGCTTATCGAGCAATGTTGGTTGCAACTTTGGCAATTCAGAACAAACATACAAGAAATCAAAAGGCAAATATTACGAAAAGATGATCTTTACCCCAGTGTAGCAGATGGACTAGTTTTGCCATCCTATGGAGAGCAAGCTTTTGAGTCTGTTGCTGGATATCCTCTGCAAAGCCTTCTTTGCGCCGGACACCTCAGCATCAGCCAGCTTCTGCAGATGCTGGCAAGAACCAGCATCCACAAGCCGTCTTCTCGTTCCATTCCCACCACCCATGGCAAGTGCTAGAAAGATTGAAATTGGGTATTTTTTGTCAATCTCCTCATTCCGGGGATCAAGCATCTGCACTAGCCTTGTTACACTCTTTTCGTCCCTGATAAATCCTTTCCGGTTGGACTTCAAGGTGAGCAGAGCAAGCAGGGCACGACCGGCTGACTCCTGTACTGTTGCTGGCTTAGCAACCTCCATCATCTTAACCAGTGTACTGATGCACGGGGCCATGCACCGCTTGGTATCGTCGCTCACAGAAGGTGCAAGGTCAGCAACCATCTCAGCAGCCATTTGTTGCAACATGATGCTACCGCAGCGGCATATGAGGTCAGTAAGTTGTGCGAAGAAGAGTGGGGACGAACAGAGGGTTCTGGCGGCAGCAGGGACGGATGTAAGTGCATGGATAGCGCGCAATACAGAATCCTGGAGATCCTGATCAGAGGCGATATGCAGCGCTTGCAAAAGTGGCGGCAAGGCACCTGCTTGCACAATCTGGCTCTGTGTCTCGTGGTCTCCCATGGAAGCAAGCGACCAGAGGCAAAGAGCAGCACTCTTTTGCGTGCCAGCAGTTCCACAGGAAAGAAGATCAACAAGGACCGGTAAACCACCCTCCTCCACCAGTGCCGATCGGACATCGTCGATTGAAGCCACATTTTTTAGCGCCGCCACAGCAAGTGCCTGCACAGCTGGGGATCCGGAACCAGGGCGGCACGCATTAACCAAGATGGACACTCCTCCGTAGGCCGAAAGAGCCCAGGCGCTGCCAGGGTCGGCAGTGATTGCCACAATGGCCGCTGCAGCGCGTTCCCGCGTGCCTGGCGCCGAGCCGGAATCAAGCACACGCAGCAGAGGGCCGAGGCCGCCTTCGTCGAACACCACCCTCCGGGACGCGGCGCAGGAGGTGGCGAGGTGGGCCACAGCGGCGACCGCGCGGTCCCGTAGCGCTGAGTGTGACGACGCGTCGAGCAGGCGGAGCAGCGCGGCCACGTCCCCCTCGGTGGCGACGACCTGCGCGGCCTCCGCGGCCGGGTCGTCTCCGAGCAGGTCCAGCAGCGACGCGAGCGCCTTGAGCTTGAGGTCCAGCCCCCCGATCTGGAGCCTCGCGAAGGCGTCCCGGACGAACAGCGATTTGTCCGCGCGCGACGCCGCCGCCGCGGGCACCTGCAGGACGATGGCGTGGGGCGAGGGGCCCGCCGAGTCGACGGAGAGCAGTCCCGAGCGGAGGAGCAGCGAGAGGTCGTGGAGGAGGAGCGAGAGCGAGGAGGCCGCCATGTCGAGGTCGCTCTGGAGGCGGAGCCGGCCCCCGGGGAGCCCGGGGTCCTGGCACCGGGCCGAGAGCGCGTGGAGGGAGCGGAGCGCCGGGAGGACCGACGCCACCAGGTCGGCGAAGAGCGGGTGGGACGCGGCGGAGGCGGGCGCGGCGGCGAGCGAGGACTGAAGCGCGAGCAGCGTGCCGTGGAGCGCGCGCCACCGGGCGTGGAGCACCTTGACCGAGGCCGCCGCCAGCAGCAGCGGGGGCAGGAGCGCGTGCAGGATCTGCGCGAGCGCGTCCTCCGCGGCGGCCGGCGGCGGCGCTGGCGGCGGGGAGCGCGGCGGCGTCATGGCCGGCGCTGGCGGCGGGAGGCGTGAGGGAGGGAGGAGTGGGGAAAGCGAGGGAAAGAGCACATCACATGGGATGGGTGGGGGAACGGACGGACACGATTTGCTTCCCCGGGAAGGAAAGCTGTAAAGTGAGGGCGGGAGCTGGCCGTCGTGTCCGCCAAGCACGCGCCACGACGGCGCATGCCAGCATTCTGTGTCACTGACATTATGGACCAAACCTACTGGTCCCCTGTTGTCAGTGAATGCGTAGTGGACATGTAATGCGTGAATTTAGGGGGGTGGCTGAGGGCAGAGCTCGCTGATGGAGTGGAATCGAGGGGAGAAAGGCAGTGTGCTTGTCCTACTGTCCAGTGGAACCCACCACGGTAGGGTAGCAATGTCAATGGGCGGGTTGATGTTTGGGTTGGTGGATGCAGGATTATTCCGCGAAGGATACAGCTGTCTGAGGTGTGGGACCGGATGCCTGGGGCTCCACGCGGCGCAGAGGGTGCGCTTTTCTTTCAGCAGACTGCGCCAAATTACGGCATTCGGCAGCGGCAGGGTCGGAAAGACGGAAACCCGTGGGCCCATGTGTCTCCGTTTTCCACAACTGGTTGGCGTTGGGGCTACAACGGGACAGATGTTCGTTTGTTTCGGTTGAGTTTCGTGAGAAAGTGGTTTACACGCGGTTTCGGATTACTAGAGTATCGGGCAAGTTCAATAAAACCTGAATGCTTCATTACCATATTTGAGAAGTCTTCGTCAAAAAGGTTTAATTTTCATGAAGGTAAACTCTATGTTACAACCGCCGTGCGTTAGCGTGCTGGAATGGCAGGCGCACGAGCCGCCCGATGTTCCAGCACGCACGAGCCGCCCGATGTTCCAGCACGCACGAGCCGCCCGATGTTCCAGCACGCACGAGCCGCCCGATCTCCATCAGGCGGCGCCAGTCACACTACCGATTCCTCGTCACAAAACATTACGAGCACGTGGACCCCATCCGAGGAGGTGTCGTGTGAATATTCTCCCCGTTCATTTCGTCCAGCTCATTCTCTCTCTCTTCTTCTTCCTCTCTCTCTCTACCCGACGGCCACGCCGCCACGGCACGGTGGAGGAAGCCGGGGCGGGGCGGGCGCTGGGGGCGAGCGCGGCAGCGGAGGCCGGGGTCGCTGCTGGATGTGGCGAGCCCGGCGGCGGAGTCCAGGGCGATGCTGGGGGCAGAGAGCATGGCGACGGGTGCCGAAGCGGGCACGGCGGCAGCGGCCGATGTGAGCTCGGGCGGCCGACGTGGCGGTGAGCAGGGAGATAAGGACGCAGGCGAGAGCGTCCTGCAGCTTGTCGGGGTGCGAGCTGATCGTCGCCTCACTCCCCTTTGCTGCGCCGCCGCCACTCGCATCATTTCTAGCAAATCTCGCCCCATTAGGGTTTGCAGTCGCCGGCGATGAAGTCACCCACTCTCTTCTGGTATGCATTATTGACCTTGTCTATCAATCCTGACGGGTTAACAATGTTTGGGTCTCGATTTAAGTGTTTTCAGTAGTCGATTTGTGATTTCTAAGGTTTGGGGGTAGATCCACGACATGCAAGAGGGGGAAGAAGGATGCGGTTGTGCTGCTTTTTCCCACCATGCTCGAACCCTACACATGAATCCGAGGAAGGATTAGTTCCCTGTAGCTTTAGAACTCGTGTGAATGTGTGAGTGTACCCTGATTTGTGTCCCTGGGGATTTTGTTACGGGTGGCATAAAGACATTGATTTGCTCTGATTTGCGTTCAGTTTGCACTTCAAGAGCGGTAAGACACTTGGATTTTGTTGCATAACGATGAGAATTTTGTTTCCCAAACTTCAACTCTAGCCGCTCAGAGCTAATTCACTGCATAGTCCTCATGGATTCGTAATTAATTCGGTTTATGTGGATTAAGTTTCTGATTTCGAACTGATGATTGGTGAATCAAAATGTCTGTGAATTGCTTGCAGCAAAGTAGCTATATGCGATTACATCTACTCGCCATTAGGCTTCTTCATATATTTGCTGCATTTGTCATCGTGTGAATGATGAATCCAGCATACATGTCCTCTTATTTGCCGATTCTCCTTTAGTATGAATACTCAGATTTGGCTTATAAGGTTCGAACTTAATGGCCTTTTTTCTATGGCGATGCAGCGGTGGCTTGCGAGTTACGACTGCGCATGATCTCATCTCATTGGTGGATGAGATGCTCAACAAAAATTCTGGTGGAGGTGCGTTGAAGACATTTGTGGCTTTTGAGGGGCTGGAGCGTGGAGCCTTGCCCCCAGGTAACCATGTGGAACTCGTTCGCTTTTTGCAGAGCCTGTGTGGAATCCACCGACCCATTTGTTTACCCCATACTCTGAATTAGTTGTTTCTTATTTGCATTGTGGATCCTTTCATTCCAGTTGTTGAATATTTAAATGAGATCTCTAATTTTGTAACCATTTTTCATCACATACTCCTAATTAAGTTTCATATAATACTAAAGCATTTTTAAGTATTTTAACAGTGAATTTAATACTGAATGATAAGCATTTTTAGTGATCACTAAAAGAAAATGTAAGTAATCCACGATATAGCATATGAACATTTTGTGAATATCTTTCATTCTTTCTGTGTGTTATGGTGTTTTGAGTTACACAAATTCGTTTTTTCTGCCTTCAATCAATTAGTGCTAGTTGCTCGGAATTTGTTGGTCAATGACTTTTTTTGTGTGTGTGTGCAGCTGCCAGTGAAAGGATGGATTGAGTTGGATGAATGTGCGAGAAGATGCAAGGATTACAACATAGGAGGCTGACTACATGTGTTCAAGCATAGGAGGCTGACTTACAGTAGCTTAGTTCTACCACATTGTGCTGATTAGAGGTTGCTCTATTTCTTTTATTTTTTAAAAAAAGCATTTATATGTTATTTCGAACAGTATTTTTGCATGTAAGTGCTAGCAAGTCTGATACATGTTTAAGGCAACTTAACATCTCCCAGCATTCTTGGATTCATGCCTACAGCTGCTGGCTCGTCATCAGGTGGTGGCAAGTTCAAGTCTATCATTGTATTTTCAGCAAATTACCTGTTAAGCATTTCTTTAATTGTAATCAGGAATACATTATGCACACAAAAGTACTTGAATCCAAAAACTGAAATAGTTTATTAGCACACTATACATGACAGCAAAAAAAAAGGGCAAAAGTGCTGATTTTATAACTGAATCTGGTTCTTTTTCAGGTGGCAGACGAACCACAAATATTTTTTTTTTCTCGAAAAACGCAGGAGAACTGCGCCTCATTATATTAAGAAGAAACAAACCACAAGGATCATAGGTATTTCCAAGGTTCTCTCTCTCTCTCTCATGCTTCCATCTGCTATTAATTTTTATTGTTGTCTTCAGAAGACTTTTTCTGTCCAATATCCATTTGAGTCATAGCTGCTGGATGCAGAAGCCATGGCTTGTGCATGATAGCCCTGGTTATGGAATCTAGTGCACATAGGTCTGTTATTATAGTGTTGGTTCAATGCACTGATTCATGTATAACCTTCTTTCTCTGGATTGTGTTTGTTCTATATTTTTGCATATGTGGTTAGCTATTGTACATGCTGATCCTTGTGAAATTAGGCCTTTACAAAAGTTGAGCCCACTTGACAGCACCATGTTGAACTTTGTAACGTTATATGGATTATTTTTCCTGGCATTTTTGGGCATTTATGTAGGTATCTTTTTATACCACATATGGTACTTCTACACATGTATTAAAGCATTTTCTATCAGGAATACCTTTTACTGTAATTTTGGTGTTTTTTTTCTGTTGCTGTATGTACAGTCTTAAGTTATGACATGCAAATCAGTTTAATCAAACATATATTCATGCATAGGAGGCTGACTTACAGTAGCTTAGTTCTGCCACATTGTGCCCATCAGAGGTTGCTCTTTTTTCTTTTTTATAAAAAGCATTTATATATCATTTTCAAACAGCATTCTGCAGATAGATGCTAGCAGATCTAATACGGAGTATATGTTTAAGGCAACTTAACAACACCCATCATACTTGGATGCAGGTCTACAGCTGTTGCTTCTTCATCAGGTCGTGGCAAGTTCATGTCGACCATTGTGTTTTCAGCAAATTAATTACCTGTTAAGTGTTTCTTTAATTGTAATCATACATTATGCACACAAAAGTACTTTGATACAAAAACTGAAGCAGTTTATTGCATCCTGTACATGACGTCGAAAAAGGAAAAAAAAAGGCAACAATGCTGATTGTATAATTGAAATCTGGTTCTTTTTTAGGTGGGCAGACAAACCACAAACAGCAGAGGTATTTCCAGAGCACTTATGAAGGATGCAATGAACTGAACTGTGTTAAGCTGTGTAGCAAAGTTGTGTTGCAAGCCTAGCAAATCTGTGTCACATGTTAAATCTTTATCTACTTTGAATAGTATGTAAGCAAGTCTGTTAGCAGGGAGAACTATAGTGCTGCAAACCAAGTGCAATCCAAAGTGGCAAATCTGTGTTTAGATGTAGAACCAGAATCTATGTACTTGCAATCTGAGGTAAGGATGTTCTACTGTTTATGTTTCGAAGACAAATCAGTGGTGATTTGCTTAGCAAACTGCAAAACGATGAATTGTGCAAAGTTACCTGCAGCAGTCTATCTGAAATTTGAGCGAAGGTTCTGCTCGTAAAGCAGTTTTAAGTGGGACCCATTTGGTTTTTGCTTGCTCACACGCTCGCGCCTTCTAGCGACACGGCAACGACAGAATAAAGTGCCAGGAAAGGAAAACACGGTGCGCACGCGGGGCAGATTTTCTTTCCCGAAACAGGCGGCCGTGCGGAACGCTTATAGCACGGCGGCCGTGCGTTAGCGCAGTCCTTTTCATGAAAGTACGTACTGTACGATAGTTGTTGAAACAACGGTCGAAACACAAGATTTTCACATACTCCACCACAAGAAAAATGATAATCTTAGAAAAACTGGAAAAGGGAAGAAAGAAACCCAAGTTCCTGAGCTTGGTAGGGTGGTCCGGCCGCCAACCAGAGGCCCAAAAACCCGCGCGCGTGCATCGCATATTTTCTCCCGATTTCACTGCCCGCGGGAACTAATTCTCAATTCGTTTTTCCCTGGCCAGGCTCGCGTCGGTGTTTTCGCCTCACCAAGGCATGCATTTTGGGTTTTGGCTTGCAGCAGGCCGCTCACCTCTCTCACCGCGTCCACTCCCGCTTCGGTCTAACGACTTGGTGAGGGTTCTTCCTCTTCGCGCCGGCGACTTGGGAGCTGCTTCCTCTTTGCCGCGCATTCACTACCGACTTCTTCCTCTGCTTTGCATCGACCGCCGGAGTCTGCTTCCACTAGGGCTGCAAATAGGTGCCCCTTAGGTTGACCTCTAACCCTCTTTAGTTCAACCAAATGAAATCTAGTTTCATTTGGTTGAACTAAAAAGGGTCAGGGACGACCCTAAAGGGAACCAATTGTCACCCCTAGCTTCCACTACACTTCTGCTACTTCATTTTCGCATGTGTCATAATAATGGATCAAACAGATATAGCGCGAACAAAAAGCTTGTAAACTGGAACCAAATACCAACAGGGAGAAACTTGAGCCCTTCACCACGCATATCACAATGGCACAATGCAAATGTACACATACTTTAACATATCAACATAAATGTAGAAGAGAAAGCATTCTCAAACGAAATTTCACATATGCGGAAGTACTGGCTTACAGCTATGTCCCTGAAATAACATCCGTAAACCATAGTAAAATGTCACTAGCTTATCCTACTGTCTCAAGTTCCCAACATCTCTATAACCTGGACGCTGTACCAATAGAACTACTAACCATCACCCAAAAAACCCAGCTGCTTTCCAGCCGACCTAGAGAGGTAAGAGGATATCAACCGATGAAACGGTAACAAATGATCTGTGAGGTTTCTTCACAAAAAGTCACCCTGCTGAGTTAGCCCTGCTGCACGAAAGATCAACCAACCACCTCAACAGAAGAACATGGAACTGCACACTCCAGAATGTAGCCGCGGCAGTTCTGGGATTGCTGTTGACGTTGAGGAATGGACACCACTTCCAGATGAGGTCTCGGCAAACTCTTCGAATTTCATGAACTGGCCCATCTGGGCTGCTGCGAGGTGGGCATAACAGATAGGTGCCACTGAAGAAGGAAACACAGCATTGATCAAACAGTGCATTAGTACTTTCAGATACAGCAGTAAACAAACTGTGATGAAGTCTATCAACGTACCAACAGAAATTGCAGTGGTGCTCCTCTGGTACCTGCACAACCACAAAAAATGGTATCGTCAACTGTAGCACATTCAAGTTGACATTAGGGGGAAAAAACATTCACAGATGTGCTTACACATATGAAAGTGAAAGAACTAGCTTCTGGAGGTCATCTGCTGAGAACCCAATCTCATCAAGCAAGACATGGTAGTGGGTGGGCCTCGAGGTACCCTAAAGAGCATATTTTAGGATGGAAAGTTTCAAACATGTTGGAAAATTGCAGTTGAATGATTCAAGCTAACAACTCCCTCTGGAACATTTTTATTGATGTGAAGACAACATAATTAGTGCAAAATTGCAATAACAATCTTGTCTTAAGTAAAAAAAAAGTCCAGAGTAATAAACATCGCCCATCAAACTCCAAATGTGTGTCAGGAGAGCTTACAATTGGTCCAGCATGAGCACACATGTAGAAATCATATTGTCTTGGATGAACAATACCGGTGTCAACAACAGTCCCTATTTACAAAGAATGCAAGTTGCTCAAGCTGTATAAGGCAACCTTTAGCAGTATTAAGCAGGACAAGATTACCTACCAGGTGGAACATTATCTGGTGAATCAGCTTGGAAGAGTTTTGTATGGTGATTCTTTTGAGCAACGATCACTGTGACCTTTGGAAGGTTACCCTGTCCCATATGCTGATAAGCCTGTATTTGTCAAACCCATGTTAAAACAGACAGATTCAAGAAAGCCAAAGGAGAAAAAACAGACAGAATCTAGGCGCAACCTTCATGATCTGATTAAGCTCAACATTCAGTACTTGGTTAAATTGAGACTCGCTAACACCATCCCTGGATTCATAGATCACATAAATAGAAAGGGTAAGAAATCATAAGATAGGAAACTGGCAACACAATGGAAACTGAAGGCTGGCTGCTGAAACACTCAAAATAAATGCATTTCAAAATTTTCAAGCAAAGTCAATTGTGAGCTATAAACTATCACTTTGACCTTTCACATAGATTGAAGAGTTCAAACTTCAATAAAAACAGTCAATTTCAACATAACTGTGTGAAACTGCTTTTTTTTAAGAGAATCCACATAAATATTAAAAGACATAATCATTATTACAAGTAATTGACCTTTTCTTTGTCTTAGATTGACGAAGCTTTGACAGCCAAATTTCTCTTTCATCATATTATTAATTAATAAAAACAAATTAGCATGGCAAGATAAACTAATGACAATCCAAGAAAGCAATCATTAGACTTGGAGAAAAAGTGCACAACACCTTCTATGCATCTTAACAACCATTAAACTATGTGAAAAAGATCATAAGATTAACTGAGAATAATAGATAAAACAATACACACCGGAAGATGATTATTTGTGAAGGCTTCCTTGATTGACTGGTTTTGTAGAAGTCTAGTAGAAGCTCCCTGCAACGCAATGCAAACAGTGAAGAAAAAAAAAAGTAATGATGCACTGAACTCTATATGTAGTTACAAATAATAACAGAATAAGACCTCTTCCTGCGGTACAACTAGAAGAACATCAAGCGTAGCTGAATAACAACAAAGATAACTGAAGATATTAACTTGAATCACCTTATTATGCCATCATCATTCATATCATCCAGTGGCTTGAATAGAGAATCAATCATCTCTACCTTTGGAGACTGGGTCCGAACAGATGCTCTGTACCGCGATATAAGTGGCCAATGTCTGGAACCGACAACCTGGTATGAAGCAAGCAACACTGAAAATAAATATAAAACCAGCAAATTGTAAATAAGAAAAGGAAATTGACAAGTTGTTAAACTACTAGTAGATTTTCAAAATTGAACACTCCAGAAATTCATGGACGCTCATCTACAAATGGTGCAAAGTATGGAGCTAGCTATTCATCTAACACAAGGAATAGGAGAACAAATCTTCATTCGATGTAAGTAACACAAGAGAACAAGACAAACCGCTGCAATTGATGGTATGTCTGCTCGGCCAGGAGAACCATGCGAAACATCCATTCCAAGAATCATTGTGGGTGTCTGAGTCACAATTGGAATCATCTGGCGATGTTCCAATGACAGTTTCGAGTTCATTCCCCCAAGCTAGTCAACAGGAGGAGGAAAAAATCATTTTAGTAACAAAATAAGTTCATGCTCATAAGAGGGTTTGGTAAAATAATCAAAGACAGAGCCACATAATCAGATAAAGAGATGAAATATGCACCTTAGCATTGATTTTTAAAAGAACATTGGTGAAATATTGATCATTCATCTTAGGACTGGGAGCAATGCATTGAGTGACAATACCCATTTCATGAAGATTTTTCTTCTTCCATGGCCCTTCAAAACAATTATAGAAGTTTAGTTCCATAAAAAGAAGTCTATGGTGGCATAGAAAGGACTGCATCGTATATTACCATAAATATCACAATTCTTCCTCTCTGGTAAAACACACAGCAAAAAATCAGGAGGGCCAGGAAGGTTTGCTTTGACTTTTTCGAACATCCTTTCAACCCTTTCAACAGGTGAACATCTCCTGGCTTGATGATCCTCATCCACCAGGGTGAAAGGACGATCAATAAACTATGAAAAAATTAACGAACAACTTGCATGGTCAACTCATATGATTACAAGGGACACAATATGTTCAATTTGAATGAGAAGTAAACCATATCATACGACATACAATGCCTTTGCTTCGTCCACAGTTTATCAAATCTCTTGAGATCCGGCTCATGTCACAACGCGCAGAGAAATTAACAATTGCCCAACGCTCAATCTTAACAGGATCGAAAAGCGTCTGCAAAAGTGGCAGGATTAATGAACGCTAAGGACAAATGTTGCATCTAAAATGGGAATGCGAGTAGCCAGGTAATAACCTTGTTGTTGTAGTTCCACCTGCCCCTGCTTGGAATGCAGTCTTCACTATTTCCCACAACCAGCTGAATACCATGGCAAAAATTAGAAAACATGACCTTGCACGAAAATGGCAGAATGGGGAGAAAAAGGCTAACCGTTGGTGCAGAGAGGACACGGCCATCAACACGAGTCAGTTGTTTCTCAATTTCAATACCACAAGAAGATAATATTGGATCATCATCGTATCTATTACTTTTTACAGCCTATAAATTATAGCTCAGTAAGTCCATGGTAAAGAAAAACAGGGAAGCGGTGATAGCATTAAATGAATTCAGTAACCCACATCTGTAACAACTCGCATCCGTTCCTGCGGTTTCTGCCGTGACTTCTCAACCAAAGTTGCCCTTTGTTGAGAAGACAGTGCCTTAGTATAACGTTGAAGTGATACCATATGGCTTAGCTGCAAAACAGGAGGAATATAATCACATGAACACCAAGTTAAGTCAGAAACTAAGATAACTGTACAATGGTATAGACTGAAAGGCGCACAAGAGGGCAACCTCAATTGGCAGATAATTAGGGCGATTTGGTTTTCCCACATCAAGGCATGGCAGATAAGGCATCGTCAGTTCGACCTGCTTGGATTTAAAATATTCCTGAACAGTAATATCCACAGTCTGAAGTTCACTGCTTCCATTCCGAACTTTCATCGGGAATCTGTGCATTATTATAGAATCAGCATCATCAGAAAAATGGACTGGTAAGCAAACACAATGCAAGAATAGAGCCCTACGTCTGTTTAGAGCATGGTAGATCACTAAGACCAATGATCTTGAACTCCATGTTATTGTGCTTGGCTCTAACTCTCAGGTTTCTCAACATTTTCTTTGCCTGTATTATATACAGGTAGAAGTTTGTAAAAGAATGTTAAGTTTGCTTCTTAGGAAAAATAAAAATGCTGGGATCACAGGTAGGGTTATATTCAGTTCATGTACCCTAGGCCAGTCGATATCTCTGATGTCATTGACTTTTTGATTTTTGAGGAGGAAATCAATAACTGGTCCAGGAGTCACAATCATAGTGGTTGAAACATCTGCATAAAAAGAAAATAATATAAACACTGGCAATTCGAATCAAAATTCAAGTATATGCACTAAAATGCATACCCATGTTTAAAGATAGACCACCAACTGTAGTCCGGAAACTAGAGTGGAGTCCACGACATCCACTAACGCCACCAGTTAAATCAACAAGGTTTCGGTTGTCATCACTGAAAAATGATTGTCTAACAAGTAGACAACCTCTGTGCAGAACAATCAACAGTTACGAGGTGACATCAAATAATAAGTAGAAGCAATACGAAGTTCTTGAAGTAACATAACAAAAGAGCATACCTCTTAGCCTGCTGTTGCCTTAAAACAATGTCAAGGACTCTCAGAGCATCCTGAGCATGTTCTGACTCACTTCCTCTAAGTGCCAAAGCAACTGACTTTAGAGGAATCTTTGCTGCATAACTTATGGTCACTACAAATTTTTTGGGAAGATGTGATCGCTTTACTCGCTTTTTATCAGCTTGACTAGGGCTTTCGTGTCCATGACTTCCACCAGCAGACCTGAAGAAGAAGAATTGATGAACTTTAGTTACGCATGCATGCAAGTTGCTCCGACTAGTCATATATGTATTACATCAGGACAAACTAATTAAACTAATTACCATGTCCTAAGATTATACATACATGAATGGAAGGAATACTGTTAAGAGTCACTTCATCACAGTAACAACACATTATCTGAAACTTATAAAGAGGTATTATCTCTGTTGAGGCTGACATTATTTTTCAGATTAGTGATAGAACACATATAAACCTTCCTCAACACAAGAATCATTTGCAGTTCCATACACATTCCATTTTTTTTTTTGTAATAATAGTATCTCAATGTACAAAACAGAATGAACCAAAAACTACTCCTATAATCTCTCATCTTTATTGCAACACCAATGTGTTACGGCCCAGATGGCCGAAGCTATAAATTGGTAGTCTATTTTGTAATAGGGGAAAGGTTTAGTCAATTACAATAGTGGTGTAGGCCAGGGGCGTCGATTTTCATAGGTTCTCCCTCCTTCCCTCCCTCTCGTGTTTAAGCCACCTTTCTCGTCCCAGTACTCCTACCATCTACGCCAACAGCCCAGAGGATACGTGTACACAACACAATGTTTTTGCATTAAAATAACAGAATAAAAAAAATCCTAGTTCCAATGGTACAAAACGAGGGTACTAGCTGAGATGCCAGTTGACAAGGAGAAAAACACAAAAAGCCACAAGTTCAATGCCATGGTAACTTGTAACAATGTACGAAAAGCATGCATATAACTATCTGCTCCCAAATAAAAAGTTTGAGCGAAATAAAATTTTCAAATTGAGAATGACTGAGCTTGGACCAAATTAGGCACATGTTACCCTGAAGATGTTTCCTCCAAGATAACAGTAAACTCAAAGTTATTCTGTGGAAGAGGCCCCACAGTAAATAGACATTTCTCTCCATCATATGCAAAGTCCTTCCCATCAAGCTCAGGACCATATGTCTGCAACAATTTATCAATGACCTTTCGGCCAATTCCCTTGCCATCAACCACCTTATCATCATCCTCAGATTTGATGGAGACCTACAAATGCAATGAAATGTAGTTTCAGAATAAAACAAACAAGCGAGGAATAATATGAAGAATTTCAGAATTGTTCATTACACTGTATTGGTAGAAAACAGAATCAACTCCTCTAAGCTTCACTGCAAAGTGGTTTGAAAGCAACCGAATGGGCTTTCCTTCACGGCCAACGCTAGGGCGTGCAATTGGTATGCGTTTCATGGTGTCATCATTATGCACTTGGACAGCTCCACTCGTCTTAGCCGCCATACTGTCAGTCATTCAAATAATAAGTTGCTGAGTGTAAGCAGGGGGAAAAAAAAGAGATGCATAGATCAGTTTCCTTTGGATTATTGTGAAAGTAGGTATGTTCACACAAACAGGTCAACAAAGAAGGCAAAATGATTGTATCAGAATTGGCCTGCAGACAGAAACAACAGATACCAATAGAAGAATCTACATATGTATAATCTTCACAAAGATTAGTGAAGTTTGTTTAAAAGCAGGTCTGCATGTCAAAATACACTGTTTAACAAACGTTGCATCACTCATTTAAAGCTTTGCCATAAATCTTGCAGATGGAGACTTTCTCTGAATCAAAATATGCAACTAAGTACCTTCAGAAAACATAAATGTGTACTTGAATGTAAAGCCTTAAAATCTTACTAGTATTAGATCAGTTGATTAAATGCATGGTTATGGCTTCTACAGGAAGACATTTCACTGGAATATCCAAATGTAGCAACAAACAGATGCACTCCGAGTGCATTTCATATGCTAACAAATGCTGTAATAATACTCTCTACACATAACATGCAATATTAATCAACAGGCCTCTTGATTCCTACCAAATTTTTAGGGAAATACAAAAAAAAAAAACACAAGGGACCATATGAACTTTTTTACACCATGTTACAAGTGACGGAAAAAATGGAGGAACGCACATCTGCAAAGAATCAAATTATAGGGAACCCAAAATAAAGCACAAGATCTCTGTTCCAATATTGTTTCATCATTGCCTGTACGCTGTTTTGAACTTCAGAATAGGTACAAGCAAAGAGGCATTAGGCCATAGCGTACAAAAAAGCACAAGAATAAGAATCTAACAGTCTCCGTCCACCTCAAATCCAGAAAGACAGATTATGAAATCACAACTCAAAAAAGATTCTCACAACACAGGGCAGCAGTATATTACGGTACACGCCATACACTCAAAAGAAGACGGTTCCCTGTCCCCGAACAGAGATGGAAGAGGTACCACTTCTCATGATAAATATCATAACAAATTGCAATCCAGGGAACAGAATCTGTGAGCTCGGCTACAAGAGCAGAGATGAAAAGAAAATCAGCGACAAATTAAAGCCTCCAAGCAATGCTAAATGGGGCAAAATGGAAGCAGGAACCGAACAAACACAATGACTTCAAAATCCAGAAAGAAACTGATCAATTCGGTCATGGAATCACAACCAACGTGCAAATAAAAATCGAAATCCACAACGCAAAATGTTTAACAAACTACTTACAGAGCAGCAATGAACCGGTACCAAACTAGCAATTCCGATTTCCAACTCGAGAACCCGCCCAGCAAAACTGCAATCAGAGTTTTTCATCCGCCAATGTACGAAACCCCAAAGCCGTAGGAGATGTGCTCGCACGCCCAAATTTAATCGAAGAAACCAAGCGATTACGAACAAAACCGAAGCCCAACCGAGCTGGTACAACACGAAATTAGTGCGCGTCCGTACGACCAAGCAAGCAGGTCAATCCCGAAACAAAAGCCAAACAACCAAACCGAAGCAATTCAACAAAACACCACTGATTCGAACAACCCAAACCAACAAAGCGATTGGAGTTCATTGGCCTTCGTATCAGCAGATTGGACCGACACATTCGGAGAACTCGGCCACAAATCACAGATTGCAAGCACGAAAACCTCGCTACCACCAAATCGAATAGGAGCATGCGAACATGAGCCGGGAAGACACAAACGGATCGAACCGGCGCACGCGCGGCAACTCGCCCCCAAACAAACGATTCCAGCAACAGGGGAGAGATTGGATTCGCCACGAGCAGCACCAGAACGCCGCCTTCGAGGTCACGCACCAATCCCCCGCCGAAACCTGCCAAATCCACGAACAACCGAAGCCCCACACAACCCGCATTGCTCAGAATCTAAAACCCACAAAACCCCGAACAAAACGCGCCGCAAAACCCACACACCAAGCAGAATGAGAGCCACGGCGCGCCACGCGAGGAAGACGAGCGGGTTCGAACTCACCTTCGAGAAGCCACCGGAAGAGGGAGACGCCTCTCCCGCTCCCGCTCCACCCCTCCCTCTCTCTCTCCCTCTCTCCCTCTCTCTCTCTCTTCCCCTTCCCTCCCTCGCGTCTGCGCCGCTAGAGAGAGATGGAGGGAACGGCAAAAAAGAAGGAAAGCGGAGGGGTCGAGGCGGAGAGGGTGGTGGGGTCCGGGTTAATGTGGCCCAGGTGCGTCAGGTGTGCTTCGGTTGCGATGTGGGGCCCGCGTCCTGGCGACTTCTCCTCCCCGATCTCCTCCTACGCGCTGATATCATCCGTCGGATACATTATGGACTGATGATATTGATCCAGTATGAGGAGCGTGATTCGCACCATGGTTTTGTGTCGAAGGAGGTGCGTGTGGACTTCCGTGCGTGATGGCTGGGAGGCGCACGCGTGTTGCGAACTGGCAGAAGGGGACACGTGGCGTAGTTGGGTTGGGTGGTGTTGCGTGGTGCGTGTTCGAGGGCCTAGGATCGCCGGGTGATGCGTGGGTTTTGGCAGCCGCGGGGGGTTTTGGGGAGGGATCGCCGGCGTGATGTCATGTCATCCGATGGAGGCGGGCGTTCCTGGGCGTGTTGGGCGTTTAAGAGGTTAAAATTTAGAGGGTCTAAATAAAAAGAATCTTATCTTAAATAAATTTTAATTACAAAACTAACTGCAGAACCTCCCTCTAAATCGCGAGACGAATTTAACGAGGGTAGTTAAGCCATGATTAGACGATATTTACTGTAGCATCACTGTAGCCAAACATAGATTAATTAGGCTCATTAGATTCGTCTCGTAAAGATGTACCTATCTGTAAAAAGGTTTTATCATTAAACTTTATTTAATACTCTTAAATAATAAAATTCTCTTTAGAGCTAAAATTTAGAGGCTCTAAACCGCTCTGCCGAACGCGCCCCTTGTCCTCCAACGACTTTGTTACCAGGTTAGTTGCTTTTTCTTTCTCTCTTGTTTTTGGTGTGTCAATTTTATTGCAACAAATTTTTTTGCGACAAAATTTTATTGCAACAATTAAGTGCAGCATGATTTTGAATTGGGTCAGTGCTATTCAGAGTTCAGACTCTTTGGAAAAAAAAAGTTCAAACTCTTAGTAGGCCTAAAATTGAATTTGTGGCGGTTCAAAAAATAATTGAGTTCTGCCTGTTCAAAAAAAGTTGAGTTTGTGTGTACGCATCTTGGTGCTCTTATTCCAAATAAGTTCAATCTCAGTGCAATCCAATAAGTTAATGTGAACTTCTTTTTCCATGCTAACAAGCTCCGTTGTTTTGTTGGATCGATAAATTGTTTACCATGAAATGATACAACAACACCATGAACATAAATTCTTTATGTGCATCATGGTACTGCTAGCATTGTAGGGGTAGTCAACCCCTTTAACGTGGAGTATGCAGCCACCAACTAAGGAAAGTTGAGTTGTAACGACATCCTTTTGGAAGGGAGTGTTGCTCTAACAAGAAAAATGATCTTATAAATTGTTGATATAATTGTATTAGTTTATTAGAGCAAGTCCAACGCATCGGCGTGTAGCGGATACATGTCAGAAATTTACGCGTGGAGTGGAGAGAGATTAGAAAGATTCTCTCTTTGGCGCGACTACGAGGGCCTGACGCATCGCCCTTTACGAGCCTGCGATGAGCCAAGCAAGACGCTTACGCACGCGGTTTGTGGGGTCACCAAACTCTTGGCCATCAGAAGGGATAAAGATTGGGCATGCAAGGGGTTCCATGATATTGTTTATTGATCAGTGCACCAGCCAATGTACCGCCAATGATTGTATGAACAGGTTGTAATTGTTCGGCTTGAAGCCAAAAGGTTGGCGCGAATATTGGCCTTGCTCTTATGTAACCAGCCAATTTCATTTAGTCAAGGAGAAGAGTCGTACGATCTCTCAATCGGATGGGTATACAACTTTCTTTAACCTCTGAGTGAAGCCTTTTCCACACGACTCTCTTATGCACAACAAACGTAGTCCACTCTCCAGCCTCCCTATCCGCCAGCTAATTCACCACCGCGGGTCAGCCTCCACCGCCCACGTCTAGAAAACATCTTCTATGTTTGGTGACGGTGGATAAAAGCCTTAAACCTTAACAAGCGCAATGAAAACCCAACGACGCCAATCCGATGACTCGGTGGAGGAAAGAAGTTATTCACATGATCAACAGAAAGGATATTTAATTTCAGTCAGTCAACGCATATGTTTTATAGTTTTGCGGTGCATTCAAAGTTTGCTTTCATTTAATGTCTAGTTGTAAGGCGGGTTGGCATATGAATCTATTAGGCGGTTATTTGCAAAATTTCAAGTATGGACTTGTTGCCAATCCACTTTTTTGTGACTACCCTCTACTTATTCAAACCGGATGATAACTAAATTTTGACCTTGGAACATTGATGTGTGCTACTCATGTATTCGAATGTTGCCACAAAAGACTCAAACCAGTAAAACTTTGGATCCGTTGTCTTTTTTACATCTCATTAATCATTGACCAGCCTTGGACTGGACTAGCTACCTCACTGTTCCTTCTTATCCAAGAAACCAGCTTCGTTATGCTGGAGCAGAGGAGCAATCCAGGCAGAATGGCAGATCCATCCATAGAAGCAAGTTAAAAGGGCAGAGTTGCTTTTGGCGCTCAGCAGCTCTGCACTATCTGGTTCCCCTCTTCTTGTGAAGCTGAAGCGCGCAGCGTAGGTGCAGCCGAAAGCTGGAAGGCTTTGAAGCAAAACAAGTGGCTTCAGTGCCTTAATTTTCACAACAACTGGCCGCTTGGTTAGGACGTGTTGCTTACTGGTATCTGTCATTCAGCCGTCAATTTTTTTGGACCTGTGAGAACAAAAGGTCCACTCTTCATTTCACTCTCCCTGAATAGTGTTGAACGCCAAATCGATCAATCAGTAATTCAGTACAAAAGCGAAACCAAATAAGCTGCTTTCCATATTTATTTCAACACATACCCATATGGACGTGCAGCACGAGCACCCAGATCTGCACTCTCAAGACGGTGAAAAGGCATGCCAAGTTCTGGAGACACATGAGATGCTTGCTATTTTGAGTGTGTCATGCGAGGCTCGCCGAGAGCGCCAGCCAGAGTCGTGCATCCCCCTGCCTATTCCCTGTAGAACCCGACAACTACAGCACCAGAGCGGTCACAAGAAGCCCACAATCACAACGATCGAAATGGCTGGTTGCTTTGCCTCTACAGGTCAGAAACAATGCACTCGGGAGGAGTTCATGGATAGGTATCAGGGAAAGATGCGTCGACCTGCCTACTCTTTGCCGTATAGTTACAGCATCTATAGCAGAATACCTAAAGTGGAAATCAAAACCTAAAAACTGTCAAAACAGTCAAAAAACTGCTCCAGCAGTATACCTAAATGGATCCAAAACCTAAATCTTTTTTATGTCCACTTAAATTTCTCTCTCCAAAACTCATACTGAGCAGGTCCGTTTTATTTGAACGCTGCTACAGGTCCGACTGGAGTGTCCGACTCCAGTCCGACTCTAAGCATTATCAAATCAGTGCCATGAAATCAAGAAGTCACACGTTCACTTGGCCGTGGATTAAGTTAGTCGGACAGGAGTCGATCAATTTGGATGTGCCGTCCAGCTTTGCTTGATACAACGATTCCTCACCCAGTCACCCCACGCTTCCTTTTTGAAACATACTAATTATACATTTCTTCGTATATATACATTACTGTTTCAGAGACTACAAAAGCCCAATATCAGAATCCACAAGAAGGCAACAACAAACCGTACAAACATATACACTAAACACATCAAGGAAAGAACATTGTCAGAATAATTACTCTATATTCTCCATTCAACATCAGATTCCACACTTAAGTAAGTCGAGCCTAGTATAGGAGAGAGCTTCCCTCCTTGAACAGCACGAAGATGCTGCTACCATCGCCCCGGGAGATCCTGAGCTCTTCATCGAGGTAGGTTGTGAGCAACCACGATTCGGCATTGTTGGTCCGAATCGGTATCTTCAGTGGAGGCTGACCAGAGATGGTCTTTGCAACCGAGGAGGCTGCATTCTCAATCGAAGTGAATACACCTTTCAGCGGGCTCAGGTCGATGTTCTGTCCGAAGAGCTCAAACTGCTCTGGTAGCACAATGGAGTCTGTCAACTGAGGTGTGCCGATAACGCCTTCATCAAATTTGATCTGGAAATACCGTGTTAATTTATCAGTGCCATTTGGTAAATTACAACTCAAAGGCTGTGTGCATAAGAACCGCAAGCAAGTTCAGGAAGGTGATCATATGCAACACAGATAAACTTAATTTAACATATTTTCCCCCAAAACAGGTCAATTCAGCCTATTATTATTTTAAGTGGACATACTGATGGCATCATAATGAGTTTAGTTGCCCTATGGACCTGTTTCATTTCATCAATCCTGTACAGAGGAAGTTTCACATCTTCAACCAGTTTAAGTTGTTTGCCGACATTACATAGCCCCAGTAAGGTACTAGAAATGGCTCTCTTTTTTTTTTTTGATACTTGAAATGGCTCTCATTAGTCATTAAAGCAGGATATGCTTCTCTACATGCATACTCTATCAGCTGTCATGAATTAGTGAGTGTTAACAGACAACAATAAAGAACTTGCCACAACTAGTTTCAATGAGATAAAAAATAAATAACATCTGAGGTACATAACAAACAGAAAGTCAAACAGTATGTCCCTAGAAAGCTGTTATGTTACTTAAGAACAATTTCGTATTCAGAAGCTCAATCCTTCATGAGAACCAATGTTTCATTTGTAGTTTTATTTTTAGCCCGGGCAATTTTGGAAAAACCATAGAAGCTATAACATCATTGCACGCAAGTGTATGAGATAGTTATAGAAAAAAAAATAGTCAAGAACCCGAGAACATCACCTGTACACGCTTGGGGCTCCTAACTTCAAATTTAGCATTGGTAGAAACTGAAGTTGTAGCCAAAGGTCCTGAAAACTTAATGCAGTTTTGCACTGTGAAGTTTTCGGAATCAATAGTCTGAGATATTTCCTCCACCTTTACAAGCTCCGGCAGCCTCCCAAATCCCAATAGAGGGAACAGTTGAGAAAATGATGTGTACCTGAAATCACATAATGTTATTAGATTCTGCTGCACAGCTATTTAAAAAGAGTTTAAAATTCAATGGACTTTCTCAGAATTCCAATTGGTTGGTTTCATAAATCAGAAAAATGTTAGACATGATGCTGAGAGCAGAGCATGTGCAGTGATCAAATCACTGAAGCAACCTGAGTTGCTGCATTCTCCATCATGTGATAGCAACAGCCAACAGACCGTTGTTGTTTTTTGTGAGTATTATTTTTCATATAAGTCATCTGTTTTTCCATGTTCTCACAGTTGGATTCGGTGATTTCATTTATCCTTGTTTAAACTTTTTTTTTCGCGAGTATATCCTTGTTTAAACTTATAAAGATTAGGACCAGCAAAATGGTTGTCCATGGTATCACTCTAATTACTCAACTAGCAAAATGGCAATGTATATGGGTGCCATGGCACCCCGAAAAGAAAATAGAAGCAACAGATAGCCAATGGTGCACAAGTGGGAATCCAGGTTCTGCACCCACTGAATAAGACATAATCCGTGGACCTTGATGGACGACTGGGCAAGTGCTAAGTGTGTTCTGTAAACTCATTACCTAGAGAATTAGCTCCAGTAAGCACAGGAGTGAAATTAATTGCTGAGCCATACAATTTTTTATTAGTAACAAGAGTAACAAGTTATCTGAAGCTAGCTGTTTGAGTCAGTGGACCAAAAGATCAAGCAGGTCCTGAACCTGAATTGCGTCATGGTTTACTAAAAAAATAAATATGGAAACATTACACCGAATGATTGCGTTATATAGCCCTTTAGCAAAAGCAATTTAACAACATACTCATCAAATTACGCAAATTGCATCAATAATTGTCAACAGAAAGGAAAAAAACTGACGCCAAAAAGAACACAGCAGCAGCTTCTCCTTCAGAGCATGCAAGTTTTCAGGTTCGATTCATGTGATTCAACGTCTTGCAAATTCTAGCGCCCTATAGCAGCACTTATTCAGAACACAAGAGATGATTCATCTCCATGAACAAGAAACAGCTCGAGAAATGAAGAGAGGACGGCTGCTTACGCGAGGATCCACTTTCCATTGAGGAGGGTGAGCGCCTCGGTGGGCGCCGGCGTGGGGTTGCGCGCCTCGAGCTGCGTGATGAGCTCGACCACCTCGGCCCGGGTCTCGCTGGACGCACGCAGGCCGCGCTCCGTCCCGTACAGCGCCTCCTTGAGCTTGGCCTTGAGCTCCGCTACCTCGCTCGCCACCGGCGCCTCAGGAGCGGGCGCCTCGGCCACCGCCGCCGCCGTGGAGGCAGCGCCGCCCTGGTCCGCCGCCGGCTCAGCAGACTCCTTCCCCCACTCGTCCTCGGGGTCCCCGCCCGCCGCCGCCGCCGCCCGCGCCGCGACACGCCGCGCGGCGCGCAGCGCAGGGAAACGCGAACGCGGGGTCCACGCGAGCGCGGGAGGCGCGCCGGCGCAGAGGGCTGCCGGCGCCCCCGGCGTCGGCGACGGCGCGCGGAGGGTCAGGGCGTTGAGGGACGCGGCTGCAGCCATGACGCGAGCTTTGGCTTCTAGTGATGTGCTTGTGCTCTGCTGCTTCGCCTTCCTGTGCTATGCTTCCCCTTTCTCGTGCTGTGTTTCTTGCGAGAGTAGGTGACTGGCAAGTTGGGCTCGTCCACTTCTACTTCTTCTAGAACGGGAGAGGGAGGACGAGGAGACGTGTCGGGATGGTGCAGGACGTTGAGGGTGCGGCCAGCGACGAGCACCGGCCGATCGCGCTGACTGGTGCAAACTGGCGGCCGCGTAGGTGCCCGGCATGGGAGAATGGGGACCTGGAAAATACTCGCATATCGTTTCTGAATAAAAACGAAGACATATTTTTCTGGGCATGGATGGGTTCCAGAAGTTTCTCCATTCAGGTCTGTTTTTTTGTCCTTTTCCCCATTTGAGAAGTGATTTTGAGCTTGAACTAAATCAATTTTCAAAAGTTAACCAAACCGAAAAAATACATAGGGCCCGCCTTAGTACAATTGCAGTTTTCACAATCAGTGATTCAGTGATGACCGTATGACTGGTACGAGCACTCATGTCTTTAGAGCATCTCTAACATATGACTCGAAACGAATTGATATACCTAAAAGCTGCCAGAAAGTCTAAAACTGACCCAAAAAACTACTCCAACAGATGACCTATATACATTGCTATAACTAAACTTAGGCTATAGCCTAAATTTCTCTTTTATAGACTCAAATATAGCAATCCAACACTCCATTGCTAAAATCTCTCTAGGTGTGCCCACGAAAGGAAACTGCTCGCGCCCTCCCGCCGCCGCACGTCCCACCTCCCCTCCGATTCCGGCCATCGGCGCGGCCATGGAGGGCCGCGGCAACCCTCCGCCACCTTCCCCTTCTCTCGACGGCACTCCAGAGCCGCGTCCTCCCAGGGAGGAGGCGCTCACGCAGCCATCGGGGCGGCGGCTAGGGTTGGCCCCGCCGCCAAATCCTGGCCATGGCGGCGCGAAGGGCACGCGCAGCGTCGCCGAGGATGAAGCCCCCCCCCCCCCCCCAATTCGCCGCCGCATCTCCTGCCAAGCCCGCGTCGCCTAGATGCACCCACAGCCGCCATGGACGAGCTCGTGCCCCACGCCCGCCATGGATGTGGCCGTGCCCGTGCTGCACCTCACTCGTCATGGCGCTGATTCGGGACAGTGGGTGGAAGAGGAGTGCACGCCTGTCGGGTACCCAAAACCAGGTACCCGCGATTACCCACATAACCTCGCAATCATACGTAAATGACCAAAGACTGGGCCAGAAGCTGTGGTCGTCTCCGCAGGCACCAAGGTCAAAGCCCAGCCCACGACGCGTGACGCGGCCCGTGGCCGGGGAGGTCTCACGGGCAAAGAACGGCCCAATTCCTCGACCGACCTCCCGACCCCCGGGGGTCGGGGAAAAACTCTGCCTCGGCCGACCCCGGGCGCCCGACCCCAGCCTCCGACCGAAGGGGTCGGACCACCGGAGTCGGAGCTTGGCCGGTGGAGCGCATTAAATGGGCGGCAAGTGGGCGTCCTTCGACACTGTCCGAAGACGTGAACCGCAAGCCCCACACGTCCCGCAGGGACTTTTGACATTGGTCAAGCCGCTTCGCCACGTGGTAACAGTGTGAGCCATATATGAACAGGGTCGCACAGTGCTCAAACAGGACACGGACATCCCCGCCGCAGTTGGACTGTAGCAGCCGCCGCCGCCGCCGCCCACGCCCGGAGAAGAAGGCGTCAAGGACGGACGCGCCCCTCCCTGCTGAGACGCCTACCTACATCGAGCTATTTACCATTTCTCTTACCTACATCGAGCTATTTACCATTTCTCTTACCTACATCGAGCTATTTACCTACATCGCCCGGAAAAAAAGGAGAGCTTGACTCGCGGCTGGGGACCGCATTCTCACTCTCTCATTGGCACACACACTCACTTCGGCCTTGCGACGCACGCAAGGACGAACTCCACGAACACTTAGAGACTTGGGAGCTTCTCCCTCTCTTGAAGAGCTTGTAACCCCTACTACGAGCAACACGAACCGAACCAACTCACTGGACGTAGGGCTTCGATCGCCCGAACCAGTCTAATCCCTTGTGTCTTTCTCACCCTTTCCAATCAACCGCAGCGCGTAGTTTAAATTCACTCGTCGGCCAGATTTCCCAACGCCGACAGTTGGCGCGCCAGGTAGGGGACCTCTACGCGATACGGTTGCGATCCTCGCCGCCTTCGATGGTGGCTGCATCGTCGACGAACGGCGCTCGCGGGCCGCGCTGCAGGACGGCTCGCGACGCTGCCAACTCAGGCGAGAGCGGGCTCTTGCCCACTCCGCTCTTCCCTCCGCACCAGGTCATCCGATTTGGAAGCCTGGAGTTCGAGGCCGACTACACCGGCCGCCTGCAGCTGACGCACGACTACCCACCCCTCTTCGGGAGGGGACCCCTGACCATCCATCCCCGGCTAGCCTGGGACATGGACGGCATCGACTACGAGGTGCGCATGGAGGCGCACTTCGGTCCGGATCCGCGGCCCGACGAGTACCGCCACGTGCAGTACACGCTCGCGGTCGTGGCCCGCCAACTCCATGGCCAGCCGCCGTACCCACCAGAGGAGGAGTTCTGGGGGCGCCTTCACGCTCTTCCCCCAGCGCTGCGGCGCATGATGGAGTGGCTCGACCAGCTGATCACCACTCATCTCACGCCCACGCCCCAAGCTAGTGGGCGTCCCAGGGGTGCGCCACGGTCCGACACCAACCGTCCCCGCGACCCACCGTCTCTGCAGGTGGTGCGGACACGGTCACCGCCCTCTGCGCTTGGGATGGTGATTGCGAACGCTGTCGTCCCCCGCGAACGGGGCCGCAGCGGCCTCCCATGCCGCATCGAGGCGTACCTTGGCTTGGAACCATGTGTATCCGAGTGCCAGCGCATTTTCTACGCGTTGGCGAACATTCTGGTGCAGCTCGAAGGATGGGGACACCTCCCGCCAGAATCCGACTTCTGGCGGCAGGGCGTCCCTCTGCCTCATGGACTCCGCAACGCCGCGGACCAGTTCGAGCTCGAGCTTGCCCGCTGCCTCCCGTCGGCGGCGTGGGCGGGTCCGCCCATGGCCGAAGCAATGCGACGCGACCCGGCCATTTCACCTCCTCTCCCCGCCGCGGCTCAGGGGTGGCCCGGGGCTCACGCCGTTCGCTCCGACACCAGCGCCGACTCCGACTCCGATTCCGACCTCCTCGACGAATGCTTCAATCTCGGCGGCTACGACCCGGCACGAGAGTGCTGCATGGTCGGCAGCGTCGAGGGCCATGTTGAGGACTTGGGGGATGGTGGAGACGAGGAGAACGACGACGAGAACGACGTAGACCCGGTGGGAACCCAACCTCCACCAGTACTCGTCGACCTGGCTGGGATTCAACACGTCCCTCACCAAGCCCCGCTGGCCCCGGCAGGCGCCGCGGGGGTGAACCGTGATGTCGTCATGGCCGAGGCGAATGCCGCGGCTGCGCACGACCACGACGTCCGCCAGCTCCTCGCACGGGAGTGGGAGCTGCAGGACCACGAATGACTCCTGAGACTGGAGCGCGAAGTCATCAAGCAGGAGTTGATGCAACGCCGGAACCAGGCGCAAGCGAGGGCCCGGCAAGTTTAGCAGCAGATTGTCGAGGACGCTGGAGGAGACCTCCCGCGGGCAAGTCAGAAAAATTGCGGCGGCGACGGCTCTCCTGCGAAGGATGCAGCCGCCGACGACCCCGGAGGAGCGGCACGATAGGAAAGAACTCGAGAGCCTTCTTCGACTCGCGGCGGATCAGCAGGCCGAGAGCTCCCTGTCTCGGTGACGGGGGCGTAGCTCCGGCGCACCCGCCACGAGTGACCGTGACGGCGAGGCCTTCAGTTCAGCAGACCCCACCTGCGGGAGGGCGGAACCTGCCGCCCATCCACCAGCGCATCGGCAACATCAAGGATGCTCGTGTGGTGCTCGAGGTGCGACGACGCGCACAAGGAAATGACCAGCGACACCAACCGGTCAACCATGGTTACTCCGCACGTCGCGGAGGCCGGTACGACCCCGAGGAGGACCGGAGCCCGAGCCCGCCATCGGCGGGTCCTCGGGCACTTGGGGAAGACATCTTGCGCGCGCAGGTGCCCCAGCGGTATCGCGCGCCGGGCAACATCACCAAGTACTCCGGTGACTCGAATCCGGCCACGTGGCTGGAAGACTAACGGCTAGCCTGCCAGGCCGGTGGTGCGGATGACGACCTGTTCATCATCCGCAATCTGCCACTCTACCTTGCCGACTCCACCCGCGCATGGTGGCGGCACCTCCCGAGAGGATGCATCCAAAGCTGGGCGGATCTCAAGGAGATCTTCGAAGGGAACTTCGAGGGGACGTACGAGCGACCCGGAAACTCCTGGGACCTCCGCAGCTGCAAACAGAGGTCTGACGAGTCACTGCGAGAGTACATCCGGCGCTTCTCCGGGATGCGCAACTCCCTCCCTAACGTCGTTGACGCTGACGCCATCAGCGCGTTCCTGACCGGAACCAGGAACAAGTCGCTGGTCCACAAGTTGGGGCGCAAGTGCCCCTCGACCACCAAGGAACTGCTGGACATTGCCACAAGTCACGCCTCCGGGGAGGATGCGGCCGGAGCTCTCTTCGAGCGCCCGACTGGAAAGGCCAAGAGGACGGACGCGGCTGGCGCCGCGAGCCCGTCTGTCCAGTCGGGAAAGAAGAAGAAGAAGAAGGGAAACCTCCTTCGGCAGGAGGCATCCCTCGTGGCGGCCGTCGAGTGCAAGCCCAAGCCGAAGGCCAGTAACGAAGCGACGCCCGACCACTTCGAGAAGCTACTTAAGGGGCCATGCCCAAACCTTCCGTTCCCGGTCAAGCATTTGTACAAGGACTGCGGCCTCATGCGCAAGTTCCTCGCTCGAACACCCAAGAGGCATGACGCGAAGTCGTCCGACCCCAAGGGAGGAGAAGGCAACAAGGAGCCCAATGGTCCATTCCCCGAGACCAACGCAGTCCTTATGATCTTCAGTGGACTGGATGCTTGCCTGCCCAAGCGCCGGCAGAAGGTGGAGCGCCGGGAGGTGTACGCCGCAGAGCCGGTGGACCCGGAGTTCCTCAAGTGGTCAAACACTGCGGTCTCCTTCGACCTCTCCGACCACCCCGACCGAGTCCATCGGCCGGGACGCTACCCGCTCGTCGTTGACCCCATCGTTGCGTCGACAAGACTCACCAAGGTGCTCATGGATGGGGGTACCGGCCTCAACATTCTGTACGCCGAGACCCTCGACGCCATAGGGATTGATCGCAAGAGAATCTGACCCACGGGGGCTCTATTCCACGGGATTGTCCCAGGAAAGCAAGTGGTGCCACTCGGACAGATCGACCTGCCCGTCACCTTCGGCACGCCCGAGAACTTCCGCACCGAGACCCTCACCTTCGTGGTGGCGGATTTCCCGGGTGCCTATCATGCCGTTCTGGGTCGGCCGTGCTACGCGAAGTTCATGGCCGTCCAAAACTACACTTACCCCAAGGGAGTCATCACCGTCAGCACCTCCATACAGAGGGCGTACGAGGTCGACCTCGAGAACTGCAACCTCGCAACCGCGCTGGCCCACAAGGAGGAGCTGCCGACCGTCAACCAAGTGGAGGAGAGTGACGCGCCGGACACAAAGAAGACGACGGGCTCCTTGGACCCCGACCACGACACCAAGTCGATCCCGCTCAACCCTTCCGACCCCAACAACAAGGTGGTGCTGATTGGGGCCAAGCTCTCCGACAAATAGGAAAGCGCGCTCGCCGACTTCCTCCGCGCCAACCAGGAAATATTCGCGTGGAAGCCTTCCGACATGCCGGGCATCCCTCGGGAGGTCGCCGAGCACTCTCTCTGCATCAAGCCGGGCTCTCGACCCGTCAAGCAACATCTCCGCTGCTTCGACAAGGAAAAGCACAAGGCCATCGGTGAGGAAATAGCTAAACTCTTAGCAGCAGGCTTTATTAAGGAAGTGCATCACTCTGATTGGCTAGCTAATCCTGTACTTGTTCGTAAGAAGAACGGTAAATGGAGAATGTGTGTTCACTATACGAATCTCAATAAGGCATGCCCAAAGGATCCTTTTCCTTTGCCGCGCATCGACCAAATTGTAGACTCGACAGCGGGGTGCGAAACCCTCTATTTTCTCAATGCTTACTCGGGCTACCACCAAATCCCGATGAAAGAGTCGGACCAACTCGCAACGTCCTTCATAACTCCCTTCGGTGCATACTGCTACGTCACCATGCCCTTCGGACTCAAAAACGCCGGGGCGACGTACCAGCGATGCATGATCAAATGCTTCGGAGACCTCATCGGCGAGGTCGTAGAGGCGTACGTGGACGACATCGTAGTCAAGTCCAAACACACTGACCAGCTGGTCTCCGACCTCGCCAAAGTCTTCGACAGGCTAAGGGCAAACGGAGTCAAGCTGAACCCGGAGAAATGCGTCTTCAGCGTTCCGAAAGGCATGTTGCTCGGATTCTGCATGTCCGAGCGGGGTATCGAGGCGAATCCCAAAAAGATCGACGCCATCCTCAGGATGGGCCCAATCCAAAACGTCAAGGGAGTCCGGTGAGTCATGGGCTGCCTTGCAGCGTTGAGCCGGTTCGTCTCACGACTCGGCGAGCGAGGTTTGCCTCTGTATCATCTCCTGAAAAAGTTCGACCACTTTGAATGGACAACGGAGGCTCAAATGGCGCTAGATGCTCTCAAGTCCGCGCTCACCAACCCACCAATCCTGACCGCCCTGACTCCGGGGGAGACGCTCTTGCTCTACATATCTGCCACGACGCAGGTGGTGAGCACAGCGCTGGTGTTGGCGTCTCTTACGGTCACGCAGAAAATACGCGACCGCGGGAGACGCCGGGGATTATGGTTTGAGTCACTTGCACTGTTAACCAAATAATCCACGTCTAGTAACAAGTACTAGATATGTATTATAAGGTTTATCATGTTAATTGAATATCCGCAAGCGGACGGATAACCCGTTGTAGCATTTCACCCGAGAGTATTCCAAGGGTATCGTATTTATATTTTCCCAAGGGAAGACATGGTTGACAAGAGTACTTATGCTCATGGTGTTACAAATGATAGATGATATAACCACATTCCAACACAGGGGTAAGGTTTAATAGTTGAGGATAGTGTGACACACACAAAGGTATTCCCACTCTCTCTAATAAAAGGGCGAGAGACAATTCTAAGCAATGCTAAGTTAGACTAGTGAGCTACTACTCCTAAAGTACAACATTCAAAGAGCGTGCAAGGCCTCTACCTATCATCTAAGATCATGCAAGCGCAAGCAAGCGTCTTATATCTAGGCAACTTCGGGAGGTCCGGCATCCGCAGGGTCTGCCCCGCGACTCCGGCGCATTTACATACTCCTATGCCGTGCCCGAACGTGGAGGGTTCCTTTGGATGGACAGGGCTGTCACTTCCTGCCACCTACCTCTACAAACCGTGGGACACGCACATACTCAAGGGTGGAGAGACAACCCCAGCACCATGCCGGCGTCACTAACCACAACTCTAGATCCCTCGAGGCACCCCCAACCCTTCGGATCGACGGGGTGATAAATCTAGAGCACCTTTGCAGGACAAAGAGGCCCGATGCCAAAACATAAGAACAACTAGCCTAACTAGCATGAGTTAAACGAAAGGGTCAAAGCAAGCACTAAGTTATGCATAGGCGTTCGTCGCTCAAGAACGAGCGACGAACGGCGATCAATTAAGTACGTGCAAGAATAATCGATAATCAAGCATGAACGAACAAGGAACGCTCGATGTATGTTTACTAGCGATCATCGATGAACGATGAACGAACAATGAACAAACATGAACGAGCGATGAACAAACATGAACGAACGATGAACACTCATGCAGGATCATGATCAAACTACTAAGCACATAACAACTATACGAACGAATGTATTCCATTATACGAAGAACAAGTCTTACAAAGAGAGGATACAAGAGCTATACCCAATTCTCCACAAGACCTTGGGAGCAATAAGGCAGCCCACTACTCAGCCTAGCACTACCTAAAAGAGTCTCTAGCTCTAGCGTGAGGCGAGGAGGGAATGATCCTTCTGTTGTGGTGTGTGTGTTGAAAGGAGGGGGGGGGGTACCCCTCCTTATATAGTCCTTGAAGGTCGGCAACTTTGAGGCGGTTCCCGAGGTCGGTGGCATTTAATGCAGAGGGAACCGACCTCCAGAGGTCGGTTACAAACCGCCATAGAAAGATGGGCCCAGGGGGTCACCCTGCCAGGTCGGCGGACCTGGCCAGGGGGGGTCGGCCGACCTGTGCCTGGCCCCTCCTGGGCTGGGCTTTGGCAGGTGGCTCCCTCTCTGGGTCTACTTCTCTGGTCCAGGTGCATTTGGCCTTAGTTGTGTTGGACTTTGACGAGATTTGGCCTTTTGTCTTGGAGTTGTATGCCCGCGGCGAACGTCGTGTTTGTAAAAGTGTTGTTTTGTCGCCTTGGGCCATGGTTTCACCTGGATTTCTCCCTTATTCCACCTGCACACTAAAATCTAAAGGTACATGTGGAAATAGATTATTTCTAAATAAAATGCGTGTAAGAAATGTCCAATCCTTCTTATTTATTGAGCTAGTTGACGGTTGAAATTGGTCCGTAACGACCGTCAACAACTCCCCCAAGCTTACCCCTTGCTCGTCCCGAGCAAGAAGTATGACTTTAGGTTGTTGATCAGGAGTTGCTACAATGCCTACTTCTCAAAGGTACCAAGTGTATAACAGAGATACTCATCCTTGAGTTGAATAAGTTGGCCATGGTAACTCACCCTTTTCCCTTAGTCCTTATGGGGCTTTTGCTTTCCACTTCACCTTGGGTGGTTGAGAGAGAGAACGGAGTATAGAGCATTTATTTTCTCAACCCTTGTCTTGCTTTTATTCTCCGGAGGTTTTCAAAAAGATTTTTTTCAAGAATAAAATCAAGTTCCTCAAATGATACTCTCGAATCGCTCAAGTGGTGTTTTTATTCCTCACCAAGGCATGTGTGTTGCCTCATCCTATATCTAATAAGCCTTTGTGGAGCTCAAGGTAGGATATGTAAAGAGGCATACTTGCATTCATATTTTGCAAAACCAAAAGAGTGGATCCACGGAGATAGCAAGCCATACAATCGTAGATCAAGATGTGCAAGTGTGTATATGTGGATGGTGGTGTATGTGACTACTCCTCTTTTTGTTCACCTCTCTTTATTTTGTATTTTGGGCATGGCTATCTTTTCTTCTTTCTTTTTCCATGCTCAAAATGAGAGCAGATTTTGTCTCTTTCTTTTCATCATGCTCATCTTTTGTGAGCTTTATTTTCTTTCTTTCTTTTGCATAGCCATGCCTACTTTTGATATTTCAAGAGAGGTGATATATTGTGAGGAGTGTCTTTATTTTGGTGGATGGCATGACATGTTGCTAACTTCCGGTGTAGAAGTTTAGCATATGAGGTGGAATGTGTACGTGATCTTGATCATGAGAGTATGAAAAGCATCTCACTAGGGTCACACAATTTTGATAAAGCTCAATGGAATGACAAGCAGCATATGTGTAAGGTTTTACATGAAGTACTACATATGGCTTTGGTAGGAAATTAACATCACTGAGGAACTTATAAATTTTTATGATTTTCGAAAACAAAAAGCTCCGGAGTTTTCAAGCTTAACTTGGAACAAGATTGAGTAGCTCTTTTTACCATATCATCTCTCACAACAACCTAGGTTCAGCGCAAACGTATGCAACCCACAAGTTTCAGGTTCTAAGCGAGTTTTATTTAGCCAACAAACTCAAAACTAGGAGAGTACTAAGTTATGAACTAGGCACAAGAGAGAGATAAAGCAGAGCAACTATTCATCATCTCAACATAGAAAGACTAGGAACATTTTTACAGCGCATAAAGAGACTACACTACTTATTTTTGTTCTTTTTAGTTTTGTCATTTTTATTTTGTTTTTCATATGAGGAGCAAGAACAAGCAAAAACAAAGAGCGAAAAAAATAAAAGGATACAAGTTGCGATACATGATACCTTAGTGGGGAGTATGGCGCCTCCCCCAAGCTTGTTCTTGCTCATGGGTTTGGTGGATTGAACCCCATGTGGCGAAAGTAAGCCGAAAGATCGGCTTGTCCCCGCTCCGTCATGTTGGTGAGGTTGGTGAGCTGGGTGTCGGTGCGCTCTTGCCACTGATGGGTTTGCAGGATGTGTTGGTTGAGCGTGTAGTCAATGTTTCCTGCCGTTGTCTCGAGCCTTCCCATTTGCTCGGAGAGGTTGTTCATCGCTTGCTCAAGGTGGAAACCTTGAGTCGCACCAGAGTCGGAGGAGTGTTCCTCCCATTGTTGTTGCGGAGTGAACATCCTTGGGTCATGCCCCGAGGTTTGCCACGCCGAGCCCCCGGCCATGTGCGGTGGCGGGGCTGAGTATGCACCGGGAAAATACCCGGTGTGACCATACCCTGGGCCGCCATGAGCCATGGGCTGCGGTGTGGGTGCCTCGGAACTTGATGGCTGCTCCGACCTGCGCGTCCTCCTGCGAGAAGAAATACTCCTGCGTGCACTCTCCATTTCTTGGAGCTCAATGGTTAGATTTTTGCAAGTATACAAGCGAAGATCCGGGTTAGGTAACCGAAACTCGTTTGTATACCCGACAAAATAAAATATGAGGGAATCATTTGGACCATGTTTAAGTGTATGACCACGAATAAGATAATCCTCGTTTATGAGTAAGCGGGGTGTAGAAATATATTCATCATTAGCATCATGCAAGGCACCCACTCTCGCAGCAATACGTGTAATTAACGAGGTGCATTCAGTTGGTCCCATCATCCCAAAATTTTCTAACCAATGATGAATCAAGTATTGGACAGGAGAAATCTTAATCTTTTCAACCATAGCATAAAGAATTTTCATATCATCTTCGCGCACAATTCTAATATCACTTCTAGGAAAAAGAGTGATGCCAATCCACATGTGCAAGAAACGCAAAGTAGGGTGATGGATGTGATTAGTTCTAGGCTGCACACATGTTGAAAAACCCGTAATCCTTTCCCAAAATGCAAGCTTTGAAAATTCAGGAAGGGCATTATCAATATCAACATTGCAGCGAGAATTAAAGCCGAGAAGTATGCTAAGATCTTTCCATTTCAAACGGTATTCTTCCCGGAAAAACCGAAAAGTAATACCCTCATCTACCTCTCGTAGGGTGCATAAAAACTGAAATGTAAGCAAGCGGGAACCCGGCTCATCTACACTAGCAAAATCCTTCCACCCTATGGCCTTAAAGACTTTAGCAAATTCAGCATCCATACCAGTCTTTTGCAGCAGCCCCGTGTCAAATGCTCGCGTAGGAGCAAAGATACGGTTTTGAAGAAGCGCGTAGGCGTTCGTCTCGTACTCGCCCACCAAGTCAAGGTCGGTGTCGACGAGGAGACGATGCTCGATGTTGCCCTCTTGCTCTTCTTCCTCGGCTTCATGTGGTGGACTTGGCGGTGGCTCGACTGCGGCGCGTGAGCGAGTGCTTCGGCGTGAAGAGCTTGGACTTGATTTTGAACTTAGGGACCTCTTCAACGCTCCGTACAGCGTCTTGGCACCGGTCATGGCTGCACACAAAGAGAGCAAGAACACAAGAACAATAGCTCCGAACGGGTTATGCTAGAAAAAATCCAATCGGCGAAACCGTCGGTTGTTCTTGTGAGCAAGAAAATCGCAACTCGGGAAAATCGAGCAAAACAATACACAAACTGAGAAAACACTAGGAGAGAAATTTTTTTTCTGCAGAACTTTGAGGCAAACACAAAGTGAGAGCAATGGAGAGCCTTGTGAGCAAGAGAATGAAGTGAATGAGGAGTGAAAATGAGTGTGTGTGAGGGGGAGAGAGCCTCTGGCCGGCCACTCCAACTTATAGCACGAAATGTAGCCGTTTTTGAACGTTGGAGGGGGCAGGTGACCGTTGGGACAAAGTAGGGGGGCAGCAACGGCTACCCCAGGTCGGCCGACCTGTCCTGGTGGGGGTCGGCCGACCCCCTGCTGGGCCCACTTGTCTCCCCTCTTGGCCCATAGCCTCCAACGGTCATATAGTTCATGACCTTGGCTGCTATGTCCAGTAAATCCTTGAAAATGTTGCTCAGAAAGATTTCCAAATAGAATCATGCCTCAAAATTCAAATGGTTTTCAGAAAATTTTGAAACTAGAAGAGAAAAAATGTTGGGAAAATTTCCAATACGTGAAAAACTTATTGTAGTGGTACAGAGGTAATCCAAAACCTTACACAAAAGAGTGGAAAAGTTTTGAAGAACCAAGTATTTTTTTGGAAAATTGATTTTTGTATGCATGGCGAGACGAAAACGAATATGCTGGCGAAAAAATTCAAAAGAATCTTTTTGAGGAAAATCAAGAATGCAAAGTGGTTTGGGAAAATGCAAATGCAAATGTGGTGGAAAAACTTAAAAAAAGAAAAGAGAATCAAAACGAATGATAATGCCGGTTTTCCTGTCGGCCAGGGCTTCGCCGTTTTAAGTCTGGCGAGCAGGGACTTCTCCAATGGGTTTAGCTTGGTGGCGCGGACCCCGTCCTTGGAGATGAGGACGTGGAGGGCTGCGCCTTGATTTGCCAGACTTGTTTCATTTTTGGTGGTGTAGGTGGCTTCTCGGACTTCGGGACGGGTTTCGTGGCCCATAATCCCGGCCTCGTGGTCGCAGGTTTCTTTGGTTGAAACTGCGATGGATTTTCAATCTTTGCCAAGCTCTTCCATAGAGCAATGAGGCTGTCCGTTTTCCTGGCTGTTACTTCAACTTCTTGAATGTTGGAGGTGTTTGGCCCATACTTGACCTTGATCATCGAGCATTGTTCTTTCCGAGGTTGAAACTTGAACTTTTCCTCCTTCCTATTGATGTAGAGGCGGATTTCTCCAACTCCAACATCGATTTGAGCCTTCGCGGTGCTGAGGAAGGGACGTCCCAAGATGAGGGGCGTCTCCTTATCAATGTCCATCTCCAGCACCACGAAGTCCACCGGAATGAAGTTGCCCCGGATTTTTACCGGAATGTCTTCGGCTATCCCCGCGGGGTAGCGAACAGATGAATCTGCTAATTGCAACCTCATTGGTGTAGGAGTCAGCTCTGTGTAGCTCAATCGATCAAAGACTTCTTTGGGCATAACGCTGACGCTTGCCCCTAGATCACATAAGGCATGTTCGAAGTGATGCGCCCCGATAGAGCATGATATGGTGGGGCAGCCAGGATCCTTCTTCTTTTCTGGAAGCCGGTTGAGTATAGCTGCGCTGCACTCCTCGGTGAGTTTGACCATCTCTGTGTTGGGTAGTGGTCGTTTGTTGTTGAGGATGTCTTTGAGGTAACGTGCATATGTGGGCACTTGTACCATGTCCATCAAAGGCACGTTGACATGAATTTTTCTGATGACCTCAACAAAACGGTCAAACTGTTCATCCACCTTTGGCTTCTTGTTTCGGTGTGGGAACGGCATGAAGTTGGTGTCTTGGAACTCTATTGCCTCCCCACCGGCTGCCTTTGGTTTGTCATGTTCCTTCTCTTGGGTGTTAGAAGGGCCTTCTTCTTCTTGTTCAATTCTGTTCTTCTTACCTGCATGGTTAGGATATGGCGGATCCCGAGTGGACTTTCCTCCCCTCGTGGTAACCGCATTAACATTTTCTAAGGAAGCCTCGGGTTGCCCCGGGATCTTCCCAGAATTAGAGGCAGGAAAAAGAGCAGCAAGCTGAGCAACTTGAGTTTCTATCATTTTATTAAAGCTTAGCTGATTTTTGAAAGCAGAGGAAAAACCTTCTAACTGTGAATTTATATTTTGTAGAACTTTATCATTGGCAGCAAACTTTTTATTGATTGATTCGTTAATTTTAGCTTGGCCAAAAACTAAGTCTTTCAAGGAAGGCTGATTATTGTTAAAGCCAGAAAAATTGTTACCTCCTTGATAGGATGGTCGGTTTTGATTATATCCTTGGCCTCCATTCGGACGGTACCCGTTGTTGTTGTTCATGTAGAACGCATCTTCTTGGGTGTGGGGGCAATCCTTCCCCATATGGCCTGTGTCCCCGCATTCCTCACACGTCATGCGTGAGTCCAATGCGCGAACACTGCCATTCGAGTTGTGTTCATCTAAGCGCTTCATGAGGAGGTCAAGTTTGGCGGATAACATGTCCACCTCTTTGACAGGGTGAATGCCTTTTGAGCGTGTTTGGAGTCGATCGTCACTCCACCCTTGATTTGAAACCATCTTCTCTATGAGCTCTTTTGCTTGAGCCACGGTCATGGAGAAGAAAGCTCCACCAGCAGCGGCATCCATATGTCCACGGGTTGTTGATGTCAACCCGTTGTAGAAGTGTTGAAGAACGAGCCATTCTTCCATCCCATGGTGTGGGCAGGCAGATATGTATTCTTAGAACCTTTCCCACGCCTCGGATATGGATTCATTTGTTGCTTGCTGGAAGCTTGAGATTCTTCCACGAAGGGCATTGGTTTTGCCCATCGGGAAAAACTTAGCGAGGAACTCTGTACAACACTTGTTCCAAGTGTCAATGCTTGCACGGTTGTTGTAGAACCATTGTTTTGCCTTCCCAAGGAGGGAGAGGGGAAACAGGCGGAGTTTGATGGCATCTCCGGTTGTGGCTGATGTGTTGCATATCTCTAGGAACTGTTGAAGGTGAGTGTTGGCGTCCTCGTGGGCCTTCCCACAAAAGGGTATGGCCTGCACCATAGTGATAAGGCTGGACTTGATGTCGAGTCCTTCGTCACCCACGTTGACAGTGGGTCCAACGGGCACGTTGGCGACGGAGGGCGCAGAGTATTCACGAAGAATCCTGTTAGCCATGTTTGTTGAAGTTGATGGTGCGGAAGATGCGGGTTCGCTTGTCGTGAGTTCTTGAGGGGAGACGACGACGCGAGGTCGAGTCTTCCTCACAAGTGACTCGGGATTGTCAACGAAGTTTTGCGGCAAGTCGAATCTACGCATACACTATCCTGTTTTCACATCAAAGAGAAAACAGATCAAGGTTAGCCTGCATGGGCAATGGTTAGATCACATCAAGAGTAATCATGAACAATCATCGTATTCTTATTAACCAATGTCTTCCCCGGCAACGGCGCCAGAAATGCTTGTTGGCGTCTCTTACGGTCACGCAGAAAATACGCGACCGCGGGAGACGCCGGGGGTTATGGTTTGAGTCACTTGCACTGTTAACCAAATAATCCACGTCTAGTAACAAGTACTAGATATGTATTATAAGGTTTATCATGTTAATTGAATATCCGCAAGCGGACGGATAACCCGTTGTAGCATTTCACCTGAGAGTATTCCAAGGGTATCGTATTTATATTTTCCCAAGGGAAGACATGGTTGACAAGAGTACTTATGCTCATGGTGTTACAAATGATAGATGATATAACCACATTCCAACACAGGGGTAAGGTTTAATAGTTGAGGATAGTGTGACACACACAAAGGTATTCCCACTCTCTCTAATAAAAGGGCGAGAGACAATTCTAAGCAATGCTAAGTTAGACTAGTGAGCTACTACTCCTAAAGTACAACATTCAAAGAGCGTGCAAGGCCTCTACCTATCATCTAAGATCATGCAAGCGCAAGCAAGCGTCTTATATCTAGGCAACTTCGGGAGGTCCGGCATCCGCAGGGTCTGCCCCGCGACTCCGGCGCATTTACATACTCCTATGCCGTGCCCGAACGTGGAGGGTTCCTTTGGATGGACAGGGCTGTCACTTCCTGCCACCTACCTCTACAAACCGTGGGACACGCACATACTCAAGGGTGGAGAGACAACCCCAGCACCATGCCGGCGTCACTAACCACAACTCTAGATCCCTCGAGGCACCCCCAACCCTTCGGATCGACGGGGTGATAAATCTAGAGCACCTTTGCAGGACAAAGAGGCCCGATGCCAAAACATAAGAACAACTAGCCTAACTAGCATGAGTTAAACGAAAGGGTCAAAGCAAGCACTAAGTTATGCATAGGCGTTCGTCGCTCAAGAACGAGCGACGAACGGCGATCAATTAAGTACGTGCAAGAATAATCGATAATCAAGCATGAACGAACAAGGAACGCTCGATGTATGTTTACTAGCGATCATCGATGAACGATGAACGAACAATGAACAAACATGAACGAGCGATGAACAAACATGAACGAACGATGAACACTCATGCAGGATCATGATCAAACTACTAAGCACATAACAACTATACGAACGAATGTATTCCATTATACGAAGAACAAGTCTTACAAAGAGAGGATACAAGAGCTATACCCAATTCTCCACAAGACCTTGGGAGCAATAAGGCAGCCCACTACTCAGCCTAGCACTACCTAAAAGAGTCTCTAGCTCTAGCGTGAGGCGAGGAGGGAATGATCCTTCTGTTGTGGTGTGTGTGTTGAAAGGAGGGGGGGGGGTACCCCTCCTTATATAGTCCTTGAAGGTCGGCAACTTTGAGGCGGTTCCCGAGGTCGGTGGCATTTAATGCAGAGGGAACCGACCTCCAGAGGTCGGTTACAAACCGCCATAGAAAGATGGGCCCAGGGGGTCACCCTGCCAGGTCGGCCGACCTGGCCAGGGGGGGTCGGCCGACCTGTGCCTGGCCCCTCCTGGGCTGGGCTTTGGCAGGTGGCTCCCCCTCTGGGTCTACTTCTCTGGTCCAGGTGCATTTGGCCTTAGTTGTGTTGGACTTTGACGAGATTTGGCCTTTTGTCTTGGAGTTGTATGCCCGCGGCGAACGTCGTGTTTGTAAAAGTGTTGTTTCGTCGCCTTGGGCCATGGTTTCACCTGGATTTCTCCCTTATTCCACCTGCACACTAAAATCTAGAGGTACATGTGGAAATAGATTATTTCTAAATAAAATGCGTGTAAGAAATGTCCAATCCTTCTTATTTATTGAGCTAGTTGACGGTTGAAATTGGTCCGTAACGACCGTCAACAGCTGGCCGTGGAACGGAGTGAACCCGGGCACGCGCTCAAGGTTCAACGGCCCGTGTACTTCATAAGCGAGGTTCTTTCCGACACCAAAACGCTCTGGATCCAGATCCAGAAAATGATCTACGCGGTCATCATCACTAGGCGCAAGCTATGACACTACTTCGACGCCCACCATGTGGCCGTCGTGACCTCCTTTCCCCTGGGCGAAGTCCTCAGAAACAAGGAGTCATCTAACAAGATTGCGAAATGGGCGATCGAGCTCATGGGGCAAGACCTCGAGTTTGTCCCTCAGACAGCCATCAAGTCCCACGCACTCACGGAGTTCATCGCCGAATGGACCGAGGTCCAGCTCCCAGCCGCTCCTATCGACTGGGAGTGCTAGAAGATGTACTTCGACGGTTCCCTCACGAAAAAGGGAGTCGGAGGGGGATGGGTACTCGTCTCGCCACTCAAAGTGCGGATGAAATACGCCGTCCGACTCAACTTCCCGGCCTCACACAACGTCGCCAAATATGAGGCTCTGATCAACGGCGTCAAAGCCGCGATCGAGCTCAGCGTCAAGAGGCTGGACGTCTTCGGGGATTCGCAACTCGTCGTGGACCAGGTCCGTAACGAATCAAATTGCGTTAACCCGAAGATGCCTGCGTACTGCGCCGAGGTCCGGCGTCTCGAGGAGAAGTTCGACGGCTTCGACATTTCGCACTTGCCACGGTTGCAAAACGAGGCGACCGACATTTTGGCCAAGCTGGCCTCAAATCGGGAGCCGGTTCCGTCCGGAATCTTCGCCAGCGACCTCAGCAGACCCTCCATCAAGGAGTCGGCCAACCGACGCGAGGAGGTCGGAGCCGAGTCGGCCGACCCGAACCAGGGTCCGACCCCCAACCCACCTCGCGTCGAGTCGGACGATCGCGCGGCGTTCGTCATCGATTCGATCGACGAGGACGAGAGGGGCCAGGGATCCGAGCCCGACCCTCCGCCAAACGACTGGACACGGCCGTACCTCGATTGCTTGCTAAGGGAACAACTCCCCGCAGACTCGACCGAAGCCAAGCGAATTGCCCGTCGAGCCAAGTTGTTCGTCATTGTGGGAGGCGAACTCTTCAAGAAGAGCCACTCCGGCGTCCTGCAGCGCTGCATACCACTCGACCACGGGAGGCAGCTGCTACGTGACATTCATGAGGGCGTTTGCGAACATTACGCCACCCCTTCAGCCTAGTCGGCAACGCATTCCGTCACGGTTTCTACTGGCCAACGGCAGTCGGTGATGCGGAGAAAATAGTGCGCGCCTGCGAAGGGTCAGTACTATGCCCGACAGACTCACTTGCTGGCACAGGCCCTGCAGACGATCCCCCTGACCTGGCCTTTTGCCGTCTGGGGGCTCGATCTAGTTGGCCCCCTGAAAAAAGCACCCGGGGGCTACACCCACCTGCTTGTGGCAGTTGATAAGTTCTCAAAGTGGATTGAGGCTCGACCCCTCGCCACGATAAGATCGGCCCAAGCGGTGACCTTCTTTCGAGACATTGTCCACCGATTCGGGGTTCCCAACTCCATCATCACGGACAATGGTTCGCAGTTCACCGGCCATGAATTCTTGGAGTTCTGCGACGACCACAACATCAGGGCCGATTGGGCGGCTGTGGCACACCCCCGAACGAACGAGCAGGTCGAACGCGCCAACGGCATGGTTCTGCAAGGACTCAAGCCCAAAATGTTCAACAAATTAAAAGACTGTGCTGGCCGATGGGTGCAGGAGCTCCCCTCAGTGCTTTGGAGTTTGCGAACGACCCCAAGCCGCGCAACCGGTCACACTCCTTTCTTCACGATCTATGGGGCCGAGGCGGTGTTGCTGACCGACCTCGAATATGGGGCTCCCAGAGTCCAAGCTATTAGGGAGGAGAACAACAAGCGGTTCCTCGAAGACGCGCTTGACCAAATCGACGAGGATCGGGAGGTCGCGCTCTTGCACGCGACGAAGTACCAGCAAGCACTACGGCGATACCACAGACGACGAGTCCGTGGGCGAGCTTTCAATGTGGGCGACCTCGTCCTCCGACTCGTGCAGACCAACAAGGATCGCCACAAGTTGTCACCACCTTGGGAGGGGCCTTTCATCGTCTCCGAAGTGCTCCGACCCGGCACCTACAAGCTGATGGACTCGGAAGGCCAGCAGATCAGGAACGCGTGGAACATTGAACAGCTACGTCGCTTCTACCCTTAACGCTTTCCTTGCTCTTTTCCCTTTCCGTACGTGAAACAAGAATGCGTCTTTCCTTTCTTCTCACGCTGGGAGCAGCCGCTAGGTTCGACCCCCCCACTCGGGGGCTCCACTCGGCGGGTGTGGTGGCAATACCACGTGAGTCCCAAGTACAGGACAGCGACACCCCAGCGAGAACGATGCAATCTCGTTGGGGATCGAGTCCGACCCCCAATACAAAGGATTCGCGCTCCGACCCCTTGACGCACACGTTATTGCTTTGAGATGACGAGTAACGGGTTGCGGCCTCGGGTCCGACTGCCCGGTTCAAAGGCACCTGATGCCCCAGCTCAAAGGCACGTGACGCCCCAGCGGCTAAGGACGGCCTAAACCGGCAATATGGTATTCGAACCAAAATCCTAACACTTGAAGTCAACAAAGTGATAACCGTGGCGCGAATATGGGATAAAACGAAAAACAACTTAAAAAACATCCATCACACGTTCTTAACGTTTACAATTATTGTCCATTCTGAAATAAAAAAGGGCAAAAGACAAAAAGGCCATCGAGGGCTCGACCGATCTAACTAATCTTCACCTTCTTCCTCCTCAGTCGACGCGGTGGGACGCGGAAGGAACTCCTCTTTGTACATCTCTAAGAGGCGCTGAGCATGGGGACGGACCTCCTCCTCAAGCGCTATCCGCGCCTCGGGGGAGGTTCCCTCAACAAAGCCTCGACTCATGCGGTCCACCCCGACCTCGACGTCATAATGAGAGCGGACGACAGTGAAGGTCAGGCGGATTCCGGTCCCCATTGCCTTCTCTTCCAAAGCTCTCACGTGGACCAGCAGGTCAAGCACCTGTCGTCGGTCACCTCCATTCCCACTTGAGTGCACGACTGAACGAAAACAAGCCTTAGGTTGTCAAGCTGGCCCACTGTCGCCTGCGACTCCATCAGTTCCTTTTCAAGGCCTGGAACAGCAAAGGTCGCAAATGAGGAACAAGATCCGAACTCAAAAGAAGACAGGAGTAAGTAGAAGCCACTAACTCTCATTCCGATCACGGAGCGTGGTCAACTCGCGAGATAGATTGTTGGAGGCGGTCTCGGCGACCCCCTTCAGTTCCTGCTCCACTCCGGCCTTACCCGCGAAAGTCCTAGCCAGCTTCTCGGCCTTCCTCGCCTTCTTCCGTGAATCCCGCGCTAGCCACTCAGCATCTTCAATGCGCTTCTGGAATACGGCTATCTGCCTGAGAAGCTCGGCGTGGTCTGCCTCGGCAGTGGCAACTCGTTGGGTGGCGGCGGCAATCTCGGAGGACTGCCGACGCAGCTTCTGAAGTCGGTCCGAAGGTCGGTTACTTCTTGGGGGCGGCAGAACTTGAGTAAGGGCCAAGTTGAGGCCCAAACAGCCCACCAGACGGTATGTTGGTGGAATTCTGCTGAACAGGCTTTGCGACGTTTAAGCCCGTTTACAGCCTGCTGGAGGATTGCCGAGGCCTTTGGGCGCCAAGGGGGGCTGGCCGGCCTATGGTGGGGCCAGCCGGCCTGACTTTTCTTCGAGTCAGGGCCAGTTTCCTCCATTATTCACTCCGGCATCCAAAATTCACCAAAACTCGTGGAAGTATGTTAATTCCTAACTACTATGCACAGAATCTTGGTGATTAGCTTTTTATTTACCGATATGTTGACGGTAAATTCATGATTTTTGCACCGTCAACAGACCCCGGTCCATGACACCCCGGAAGCACGCAGCCCTCGGACAGCATTGATCAGGGGTCGGATGTACGCCGTATCGATGCTCCCGAGGTCCCTCTGCCACGAGGGCGCCGTCATTTCTACATACCGACCGGTAAAAGGCGGAAGCAACCCTTCGGGGTCGTTCCGGAGATAAAACCAATTCGGGCGCCACCTGACGTTGCTGGACGCCGGAGCCAATCGGATGTAATCCTGCGCCCTGTTCGGCCGAAGACGAATGCTCGCGCACCCAAGAGGCACGTCCATTGATGGCTTCCCCCTCTCAATGAGGCGGCAATGTCGCACCCGGAAGAAATACTTCCAGAGGTCGAAATGAGGATCAATCCCCAAATAAGCTTCGCACATGGCGACGAAGCCGGCAACATGGCCAATCGACTCGGGATCGAGGTGCTGGAGCTCAATTTGGTAATAATGGAGGAGGCCGCGAAAAACAGGTGCGCCGGCATCCCGAATCCGCGACTATGGAAATTAGAGATGGATAGAACATACCCGTCAGGCGGCTCCGGTACACGATCCCCCTCCGGGATGATCCACTCCAGGGAAGCGCCATTGGGCTTCAGAAGCCCTCTGGCCACGAGGCCATTCATGGCCCCTGCCCCAATCGCCTGAGCCGGCCAGGGCGCCCTCGCGGTCGCCATGGATTCGGACCGACGAAGAAGGGGAGACGGCGACGAGAGCGCCGCGTCAAGAACGAAGCAGAGGAAGAAATCCCCTGGCGACGAATTCGGTGGAGAAGGTGACGGCAGAGAGCGGCGTAGAAGGAGCGTGGCGAATCGCGGCGGAGTGGAAAGCAATTTGGGAGAGTGATGTGGATTTGTGTAGATTTGTAGCGGATCTTTCGATGAGAGGTGGGGGATAACTTCGATTTGGATGGAGAGACGTTCACGGCCCAACTACAACCAGCAAGGATGCGCCTTAGCGACCGATACACCAACTCCAGCGGTTGTTCGCGTTCTTGTGGAGCACAATCAACCAAACCACTAGGGTAATTCCTGCAAGCAATCGAATAACAAGCAAGAACAAGATAACAAGTAACTCAGTAACCAAGGTGGGGTTCCGAATCAAGTAGTCCGGGTGGTCTCGCCGACACACGCGTCTACAAGGAAGTAGCAATGGCTAAACTTACAATCAATCAAAACCCAAACCCTAATGGTGTGGCGGCGGCAGTTTATGAAGAGTCTAGGGTCGTGCAAGGACCCCTGGACGCGCCCTCTAATGGGCTCACACGAGATACAAGCCCAAAGGCCAAATAACGGCGGCGCAGCACCGGGACAGATTCTGGACGTCAAATTGTTTCGATGATTCCCGATGACTGCAGCAGAATTTAGGCACGAGACCGGCTCCACTGGAAAGGTTATCTTCTTAGCTTTCCATCCATATAAAGAACGTCCAAATCCGATCTCGTATGCGACCTGGGCACCTGTTTTAGTACCGACTGGTCCTGGAGTCCGAAACGGACTCGAAACCGACTTGGATTGGGCCTCAAACTTTATTTGCACTTCTTGCCGGCCCTCCACGCCTCCAAGTACCTCTCCAGCTGCCTCTTCATCATCTCCATGGTTCCTAACAATAATGAATTCATTAGGTATCAATATATTCTCAAAACCATACAAAGACGGCATTAGAAACGAGCTCACCAATAAAGTTTCGGCATTAGAAACGAGCTCACCAATAAAGTTTCCTGTCGTGCTCTAGCTCTTGGGATTGAATCTTGCCTGTCCATTAGAGGAGTGTTGGTTGTATCTGTACAAGTCATGTCCTCATCATTCTCCCTTTTTTGACTGCAAACCGTCCTCGGTTTGACATCATGGTTGAAATTCAGGCATAAGATTTTATCACGTTCACTCAAATATAATTCTTGAACTTACAGCATAGTACATTCCAGCAAGGATTGCTCCCTTTCTTGAAAATTGACCTGCAAATAAAGCAAGAACAAGATAACAAGTAACTCAGTAACCAAGGTGGGGTTCCGAATCAAGTAGTCCGGGTGGTCTCACCGACACACGCGTCTACAAGGAAGTAGCAATGGCTAAACTTACAATCAATCAAAACCCAAACCCTAATGGTGTGGCGGCGGCAGTTTATGAAGAGTCTAGGGTCGTGCAAGTATCCCTGGATCTTCAACTCTTCGTTCTCATTCTCAATGCAATAAACACGCGATATTTCAGCGTGTGTATCAAGAGAAACAGATGTAAGGGAAGAACATTCATGTACTAGTTGTGTTGTAGATATAAGTGAAGCATCATCACACAACTCTTCTTTGTCACAAGCAACAATATAATCATCTTGTAACAAAGGAAATTCAACAGTAGGTTCCACTAATGATTGCTCTAAACTAGCATGAGTAGTGGATATATTCAGCACCAAAGAAATAGATTCACATCGAGGCAAAGTTAGAGCAAGTGCCTCTTCATTAACATGTTCGGTTTCAGCACAAACCAACATACCTTTTTCTTCCACTTTCTTTGATGGGTGTTCAACCAAATCATTATTATTCTGCCCAATGTTAGTCAAAGTAGAAAACGGAGCAGCAGGGCAACACTTCAGTTTTACAAGCATTTGAAGACAATAAAATATGTTGTTCAGCTTTGAGTGAAGATAAAACAAGAGAGAGACATGGCTACAAGTTTTAGAACTGAGCATTGTTCTAATTTCAGAATTAAGCCCTCTCATGAACCTATTCATGACATCTTCTTGAGAACCATCAAATCCACCAAATATGATACAAATTTTGAACTCATGGTAATATTGTTTTACAGTTCTACTACCCTGTTTCAAATAGTCTAATCTGGCAAGCAATTTGTCAACATGATATTCAGAAATAAAAGCATCTCTAAAATGAAGTTTGAAATCTTGCCAAGATTGTGGAACTTTGTTGCGCCTACAAATTCGTTTCCATTCATTCAACGCATTTTCAGTCAAAACACTAGAAGCAATATAAATCTTTTCTTCCTCAGACAAATCATGGTCATCAAATTTATTCTCTACTTTCAGCTCCCAATCAATATATGCTCTAGCATTAAAGGACTCACCATTATAAGAAGGCAATTGTTGAATGATGTCCTGAATGTTAGGATGCAACATGGATGGCTCAAAAATCTCCGTGTCACCTGCCATGATTATTAGCAAGAAACACACACACAATAATATGTATGCTCCTATATATCAGATAGTATTATGTGGCTGGTGTAATTCTCTCAATCTCAACTTGTTCAAACAAGGTCTTACAAGTTCTTACCTTGCTCTACAGGAGGTGATGGCAGCCAACAAGTCAGCAACCCTGGGAAGAAAATGTATCGGTGCTGCAGCAACAACCTGTCAAGCTATAGTCGGGTATGTGGAGGTCTAGGTGGGCTGAAAGTAATGCACAAGGAAATACTAGCACCACATTAGTATAAAGCAAGTTAAGTAGTTGTTCAACGGTGGTACAATGCTGGTCCTAGCCTAGACCGTGCTAGAGACGCGAGCCTAGACACAAAGGAAGCCACAAAGTACACACCGAACACAAGAATAAACACAAAGATCAGCCCCTTTTTTTTCTTTTCCTTTCTTTTCCTTTCTTTTTTCTTTCTTCTTTCTTTTTCTTTTCTCTCTCTTTTTTTTTGTTTTCTTTTCTCTCTCTGTTTTTTTTGGTCAACCTCAGAAACAAATGACATGAACCAAGAAAAAAAAATGAACAATTCACCACACACACATTTTTCTGAGATTGCAGCAAAAGGTCTCTGTAGTAAAACAATGACTGCGACCAACTCAAAACAGATATTGATGTGCGACCAGAACCACTAGAAACTAGACTTGATAAGCTTTCCGTGAAGTATAAGAACACCTCAATCGGAGTTCGTATGTGGTCGTGGTGGCCGTCGCAAGTTGGTACTGTTACGCAGTCCGAACTGCGCGTGACAAGAACTCGAAACTCTAAAGGACTAAAACTAAGACCAGCAACTCGACACAAACCGATGCAACCAAAAACTCAACAAGCCCTAACTAAGTAGCAGTAGCAAAAAGCTCAAAGGTCTATAGGATAATGGAAAACAAATTAGTATTTTTGTTGGCTTTTTCTGGACAATAGGAAAATGAAAACAACGAAGAACGGGAAATCTCTCACCGATAAACCTTGCTCTGATTACCAAATGATGTGGACTTGTGTAGATTTGTAGCGGATCTTTCGGTGAGAGGTGGGGGATAACTTCGATTTGGATGGAGAGACGTTCACGGCCCGACTACAACCAGCAAGGATGCGCCTTAGCGACCGATACACCAAGTCCAGCGGTTGTTCGCGTTCTTGTGGAGCACAATCAACCAAACCACTAGGGTAATTCCTGCAAGCAATCGAATAACAAGCAAGAACAAGATAACAAGTAACTCAGTAACCAAGGTGGGGTTCCGAATCAAGTAGTCCGGGTGGTCTCGCCGACACACGCGTCTACAAGGAAGTAGCAATGGCTAAACTTACAATCAATCAAAACCCAAACCCTAATGGTGTGGCGGCGGCAGTTTATGAAGAGTCTAGGGTCGTGCAAGGACCCCTGGATGCGCCCTCTAATGGGCTCACACAAGATACAAGCCCAAAGGCCAAATAACGGCGGCGCAGCACCGGGACAGATTCTGGACGTCAACTTGTTTCGATGATTCCTGATGACTGCAGCCGAATTTAGGCACTGATACCGGCTCCACTGGAAAGTTTATCTTCTTAGCTTTCCATCCATATAAAGAACGTCCAAATCCGATCTCGTATGCGACCTGGGCACCTGTTTTAGTACCGACTGGTCCTGGAGTCCGAAACGGACTCGAAACCGACTTGGATTGGGCCTCAAACTTTATTTGCACTTATTGCCGGTCCTCCACGCCTCCAAGTACCTCTCCAGCTGCCTCTTCATCATCTCCATGGTTCCTAACAATAATTAATTCATTAGGTATCAATATATTCTCAAAACCATACAAAGACGGCATTAGAAACGAGCTCACCAATAAAGTTTCCTGTCGTGCTCTAGCTCTTGGGATTGAATCTTGCCTGTCCATTAGAGGAGTGTTGGTTGTGTCTGTACAAGTCATGTCCTCATCAGAGAGAATCGCGGCGGATTGGAACGGAAGGCGCAACTGTAGCGCGAAGAATGGGGGAAAATGGTGAGTGCGGGAAGGCGCAAAACCAGGTACGACCGCTCTCATTTATAGCCCCTGAACCGTCGCGGCGTCTCACGACCCGTCGCGTCTCTTCAAATTCCTGCCTCGTACGCCATGTTTGTTGTCCTCTTTCTCCTCTACCTTATCGCAGAAGCCAGGGCAACCCACGCATCGCCGAATCGGTGCCCCAAGATTCACGCCCATCGAACGGCCATGGAGGCGTCCCTTCGGCTCCACGGAGCGTAGCGGACCTAATTGGTCAGGAAAGCCAGATACGGCCCACAGGTAAAGTTGGCTACGGACTGAAAACGCCCGGACAGCCCATTTCCAGCCCGAGAGTGCGAAGACTGACCCTTCAAGAGGGTTCGACAGTCGCGCTGGGAACACGAGAGTAAGGGGCGACCAAAGAGGGGTCCCAGCGGCCAGCACCCAGTCGCGCGGAGCGTCACGGGCCTCTGTCGGTTGCGTCCGAGTCCCGATGGAGAGTCGGACCAATGTTTTCCCATCGAGGGGAGGCTACGAAGCCCCCGAGACCGATCGAAAGGACTCGCGCGCACCCACCGGATACCTGCTCAACAGCCGGGTCGAGGCCGGAAATCACCGGAGGCAAGAGGGAGCCCCGCGCACAACGCCAAAGCGTTCCGCGCACGACTCGGGGGCTACTGTCGGGTACCCAAAACCAGGTACCCGCGATTACCCACATAACCTCGCAATCATACGTAAATGACCAATGACTGGGCCAGAAGCCGTGGTCGTCTCCGCAGGCACCAAGGTCAAAGCCCAGCCCACGACGCGTGACGCGGCCTGCGGCCGGGGAGGTCTCACGGGCAAAGAACGGCCCAATTCCTCGACCGACCTCCCGACCCCCGGGGGTCGGGGAAAAACTCCGCCTCGGCCGACCCCGGGCGCCCGACCCCAACCTCCGACCGAAGGCGTCGGGCCACCGGAGTCGGAGCTTGTCCGGTGGAGCGCATTAAATGGGCGACAAGTGGGCGTCCTTCGACACTGTCCGAAGACGTGAGCCGCAAGCCCCGCACGTCCCGCAGGGACGTTTGACAGTGGTCAAGCCGCTTCGCCACGCGGTAACAGTGCGAGCCGTATATGAACAGGGTCGCACAGTGCTCAAACAGGACACGGACATCCCCGTCGCAGTTGGACTGTAGCAGCCGCCGCCACCCACACCCGGAGAAGAAGGCGTCAAGGACGGACGCGCCCCTCCCTGCTGAGCCGCCTACCTACATCGAGCTATTTACCATTTCTCTTACTTTCTTTTTCTTTTTTCCTCCATCCTTGTAACAGTCAACTCTCCCTTGACAGATAAAAGGGAGAGCTTGACTCACGGCTGGGGGACCACATTCTCACTCTCTCATTGGCACACACACTCACTTCGGCCTTGCGACGCACGCAAGGACAAACTTCACGAACACTTAGAGACTTGGGAGCTTCTCCCTCTCTCGAAGAGCTTGTAACCCCTACTACGAGCAACACGAACCGAACCAACTCACTGGACGTAGGGCTTCGATCACCCGAACCAGTCTAATCCCTTGTGTCTTTCTCACCCTTTCCAATCAACCGCAGCGCGTAGTCTAAATTCACTCGTCGGCCAGATTTCCCAACGCCAACAACGCCAGAACTCGAGGTGAAAGCTGGAGATGGGGCGGTGGCGCGATTTGGTGAGGATGGCCGCAGATCAACGACGCGGTGAGGATTTTGCCATGGACATGATCTTTTGCGAAAAAGCCCTTGCGGAAGCTTGTAATTTTTCGTATTATTTCTGTGTCTTGGTGTTTTTAAGAAAAGCCCCTCAACAGTTACGGGTATTTACAGAAAGGTTTATAGGTATCAGTGTTGTAGTAATTCTGCTAGAGAGGAGCACAACAACCATAGCCTAAACCTTATCTCTCCTATACCTAAACTCAATTTTAGCAATTTCATTTTAGCAACTCTGCTGGAGATGCTCTTAGAATACATACTAGAGCTAATTTTTAAACTCTTTTCGCTGGCATGGTCGTGTAATCCTTTCCCTTGGTGGCGGCAGTGGTCGCACAACCCATTCATACGCTGGCGGCTGATGGTAGAATGTTGTTGGTGGCTCAAAATGGTGGGCAGTTGGTCATCGAAAGACGTATCCTATGGTCGTGTAGGACAACATCGTCGCTTTCGTCTTACTTTGATGGTAGAATGTTGTTGGTGGCTCAAAGAAGATGCCTTAGAACGTGGAGAGACAAGCTCGTCAGGCGGCAAGGAATTACCTACAAGTCATCGGCGCCACATCATCCCTTGTTGGGATCTGCGGAGTGGTGACGCCAATCCGGAGTGATAAGCACACTGAGATCAAGAACGCTTCAGCTAATCGCTGATTAGCTCGGCAGTGTTTGCTTTCTTGATGCAGGAGTTGAGCCGAGCGCGAGGCATTGAGGATTACCGAAGGAAGTCTTACCCTCTTGACGGATCGAGAGGTTCAACGAGGAAGTTCCCGAAGGCACATGGCGTCTGCTGAAGAGCGCGCGCCAACCCGAAGCTCCCCCTCACGAGCTCCATCACAAGGCGGCGCGAGGACCACCAACGGCATCTAGGGTTCCGATACCACTCCAAGGAGGATGTAAATAGACCATTGTGCCCTTCGGACCAAAATGTACAGAATATTCCATGTGTTATTTTCCTTGATCAGGGGTAGTTTAGTCCTTATGATGTAACCCTGATCAAGGTATAAATAGCCCCTCCCATGGCCTGAGGAGGGGGTCAATTCTCAGTACAGTTACTCCTAACTTGCAATGTGCCTTGCATCGCTTCGCGAAGCGTTAGATTGCTCTACCCGGTGTTAAGGGATTTCCAAGGAAAAACCCGTCATCCCTGATCTCCCCAAGCGGCATGATGTGTTGGGAAGTAGTTGGTAGTGTTTGTTCTTTACTCTCGTTGTTGTGGTTTGTGTTTGTTTTTTCTTTCCTTGTGATGTTGGTCGACGATTGTCTTTCATGCCACGAGTAGTTCACTTTAGGTCTTGGTGTGGGTTGCCACTTGGTATTTGTACTAAGTTGGCGTGTTGGTCGCATGTAACGTTGTAAACTTCTCTCCTTATTAATGAAATATGTGCAACGTTCTATAAAAAAAACATGACGTCACCGGTGACACTGACTCTCTCCACGTTCATGGTGGAGTAGCTAGCAGCCAACACTTGTCAGGGCAGCCACCTGTGTTATTTTGATGTGGATAGCTTCGGCCCTGTCGTCCTTACATGATCGGTTTTCCCAGTGATATCGGTAGCGACCGAGTAAGTCGACGTGGGATGTGCATTCCCCATCTATCCTCTTAACTTTTGCTCTATCGTCCTTGTTCGATCGGTTATCGATTGTGATTCAGTTTTCAATGAGTATTTTGTTGCCGATAGCTTCGGCCCTGTCGTCCTTACATGATCGGTTTCCCCGGTGATATCGGTAGTGACCGAGTAAGACGACGTGGGTTGTGCATTCCCCATCTATCCTCATAACTTTTGCTCTACCGTCCTTACTCGATCTGTTTTCGATTGTGATTCGATTTTCAACAAGTATTTTGATGCGGATAGCTTGGGCCTTGTCGTCCGTACATGATCGGTTTTCCCCGGTGATATCGGTGCTTTTCTTCAGTTACTCATATGGAGGTTCTCGATTTGGGTTGACAAGCTGTCATTTAAATTGTAATCAATTATTTCATTTGCAATTAATTCTGATAATTTCAATACAACATAATATGACCGTATAAGTTGTTAAACTTTTGAAAAACTTACATCTGACTGATCCATAGTTGAGTCACATCCCTGTTTGATCAATGCACTGTCGCGCTCATCCAGCAGTTCATCGTCACGAACTCCTGCTGCTACCTTCGAGGCTATCGGCGTTGTCTATCGCCGTTTGCTGCTGCCTATTGCTGGTCCTCTTCACCGGGATTGCACCAGTGCTGATTTGCTGCTGCTCTTGCTTCTACCGCCGAACATAAAACAAGGAAACTCCACTTTCTGCTATCCTCTTCTCGGTGGTAACTTAAGCCTGCTGCTCTTTTGTATTCTTCCACTGTTAATTCGTCAAGTATCAGTACAACATGTCTCACATCAATGCCATTGTCACTAACATCACATTTTATGGTCAGAATTATAGAGCAGGCGTTTTGTGTTAAAGCTGCTTTGAGAGGATTTGATTCAGATCAGATGATCCAATGAACCTACAACTAATAATAGTAATGCTGAAAATTAATGACAGGAAGGTGATGTCTTCCATTGTCAATAGTTTCAAGCGAGTCTCTCTCCTTCAAGACAGCCTAACCCATGTGGTCCTATTGACAGTAGCGTTATGTTAAGAGCAGTGGTGCTCTTCTGGACACTCTCATGCAGAAAATTCATCTTCTTGCATTGAGTAGCATTGTCTATTGATTGATTACAACTCTGAATATGATTGTTTGGCTGGACCTTTGCTCTCTATGGTGCCTCAATGTACAGCAGCTGAGTGTACGCCATACAAATTCATTGAGCAGTTTCTCACATATCGTTTTATCATGGGAGCAAGGAATGACTTTGAATCTATTCATACAAGTTTGCTGCATGATTCTTCCTCTCTCACCATGGCAAAGGCATTGTCGGATCTTATTGCTGAAGAGACTCGTCTTTAATTTTACCCTTTGGCAATAAAATGTGCAGTGGGAGCCTCTCCCGCTGTTTTCCATTCATAATTTTTTCTTGACTCTTTAATATTTTGTGCCGGAAAGAGAAGATTTTGAACAAATTATTTATTCTGATCCTTTAGTGTATATTTTTTCTTCTGTATATTGCAAACCTAAAATATATTTTGTTGGATCATTCTGTTATGCACTAAGCAATCGGTTGATCATGTATGGCTGATCTGTTTTAACTGAAGAAAACTTTGCCTGATCTTCTGTCATGTATGCTTGATTTACTGCCAGAAAAGCAAATGATGAGCAGCTCTTACTGCTTTTTCATTACCTGATACATCATGAAGATTTTGTTGACAAGGATAATGTACATTTCAGGTAAGCTGCAGTTTCATTACCTGATAGGTCATGAAGATTTCTTGACAAGAATAATGTATGTTCCAGGTAAACTGCAGTTATCCTGTCTTTGTAACATTAGGATTGCAGGCACTTATTTTTTTTTTCCTCACTTCATTCTTCTAGGTGCAGTTTATAGTTTTTTGGGTTCCAATTTTCATTTACTATTGTAGTTTGGAGTCAACAGCTGGTCAGAGTGCTGCTTTTATCCGTTCCCTGCTTTGGATACTAGATGGTGAGAAAAAAACATTTGCATAATTAGCTGTGAAACCAGTTCTAATAATAAGGTATTAAGTTTCATTTCACTTGGCAAAAAGAATGGTTCTCTTTTTCTTGTTAGTGTCATTTAGCTAAATTTAGAACTCAATTCTTTATGGTTAGCTGAGGGAAACAACAAATGGAGCTGAGGAATGCTATTGGAGCTAACCATAAACAACAGTCAGCATTCCTCAACAAATGTTAGTGTTATTAATCAAATTTTCCTACGTTCTTGAAACTATTGGAGCTGAGGGATGCTGACTGCAACGCCTGGAACAATCTTTGGGTCAGCATTCCTCAACAAATGTTAGTGTTATTAATCAAATTTTCCTACGTTCTTGAAACTATTGGAGCTGAGGGATGCTGACTGCAATGCCTGGAACAATCTTTGGGTTTATAGTTATTCCGTTCCTCTTGTGCTAATCTTAATTGTGGGCCTGCATGCCACACAAAGCAGAAGCATTGACATTTCTTCCCTTACAGATATAGGATTTTCAAGAAAATTACTATGCCGTAGAATCTGATGGCATTTACCAAGACTCATATTTCATCTATTGAGCTCGTATTAATTTTTTTAAGAGGTTATTTGGTTGTAACCTTCTGCCAGTGCAGCAAACTCTGCCACCATATGATATATGCTATGTTAAGATACAAAATGATTGAGATGCCCTGGTAAGTGTGAAAGGAATTGTATGTAACAGAGATATATTAGAATATGTGAGCATATCGTGTTATACTTGCTATTCGAAATAGATGTTCTGTTAAATGTTCTCTTTCTGCTATTGAGATTAGTCTCTTTGTATGTGGCAATCCACCAAGTATAAGACTGAGTTTCCTTATTCTTTTATTGCAGTAGGTGCTAACAAAGCAATATGACAATATTTCTGGCAATACTTCTAACGTTAATAATCTTGTCAACTTCCACAAAAAACCATCTTTAGTTATTTTGGTTCCTTGGAATTCCTAATGTTAGGCTTTATTTGTGCAGGCATCAAATTCGGTTTGTTTATATATTGTATTTTGTTAACATGGAGTGTCTCTTATTCGTGCAGCGTGTCACTTGGTAGTGATGGCCAAACGGGCGGCTCGGCCCGGCACGGCCCGGGCCCGGGCCCGAAAAGGCACGGCCCATTTAATTTCGGGCCGGCACGGCCCGGTGGTAATTTCGTGCCGGGCCGTGCCAGCCCATGGGCTCAACCTTCGGCCCATGGCACGGCACGTTCATGAATAATCGTGTCGGGTCGGCCCAAAAGCACGAAATTTAAAAAAAGGCCCGATGGCCCAAAAAACACGAATCGGCCCTCGCCGGCGCCGGAGTGGATCTCCGCCCCAGATCTGCGCCGGCTAGCCGTGAATCCGCACCCCCCGCGCGTGGCTCTGTGCTGCCGTTGCCGCCACAGATGGAAGGAGGCGACGGCGCGAGGTCGTTGCTCGGGGACGGGGTACCGGCGCAAGGTTGTCGCCGCGGAAGGACGACGCGAGGAGGAGGAAGGCCGGGTTGCACGACGAGGACGTGCGACCGAGAGGAGAGGAGCGCCGGGGCGTAGAGGAGTGGAGACGAGCTGCGACGCCACGGAAGGACGACGGCGTGGACCTTGGGCTCCTGCCGACTGCGGAGGAGAGGAGATGGGGCGGCTGCGCGGCGCGGTGGGGAGGAGAGGAGGGGGGGGGGGGGGCGGCTGCGCGGCGCGGTGGGGAGGAGAGGAGGGGGAGCGGCTGCGCGACGCGGTGGGGAGGAGAGGAGAGGGGGCGGATGTGCGGCGCAGGTGGGGTGGGGAGTGGGTTAGGGTTGAGAAGGGGTGCGGTTTTATATGGGCGGAGAGGAAACATTGCTGGGTTGGGCTGCTTTACAGGCTGTGCCATCTCGGGCTGTTAATGAGCCGTGCCGCCCAGCGGGCTCTAGCGGGCTGTTGCGTAAACGGGCCGTGCCGTGCTGCCCAGCGGGCTCCCCCCTCGGCCCAAGCACGGCACGCACGTCGGGCCGGGCCGGCACAGGCACGAATTGGAGCGGGCCGTGCCGTGCTTGGGCCGGGCGAAAAAATTCGTGCTTCGTGCCCGCCCGTTAGGCCCGGCCCATTTGGCCATCACTATCACTTGGATTCATGCTCTGCTTCATGGGTCGGGGCTTGGGCTCCTGGAGCGGCCGTCTTGATGCTCCTCTGGATGCTTCTCTTTGCATTGGTAAAATCTTTACTACTCATAAAAACGCCAGTTGGTGGCTTGTGTTGGGCGGTCGTCGTCCGCCCAGCCGCTTCAGATGGCGCCGACAGGTGGGACCCACGTCGGATCGACTACACCCCCCCCCCCCCCCGGTTCGCGTCTCGCATCGCTCGAGCCTCGAGGGAACAGAGAAGAGGAAAAAAAAAACTCTCCTCCGCGGCATATCGGCCAGCGTTCTCCCTCCCTCCGCCTCGATCTGCAGCAAATCCGGAGGATCCTCATGTGCTTGACTCTAGACCAGCTCCTCTACTCCAGCCATGGATCCATGGACCGGCGGATTGACGCTCGTCGGGAACAGGGGACAAGGAAACGGCGCGGCAAGGAGGAGACATGGAGAGCAGCCTCCTGGCGTCCCCTCTGGCGCGTCGTGCCGTTTGACGGCGCGCCTGGCCACCCTGCTCGCCATCGCCGCGGCCGAGAGCTCCGTGCCATTCGCCGACATGGCCACCGCCTTCTCGCAGCCGCGACCGAGAGCCATGCGCGCCATTTCATTTGCCGCTGTAGACCAGAGCTACACGCGCCCTTCCATTCGCCGCGTAGACCAGAGACCGACGTGCCGTGTTGGTCACCGTTATGGCCGGCAGTTCTGTGCGCCGTGCCTTTCCTGTATGCGCCTTGCCTGGGCCCGGCTTCTTGGTCTAACTCTGCCTCTCGCAATTTCTTGCTCTGCTTCTTGGTGAAGTGAGGTGTGGCATGGTAGTTTTAATATTATAGTTTTAATACAATTGATGATGATACACGTAATCGTGCAACCCTTGTTGCTATCCAACGGAGTTTACCATATCATCACTTGAGATTAAAGGTTGGGATGCAAATAATGCTTCTACGCAATCTCAACCCATCAAAAGGTACGGCCAATGAATGATATTGATTTTACTTCCTATTGTCGCAATAGAACAATTTTTTGTTTCTATTGTAGTTTTCATATTCCCATTAGTGGATTAATCCCCTCAACTGCTTGGTTTTTTGCTTGCTTGTTTGCACTTGCTGCATAGGTTTCTTACAACGATTTACTGTTTATTGTTGTTACTTTCCCTATTGTTTGAGGAAGTCATTGTTACCATAATGTGGAATATTTCCACCATAATGTGGGACATTGGCATTGAGAGAGCTAACAGTCTGTACTGTGCAATGCTACTGTTGCATAAATGAGCAATGTTTTTCTATTTTTTATGTAGAACAATCATTACGTAAGTACATTTTATTGTCACCTCTCTTTCTTCTATGTTTTGATCATTTTGAAGTGCTTGCTGTCATTTATAAAGTGTAATCATTTATTTCATTTTCAATTAATTCCAATACAACATAATTAATATGACAGTATAAGTTGTTCAACTTTTTGAAACATCTGATTGTTTCATAGTTGAGTCACATACCTGTCTTTGTATTTCTTACCATATTTGGCATTGGCAGTTCACAGGCATATACTCCCTGAAAGCAGTATTATGAAATCTGACATAAAAATGTGTTTATCATGTTCATTAACCATGTATTGCCCAAGTGTGCAGGTTGATATGGTTGAGATTTGGAGGAAGAGAATGGGAAAATTAAACCAACTTGCCCTCCGTAGAGGCTCTGAATTATTAGGGTTTAACTTGCTTCCTTATTTCATAATTTGCCGGCATATATAGTGTAACACCCTAATTTTCAGGTTTTCAAATAAATAAAAATTTGTATAGAATTAAATAGGGTGTTAACATTTTTATTATGCAAAACCTTTATTTTATAAATTTAAATAAATTAATATAGGATATATAAATTGTTTGTTGCATTCATGTTGGGTAGATTTGCAATAGGGTTTTATTTGTATGAAAAGTATATTCAAAATTCGATAGAAATTCGTTTTGACTAGAACTCAAATTCTAAGCTCTTTTCTTCTCTCGACTGACGTGGACTCAGTTTGTATTTTTCCTGGTGTCGCTAGAGTTGGATATGCCGATATGGAGAAGGATTTTTGTATCCGCAACTCCCGTATATATAAACCTGCCTTTCCTACTTTCCAATAAACTAAAATCCTCACGTGCATCGCCCTGCCCAAGAAAACTCAACGCCGCTGACGTTTTAATGTCCGGAGTCCGTGGAGCCGATCGCCGTCGTCTCGCCGTCCCGGAAACTCAATCCCCAACGTTTTCCGGTGAGTGCTTCGACTAGTTTCGTCGGCACTGTGTTTTAGTTCTCGTCTTGTCCTCTGATCATTATCATCGACGTCGCAGCAAGGTCTCTGAAGGACGCCGACGATCATCGTCTGTCATCACACCATCCCAAGTCGCCACCTAGTCGCTTGCTGTTCTTGCAAATTCCCTCGTTCCCGACGAACGCCGAAGATCACCGTCGTCGGCCGTCACCACTGCAAGCCGTGAAGCCCCTCGGTGAGGACCCTGATCAGTTAGTCTCGATCGTTAGTTAGCTTTGTAATGCTCGGCTAGGTTTAGATCACGAGTAGAATACTTGTTCGTTAATCAGTTAAGTTTTCATCTCTTTCTGTTGCTATCCAGCATGCCGTGTTTATCGTATAAAATACGCTTTTGCATTAGCATGACGATAGGCTCACGTAGCAGCTGTATTCAGTATATTTACTTATGCACTTATTCGTTAATCAGAAAGAACTACGTGAGCAGTACCGGAGTTAATTAGATTACCTTTCCAGCTACACCTCAGCCTGACGTTTGGCTTATGCAATAATCTGTATTTTCGGTATAAACTTTTCTGTTAGTCACGTATACAACAACAGTTTTTCAGAAAAACGTAAATCTTATAACTTTTTCATACCAATTCCGTTTTACTCGATTCCTGCGCTCACTCGATCATCACGATGTATGCTTTCTGTTGATATGTTTTGTTTGCCGTGAATGTACTGTTTGGACTGTTTTCTTAGTCTTGCTTATTGCTGGTTTGTCGGTACTATTGCGCGGACAGAATCGGTTCAAGAGACATCATTCAACCTTCAGGATCAAGACTTTGAGGTGTTTGAGCAGCAACTCCAAGAAGACAAGTGCCCTTGATGCATATTGATCCCTTTAGGATGTGTTGTTTATAAATTGCATGCTTGAGTCTTAATTTGAATCCCATGTTATTGGTTTACTAGTTTTTCCATATCATTCCTTGAAGCCTTTGTTCGGATAGCATGTTTATGGTTTGGGTAGATCCATGCTAGTGCTGTTGGGAACCGGTTAATTAATTTGACTAATACTCTACTTAATTCATTAGGTTGGTAATTGTTTTAGCAACACATGGCTGGTTTGTTTGGTATGGTGCCGTCGTGCACGAGATTTCGGTTTGTATTGGTGCTTGTGCTAGATTCTAAGGACCGGTTCGTGGACATGTAACCCGGCTGAACAGCGCAACCACGAGGCTTAAATGAGTGCGGCTTAGCTAATTAAATAGTTGTCTCTTATTTACTGTGGCACCATTCGGTTGTTATTGTGGCGCAAAAGGGGGCTACGGCCGAGGAGGTAAAATGGACTCATCCGTTGTAGCGAATCCTAGCGGGTGCTTACAGGGTAAGAGGCGCTATTGAAAAGCTTTTCAGTGTTTACCTGGCTTGACACCGCGGTAGTGTAAAGCAAAAAGGGATAACATTGACTCGTGATGAATGTGTGCAAACCTTGCAAGGATAAAAAACTGTCATGACAGCCGTGCTCACGGTCAAAAGCGAGTTTGGACTTCTTCGCGATTAGCGGGATGGTTGGTTGGTTTGGTTTGGTAGACAAGTAGTGGGAACTTGGTGAGTTGGTAGTCGGATGGGGTAATCCGATGAACTTTTCCTTGATGTTATTTGCTGGAGCTTGGAGAATTACACCTAGTAATTAGGTTGCTATTTTATAAATGTGTCTTGCATAGTGCAGTGAACCATGTGTCAGCTTTTCTTGATATTTGCCATCATATCATATTATTTCCTACACTTGCGGAGTACGATATGTACTCACATTTGCTATTTCCCTTTTTTGTTTGGATAAACAATGACTGCTCAGACAATGGAGGTGAAGTGGACTACAACGACGATGACTTCGATCCGGATGCTCCTTACTAGGCTGGTGTTTCCCCCGGACAACGTCTGTGGAAGATGTAATAGTCGGTCCGCTAGATTATTATTCACCACTCTGTTATTTCTATTTTAGACCAGTAGTCATTATGTAATAAATGTTTATCGTTAACCTGGCACTGTAATAATGGTATTTCACTATTTGTCGCTACATGTTAACTGATCCTGGCATACATGTGGTGGGCATTCGGTTGTCTCCTTGAAACTGGGTGTGACAAAGTGGTATCAGAGCTAAGTTGTCCGTAGGACGCGGGTCTAGTTAGAAACGGTCGTTATTAAAGTTATTTTGGCTTATAAAAACTATTTTTTTAAAACAAATCTGTTTACTTTCACTTGTACGACAGCCACTTGTTTTTGTTTTATTTTGTACTGTCGGCTTCCTTCTTTGCTTATTTCTCATCTTACCTGACTTCCTTTCTTTTTTATTTTCTTTTGTTTATTTGAAACATGTACCTGATCGTACGCTCCTTTCTATTGTTTACTTAATTTTTCTTTTAAAATGGTTGCTGATCTTCTCTTGTTCAAAAAGTTAGATGGCACCAACAAAGTAGACTGCACACTAGCACATGAGGTGGTGTTCCTAGGCGTCACCTTGCACTAAGAATACATGAGAGCTACCGACAACGAGGAACTTGAGGCCCGTTCGTCGTCTGCCAAGTCCAAGTAATTTAGAACCGTCTGAAGAAGATCCTTCCAAGGCTTAGGCATCACCATTCAGAGTAAAAGTTAAACGTTAGCATCGAGTTCGTTGCTTGAGTTTGTGTGGTGTGCCATGTACTGATTTGAATCTTTGTTTGAGTGTGTTGGTGTGTAGAGAAGAGTGCTTCTTAAACACATTGATAATATTACAATATAGTTAATGTTAGTTTAGATGGGTTATATTTTCTAAAATTCTACCATTCCTTTCTTCTATGTCATTTCTTCTTTTCCCATGATCACGTTCCAAGACTAGCCAGTGAGACGGATATTCTTTCAACCAAAGCGATGCTTAAAGAAGGTGCCTACAAAGATCCCAAGGAACCAAGGAAGGGAAAAATCTCCAGCAATGCCTAGATATCAAATATTTTCTTGCTAGCCACCGAATCTCGGGGCGAGATTCCTTTTAAGGGGGTAGATTTGTAACACCCTAATTTTCAGGTTTTCAAATAAATTAAAATTTGTATAGAATTAAATAGGGTGTTAACATTTTTATTATGCAAAAGCTTTATTTTCTAAATTTAAATAAATTAATATAGGATATATAAATTGTTTGTTGCATTCATGTTGGGTAGATTTGCAATAGGGTTTTATTTGTATGAAAAAAATATTCAAAATTCGATAGAAATTCATTTTGACTAGAACTCAAATTCTAAGCTCTTTTCTTCTCTCGCCTGACGTGGACTCAGTTTGTATTTTTCCTGGTGTCGCTAGAGTTGGATATGGAGAAGGATTTTTGTATCCGCAACTCCCGTATATATAAACCTGCCTTTCCTACTTTCCAATAAACTAAAACCCCCACGTGCATTGCCCTGCCCAAGAAAACTCAACGCCGCCGCCGTTTTTCTATCCGGAGTCCGTGGAGCCGATCGCCGTCGTCTCGCCATCCCGGAAACTCAGTCCCCAACGTTTTCCGGTGAGTGCTTCGACTAGTTTCGTCGGCACTGTGTTTTAGTTCTCGTCTTGTCCTCTGATCATTATCATCGACGTCGCAGCAAGGTCTCTGAAGGACGCCGACTATCATCGTTTGTCATCACACCATCCCAAGTCGCCACCTAGTCGCTTGCTGTTCTTGCAAATTCCCTCGTTCCCGACGAACGCCGAAGATCACCGTCGTCGGCCGTCACCACTGCAAGCCGTGAAGCCCCTCGGTGAGGACCCTGATCAGTTAGTCTCGATCGTTAGTTAGCTTTGTAATGCTCGGCTAGGTTTAGATCACGAGTAGAATACTTGTTCGTTAATCAGTTAAGTTTTCATCTCCAGCATGCCGTGTTTATCGTATAAAATACGCTTTTGCATCAGCATGACGATAGGCTCACGTAGCAGCTGTATTCAGTATATTTACTTATGCACTTATTCGTTAATCAGAAAGAACTACGCACAGTACCGGAGTTAATTAGATTACCTTTCCAGCTACACCTCAGCCTGACGTTTGGCTTATGCAATCATCTGTATTTTGGGTATAAATTTTTCTGTTAGTCACGTATACAACAACAGTTTTTCAGAAAAACCGTTGCTACTTGTAAATCTTATAACTTTTTCATACCAATTCTGTTTTACTCGATTCTTGCGCTCACTCGATCATCACGATGTAGGCTTTCTGTTGATATGTTTTGTTTGCCGTGAATGTACTGTTTGGACTGTTTTCTTAATCTTGCTTGTTGCTTGTTTGTCGGTACTATTGCGCGGACAGAATCGGTTCAAGAGACATCATTCAACCTTCAGGATCAAGAGTTTGAGGTGTTTGAGCAGCAACTCCAAGAAGGCAAGTTCCCTTGATGCATATTGATCCTTTTAGGATGTGTTGTTTATAAATTGCATGCTTGAGTCTTAATTTGAATCCCATGTTATTGGTTTACTAGTTTTTCCATATCATTCCTTGAAGCCTTTGTTCGGGTAGCATGTTTATGGTTTGGGTAGATCCATGCTAGTGCTGTTGGGAACCGGTTAATTAATTTGACTAATGCTCTACTTAATTCATTGGGTTGGTAATTGTTTTAGCAACACATGGAACTTAGGGAATCTGGCCAGGCTGGTTTGTTTGGTATGGTGCCATCGTGCACGAGATTTCGGTTTGTGTTGGTGCCTGTGCTAGGTTCTAAGGACCGGTTCGTGGACATGTAACCCGACTGAACAGCGCAACCACAAGGCTTAAATGAGTGCGGCTTAGCTAATTAAATTGTTATCTCTTATTTACTGTGGCACCATTCAGTTGTTATTGTGGCGCAAAAGGGGGCTACGGCTGAGGAGGTAAAATGGACTCATCCGTCGTAGCGAATCCTAGCTGGTGCTTACAGGGTAAGAGGCGTTATTGAAAAGCTTTTCAGTGTTTACCTGGCTTGACACCCCGGTAGTGTAAAGAAAAAAGGGATAACATTGACTCGTGGTGAATGTCTGCAAACCTTGCAAGGATAAAAAACTGTCATGACAGCCGTGCTCACGGTCAAGAGCGAGCTTAGACTTCTTCGCGATTAGCGGGATGGTTGGTTGGTTTGGTTTGGTAGCCAAGTGGTGGGAACTTGATCAGTCGGTAGTCGGATGGGGTAATCCGATGAGCTTTTCCTTGATGTTATTTGCTGGAGCTTGGAGAATTACACCTAGTAATTAGGTTGCTGTTTTATAAATGTGTCTTGCATAGTGCAGTGAACCATGTGTCAGTTTTTCTTGATATTTGCCATCATGTCATATTATTTTCTACACTTACGGAGTACGACATGTAGTCACATTTGCTATTCCCCCTCTTTGTTTGGATAAACAATGACTGCTCAGACAATGGAGGTGAAATGGACTACAACGACGATGACTTCGATCCGGATGCTCCTTACTAGGCTGGTGTTTCCCCCGGACAACGCCTGTAGAAGATGGGATAGTCGCTCCGCTAGATTATTATTCACCACTCTGTTATTTCTATTTTAGACCATGAGTCATTATGTAATAAATGTTTATCGTTAACCTGGCACTGTAATAATGGTATTTCACTATTTGTCGCTGCATGTATGATTTAACTGATCCTGGCATACATGTGGTGGGCATTCGGTTGTCTCCTTGAAACCGGGTGTGACATATAGCCGAGCCCCTGGTTATATCTGCTAATGAATGAATAACAAACTGTCTAACTGAGTCGTTCTAAGTTATCGAGTAGCCACTTTTCTCAGCAGCAAACTCTGCGTAACTCTAATTAGAAAGCTTCCACAACACAGGTATATATTGCCAAAAAAATGAATCGAAACAAGCTATTTAAGTATCTGTGTAACTGCCTTCTGTAGAAGACACCAATAACCTTTCTGCAATAACATCATGATGTGAATATATCATTCTCTTCTCAATTTTATCTATCTACCAGAGAGGGAAATTAATACATGGGGGAACATGCATTCAACAACTATTGTAGTGTATATTTCCATTATCAGCCTCTAATTCATTATGCTAAATATCATACACATATGTTGTGTCAACATTTTTTTTTGTTGGCCTGATGTTGACGGTGGTGCAAGTACAAAGCAGAGAAGCGATATAAAGTGGGTTTGCCAAACAAAGGTTAGTGACAATTTTGTCTATTTGCATTCACTGTTATGATTATAGTGCCATCATTCAATAATTATTAAGCTGTATGTAATGCTTTACATATTAGGAGTCCATCAAGTTTCCATATTTTAGAAGACATAGTAAAACTGAAATAATAGGCATGATTTGATATTTTGCATATATTTTGATAGAAATCATGGATTCTTACCGTTCGATTGTAGCACGCAGTTCCGGCAAGTTCTTCCATGTATGCTGCTCTTTTCTACACACCCCTTGTTTTAAACATAACACTGTATATTGGCATTGCAGCGATGGCGAATGGTGACATCAATACATTAAGAGTACTGGTAGAAACAGATTGTCATTTCGGTTACATGGAGAAAGATGAGATATGTAGGTTTGATTCATTTCAAGCATTTGAGACGATTTGCTCATTGGCGAACAAAACAAGGTCGGTATGATCTATATTGGTATTACCTGTTTACCTTTGCTTATTTCAAAATGGTGGTGGACATTCCTTGTTTTGAACCTTGATTGCAGGTAGATTATGTACTTCTTGGTGGTAATCTATTCCATGAGAACAAGCCGTCGCGCTCAACCTTGGTAAAATCAATTGAGATTCTGCGGCGCTACTGCCTAAATGACCAGCCAGTGAAGTTCCAGGTTGTCGGTGATCAGACAGTCAACTTCCCGAACAGGTTTGGCACTTGATCTGCTTTGGTGATCACCCGATGCAAATTCAAGACAACAACATCAGAAAAGCTCTCATATAGAAACTGTTCACTTTTCCAATTCATTTGCGCGAGACAAAAACATTGGTGTGGACTTTTTGAAAGATGTGTCAAAGTATATGTGTAATTTCCTCATTTTCTGACAAGAAACTTCCTCTTGCATTACCAGATTTGGCCAAGTAAATTACGAAGATCCAAACTTTAATGTTGGCATGCCTGCGTTCACCATCCATGGAATCACGAAGATCCTGCTGGGGTGGTATGGACATTGTATTCTTAACATTTGAATTCTGTGCATTTATACTGAAATTAAGCTTATGATGGGATGTAAGCTCTAGCTCATGCATTCATATTTTGATTGTAGGATAATCTCTCTGCCATTTATATTCTTTCGGCTTGCAATCTTGTAAACTATTTTGGAAAGATGGACCTTGGTGGTTCTGGTGTTGGCCAAATAGCAGTTTACCCTGTACTCATAAAAAAGGTTCGCCGGTACAGTTGCAGACATTGATTTATGGGTTTATATCTTACATGCTCTTGGATTTTCTATCATTTCAGGGCATGATTCCTGTTGCACTATATGGTCTTGGCAACATTAGAGATGAGCGACTAAATAGAATGTTTCATGTGTCTTTCCATCAAATTGCTTCTCTTTGAAATTCCTTGCATCTTGCCTCTGGAACATGATTTATTTCGATTTGTCATATTCTTCATACATTTGCATTACAATCCATCCTTTTCTTATTGTTGATATTATTTTACTCTTAATACTTCAGACACATCATTCAGTACAGTGGATGCGGCCTGGAACTCAAGATGCAGAGTCAGTCTCTGACTATTTCAATATATTGGTTCTCCATCAGAGCAGGTACACATAGCAAGTCAAAGAATATTGGAGGAACGTTTTATTCGTTTTTTGTTCTTTCATTCTTCTTACAGAAAGCAAATTTACACCTGAACACTCATACAGGACAAAGACGAATCCTAAAAGTGCCATCAACAAGCATTTCTTTAGTCGTTTTCTGGACTTTGTTGTATGGGGCCATGAGCATGAATGCCTTATTTAGCCACAGGTGACAGCTTGGAATTCATGTTTTATATTCAAGTTTTCTCAGGGGAAAAAAAACTGACCGTGCTATTTCCCTCTATTTATGCTTGATAGGAGGTCCCTGGGATGGGTTTCCATATCACTCAACCAGGATCGTCGGTTGCAACCTCTTTGATTGATGGTGAGGCAAAACCAAAGCATGTTCTTTTGTTAGAAATCAAGGTCTTCTTTCAATATCCTCCTATTAATATTGAATTTATGTGGTGTATATTCTCATTCAATTATATATCTCGTGAATAGGGGAACCAGTATATACCTTTGAGGTCCGTAAGACCTTTTAAGTATGCCGAGGTAAATGAATCCCTAACAGTTGATATTTGTAGGTTGTATAAAAAGATGAAGTAGATGTTGACCCCGATGATCAGGAATCTGTACTTGAACATATGGATAAAGTTGTGAGTTTTCATATTTCTATTCTCTCTCCAGTTTCTTGAGACCTTTCAATGACGGTTTATTTTTTGGTTTCTTTAGTCTGGCAAAATTGTTATGACGTTTCTCTTTTTCGTATTATACTCAATGGCTTTAGGTAAGAAATCTTATTGAGAAGAGTAGCCAACCAACAGGCAGCAGATCAGAGCCAAAGCTTCCATTGGTTAGAATTAAGGTAAGAAAACTCAGAACATGTCATAATTTGGTCAAAATATAAAATCATGATTATACTCGTATATTCTGCAGGTAGATACTCTGGGTTTTCAACTATAAACCCACAACGATTCGGTCAGAAGTATGTAAGAAAGGTACCTAAAGGACAGATGGGGTGCTAATGGAAAGTGTCCTGTCGTTATCTTAATGAACTTATTTGATGATATTGTAGGTTGCAAACCCTCAAGACATTCTCATTTTCTCAAAATCAGCAAAGAAATGTCAGACTGCAGGAGGTATTTTGCTATGTTCAAGAATAATATTGCAGTTGAGATCCACTTAGAGAAAACTATGACTAATTAATTTATTTTCTTATTAATGATTTTTAGATGTCTTTATTCCTTGTAGAACACGGTGATGACTCTGAGAAACTTTGTCCGGAGGAACTTAACCAACAAACAATTGAAGCTTTGGTCGCAGAGAGTAACTTGGTAATTCTTAAAACTTTTGTTCCCTCTTTGAGCACAGAAGTTTCTTTGTTCTTATTGGTTGGCTCTGACCGTGTAAAAGCAAAGGTTTATCTTCTTTTTATTAAACCTTGAGCATAGAATAGAAATGCTCTACCTTAGTGTTTATAGCATATATATTTTTCTTTTGGGTTGGATGTCCTCTGTGGGTGTCTCTGTGGGATCTGTAGTAATATGTTATAGTTTTACTAACAAAACCTCTGGGCTTACCCTATTGTGTTTGTCATTGATTTCCCCTACTGATAATGTCCATAGTTTTTTTTTAGTTCAGAATCTCTGCAATCCTTCCCTGTCAACAACAATATCATCATTTCTTGATCGTCAGTTAATGGTCATAGGAGATGGGGAGAAAACTACTAGCGCTACATCTTACCTAGATCAACCACTCCTCGAGTTCTCCCTCGACAATTCCCTGTTAATTCTCTTTACTCCTTTTGTTTGTTGTCTCGTGCCCGACAAATAATGCCCAAGAAGGACGATCTTACAGCCTGTTTTGTTGGCAGAGGAGGGTTACCAGTATGCTTTTGATCTCAATAAGGACAACACATTAGTATGTTTCCTGATGTCAATTTGATGGCGCCATAAAATTAATCGGCCCCAATTTTTGTATCGAGATGCTGCTTCAATTTTCCTTCCCACCCCCTCTTTTCTTTTTTTTTTCTCTGTGCGTGCATACCGGTGTGTCGGACACACATAATTCGTGCATGAGATTTCGGTTTGTGCTAGTGCCTGGTTCTAAGGACTGGTTCATAGAGCATGTAACATGGATTAACAGCGCAGCCATGAGACCTATATAGGTACAACCTGGCCGAGTAATTGGTTATTCTCTTCTTCTCTATACACACCATCCAATTGTTTAGTGGTACAAAATGGGGCTTCTGCAACGGAGGTAAAATAGACTCTAATATACTATTAGCGGTGGAACTTTAATTAACGGGTGTTTACAGGATGAAAGGAAGGCACACCATGGAAGTGTGAATCAAAATGGAAGAACACGACTCATGATGAACGTGCGTAAATTCTGCAAAGATATAAACTATCATGACAGCCATACTCACGGTTAAGAGCGGCCTGAACTTATTCATGATTAGAGCATCTCCAACAGAACATCTAAAGTGGACACCAAAACCTATAAACTGTCAAAATGTCTAAAAAACTGCTTCAGCAGAACACCTAAACGGATACCAAAACCTAAATTTTTTTATGTTCACCTAAATTTCTCTCTCCTCAAAAAGTTTTTTTTATATCCACTTAAATTTCTCTCTCCTCAACTCATATTTGAGTTTCGTAAAGCTGGACAACGCGGGAAACGCCCAACCGTCGCGCCGGACATTTCACCGCCCAAACCCCCCACCCGCCCTCGCGGCATTTTTCACCCGCCGCCGCATCCTCCACCCGCCGGCACAAATCCAGCCACCAGATCCCATCGCCGTCCGCCTCCCTTCACCCTCCCTTTGCCATTCACTCTCTCAGAGTCCCTGCGCGGCGTCCCGGTCCGTTCTGCGTGCTGTCGTCATCTTGGTGCGCCCTGCGTGTCGTCGTCTTCCGCTCCGTCATGCGCGCAGTCGCCGTCCCGCTCAATCCTGCGCGTCGTCGCCGTCCCGCTACCTCCTGCGCGCGGATGGATTGGCGTGCGTAGAGCTGCCCCAAGCTCTGGCCCGACGCGCCGTCCCCGAGCTGCAGGCTCGAGTGCTCGATGCGCCACGCCACGGTCTGCATCCTGCGCGCCCCTGCTCTGGTCCGGCATCGCATCCTGTGCAATGCACTGGCCAACGCGTTGCATTTCTGATCCCCAGCACTGCATCCCTCGTCAGCAACGTGAACACCAGAGAGCCTGCAGCTCACTGCATAGCAGGTGCTTGACGTATTGCCCGCAAGGTCAGTTCTGTTTTTTTTTTTTTCAATTGTTGTGTGCCTTGCTATTCTGATTGGAAAATGAATCAGTGGAGCATTACAAGAATTTCTTTTAGACCGGTGAAGGCTTGAATGGGAAAATAATTTTTTCCGAGCATGTGTACAAGAATTTCGTGCTCTGTTCTTTTGTGTTCTTAGTGTTCAGCAGCTAGGGTGAGGAACAGAGCAGCTGTAGTTCACCGGAAAACTTATGGCCAGACTAGTTACCAGATTAATAGCTCTTGCGTTCATTCTTCACAGCTTGAGAAATAGCACGGAGCAGTAGGACACAACCATCTAAGTAAATCATGTCCAGGTTCATTAGCTAGATACATGCTTTCAGTTTTGAATAAGTCCAAATGATGCTAGTAGATGCCTAGAAAACCTTGTATAAACATCAGGCCATCGAATTCCTAGAACAATAATGTTCTAGCTGGAATGATACTCCAGATTAGAAATAGCCCTCTTTTCAGTCATGCTTACGTACAGTGGAGTAGGAGTGGAAAGTGGATGCGGATAATCCGTGTTATTCGCTATCTGTATCCGATAAAATGCAAATGTGGTACGAAATTTGCCATTCGATTAATATTTTTACACTATTCGAATTCGTATTTGAATTCGATTAGAAAATATGGATGTGGATATGGTTTGAGGTTTATACATCAAATATTCGACATATCCATATTTGTATTCGTATCCGCTACTATATCATAAATATTCTCATATATTATATAAAAAATATTATTAAATTAATTCAATTTTGATATGAACTAGTGTAGACCATATGAAATAATGCTATTAAAGATACTTTAGAGAGAAAAAAGTGTAGTAGTTGTCTTAACAATATAGAAAGTTAGATGTATCCGTATCCGTCCGAATTATAGTGACATTCGATTTTGTATTCGCATTCGTTTAATATTCGATCCGTATTTGTATTCGAAAATATTCGTATTCGAATTCATATTCGTTTACAGATATAGATATGGATGTGGGAAAGGCACTATCCGATTCGTATTCGATCCGTTTCCACCCCTACAGTGGAGCATTACAAGATTTTTTTTCAATTATTGTGTGCCATGCTAATCTGATTGGAAAATGATTTTCAGATGAGTCTGCTTGTACAAGAATTTTTTGAGGACTTGTCGGAGGAGGAAGAGGAGGGTGAATGGGATGACGATGAGGACATGGCGATTGTCACATTGCTGGACATGGAGAGTAAGAAGAGAAAGAAACATGGTGGTTCTATTGATGGGCGGCAAACAATTCATAGGAAAAGGCTGAAGGACACAATCGGCTCATGGCCGAGTACTTTGCTCCTAATCATGTGTATCCACCTCGGTCTTTCAGGCGCCGATTCAGGATGTCACCTTGTGGAGGAGTTGTGGAAGTTCTACGGTCAGCGTCGTCGTGCATGATATATCATTGCATCAGCTAGCTTTGTCGTGTATGATTCACTACGACTTTCGGTTTGTGTGTGTTGAATTTGAACTTTAAAAATATTGTGTGGATTGCGTATGATCATCTCTATTTGAATTATGTTTTATTTTTTTCTCGAATACACAGCAGAGCTGCGCATCTTTGTATTAAGAAGAAGAGAAAACGGTCCCTTACAAACGACGCCCCCCACTCCGGACCGAGCTATGAGGGGCGGTGCTCACATTATGTTGTGATCTTTAAATGAAAAACTAGAAAAAGACGACTCAGGAAGAGCTAGCTAGGAGAAACCTATCCTACTAGACCGTGACCAAGACCAGCACTCAAGGAGGTGAGACTCCGAGCTCCGGCCATACACCAAAGATGATGCTCATCCTCGAACGTCCGAAGCAGATCTGGCATGGACGGGGTAGCACCATCAAAAACACACCCGTTTCTGTGTTTCCATAACATCCAAGCACTCAGCACCACCAGAGAGTTGAATCCCTTCCTTTTTTTTTCTTTCTGCACCCTCTTCGCACTCTTTCGTCACCAATCTGAGAAGGACCGAGCATGTAGAGAAGGGGCATGTTGCTGCAGACCGAAGCGAGAGAGAATGGTAAACCAGAACTCCCTAGCAAATACGCAAGTGGTGAGTATATGTTGTACGTCTTCTGCTACTTGGTCGCATAGCAAACATGAGGCCGGATGAGGCATGTTCCTTCTAGCTAGCCGGTCAGCCGTCCAGCATCTATTACGCACTGCTAGCCATAGGAAAACCTTACACTTAGGTGGTGCCCAAGTCTTCCAGATTTTGCGCCATGGCTCAAAGTTGATGGCCCCATTGAAAAAAGCTCGGTATGCTGACTTGGTCGTATATTGCCTAGAAGCATCCAAGTGCCAGACATGCCTATCTTCATTCTCAGTTATTGTTAGCTCTGAGATGATGTCAGCCAACTGAAACAGTTCGTATAAGCCAATCATCGATAATCCACCCTGAATATCATGAGTCCAGCTGAGATCAGTTAGTGCTTCCGAAACTAGCCGTGGCTTCTGAGTTCGGCTAGGGACTGCCTCCACCACCAATGGAGCTATATCAGCTATAGAGCTTCCGTTTAGCCATGAATTATGTTTTATTAAATGTTAGTCTTATTTGGAGTTCATATGTGCAATTGTTTGAGAGAATGAAGCAAAATCAGTTTAGGTGTCCGGTTTTAAGTACTCTGCTGGATATGCTCTTAGTGGGGGTTTGGTTGGTTGGTCTGTTGGTTGCCAGGTGGTGGGAACCTGGTGAGTCGGTAGTCAGATTGGGATCCGATGAGATCCTTGATTGGTTCAGTTCTGTTGGACAGATGACACCTAGTAATTAGAATGCAAGTCTAGGTTGTTAGTCTTGCATAGTGCAGTAAACCCGAGTCGAGCCTTTCTTGCTTATAGCCAACATGTCATATTCCACACTTGTTCAATACTCTATGTAGTCACGCTTGTTGCTCAGACAATGGAGGAGAAGCGGAGTTCAATGACGACGACTTCGATCGGGACGCCTCGTACTAGGTTGGCATTCATAAATTTTATTTGTGAGTATATATACTTCTTTTTTATGTCTCTCAAGCTACTTTTAGGAATACAATAATGAGCAAATCAAAGCCTTACACTCATATTATCATAGTACTCTTCTTCATTTGAACTTGGCATACATTCTTTTCTTTTTTTTCGAGGAATTTGGCATACATTCCTGATTCAGAAACAAAAAATATTATTTAAAATTGCATTATATTTATAATATTCACAATTGTTTTAATAGCATTCTATACTAGTGCAATTATTTCATTATAAAAAGTGAATACAACCTTGTTCACTTTAGAACATCCCTGTTCATTGAAATCCTCTGAACTGTAGTATGATCATTGTTTTGTCCTGGACAATGAAGCTTGATTCCTTGCAGTGGCGGAGCCAGCCGTAACCAGAGAAGGCTAGTCGGCGCTGATAGAGCGCATAAACTGTTGGTCTCCTTGTTGAACACGGTGAGGGCCGTCAGAGTGGACGTGTCACGTGGGAGGAGCCGAGGCTCGGAAGCATAAGCAGCACGACGAGTAGGCTGAGCAGCACAAGCAACGATTCATGCCGCGGCAGCCCGTGCCACGAGCCGGTCTTCATGGCGGACAACGTGGTGCCGTAGCCGCACTAGGGTTGGGGTTGGGCGGTAGCACCACCATGCGAGTCCAATCGTATGGATTTGGGAATCGGGAAACGAAGACAACAATCTGTTATGTGGACTGAGATCAAGCACACAACAGCTTAGCCAACTGGGTACGAATGCTACTAGTTCTTCAGAGCCTTATTGCCGATCAATTTGATATTACTACCCAGCGTCAAGGCTCAGATGGACGAGGCCTCTTCGTTTTCTGTGATCTTCATCGGTAAGAGGCTGCAAAGACTACCAACGTGGTACGAACGTTACTAGTTCTTCATAAAATTTCTTGGACCTAGGGGGGTGGGGCGGCCCCCGCAGGCCCTCGTGTGCCTACGCCGGTGATTCCTTGCATATATTCCTGGTCACAAAATAATAAAAATGGTTACCAGAAATTGCACATCATTACTTTAATTGTTGCATCATTAAATGTGTGCAATTAGCAGTCAAAATAATGCAATTGACCGTAAACAAAGACCACAGATGCTCATTGTTTACAACTGAACTTGTTAGACCTGCGATAATGTTAAGTTCCAGAACTCATTTTGTTTCAAGTGTCAGGTTCCTGGATATAGTGCACTTAAGCTCCGAGCGTCTAATTGCATACTTAATGAAATGTAATTGCTTCCCCTCTTTATTTTACAATTAAATATTTGATAATGTGCAATAAATAAATTTAGTTGCACATTAGCTTTGAGCCACTATGCTTGACTAATGAACATCATGGGAATGAATGCACAACGAAACTACCAGACTCTTTGTTTGCAGCTGATTTGTTTTTCATATTTGCAGAGCTACCTCAAATCAGTTTGTATTACTCAGTTAAGCTTTGTAGCCAAAAATGGTCAATTGTAATGGTAGTTTTTTTTAACTCAAGCTCTGAGCAGCTAATTGCTCACTTAAATCAATTGTAATTGCTGCTCCACTTTATTGCAGTTAGTTCTTTGACAATGTTCAAATTGATATTACATGCAGAGGATGACTCAAATCCTAGGAATGAAGACATCGCTCGGAAAACAAGAATAAGCAAACACATTCCAACAGTACTGCTGACTGCAACCGTCCAGAATATATGGTAAATACACATTTTTTGGATGCATTTGATGATTAGATATGCATGTAGACACCTGCATATAGGAAATGTGAATAGTAAGCAGTATTTTTGCAGGTAAAATGTGTTATCTGTCTCATGTGATTTGTTGGGGGTCACTAATTAATTTTGTAACTACTTGACCAAAGAAAATATGTTTTCTGTTTTATGTCATCTATCGACTATAGAAAAAGTAGGTATCTTTTGTTGGGGTTGTCGTAGATTCTGAAGTTGTTGGCTTGGTTGGTGCTTTTGGCTCAACTTATGTGGGTCCTGATTTGGTTGCTGGACCATTGGAAATTCATGGCATGCTACTATGTTGGAGTGCTATGCTTATACAATAGAGCAGATGATTTCCACACTCAGATGTATTGCAAGAGACTAACAGTCCTATATAGCTGAGCATGTTGTCGCGTCAAATAGTCTCAATTGATTCACTACTTAAAAAAAAATCCTTTCAGAGCAAGTACAGCTCGAGGAGTCACAAATAGCTCTGATGCTGGTTAGATAGCTATATTACCTTCCTCATTCATTGGAGGTCCACTTACATTACGTAGCACTTTGTGCGAAGTATGGCTTTCTTGATTTATCACATTTATATCCATTGTGGTCAGAGGTGACAGATATTGTTGATCAGATCGGGCTGATATTTTTTATCATGAGTTTTCTGGTCTAGTTATTGAAAGTGATTTCCTACTTTTTAACATATATTAATCTATGTACTGCAGATTGTTAAAAATCTGTTTTATCTACTAGGTTGGCTCTACAAATTTGCAAAGAGATATTAGACTTACAGCTTCAATAGTTTTGCACTCTGTTTATTGACTTTACACTTTAGTTATGGACATACGCTTGAAACTGATGTTTGACAACAAAATTCCAGTATAGGAAAACTAAATCCATTTTGTTTGTAATCTGGTTGTACTGTTTCATTTGACTAAAATATACAAAAAACAAAAAAGAGTTTAAAGCTGCACTTCTTTTCGGTGGTCCTTAATTACATGCAAAATTCTAATGAATGGTTGTGTTTTACTTTGTTTGGTCACCGCTGCAAATGTTACCCAAGTTTGGTTCCGAAACACTTTAATGCTTCTCCCCCTGATATAGGCTAATTAACTGAGATTGACTCCAATTACAAGCTGAGAGATACAACCTACTCGCCCTCCCTAGGAGGCTCTGAGTTAAGATCAATCTCGGCATAAAACTCTAATGATGCTTGGGACTCTCCTATATAGAGTCCAACTAACCAACTGCTAACAAATCCTGAGCCGACTAACAAAATCCTATCCGGCTATTAACAAACCCAAAAACAATCTAACTGGACTTCTGTTGGGGTATCAAAGGTCCCTGTAGGACTCAGCGAAGCCCTCCAACGGGTTGTGTTTGATTGTCTTGCTGCTACGGAGGTCTCAGTACGTTTTGATGTCCGAAGGTCCCCTTGCGAAGCCCTCCAGATGTCTTGCCGTCTGCTGATTCCTTGGCGAAGCCCTCTTGATATGTCCGCGTTGCCGGATGAAGGTTCTCCTGCCAGGCTGTTCCTTGGGTCTTTCGTTATGTATGACTCCGAAGCCCTCAATCACCCGCGATGCTGGGGGAAGGGGTTAGAGATAACAGAGAAATGTGGACGGAGCAAATGAGGTGTCTCTGGCTCGTGGCCCGAAAAACAGATGTCATTTACATGATCCCCTCCCACCATATTTATAGGGGAGGGGGGGAGGGGGAAGATTGTTATTACAGCTATGCCATTAGCCAATTCTATTACGGCTCTCCGCCTCGGGTCTTGTAGTTGGCTTCGCTAGCCCATCACGCGGAGACCCTTCGCTATATCTTGCACCCCTTCGCACGACACTCTTGACCCTTCGCTTGTTAAATACACGGCGCTCTTGACCCTCTCGGGACCTAGTGGAGGAGTATATCTCTGCTGGGATTGATCCCCTTCGACCCAACTGGAATCTTCAATTTGCAGAAGGCTTGTACAGTAATGGCCTTCGCAAGTATGTGCTAGAGGGCGAAGGTCTTCCTGTTGCTGAGGTCGAGGAGTGGGCTAAAGCAATTGTTGGCTCCTATGTTGAGAAGGAACTCACTGGTCGTGAAAGAGCTGGCATACCGGCTCGGTTCAACCGGTCCTTCCAAGCTCGCGGCCAACCGTATGCTGATTATGGAGCTCCTGCTCCGAAGCGAAAGAAGCGTTCTAGAGCTTCGACTTCTGAGGATCCTGAGCCTTCGGAGAAATATCGCCGTAAGAATGCTCCAACTTCTGCTGGGAGACGTCCTCGTGGTGCCGCTTTGAATGTTGCTCCCGTTAGTGTCGCCCCTCCAAGGGATTCTGTGGGGAACGAAGGCTCCTCGGGAAATGACTCAGACGCGGATTCTTCGTCTGACGAAGACCCCTTCGCTAACTTGCCCCGCTTTCAAGCTTTGGATGGCGAAAGGCCTGTTCTTTTCAATGTTGACGCCAACTATACTGGGCATGAGCTTCCTTCCTTGGTCCCTTCAGAGGTTTTTCCTGGAACCTCCGTTTTGGAGGATATTGACAAAGTTCTGGACAATCTTCAATTTGCCAGGGAGAGGCATAAGCTTTCCGAAGTGGATAGCCAGCATTTGTTCAAGGTGCTTTATGCCAATCATGTCAAGGTTCGTTTTCCTATTATTCGTTGTTTTTGAACAAAGTTTTCCCTCTCTATTATTTATTTTTTGACTTTCTTCTTTTTCAGGCATTTCCTGTTCTTGGCGCTATTGAAGATCAATTTTATTACCTTCGCGACCGCCTTGGTCTTACCAGAGAGTGGCTTCGTGAAGTGAGGCAAGAACTCAGGGAGAAAATCACCAAGGTGAGGGAGGTTTCGTCGCCTCTTTTTAAGGCTTGCAAAAATTTGAGGGATTGCCTCTTGTACCTTGGGAGCGAAGTGCGAGACTTTCCGTTACCGAATGCCTCGAACCGGGAGTTTGCCGAATGGATTTCCGCAAACTCTGCTCATACGAAGGCCTCAGCGGAGAACTTTGGTGTTCTTGCTGGTGCTGCCGGTATCCAGGAGGCCTTCGCTCAGCTTAGCTTGTCTGGCGGCAAGGTTGATTCCTTTTTGAGCGAAGGTTTCTCTCCCTCTGCGAAGCTTCCCGAACCTATTCCTCATGAGGCGCGAAGCTCTCTTTTCAAGATGATTCCGCACTGGCACGGTGTAGGTTCTGAGCGTGTTTCGTCTTTTATTGAGGCCTATAGAAGTGGCCAGAACGCAACGGCTTCGGACGAGCCCGAGGATGATGCTCCTGAGGAATAACTTTGCTCTTGCAAGGAGCTTTTGTAATATAATGTATTTTTAACTTTTAATCGAAGGTGTCTTTTTAACTCGTTCGAATGCTCCTTCGATTAATGTATTCAGTTGACCTTTTGGTCTTTATGCGATGTCTGAGATACCTTTCTTTAGTATTTCATTTTCGCGTTTTCTTCCCCTTCTTTGGGAGGGCTCTGTTTGGTCGAAACTTTCATCTTTTGAAAGCTCATGCCAATGTGAGTAATTGTCTTTCTTGTTTGGACGATGTCGAAGGTTATAAGCTCTTCTTATTGACCCTTCGAATGATCATCTGATTCCCGTTCTTTGGGAATTTTTAGATGTGCATGTCTCTGTCCTTTTAGGACGAATATCATTTCATACGGTCGCGATGAAACTTTGAATTTTTTAGGGAAAAAACTTTATTCCTTGGTCCTGCCTCGTTAAAAGCCTTGTTCCCTGCGAAGGGTTTCCCTGTGCAAGCAAAAGAGTACAGGCCGGCTGTCTTTTACACATGATATTTTTTCAATTTTTCTACATTCCAAGTGTGGCTTACTTCTTCTCCTTCGGAAGTTAATAGCCTGAAAGCCCTTTCATTGACGGTTGCCTTCGCTACGAATGATCCTTCCCATTTGCTTTGTAGTTTTCCTACAGTTCCTTCGTTTGGCTTTCGTCGAAGCACCAAGTCCCCATCTTTTATTCCCTTCGATCTTATGTTCTTGTTCTTCCATCTTTTGGTTTCGGGATTTTTGTCTGTAGGACACTCAAAAAACATGGTTTTGTCTATGGGACAACGTTCTTTTATAATTTTTCTCTCGGACACTGCGAAATTGTGGCTTTTGTTTGTAGGACACTGTAGCAAGTGAAGTGACTATTTTAAAAACTTTTATCTCAATGCACAAAATAGATTTTAACTTGAAATTTGACACATAGATAAATTGTTGCATTTTCGACCCATGTGATTTTTTCTTGATTTTTCACCAATTATTTGCATGGTTTGATTTTGAAAATAAATATTTTCTTAGCTAAAAATTTATGCAAACAATCAACGATAAGTATGAAAAAAACAAAATGTATAGGAAATATAGTAACGTACGCTTTGTGCTAAATTTCAAGTTATAATATATTCTGTGCATGGAGATAAAAAATTTGAAAATTTTCACTTCTCCTGCTATAGTGTCCTGCAGACAAAAGCCACAATTTCTTAGTGTTTGGGAGACAAATAGGAAAGTAACGGTGTCCCACAGACAAAACCATGTTTTTGGAGTGTCTCACAGACAAAATTCCCTTTGGTTTCTTCTTCATATTTTTACAAATTGAGTATTGCCTCATTACGAACCTCCTCCAGGTTTTCTTTTGATGCTAAGGATGCTTCGTCAGAGTTTTCTGCTAAGCTTCGCAAGGATTTGTTCTCCATTTCTTCTGGTGTCATCGCCTCTTCTCCGAAGAGCAATTTAAAAGGGCTGAAACCAGTTGATCTTGATGGCGTTGTTCTTAACGACCATAGTATTGAGTCGAGTTCTTCCGGCCACTTTCCTTTTTTGATGTTGAGAAGTCTTTTTTCTACATCCGAGAATATTCTCTTGTTTGCATTTTCAACTGCTCCGTTTGATTGAGGGTGGTAAAGAGATGCGAAGCGTAGGTTTATTCCCAATGATTCGCAGAAGTCAATGAACAATTGGCTGTCGAATTGCTTTACATTGTCTACCACCAACTTCTTTGGAACTCCATATCTGCAAATTATGGCCTGCCATACGAATTTTTTCATATTCTCCGAAGTAATTAAAGCCACTGCTCTGAACTCAATCCACTTCGAGAAATAGTCCATTGCGACGAAGGTGTATTGGAGATTTCCAGGTGCTCCTGGTAATTTCCCAACTACGTCGATGCCCCATTGGAAGAAATGCCATATGAGTTGCATTAGCTGTACTTATGCTGCAAGGCTTCCCTGATGCCTAGCGAAGAACTGACATTCATTACACTTTTTTACTATTTCTTGAGCGTCTTTTGCTGCTGTTGGCCAGGAGAAGCCCATTCTGTAAACCTTCGTCACTAGTGGTCTTGATGCAATGTGAGATCCACACATGCCATAGTGAATGTCGTGGAGAATTTGCTTGCCATCCTCCGGTAAGACGCATCGTAGCCATGCTTGGCGGACTCCTCCTTTGTACAATTCCCCTTCGATCAGCTTGTAATTTATTGCTTTTTGCGCTATTCTCTTCGCTTCGACTTCGTCTTGAGCTTCGTATTGGTTGTTTAGGTGAGCTATTATTGGAGCCCTCCAATCTTCCCATAGCTGAAAAAGATAATGTATCTTTCTCCTGGATTCCTCGGCTGTTGATCCATCCAGAATCTCGAAGAAAACATCTGGCGGGAGGCTTTCGCCTTTTGCAGCAGCCTTCGCTAGAGCATCTGCTTCTTTGTTCAAATTTTATTTTTAGGCTCTTGACGGTAAAACCTTTTGATGTATTTTTGCATTTTGATCACTGCTTTGTGATACTTGATGAGTCCTGGATCTCTTGCCTGATAATTGTTTTCTACTTGGTGGGCAACAACTTCGGAGTCCGTGCTAATAAGGACCCTTCTTGCCCCAGAGCCTTCGCTTTGCGAAGTCCAAGTAGCACCTCTTCGTATTCTGCTATATTGTTAGTTGAGTGAAATTCTAACTTGACGGCGTATCTCAGCTTGATACCCGATGGCGAAGTTATTATTGCTGACGCTCCGACGCCCGCTGTACCCCATGCTCCATCTGTGAATATCGTCCACAGTGACTCTGTCGTTGTTATGGATGCTTCGGGAGTCGCAGGAGTCCATTCGGCTATGAAATCTGCCAGAGCGGCTACCTTGATAGCTGTTCTTGCTCTGAACTCAATGTCGAAGGGTGCTAGTTCTGCTGACCATTTACCAATTCGTCCTATTGCCTCCTTGCTTCGTAAAGTGTCTCGAAGAGGAAAGTAAGTTGGTACGATTATTTTCCTGTCGCAGAAGTAATGCTTCAATTTCCTTGAAGACATGATCACTGTGTATGCCATCTTTTCTATTTCTGAGTATAGAAGTTTGGCTCCTGATAAGGCTTCGGAAACAAAATATACTGGCTTCTGACTCTTGTCTTCGCTAACTTCATGTACCAGTGCGGCACTTACTGCCGTTGAGGAAGCCTCAATGTATAGGAATAAGTCTTCTCCTGGCTTCGGGCTAGATAGGGTTGTAAGCTCAGTAAGGGCTATTTTGATTTTTTTTCGAATGCTTCTTGTTGCTCAGGCCCCCACTGGAATTTTTCCTTTGCGCGGAGTGCTTTAAAGATGGGACCGCTTCGCTCTGCCAGCTTTGGGATGAACCTGCTTAAAGAGTTTAGCCTTCCTCCTAGACTTTGAACATCTTTCAAACACTTAGGAGGTGCTAGACCTTGAACGGCTTCGATTTTTTTCTTGTTTGCTTCTATGCCTCGCTGTGATACCATGAAACCCAATAACTTTCCAGCTTCGACTACAAAAACAAACTTCGCTGGGTTGAGCTTAAGGTTGTGTTTCCTTAAATTTTTGAAAGTTTCATCCAAATCTCTTAAATGATCAGCTCTTTCAACTGTCTTTATGACTATGTCATCCACATACGCTTCGGCGTTTCTTCCTAGTTGGTCTTCGAAGATCTTTTTGACCAATCTGGCGAATGTTGCTCCTGCATTGCGAAGTCCGAACGGCATTCTTATGAAGCAGAACGTTCCATCGTGTGTGATGAAAGCTGTTTTTTTTCTCATCCTCTCTTGACATGTGTATCTGATGGTAGCTTGAGTAGGCGTCCAGAAAACATAGCAGTTGACACCCAGCTACTGAGTCTGTTATTGTGTCGGTGCGGTTCAGAGGGAAATTGTCCTTCGGGCGAGCCTTGTTTAACCTTGTGAAGTCGATGCACATCCTCCATTCTCCTGTTTTCTTCTTTACCAAGACAACATTTGAGAGCCAACTCGAGTAGATTGTTGGCCTTATTACCCCAACTTTTAACATCTTGGTTACTTCGACTGTTGCGGCGGCTTTTTTCTCTTCGGATACCTTTCTGATTTTATCTGCGAAGGGCCTTATCCTTGGGTTTACTTTCAACTCGTGCTGTATTGTTTCTCTTTTGATTCCTGTGATATCTTGGGGTGACCATGCAAAGACGTCAGCGTTGTCTTTCAGGAACCTGATCAATTGTTCTCTCTCATTTGCAGAGAGTTTCTTGCCTATTGTGACCGTCCTTTCTGCCTTTTTTGGCCACAGAATGACCTCCTCTACTTTGATAGAAGGTTCGAGCTTTGCTTGTTCACCCTTCGTTTGATTGTACTCTTGCTCATCCTTCTTGGCTGTCTCTTTATTAGCTTTGCTTGCTTGCTGTCTGATAGGATTGCAAGATATGCTTATGATACCTTGTTCTGAAGGGACCTTCATTGTCAAATAATTGTGATGGACCGCCGCTCTGAAGGCTGATAGGATTTGTCTTCCGAAAATGGCATTGTATTGACTGTCCAAGTCCATAATCAGGAAGCTTGTTTCTTTAGTTACTGACTTGTCTCCATCTTCTAGAGTCACTTTCATCTTTATAGTTCCTATTGAACTTATCTCCTCTTCACCGAAGGTCTTCAGCGCCGACCTGTTGGCACTTGTGTAGCAATCGATCTTCATGCGCTTTAGAGTTTCCTTGAAAATGATGTTTTCTGGGCTTCCATTGTCGATCAGTATTCTATGTACTAGGAATCCTTCGATGTCTGCTTTGATCACGAAGGCATCTGTATGCGGGTAGTCGGTGACTTTGATGTCTTCCGACGTGAAACGGATAACTGGTTGTTTCCATATTGGCTGCTCTGTTCTTGCCCTCGCAGTTTTTGCTGGGTGATGGTCTTGTCTTCTTTCCATCGTGGGTTTGGCCCACGGACGGCGCCAAATGTTGGGGTATCGAAAGTCCCTGTAGGACTCAGCGAAGCCCTCCAATGGGTTGTGTTTGATTGTCTTGCTGCTACGGAGGTCTCAGTACATTTTGACGTCCGAAGGTCCCCTTGCGAAGCCCTCTGGATGTCTTGCCGTCTGCTGATTCCTTGGCAAAGACCTCTTGATTTGTCCGCGTTGCCGGATGAAGGTTCTCCTGCCCTGTTCCTTGGGTCTTTCGTTATGTATGATTCCGAAGCCCTCCATCACCCGTGATGCTGGGCGAAGGGGTTAGAGATAACAGAGAAATGTGGACGGAGCAAATGAGGTGTCTCTGGCTCGTGGCCCGAAAAACAGATGTCATTTACAGGATCCCCTCCCACCATATTTATAGGGGGAGGAAAGATTGTTATTACAGCTATGCCATTAGCCAATTCTATTACGGCTCTCCGCCTCGGTTCTTGTAGTTGGCTTCGCTAGCCCATCACGCGGAGACCCTTCGCTATATCTTGCACCCCTTCGCACGGCGCTCTTGACCCTTCGCTTGTTGAATACTTGTTGCTGGATCCCTAACAACTTCTTATCTCTAATACGACGCTGATACCTATTACGGAAGAAGGAGTCCACAACACTTCCCCCGTCTTGACCAAAAAGCTCGTCCTCGAGCTTGAAATTTGGATAATTGGCCTTGAAATCTTCTACCGGCTCCCATGTAGCATCAGCAGAACCACGTCCAACCCACTGTACCAGCACATCCCATGACGCCTTGTTTGGCCTGGCACACACAACTTTCTTAGGTTCTGCCACAGCACAGCCATTCACAATAGGAGGCAGAGCAACAATGTCAGCCGGTAGGTCACCATGAACTTTCTGCAGAACAGCAACATGAAACACATCATGGATGCGAGCTTTGGTCGGTAATTGCAGACAATACGCAACTGTACCAATCCGCTCAGTCACCTTGAAAGGCCCATAGTATCTCGGTGCCAACTTAGCATTAGCTTTATCTGTGATAGCCATGGCGTTGACGAAGCCGGAGCCAAGCCCATTCTCCCACCTGAAACTCCACATCCCTATGAACTTTGTCATGAGCCAACTTCATGTAATCTTGAGCCTGCAAGAGATGCTCCCGTATATCAGCCAGAAACTCATCGCGTTGTTGAAGCTGCTTGTCAATGGCCACCACCTTAGCTAGGCCATGAACATAGGACATCAATGTTGGGGGGATCACGGCCAAATACCACTCGAAACGGTGTCATCTGCAGGGCAGATTGATATGATAGGTTATAACAATATTCTGCCCAAGGCAACCATCGAAGCCAACTCCTAGGACGATCACCAGCAAGACATCGCAGATAAACACCAAGGATCCGGTTTGTGACCTCCGATTAGCCATCATTTTGAGGCCGAAACGCTGAACTAAGACGGAGCTTGATCCCTGTCAGCGTGAACAACTCTTGCCACAGTGCACTAGTGAACACCGGTAATTAGCCAATGCGACACCGGTAATGATTTTTTGCCAGTGATGCAATATAAGTGGTGTTTTTCTGGAAAACTGTTTCCAAATCAATTCTATGAAGTGATCGAAATGCTAGGAAAAAATTAGCATTTTCTAATTCTCTACTATAAATTGAATGTTTATCCTAAATAATCACTTCCAGCTACAAATCACTTTCCTTCAGAGCATCATGCTCTCATAAAAGCTCTCATTGCTCGGCAAAATATGTGTGTAATTTGGAGATGTCGGCTAGTTGTTTAATGTAAGATACAAATTCACAACAACAGGTAACAACCAACAGCACAAATGTATACTGCTGAACACATGAAGGAGAGAACATTTTCAGAATATTAACCCTTTATTTTCACTCAACATCAGATTCCACATTAGTTTAGGAGGGTGCTCCCCTCCTTGAACTGCACGAATATGCTGCCACGATCGCCTCTCGAGATCCTGAGGTCTTTATCGACGTAGGCTGTGAGCAACCAGGACTCGGCGTTGTTGGTCCACATCGAAATTTTCTGGGGAGGCTGACCAAAGACGGTCATTGCAACTGAGGACGCTGCATTCTCGATCGAAGAAAATATACTTTCCAGTAGCCTCAGGTCGATATTCTGCTCCAAGAGCTCAAACTTTCGTGGTAGCACAATTGAGTCAGTCAAACCTTTGTCGAATTTTATCTGGAAAGAATTGAGTAGCATGTGAGTTTGTCAGTGCCATTCGATCGGTAACATACAATTCAAGGCGGGTTCAGGAAGCTATGCATATGCAACAAGAATCAGTTTAACTTATGATGCATCCGGCCCAGGTGGGAATGGTCGAAAAGCCCGACGCACCGATCCGGATTCCCCGAATCCCGCAATCTTAGCACCAACATCCGAAAATACGACGCACCGATCCGGCCTCAGGAGTCCACTAGGGCCCAACGACCTAAACCTCGGCAACCTTAGCACCGTACTCCGACGCACCCCTCGGGGAAAGGCCCAATCGCCCTAAAAGACTAGTCTGATAGGGGAAGGGTGGCTCTCCCTTTTAAGGTGACTTCCTCCTCCCAAGTTAAGCAAGGTGGGATTATTCAGAGGCTCACACGTTCGCCGCCCGACTACAACTGGGCCTTCGGCCCATTAACTTGTTGCGTCTTTGCCAGCGGGTAATAGTGGAGGATGTCCTCATCATTCTCCCCTTCTTAACAAGGGCCCAGCTCTGATACCAAATGATGCATCCGGCCCAGGTGGGAATGGTCGAAAAGCCCGACGCACCGATCCGGATTCCCCGAATCCCGCAATCTTAGCACCAACATCCGAAAATACGACGCACCGATCCGGCCTCAGGAGTCCACTAGGGCCCAACGACCTGAACCTCGGCAACCTTACGTCTTTTAGGGTGATTGGGCCTTTCCCCGAGGGGTGCGTCGGAGTACGGTGCTAAGGTTGCCGAGGTTCAGGTCGTTGGGCCCTAGTGGACTCCTGAGGCCGGATCGGTGCGTTGTATTTTCGGATGTTGGTGCTAAGATTGCGGGATTCGGGGAATCCGGATCGGTGCGTCGGGCTTTTCGACCATTCCCACCTGGGCCGGATGCATCATTTGGTATCAGAGCTGGGTCCTTGTTAAGAAGGGGAGAATGATGAGGACATCCTCCACTATTACCCGCTGGCAAAGACGCAACAAGTTAATGGGCCGAAGGCCCAGTTGTAGTCGGGCGGCCAACGTGTGAGCCTCTGAATAATCCCACCTTGCTTAACTTGGGAGGAGGAAGTCACCTTAAAAGGGAGAGCCACCCTTCCCCTATCAGACTAGTCTTTTAGGGCGACTTGGGAGGAGGAAGTCACCTTAAAAGGGAGAGCCACCCTTCCCCTATCAGACTAGTCTTTTAGGGCGATTGGGCCTTTCCCCGAGGGGTGCGTCGGAGTACGGTGCTAAGGTTGCCGAGGTTCAGGTCGTTGGGCCCTAGTGGACTCCTGAGGCCGGATCGGTGCGTCGTATTTTCGGATGTTGGTGCTAAGATTGCGGGATTCGGGGAATCCGGATCGGTGCGTCGGGCTTTTCGACCATTCCCACCTGGGCCGGATGCATCAACTTAGCAGATTTTCACAAAGAAAAGTTAGTTGAAGAAACGATCATTTAAGAGGATACGGCATTGGTATGGTTTTAATTGTTCGTTTCCACTTCATCAACTCTGAACCATTGTCAGTCGCAAGTTAGACCAACTATAGGCAGAACTGTTTTGCAAATATGAGACTAACTAATTAGGCAGCCTTGGTGAGGCAGTAGCAATTAATCTAATCAGTAAATAAAGGGAAACATATGCTTCTATGCAACTAAGATCAAAATTGTGCTCGAAAGCCTAACCCTTAAAGCGAACTAACAATGTGCATGTTTTCTCAACTTTAGTACAATTATTTGGCCACACTATTTTGATTAGACATAGAGGTAACAATATCTTTGCATGACCGTGTCTGATATAGTCATGAGAAAATGCTTTCAGTCATAGATGAAAACGAACATGGCAAATGAGCATGTGATTGAGCATAACAGAACTAGAGAATCTCACCTGCACACGCTTGGGGCTTCTAACTTCAAATTTAGCTTTGGTAGAAACCGAGGTTGTAGCCAGAGGTCCTGAAAACTTGATGCAGTTTTGGACACTGAAGTTTTTGGATTCAATAGTTTGTGCTATTTCTTCCACCTTTACGAGCTCAGGCAAAGGGAGCAGTTCAGAAAATGATGTGTGCCTGAAATCATATGCTTAATCAGACTCTGCTTTACTGCCATTTATAAAGATTCCTAAATATTGGATTGACTGGTTCCTGAAATCAAAACTAAATTTTTGTTCAGCCTGGCAAAATTTGGAGCCCTCAGTCCAAGTCGTAATCCAGTCCAAGTCGTAATCCAACGGTAGAAGGAGCCAGAAATCACATTGGTAGAAACAAGAGAAGGAAGGTTGCTTTGCTTACGCGAACACTACACCACAACACACAATAGGCAACTGACGGTAAGTCGCTAAAACGGCCTTAAACGACTTACCATAAGTCGCTAAAAACATTTACCGACCTTCTTGATGAGTCATTGTAAGTGGCGTCGTTAAAAGTTTTACCGACGCACCATTTTTTACCGACTCACCGTGAGTTGGTACTGTAAAGAATTACCGACGCTTAGTTAGTTGCAGTAACGATTATTACCGACTTTCCGTGGGATGGTACTTGACATAATTACCGACACTTGGTCCATCGCTACTTACGTAAAACAATTACCGACCCATGGTCAGTTGCAATACTGAAGCTGTTTGTTTACAATATATCCCCTAAATCTAGCTCGCTTAGTCACTGTAGCCCATAATCCAGATCAAATAACATGCACAGATCAAATGACAACAGATAGAATGGATCGAGCCATGAGCATCCATTGATTAATAACAAGCATTCAAAATCAGACATGTTTGACATGATGCTCTCAGGTTTTAGATCCTATTACAGACAACAATCTACAATGGATGTTGCATCACATCCCAAGGTGTTTGTGTTGCACACCACATACACATCCCACTTGTTTACATTGTCACTCACAAAAGTATCCAGAACCAAAATAAAGTTCAGCTACATCCGATTGTTTTATCCACGCCTAATAGATCCTGTGAAAAAGATTAACAAGCAACAGTTCAAAATCGGTCACCAAGCTGGAAGATTGAATATATTGCCGGATACAATCTGTTCACAAGTGTTACAGAGATTAAAGCATGTGATTCTTTTTGTAGGTTAGTTGCAGTTTCAGGTGCAGGGAACAAGTTCAGGTGCAATCAAAAGTTTTAGGCAACCATATAGTATCAAACAACACTATCAGTTTTAAGCTAGCAGCAGGTCCAGGCCCAGGCGATAACTGCACTTCCAGGTGCTAGGATCAGTTCCACTTCTCGCTATTGCCGTAACAAAAAATGGATATATTGTACTTAGGTATATCATTTCATATCTCCATCTCAATAGAAAAGCTTGTGTGCATGGCATCGATCCAAAACTTAACGGTTGTAGAAAATATTGAGCGCATGAATGCCAAGTATAAGCTTGCTGGTGATAAAGGTAGAAAGCAATTGATTTTTGAACCTGGAGATTTGGTTTGGTTGCATTTGAGAAAGGATTGGTTTCCTGAATTGAGAAAATCAAAATTGATGCCTAGAGCTGATGGACCATTTAAAGTGCTGCAACAAGTTAATGAGAATGCATATAAGCTTGATCTTCCTGCAGAGTTTGGGGTTAGTCCCACATTTAACATTGCAGATTTGAAGCCATATTTGGGAGAAGAAGATGAGCTTGAGTCGAGGACGACTCAAATGCAAGAAGGGGAGGATGATGAGGACATCACTACTACCGTTACACCCACACCTCCACCAACACCGACAACACCATCGCCGGCTGGTCCTCTTACTCGCGCTCGAGCTCGCCAACTTAATTATCAAGTGAGTTCATTCCTAAGCTCATGTCCATCTTATTTAGACCATGGAGACACGTGTACTCTGGTTTTGCTTAGGAATGATGGAGAGGATAAGAAGGGGAGGGGATTCGCGCATGCTGGATTCGGACTGCAGGACAGGGTCAACTTGTGAGGGACGCCACGGCTTCATCTGAACTCCGATTGGGGCGTTCTGGTACTTCATGGAAAGCTTATCAAGTCTACTTTCAAACGGATCTGGACTCACATCCATATCTATTCGGAGTCATCAGAAATCGTCAATTTACTAGAGATACCTTTTCTGTCCACGGTGCTGCGACACCCTGTTTTGGCCCAATGGGCTATGTATCAAGTTGAGTCCATTAAGGACGCGTCTTAGGGTTGGAGCACGACCCCAGCACCCCTGTGGTCGTCCTCCCACGTTCTTATACCCCTTGGCCGCCGCCAAGAACGGTTTGGGTTTTGTTTAGTTGAAAGTTAGCCATTGCTACTTCCTTGTAAGCGCGCGAGTTGGCGAAACCGCCCGTCTTCCTGTATTCAGAATCCCACCATAGTTGATTTCAGTTGTTTAAGGCTTCAATCCCATCTCGCATTCAGTGCTTGTTTACTTGTTCTTGCTAGTTCTTCGATTGCTTGCAGGACGAGTGCCCTCGTGGCCGGAGGTAGCGCTTCCACAAGATCGCGGCAACCATTGGAGGTGGTGTATCGGTTGCTAAGGCGCAGCGTCCTTGGACGATTGTAGTCGAGCCGTGAATGTTGTCTCCATCCCCAAAACGAGTTACCCTTCTCTCATCGAAAGATCGACACCCAAACCCTAGCGGGTTCATATCAATACGTGTCCGGACGCTGAGAATGCGAGGAGCACCGGCCGATCGCGCTGACTGGTGTCAACAGTGCTGCATGAGTGACGTCTCAGTTGAAACTAAATTTACTTGAAGCAAGTATACTACAAACCGTGATGTCTGTGTCCGACGTGTTGCTGAAACGTGGGAAGGCCATTTCAAGTGGAGACGATGCTGCTCCATGGCCTCGTCGGCGCACGAATTTGAAAGCATCCGCAACAGGATGTTTTGACCAGGTCGTCAGCCGAGCGGACCATGGTCAAAACACAGAGCGTTTCCCGTGCCCTTGTTCTCCGATTCGGCGCTCAACCAAAGATGACGGTGCGGTCCCCGCATCCGACCCGGACTCGTAACGGACCTCATCATCATCGCGTTCCATATATTTGGACCCCACCAGCACCGATCCTGCTACGTAGTACGTAGCGTGAGCGATGGCGGCAGCGGCAGCAGAGTCCAAGGACCAGCAGCAGGCCCTGAGCGCGCCGAGACGCGCTTCCGCGCCGGCGACGTCGCGGGCGCACTCCGCGCTGCGCCTCTCGCCGGGGCTCCCCGGCGCCGCGCAGGCCGCCGCCGCCTACGACGTGCTCGCGGCGCGCGACTGGTACGCCGCGCTGGGCCTCCCGCACCCGCTCACCGGCGGCGCCGCCGTCACCCACGACGCCGTCCGGCGGCAGCACCGCTGGCTCTGCCTGCTGGTGCACCCCGACAAGAACGGCTCCGCGGCGGCCGACGCGGCGTTCAAGCGCGTCCAGGCCACCTACGACGCACTTTCCGCGGCCCACTCGCCAATGCCGGTTCCGGCGACGGCTGCCCACGGTCACCGGCATCCGCTGTGGGAGGAGGAGCAGGACCAGCCTGGCTACTGCCAGCCGGCCGGTTTCGCCATGCCGGGGGCGGACGAGAACCAGCCTCCAATAGGTCGTCCGACGCAGCGCTGGCCGGAAAGGCCACCGCCGCGACGCGCTCGGCGTAATAGCTGCCCAACCTGCATGGTCGGCGGAACGTTGTGCCCGTTCTGCACGGCCAACGCATTTCGTTACCGTGCACGTTTTGCGGGTGGCGACGGGGCTCAGGAACGTCCAGCGTCCTCTGCTGTTTGACGATGGCGATTACTATGATGAAGATGATCAAGAGTCACTGCAGCGGCAAGAGGAACAACTGCTATCAGGTTGAAGTGGGATTGACACAATATGGGCGTTTTGGTGTGGTGAGGCAAATCTAGCTAGGGCGGCGAATTGTAGCATGGACACAAAGTGTTCCCGCTGTTATGGGAATGCTTGCCAATTTGTACGAATAACATGCAAGTTGTACCAACGTACCAGTTTCCATATAACAAGTCATGCATGAAGCAAAAAAAAAAAAAAAAAAAAAAAAAAAAAAAAAAAAAAAAAAAAAAAAAAAGAAAAGAAAGAGAGAGAGAGGGGATATATATACCGGGTGCCTTTGAAGGCGCGGGGCGTTTTCGACTCAGGGTAGAAACGCTCGAAACGGACGCCGATTTTCCGAAATGTTTCACGGTGGAACAGGCAAAACAGTTCTCGTTTTTGGCGTGGAAGGGTTTCGACGCGCGGGAGGTTTCTGATTTAGGGCAGAAATGCTCCAAACGGACGCTGATTTTCTGAAACGTTTCGCGGCGGAATAGGAAAACGGTTCTCGTTTTTTGCTTGGGAGCGTTTGGATGCGGGGGACGTTCCTGATTCAGGGTAGAAACGCTCGAAACAGACGCTGATCTTCTGAAATGTTTCACGGCGGAACGGGTGAAATGGTTCTCGTTTTTGGCGTGGGAGCATTTGAATGCGTGAGATGTTTTCAATTCAGGGTAGAAACGCTCAAAACGGACGTTGGTTTTCCGAAATGTTTCACAGCGGAATGGGAAAGCGGTTCTCATTTTAGGCGTGAGAGTGTTTGGATGCGTAGGACGTTTCCAGTTCAGGGCAGAAACGCTCAAAACAGACACTCATTTTCTGAAACGTTATACCACAGAATGGGAAAATAGTTCTCGTTTTTGACGTGGGAGCATTTGGATGCACGGGACGTTCCCGATTCAAGGCAGAAACACTCAAAACGAACACTAATTCTCCGAAACGTTTTGCGGCAAAACGGTTCTCGTTTTTGGTGTGGGAGCGTTTGAATGCGCGGATCACGCGAAACTCAAATAACTATTTCAACCATTATTGTGTACAATTATAGTATTTTCTTATGTGCATACACACTCACTCACTCCACGCCCCCCCCCCCCCCCCCACCCAAACACACACGGCACACATCACACACACACACGACCACATAGGGCACATGAATAACAAGTTGTACAACTACAAATATACTAATTTTAATATAACAAGCAGTGATTACACCAGAATAAAAATAAAAATATACATATACATATAGAATCTGTTTTGATGGGCGGAATGTTTCGGATTCAAGGCAGAAACGCTCGAAATGGACGCTGATTTTCCAAAATGTTTCACGACAGAACGGGTGAAACAATGATCGTATTTGGCGTGGGAGCGTTTGAATGCGTGGGGCGTTTCCGACTCACGGCAGAAACACTCGAAACGGACGCCAATTTTCCGAAATGTTTCATGGTGGAAGAGGCGAAAAAATTCTCGTTTTTGGCGTGGGAGGGTTTGGACGCGCGCGAGGTTTCTGATTTAGGGCAGAAATGCTCGAAACGGACGCTGATTTTCCGAAATATTTTGCGGCGGAATCGGAAAACGGCTCTTTTTTTTTGCGTGGGACGTTTGGATGCGCGGGACGTTCCTGATTCCGGCCAGAAATGCACGAAATTGACGCAGATTTTCTGAAACGTTTCACGGCTGAACGGGCGAAACAGTTCTCGTTTTTGGTGTCGGAGCGTTTGGACGTGCGGGACGTTTCCAATTCAGGACAGAAACGCTCAAAACGAACGCTTGTGTTTCGAAATGTTTCGCGGCGGAAAGGGAAAGTGGTTCTCATTTTAGGCGTGAGAGTGTTTGGATGCATGGGACGTTTCTGGTTCAGAGCAGAAACGCCCGAAACAGACGTTGATTTTCTGAAACGTTTCACGACAGAATGAGAAAACGGTTCTCGTTTTTGGCATGGGAGCATTTGGATGCGCAGGACGTTTCCGATTTAGGGCAGAAAGACTCAAAACTCAAAACGGACGTTGATTTTCTGAAACGTTTCGCGACAAAACGGTTCTCGTTTTTTGCGTGGGAGCGTTTGAATGCGCGGATCGGGCAAAACTCAAACAAGGATTTCAACCATTATTGTGTACAATTATAGAATTTTTCTTATGTGCATACACACTCATTCACTCCACGCCCCCCCCCCCCCCCCCCACCCGACCCAAAACACACACGGCACACACATCACACACACACACACACACACACACACACACACGACCACAACAGAGGGCACATGAATAACAAGTTGTACAACTACAAATTTACTAATTTTGATATAACAAGTAGTGATTAGACCAAAATAAAAAAAAATATAGGATGTGTTTGGACGTGCTGAACGTTTCCGATTCAAGGAAGAAACGCTCGAAACAATTATCGTATTTGGCGGGGGAGCGTTTGGATGCACGAGAGGTTTCTTATTTAGGGCAGAAACGCTCGAAACGGACGCTAATTTTCATGAATGTTTCACGGCGGAACGGGAAAACGGTTCTTGTTTTTGGCATGGAAGCGTGGAGCAGAGAAGGTTGCCAATTCAGGGCAGAAACGCTCAAAACACACGCTAGTTTTCCGAAACTTTTCGCGACAAAAAGGCGAAACGGTTCTCGTTTTTGGTTTGGGAGCGTTCGAATGCGTGGGACATTTTCGATTCAAAGCAAAAAGGACGCTGATTTACCGAAACATTTCGCGATAAAACGAGCAAAACGGTTCCTGTTTTTGGCATGCGTTTCGATGCGAAGACCGTTTTTAATTTAGGGTAGAAACGCTCAAAACAGACGCTGATTTTCCAAAATGTTTCGCGGCAAAATGGAACGGTTCTTATTTTTGGCGTGGAAGTGTTTGAATGCGCGGGACTTTTTTTTATTCATGGCAGAAACGCTCAAAACGGACACTTATTTTCCGAAATGTTTCGCGATTTCTGCGTCGACATTTCGGAAATCGTTTCCGTTTTTGGCGGGGGAGCAATTGGATGCGCGGGGCATTTCCGATTCATAGAAGAAACGCTCAAAACAGAAGCTGATTTTCTGAAACATTTCACGGCGAAACGGTTCTCATTTTTGGCGTGAGAGCGTTTGAATGCGCGGATCAGGCGAAGCTCAAATAACGATTTCAACCATTATTGCGCTCAAATTACCTTTGTACCCCTGCTCTCTCCGGAAAAAGTGTGTGTGGTGATTTGCTCATTTGGTTTCTTTTGTTCATATATTCAGTTTTTGAGGTTGCCCAAAAAAAAAAAAGGGGGGGAAAAAAAGAAAAACAGAAAAGAAAAAAAAAGGGAAAAAAGAAAAAGAAAACAGAAAAAGAAAGGAAAAAGAAAGGGGCTGATCATATTGCTTCTTCTTGGTTTTCGATTGGTGCTTTGTGATTTCCTTTGTGTCTAGTCTCGCGTCTCTAGCACGGTCTAGGCTAGGACCAGCACAGTACCACCGTTGAACGATTACTCAACTCGCTTTTTCACTAACGTGGTGCTAGTATTTTCCTTGTGCATTATTTTTCAGCCCACCTACAGCTCCACAAATACGACGACAACTTCTTAGGTGTTGTGCTGCAGCACCGATACACTCCTTTCTAGGTGCTTGACTTGTTGATTGCCGGCCCCTCCTGCTGCACGGTAAGAACTGGTAAGAGCTTGTATAACAAGTTGAGAGTGAGCGCCTTCCATTGGTTACATCCTAGTAGCTGTAGGAAATTGTTCTTCTTCACTTGTTTCTGTTTTGGCCTTGTATTTCTTCCATGGCAGGTTCAGGGGACGAGGACGATGAGCAACAACACACTCCTCGCACCAAGGCTATCATATCATACTTTCAGAAGAAGGTGAAGGATCACACGGAGGGACTTGACACAGATTTGCAGACGACGAATGAGAAGATTGGGCACTTAGAGCAAACACACATTGCCACCAACACCAAGCTTGGGGTGTTGGAGACATCCGTGGGTCGTATGGATAAGAGCCTTGCTGCTTTGTTGAGGCGTTTTGATGAGTTCATGGCTGCGGGTAACGACAACAACAACCGTCATCAAGTGGACAGCCAGCAGGATGAGAAACAAGATGATGGCCGTGAGGAGGATCTTTGGGGTGAGAACGACTACTCCGCTGACACCGAAACGGAGGTTCGTGATCGTCGACGGCTACAACACAATCGTCGGGGTATGGGAGGTCACCGCCGACGTGAGGTACGCGATGATGCTTTTAGTAAGATTAAATTTAAAATACCTCCTTTTGATGGTAAATATGATCCTGATGCTTACATTACTTGGGAGATTGCTGTTGATCAAAAGTTTGCATGTCATGAATTTCCTGAAAATGCACGTGTTAGGGCTGCTACTAGTGAGTTCACTGATTTTGCATCTGTTTGGTGGCTTGAATATGCTAAGAAAAATCCTAATAACGTACCACATACTTGGCATGCTTTGAAACGGGTCATGCGGGTTAGATTTGTTCCTTCTTACTATGCACGTGACATGATGAATAAAATGCAACAATTGAGACAGGGAACAAAAAGTGTAGAAGAATATTATCAGGAATTGCAAGTGGGCATGTTGCGTTGTAACATAGAGGAGAGGGAAGCACTTGCTATGTCTAGATTTTTGGGTGGTCTAAATATACTAATTTTAATATAACAAGCAGTGATTACACCAGAATAAAAATAAAAATATACATATACATATAGAATCTGTTTGGATGGGCGGAATGTTTCGGATTCAAGGCAGAAACGCTCGAAATGGACGCTGATTTTCCAAAATGTTTCACGACAGAACGGGTGAAACAATGATCGTATTTGGCGTGGGAGCGTTTGAATGCGTAGGGCGTTTCCGACTCACGGCAGAAACACTCGAAACGGACGCCCATTTTCCGAAATGTTTCATGGTGGAAGAGGCGAAAAAATTCTCGTTTTTGGCGTGGGAGGGTTTGGACGCGCGCGAGGTTTCTGATTTAGGGCAGAAATGCTCGAAACGGACGCTGATTTTCCGAAATATTTTGCGGCGGAATCGGAAAACGGCTCCTTTTTTTTGCGTGGGACGTTTGGATGCGCGGGACGTTCCTGATTCCGACCAGAAATGCTCGAAATTGACGCAGATTTTCTGAAACGTTTCACGGCTGAACGGGCGAAACAGTTCTTGTTTTTGGTGTCGGAGCGTTTGGACGTGCGGGACGTTTCCAATTCAGGACAGAAACGCTCAAAACGAACGCTTGTTTTTCGAAATGTTTCGCGGCGGAAAGGGAAAGTGGTTCTCATTTTAGGCGTGAGAGTGTTTGGATGCATGGGACGTTTCTGGTTCAGAGCAGAAACGCCCGAAACAGACGCTGATTTTCTGAAACGTTTCACGACAGAATGAGAAAACGGTTCTCGTTTTTGGCATGGGAGCATTTGGATGCGCAGGACGTTTCCGATTTAGGGCAGAAAGACTCAAAACTCAAAACGGACGTTGATTTTCTAAAACGTTTCGCGACAAAACGGTTCTCGTTTTTGGTGTGGGAGCGTTTGAATGCGCGGATCGGGCAAAACTCAAACAAGGATTTCAACCATTATTGTGTACAATTATAGTATTTTTCTCATGTGCATACACACTCATTCACTCCACGCCCCCCCCCCCCCCCCCCCACCCGACCCAAAACACACACGGCACACACATCACACACACACACACACACACACACACACACACGGCCACAACAGAGGGCACATGAATAACAAGTTGTACAACTACAAATTTACTAATTTTGATATAACAAGTAGTGATTAGACCAAAATAAAAAAAAATATAGGATGTGTTTGGACGTGCTGAACGTTTCCGATTCAAGGAAGAAACGCTCGAAACAATTATCGTATTTGGCGGGGGAGCGTTTGGATGCACGAGAGGTTTCTTATTTAGGGCAGAAACGCTCGAAACGGACGCTAATTTTCATGAATGTTTCACGGCGGAACGGGAAAACGGTTCTTGTTTTTGGCATGGAAGCGTGGAGCAGAGAAGGTTGCCAATTCAGGGCAGAAACGCTCAAAACACACGCTAGTTTTCCGAAACTTTTCGCGACAAAAAGGCGAAACGGTTCTCGTTTTTGGTTTGGGAGCGTTCGAATGCGTGGGACATTTTCGATTCAAAGCAAAAAGGACGCTGATTTACCGAAACATTTCACGATAAAACGAGCAAAACGGTTCCTGTTTTTGGCATGCGTTTCGATGCGAAGACCGTTTTTAATTTAGGGTAGAAACGCTCAAAACAGACGCTGATTTTCCAAAATGTTTCGCGGCAAAATGGAACGGTTCTTATTTTTGGCGTGGAAGTGTTTGAATGCGCGGGACTTTTTTTGATTCATGGCAGAAACGCTCAAAACGGACACTTATTTTCCGAAATGTTTCGCGATTTCTGCGTCGACATTTCGGAAATCGTTTCCGTTTTTGGCGTGGGAGCAATTGGATGCGCGGGGCATTTCCGATTCATAGAAGAAACGCTCAAAACGGAAGCTGATTTTCTGAAACATTTCGCGGCGAAACGGTTCTCATTTTTGGCGTGAGAGCGTTTGAATGCGCGGATCAGGCGAAGCTCAAATAACGATTTCAACCATTATTGCGCTCAAATTACCTTTGTACCCCTGCTCTCTCCGAAAAAGTGTGTGTGGTGATTTGCTCATTTGGTTTCTTTTGTTCATATATTCAGTTTTTGAGGTTGCCCAAAAAAAAAAAGGGGAAAAAAAAAAGAAAAACAGAAAAGAAAAAAAAAGGGAAAAAAGAAAAAGAAAACAGAAAAAGAAAGGAAAAAGAAAGGGGCTGATCATATTGCTTCTTCTTGGTTTTCGATTGGTGCTTTGTGATTTCCTTTGTGTCTAGTCTCGCGTCTCTAGCACGGTCTAGGCTAGGACCAGCACAGTACCACCGTTGAACGATTACTCAACTCGCTTTTTCACTAACGTGGTGCTAGTATTTTCCTTGTGCATTATTTTTCAGCCCACCTACAGCTCCACAAATACGACGACAACTTCTTAGGTGTTGTGCTGCAGCACCGATACACTCCTTTCTAGGTGCTTGACTTGTTGATTGCCGGCCCCTCCTGCTGCACGGTAAGAACTGGTAAGAGCTTGTATAACAAGTTGAGAGTGAGCGCCTTCCATTGGTTACATCCTAGTAGCTGTAGGAAATTGTTCTTCTTCACTTGTTTCTGTTTTGGCCTTGTATTTCTTCCATGGCAGGTTCAGGGGACGAGGACGATGAGCAACAACACACTCCTCGCACCAAGGCTATCATATCATACTTTCAGAAGAAGGTGAAGGATCACACGGAGGGACTTGACACAGATTTGCAGACGACGAATGAGAAGATTGGGCACTTAGAGCAAACACACATTGCCACCAACACCAAGCTTGGGGTGTTGGAGACATCCGTGGGTCGTATGGACAAGAGCCTTGCTGCTTTGTTGAGGCGTTTTGATGAGTTCATGGCTGCGGGTAACGACAACAACAACCGTCATCAAGTGGACAGCCAGCAGGATGAGAAACAAGATGATGGCCGTGAGGAGGATCTTTGGGGTGAGAACGACTACTCCGCTGACACCGAAACGGAGGTTCGTGATCGTCGACGGCTACAACACAATCGTCGGGGTATGGGAGGTCACCGCCGACGTGAGGTACGCGATGATGCTTTTAGTAAGATTAAATTTAAAATACCTCCTTTTGATGGTAAATATGATCCTGATGCTTACATTACTTGGGAGATTGCTGTTGATCAAAAGTTTGCATGTCATGAATTTCCTGAAAATGCACGTGTTAGGGCTGCTACTAGTGAGTTCACTGATTTTGCATCTGTTTGGTGGCTTGAATATGCTAAGAAAAATCCTAATAACGTACCACATACTTGGCATGCTTTGAAACGGGTCATGCGGGTTAGATTTGTTCCTTCTTACTATGCACGTGACATGATGAATAAAATGCAACAATTGAGACAGGGAACAAAAAGTGTAGAAGAATATTATCAGGAATTGCAAATGGGCATGTTGCGTTGTAACATAGAGGAGAGGGAAGCACTTGCTATGTCTAGATTTTTGGGTGGTCTAAATATACTAATTTTAATATAACAAGCAGTGATTACACCAGAATAAAAATAAAAATATACATATACATATAGAATCTGTTTGGATGGGCGGAATGTTTCGGATTCAAGGCAGAAACGCTCGAAATGGACGCTGATTTTCCAAAATGTTTCACGACAGAACGGGTGAAACAATGATCGTATTTGGCGTGGGAGCGTTTGAATGCGTGGGGCGTTTCCGACTCACGGCAGAAACACTCGAAACGGACGCCCATTTTCCGAAATGTTTCATGGTGGAAGAGGCGAAAAAATTCTCGTTTTTGGCGTGGGAGGGTTTGGACGCGCGCGAGGTTTCTGATTTAGGGCAGAAATGCTCGAAACGGACGCTGATTTTCCGAAATATTTTGCGGCGGAATCGGAAAACGGCTCCTTTTTTTTGCGTGGGACGTTTGGATGCGCGGGACGTTCCTGATTCCGGCCAGAAATGCTCGAAATTGACGCAGATTTTCTGAAACGTTTCACGGCTGAACGGGCGAAACAGTTCTTGTTTTTGGTGTCGGAGCGTTTGGACGTGCGGGACGTTTCCAATTCAGGACAGAAACGCTCAAAACGAACGCTTGTTTTTCGAAATGTTTCGCGGCGGAAAGGGAAAGTGGTTCTCATTTTAGGCGTGAGAGTGTTTGGATGCATGGGACGTTTCTGGTTCAGAGCAGAAATGCCCGAAACAGACGCTGATTTTCTGAAACGTTTCACGACAGAATGAGAAAACGGTTCTCGTTTTTGGCATGGGAGCATTTGGATGCGCAGGACGTTTCCGATTTAGGGCAGAAAGACTCAAAACTCAAAACGGACGTTGATTTTCTAAAACGTTTCGCGACAAAACGGTTCTCGTTTTTGGTGTGGGAGCGTTTGAATGCGCGGATCGGGCAAAACTCAAACAAGGATTTCAACCATTATTGTGTACAATTATAGTATTTTTCTCATGTGCATACACACTCATTCACTCCACGCCCCCCCCCCCCCCCCACCCGACCCAAAACACACACGGCACACACATCACACACACACACACACACACACACACACACACACACACACACACGGCCAACAACAGAGGGCACATGAATAACAAGTTGTACAACTACAAATTTACTAATTTTGATATAACAAGTAGTGATTAGACCAAAATAAAAAAAAATATAGGATGTGTTTGGACGTGCTGAACGTTTCCGATTCAAGGAAGAAACGCTCGAAACAATTATCGTATTTGGCGGGGGAGCGTTTGGATGCACGAGAGGTTTCTTATTTAGGGCAGAAACACTCGAAACGGACGCTAATTTTCATGAATGTTTCACGGCGGAACGGGAAAACGGTTCTTGTTTTTGGCATGGAAGCGTGGAGCAGAGAAGGTTGCCAATTCAGGGCAGAAACGCTCAAAACACACGCTAGTTTTCCGAAACTTTTCGCGACAAAAAGGCGAAACGGTTCTCGTTTTTGGTTTGGGAGCGTTCGAATGCGTGGGACATTTTCGATTCAAAGCAAAAAGGACGCTGATTTACCGAAACATTTCGCGATAAAACGAGCAAAACGGTTCCTGTTTTTGGCATGCGTTTCGATGCGAAGACCGTTTTTAATTTAGGGTAGAAACGCTCAAAACAGACGCTGATTTTCCAAAATGTTTCGCGGCGAAATGGAACGGTTCTTATTTTTGGCGTGGAAGTGTTTGAATGCGCGGGACTTTTTTTTATTCATGGCAGAAACGCTCAAAACGGACACTTATTTTCCGAAATGTTTCGCGATTTTTGCGTCGACATTTCGGAAATCGTTTCCGTTTTTGGCGTGGGAGCAATTGGATGCGCGGGGCATTTCCGATTCATAGAAGAAACGCTCAAAACGGAAGCTGATTTTCCGAAACATTTCGCGGTGAAACGGTTCTCATTTTTTGTGTGAGAGCGTTTGAATGCGCGGATCAGGCGAAGCTCAAATAACGATTTCAACCATTATTGCGTACAATTATAGTATTTTATTATGTGCATACACACTCATTCACTCCACGCCCCCCCCCCCCCCCCCCCACCAAACACACATGGCCACACATGCACATGAATAACAAGTTGTACAAATATACTAATTTTGATATAACAAGTAGTGATTAGACAAGAATAAAAAAAATATGTAGGATGTGTTTGAATGCCCGGAACGTTTCCCATTCAAGGCAGAAACGCTCGAAACTGACACTGATTTTCCGAAATGTTTCACATTGGAACGAGTGAAACAATTATCTTTTTGGCGTTGGAGCGTTTGGATGCGTGGGATGTTTCCGATTCACGGCAGAAACGCTAAAAAAGACGCTGATTTTCTGAAATGTTTCATGGCAAAACGGTTCTCTTTTTTGGCGTGTGAGCGTTTGAATGCGCGGATCAGGCAAAACGCAAATAACAATTTCAACCATTATTGTGTACAATTGTAGTATTTTCTTATGTGCATACACACTCACTCACTCCACGCCACCCCCCCCCCCCTCCCCCACCAAACACACACGGCACACATGTCACACCCGATTTTTATATACATAAATCGAATGTATTATATATGTATGCCAGGATCTGTTTGTCATACATGTAGCGACATCATAGTGATACAGTTCTATAATGCGTAAAAGAACTTTAATAAAAACAAACCAGAGTAAACACATCAGGGAAGAAGAAACTCCAGGGCCCTCCACAGGCAATCGACTGGCGGCAACGCGACCTTCTCTGCACCGTCTTCAATGGCTTCCTCACTGAGCAACATTTAATATATGGAAAGCAAGCGCATGAGTACATATCGTACTCAGCAAGTGGAGGAAAGTATGACATGCAAGGCTAAATCAAGAAAGGCTTAAATCAATGTCTGCATCTATGCAATCCTAATAATATAAACTCCTATACAAAAGCATCCTATTTACTAAGTGTAATGACAACCCTCAAAAGCAACCAAGACAAGCTCATCGGATCCCATCCGACTACTAACTCACCAGGTTCCCACCACCTGGCTACCAACACATCGGGTTCCCACCACCCGACTACCAACCACCCAAACCAACTAATCATGAGGAAGTCCAAGCTCGCTCTTGACCGCGAGCACGGCTGTCAAGACAGTTTTACACTCTGCAGAGGTTGCACCACTTTACCCACAAGTCGGGATTTCCTCACCCGTCGGTTGACTAAAACCTCCATTTTGCCAAATGCACACTTTCTTAGGTATGCGGCCAGGAGATCACTACGAGGCCTTTACAAAGCGTCTCCTACCCTGTAAGCACCCGCTAGGATTCGCTATAATGGACAAGTCCATTTTCCCTTGCCGGCCATACCCCCATTTGCGCCACAACAACAACCAAATGGTGCCACAAAAATAAGAGAACATCTAATTAATTGGCCAAGCTGTCCCATTATCAGTCTTGTGATGGCGCGTTTATGCCGGGTTACTAAGTCCATGAACCGGTCCTTAGAATCTAAGCAGGTACAAGCACAAACCAAAGTCTCGTGCGCAACGGCACCATACCAAACCAACCATCCTGCTCAGATTCCTAACTCCATGTTGCTAACCATTAGCATTCCCAATTAAGTTGCATAGATTAATAGTCAAAATTAAGGACTCCCATCCCAAACATCAGCAAGGCTAAGCATAATTCTACCCATGATAGACACTACCTAACAGGCGACAAGGAATAATAAGGAACGGGATAATGACTCATCGGATTCAAATTTAAACGCGATGCAATCAAGGAATGTACTACAACTAACACTAATAGGAGCAAGATGTTCAAGGACACTTGCCTGTTTATATAATGCTGCTCAGTGGTCTTCTACTCTTGCTCTTCATCTTCTTGTACCGCTACTTCACGTCATCATCGATTTCAAATGAACTACCGATAAAAGAAAAGCACAAACCAATAAATACAGTACATCATACACCTTAAACATATCATGGAAACACTATGGTTGGATAGATTATGATGAAACAAAGATTTAGGCGCAAGAATCACCTAAATCGGAGTTACCGATAAAAAGATATGATGGTTTTATGATTCTGAGGACTAAACAGTGAGTAAACTGAGGTTCAGGGGCTCATACGCAAGATAAATAGAACTGTTTGAGCTGCGGGTTCAATTAACAGAGAGGTCGAGGGCTATGGTGCAAATGAAGCATTTTCTGGATTTACAGGGATTATTCTTGTGAAGGAAAAGATATGGACCAAGTCTATGAGCTTGTGGACCACAGCCACGGGGCTGGTTCACGGTGGACTCGCGGCAGTTGCCGGTCGGCATATGGCTGGAGCATCGCCGGCGATGTGTGATCTTAGGCTACGAGCATCGATTAGGAACGAGGATTCAACGAGGAGAAAGATGAGGCGGTGGGGATGCTCACCACGGGTCGCGCGAGGTTGGAGATGACCGGACAGGGGTGCGCGACGGAGAGGATGACCGGCGTCTCATCGGCGATGTCGCGGAGATGCTACGGGTGACGAAGCTTCGACGGGAAGTAGGGCGGAGAGCGGCGCATCGTCGAGAGGATCGGCACCGAGTCGAAGGAGGATGGGGCGGCTCAGGGCAGCGGGGCGTCGAGCTCGTTTGTCGGCAACAATGGCGGCGGCGGCGGCGCATCGCGGCGATGGAAGGCGGCGACGCTAGAGCACGGTTTGGTGGCGGTGAGGGAAAAACGGCGCGCGGGTGGGGTCCGCACCCTTTTATAGGGCACGGGGCCCTAGGGAGTCTGTGGCACGCACGCTGAGAAGGCGGCGGCGGCATATGGCTCGGATAGGGTTTGGCGGCGGGGATGACATGCGGGTCCCGCGCGTCAGTGACAGAGAGAGTGTGGGTGGGCTGCTGGTGGTTGTCTGTTGGGCTCGGCCCATGAGGGAAAAAGGAGAGGAGAAAGAGAGAAAAAGAAAATGGGCCAAAGAGGATTCAGCCCAAGGGCTATCTGATGCTTTAGGAATTTCGGGATAAAAGGAATAAAGGGGAAATGGGAGAGAAAAGGGGACAGAATGGTATGGGAATTTTGGTAAATTTGGGAGAATATTCAGAAAGGATTTATCCAACCATTAAATTCCTTAACCTATTCTATTTTAAAAAATCATTTTCCATTACATAAAACAAATTCATTTTATTTTCTAAACAAAACTAGCAAAAATAAAAGAAAAAGAGTTCACATCCCAAAATAGAAATTTTGGGGTGTGACAACACATCGACCACACAGTCACATGAATAACAAATTGTAAAAATATACTAATTTTGATATAACAAGTAGTGATGAGACCAGGATAAAAAAATATATGTAGGATGTGTTTGGATGGGCGAACGTTTCCGATTAAAGGCAGAAACACTCGAAACGGGCGCTGATTTTCCAAAATGTTTCACGATGGAACGAGTGAAAGAATTATCGTATTTAGCGTGGGAGCGTTTCGATGCGCGGGAGGTTTCCGATTCAGGGCAAAAACGCTCGAAATGGGCGCTTATTTTCATAAATGTTTTGCGGCGGAACAGAAAAACAATTCTCGTTTTTGGCATGGGAGTGTGGATGCGTAGAAGGATTCCAATTCAGGGCAGTAACGTTCGAAACGGATGCTGATCTTCCGAAACGTTTTGCGATGGAACAGCGAAACGGTTCTCGTTTTTCGCGTGGAAGCGTTTGAATGCATGGGATGTTTTCGATTCAAAGCAGAAACGGACGCTGATTTACCGATACATTTCACGACAGAACGAGCGAAACGTTTCTAGTTTTTGGCGTGCGTTTGGATGCGTGGACTGTTTTTAATTTAGGGCAGATACGCTCAAATCAGACGCTGATTTTCCAAAATGTTTCGCGACGGAATGGAACGGTTCTCATTTTTGGCATGCAAGTGTTTAAATCAGCGGGACAATTTTTATTCAGGGTAGAAACGCTCAAAACGAACGCTATTTTTCCGAAATGTTTCGCGGCCAAACAGGCAAAACGATTCTATTTTTTGCGTTGGAGCGTTTGAATGCGCGAGACGTTTTCGATTCAATGCAGAAACGCTCGAAATGGACGCTTATTTTCCGAAATGTTTCATACAAAGCGGTTCTCGTTTTAGGCATGGGAGCATTTGGATGCGCGGGAGTTTCCAATTCAGGGCAGAAACGCTCAAAACGGACGCTGATTTTGCGAAAAGTTTCGCGGCGAAACGGTTTTCATTTTTGGCGTAGGAGCGTTTGATTGCGCGGATCGGGCAAACCTCAAATAACGATTTCAACCATTATTGTGTACAATTATATTATTTTCTTATGTTTATACACACTCACTCCCTCCGCCCCCCCCCCCCCCAAAAAAAAACACTCACGGCACACATCACACACACACACACACGACCACACATGCACATGAATAACAAGCTGTACAAATATATTAATTTTGATATAATAAGTAGTGATTAGACTAGAATAAAAAAATATATATGTAGGATGTGTTTGGATGGGCGGAACGTTTCCGATTCAAGGCAGAAACACTCGAAACGAACGCTGATTTTCTGAAATGTTTCACGATGGAACGAGTGAAAAAGTTATTGTATTCCGCATGGGAGCATTTGGATGCGCGGGAGGTTTCCGATTCAGGACAGAAACGCTCGAAACAGGCGCTGATTTTCATAAATGTTTCGCGGCGGAATGGGAAAACGGTTCTTGTTTTTGGCACGGAAGTGTGGATGTGCAGTAGGTTTCCAATTCAGGGCAGAAACGCTTGAAACAGACGATGATTTTCCGAAACTTTTCGCGACGGAAGGGCAAAACGGTTCTTGTTTTTGGCGTGGGAGCATTTGAATGCGCGGGACGTTTTTGATTCAAGGCAGAAACGGATGCTAATTTACCGAAACATTTCGCTAGATAACGAGCAAAACAGTTCTTGTTTTTTGCGTGCGTTTGGATGCGCGGACCGTTTTTAATTTAGGCCAGAAACAACGCTCGAAACAGACTGATTTTCCAAAACATTTCAGGGCGTGGAAGTGTTTCAATGCGCGGGACTTTTTGGATTCAGGGCAGAAACTTCTCAAAACGGACGCTTATTTTTCGAAACGTTTTGCGGCGAAACGGTTCTCATTTTTGCGTGGAAGCGTTTGAATGCGCGAGACATTTTCGGTTCAAGGATGAAACGCTCGAAACAGACGCTGATTTTCCTAAACATTTTGCGGTAGAACCGGCGAAATGATTCTCGTTTTTGGTGTGGGAGCGTCTGATTTTCTGAAATATTTGGCAGCGAAACGGGCTAAACGGTTCTCATTTTTGGGTTAGGAGTGTGAAACGTTGGAGTGGTCTTCTGCAACGTTAACCGGCTTTTGCCTTCACCTAACGAGACTATCAGACCTGGAGACAAGCTCCAACAGAGAGCTCCACTCCCCCCCCCCCCCCCCCCCCCCCCCCCCAACACCCACAAACACACACGGCCACAAACGCACATGAATGAAAAGGTGTACCAATGTACTAGTTTTGATATCACAAGTACTGATTAAACCAAAATAAAAGAAGATATGTAGGATGCGTTTAAATGGGCGAAACGTTTCTGATTCAAGGCAGAAACACTAGAAACGGCTCCAAAAACATGTTGATTTTCTGAAATGCTTCATGTTTTTTGCGAGTCTTTTTTACTTGGGACCCTGAAAAACCTGTGAAACATTTTTGTCGGGGCTATTTGCTTCAGACCTTGAAAACCTGCTAGACATTTTTGGCGGGGCCGATTTTCCGGAACGTTTCACGTTTTCCGTGGGGCTGATTTTTCTAAATGTTTTTTTGCAACAAACAAACTCGAGTAGCCTTCGACAGCATGAAACACTTCTCACCCATATGCACCTCCATTGGGCTTCCATGAAATTACCCGGGAGGGGGAGGGGGAATGCCATCAGGTGTTCCACTCTCTCTTGGGATGAAAACTATCATATTAGAAAAGTTAAGGTCTGAAACGATAGAGTATCGGAGATAACAAAAACATGAGAATGAAAATCATATCGGCGAAAACATACCGATATGAGTCAGACAACGATAGTTCACATTGGAAACACCAACACAAGAATCGACTTGCTATACCACCGCCAACAGAACACCTGCTCAACATATCAAGTTTAATGACTGAGACATAGTTATTATGTATATGGTTACACAATGTAATGGTTACACAGGCACATGAATAACAAGTTGTACAAATATACTAATTTTGATATACCTAGTGATTAAACCAGAATAAAAAAAAAGACAGAAAGTATTTGATTCAAGGCAGAAACGCTCGAAACGGCTCCAAACCAAGGTTTGCGCTACCGAGGTAAACCGGACAGGTTCGTGAAAACTGGAAAAACCAGTCTGCTCCGGTTTACTCGGTAGCCCGGTTTTTGATTTCAAATTCTAAAAAAGTTGAAACAAAAATATGTAAAAATACTTGATGCAATTTGCAAGGCAATCGTGGAAACGGAATACAAACATTTGATTGTTTGATGGTTCAAAAAATTCGAGGAAGTTTTCTGGGTTGAAAAAGGAATTTTAAAAAAGAAAATTTTTGTCCAAGCAAACGATTGAATTTTTGTGTTCCATTTCCACCATTAATTGCTTTGCAAATTGCATCTAGTTTTTGTACATAACTTTTTTTTCATTTTTTTGCACTTTTTTCCATCCCCCCCCCCCCCCCCCCTCCAAACCGGTTTTCCGATTATTTTTTTTTGTCCAGTTTGCCGGAATTTTTGTCCGGTTTACCGTTAATTTCGCCCTTTTTTGGTTTAAAATTTGTCATTTGAATTTTGATCCCGTTTTCGACCAGTTTTTCCCATTTTTCGGTAAACCGTCCATCTCGGCGGCAACTGGTTTTGCAGAGAGATTCAGTATTGCAAACCTTGCTCCAAACACATGCTGGTTTTCTGAAACGCTTCATGTTTTTTTGCGAGTCTTTTTTTGCTTTGAACCCTGAAAAACCTTTGAAACATTTTTGGTGGGCTCTAGGTGTGAGATGTTTTTGGTGAGGCTGATTTTCTGAAACAATTCACGTTTTCAATGAGGCTGATTTTCCAAAACGTTTCATGTTTTTTGGCCGCAAACAAACCCGAAAAGCCTTCCATCATATGGAACGCTTCGCCCATCTGCACCTCCTTTGAGCTTCCATGAAATTAACCCTGGGGGGGGGGGGGGGGGGGGGGATCTGGTGTTTCTAGTGTCTTGGGATGAAAACGATCAGTATGTTTCGTGTAGTTTTTTCTAATCGGAATCGAAAAGATTAGGTATGAAATGATATAGTATCGGAGATAACAGAACCATGAGAAAGAAAATCATGTCGGTGAAAACATATCGATATCGGCCAGACAACGATAGTTCACACGGGAAACACCCACACACAAAGACTTCTAATGCATTGATTCACATATGTCTTAAGTCTTATTATATCATGTAACCATATACATAATAACTATGTCTCGGTCATTAAACTTGATATATGTTGAGTAGGTGTCCGTTGGTGGTGGTGTAGCAAGTCGATGAGTTGAGGCAGGCAAAAGCGTGGGGATTAAACAGACATGGAATTAGAATGGTTGAAATTGAATGAGAATCTCAAATATTGAATGCTCAAAAGCAGTTGAATGGAAGCTTCTAATGATCTCAAATCACGATTTCAACCACGATTGGGTACAATTGTAGTATTTTCTTATGTGCATACACATACTCACTCCAATGCGCGCCCACACACACTCACACACGGTCACACATCATACACACAAGCGCGTGCGGCGACACACACACACACGATTAACAATGTGTACTGTGACACCCCAGGTGTCTCCTTCATTTTTATTCCATGCTAGGACATCATTTTGAGTTGATCATGTGAAAAGTTAGCAAAGAAAGTATTCAAAATTTAACTAGAATCCAAATTTAAGTCAACTTTGAAAAGGAAGTTCAACAATTTGAACAGAAATATGTGCCATCAAAACATTTATGTGAAAGGTACTAGTGAAATAAAAGTCTATCCAAAAGATCAAAATCATTCTCCTTTAGGAAGTGCCTCAAATAATTCATGAAAAAATTAAAATTTAAACCTCTTTGAATAATTTTCAAATTCGAAATCTGAAGTTTCTGGACAAATGACTAGCACACCTGTCCTCTAAACTTGTCAAAATAACTCCATGCAAAATTTAGTAATTGTTGGAGCACGAATGCTACTTCAATTTGAATTTACAGGAGAGAGATCAGAAATTGAGAAAAAGAAAAGAAAACCTCGGAACCCATTTGTCATACTGCAGCTCGCCTCTCTCTCTTCCTCGACACACCCGGCAGCCATGCACATCGACACCTACCCAGCGCCGCTCCAGCTCATTCCCAGCTCGGTCGAGCATCAAAACCGGACCTGGAACTTCTCTCAGTTCTCTCCCTCGGTCTTTCCGCTATCCGCTCTCTCTCTCTCTGTCTCAGTTTCGCTCACGCCGTCGCCATGGCCGCCATCACCTGAAGCTCATCTCCCGGCCAGCTCACCCCACCGCAGCCTGAGCAAAAGCCTCCCACATATGCCGCTCCACCCTGTCTAATTCACAGAAGAAATCCCACCTTGATCCTCACATGGTGCTGAGAGTATTCGAAGAAATTCTCCAACGGCGTCGCCGGCGTCCATCTCCGACGCCGACGCGAAATTCATCATCCACAGTGAGCCCCGTCCCCTAAATCCTTTTGAATTGGATGCGCAAACCATTGGAATATCTTCCTGACCATATTTCCTTTTGGTTTCTCCGACGAAGTCGCCGGAATGTCACTTTTCCCCAACATCGCCGTCGGCCGTCATCCACCTCGACGACGACGACCACCCTCCGACCCCTCCTCGACGTCAAAATGTTCCGTGCCAGTCTCCTCCACGCCGCGTTGAAGCTACAGGACCAAAGTGTACACCTCCTCGTCCACTGCAGCGAGCTCGCGACATCACTGAACTTCCTTCGCCCGCCACCGCTGCTCATCGACCCCTTTCCGGTTAGTCCCCGCCCTCGAGGACCCCACATTTGAGTTCCCCTCGTTTATCACATCAATTAGAGCTTCTCTCGGACCCTCCTATTCGTCTTTTTCCTCACTCCGACGAAGCTCCGTCGAAGTTCTGTTCAGTTCCGGCCGCCGTGCTCTGTGCGTATTCTGTAAAAAAACGACGATGGCAAACTTGTAATTAAATCGAACTTGCTCAGAAACTGCTTAAACTTCAAAAATCAATATCTGGAGTTATAGATGTCCAAAAATTGTAAATAAAATTCTGTTGTGTTCCTCTTGAGTAGATCTATCTGTTGGTTTGCATTATGATCCATGTTTCTGTACATTGTTACTTGCATCAATTTTAGAAGTTATACCTTATTTAAATTTTAGTAAATGATCTGATCATGGGAAAACTTCAAACTTAGGCTTGTTAGAATACACTTGACATGATCTTTCTAGTAATGTATACAATGACCCTTGTTTCTGCATGTTTTGCTCTTATAAAGTTTGTAAGCAAAATCTCCAATTAATTCATAGTAAATTATTTGATGTTCATAAAATTGTGAACTTAGGCTTGTTGTACTCCTGTTGATATCCTCTGTTCAGTATTACAAACCATGATCCTTAATTCTGTAAGAAACTTTAGTTATAAATTTCTCTTTGATAAACTTGTCATCTTTGTAGTAATTAATATGCTGCTTGTTAGACTTTGATCTTCTGCATGCATGTCACTTAGATAATGTTCTATCACCATTATTTTTCGTTTGGTCAGAGATGCTTTATAGAATTTCATAGGAATTTCTTTCTTACTCATCCTTATTTTGATGCTTGATTTAATTCTGTTAATAAGAAAATGTTGATAAATTGTTGTTAGTACTGTTTTGGCAAACTTAGATCACCAGTAGGCTGATCATGATCAGAGTCCACTTAGGAATGATTTCCATGCTTGGATGATTTTGTTTGAAGTTAATATGAATGATTCCCTTAATAATACAACAATGCTTCATGGGAGTCAATTAAAGAGATAAATTAAACTCAGTTCATATCACCAATTCAGAACTACACACATCACTTTAAATCTGTAATCAAGCCACATAAGTTGCATGTTCATCTCGAATTATACTGTCCTTGCATTCCTTTTTATTGACACATTGTTGCATTAATAGGAAACGACAATCAGGAAGTCCAAGAGGATTTTCAGAAGGATTATTCTGCTGCTGGGCCAAAAGTTAAACTTACTAACTAAGAGTATGAGAACCAAGGCAAGCCCCTGTGCATCCCACCCCTTTGCAAAGTTTTGATTTCTAGAGAACATAATGCTAGTATGTCTAGGATGATTGTTGCACTTCAGTTGTAGGAGTTGAATGGAACCCAATTGCATTGTTCCCAAATGACCCATTTTGTCTAAATGTCTATACTAGTTGCTCGATAGAAACATTGCTATAGCATTGGGGTACGATTTATGCTGATGATTAAAAATTGATCCCCTAATTAAGATGATGGATGAGATTATTTTGTTCGTTGAGACCGGGCAGGATGACATATGCATGTATAGGTTGTAGCAACACATGGAGGTGTTGGCTACTGTAGCCCTGCCTAGTCGATTAAGGACCGATTCGTTGTTGGCCCTCTTGATCGAGCATTGAACAGTACCGAGTACATACTAGTTTTAATGGGAACTAGGAAACTGAGTAGCTTGTATGGTGGCAAGGTGGTACGGTATCCTGTACAGATGTATTGGGCAGGTTCAGGCCATGAGAGGTACGAGGTACCGTTAGTGGGACGGCTGCCCAATCTCTGAGACTAGACCCGTGCTGATTGTTTACTGTCTTGTGAAAGGTTGCCGTATATGACTTTTGTGCATATACGTCGTGTACCTCGGGTTTTCGCTAGCTGGTGTAAATCGATTGCAATCGCTGTCCCTCGCAGAAATGAGTATCGCTCGTGAATTGAGCCTTCACGTAGCAAATGACACTTGATGATGATTATGTTGGCTGTTATGATGGATTGCTGTTGTTATTACTCATATGCTATTGATTCATAATTGATATATATGTTCAGTTCATGTTTTACTATTATTCTTCATGCTTTACTGTTATTCTCACTTATGCCACTGTTTAATGAAGATAAAATTTGGCTAAAATATAATAGAAAAGATTATAGCTGCTTAGTGCAAGTCTTTTAAATTGAAGCCATCCTATTTCAGCCTATGCATGTCTAGAGTTAAATTGACGGTTAAGTCTTTTTTTTTTTTGTGGAAAATTGACGGTTAAGTCTTGCTGAGTAATTAGTACTCAGGCTTCGTGCCTATGTGGTTTTCAGGTAATGCAGATATCACCTTGCCTGATGGAGTGCTGCGAGTCCGACCAGCCGCCGCAGTGATGTGTTTGTTGCTAGTGTGACTATCTGCTCGGGCATCAGATTGTCGCTCATGCTATAACGATGAGAGTAGTGTAGCTCTCGTGTATCTTTCGTTTTCGAACTATTTTTATCGCTTCCGCTGAACTCTAATAATTCTAATAATTCCGCTGTACTCTGAACTCGTGTTGTAATAAAGATAATAATTTGTTAATTAAGATGAAAGTGTTGTATTATCTCGTGTCTGCTTAAACAGCACCGTGGGACAATGATCATGTGGATCAGACTGTTAGAGCTGGCATCAGAGCTGGTCCAAGATAATACAAACACTTTAACGCCGTATTTTGAAAACTACGATATACGGTGAGGAATACGTTAGTATTGCCCATATAAGGATGATTATTAGGCGGTGACAATGCTAACCCAGGGTTATGTTTGTTTAAATTATGCAACTACGGAAAAGACCTTCAATGGGGTCTTTAAGGTAAGTGTGGGGGTGAACTCACTCATGTTGAGAAGAGGTGACATGAGGCGATTCTTGTCCATGAATCGTATGGTGCGAAAACTTTTTCTTTCTTTAAAATGATTTTGGTGGGTGACTCACTCGTGTTTGAGTTGTGACACGGGGCGATTCCTTTCCATGAATCGTATGGTGTGAAAACAAAAATCTTGTTTCATTTTTCTTCTTGATTTGATGATTGTTTCTGAAATGTTATCTTCTGCAGGTACGCTAACGCCGTTAGTATGCGCCTTAGATTAACTACGTGATGAGTGCGGGTCGTCACCATATATCATGCCGCTAAGTTCGGCAAAATTATGTGTTGTGTTGTGAGGAACGATATAGGAAACTAATGAAGTTGTTGCATCATGGCATCTCTGATTAACTGAACTAAAATATTGCCTTACCTTGACAACCAATCTCTGTATAAAATTTGAAATATGTAAAGATGAAAATTTCGAATTTGATATGACCTATATCAGCCCAACTGTTATTCTGTTCTGCAGATTTGAAAATTCGTAACTCTTGATTCCTTTATCGAATGGAAGCGAATAAATACTTTCTGGAAATCACTTACAGTTTTCTTTCATCTCCAAGTGGTCTCACGTGTTTTTGATTACTGGTGTGACCAGTTGAGCCGAATTACTGAGCTCCTGTCAATCTATTTTCTCTGCGGAGTTGGTGACTTTGAAAAATTCATAATTCTCAATTCCGTTATCTAATGGAGGCCAATGAGTACTTGATAGAAATCTATGGAACTTATCTTTCATTGTCAGGTGGTCTCACGTAAATTTTGAGTCCTGGTACGCTCTGTATAGCCAAATTACAGAGGCTGTGTCAGTCTGTTTGGCTCAGCAGAACCTGTCACTTTGAAAATTCATAAGTCCAGTTATACTTGGTGTTTGGCCGAGTTTAAACCCAATTTGGAAAGCTATAAAACTTCTTTACAACGTGGTGCTAAGCATCTGTTGTGATCTTCTGTTATACTGGTCGAAAGTTGCATGTTTCTGACTGCTGTACAGTCAAGACAGAATCTGATCAGTACACTTCTTCCACATTTTGTTGCTCCTTGAAGCTGGAAAATGTGAAATACAATTTTGTTGAATTCCTTGCATGAATGACCTGTTGAGTAGCCTTGTCATTCTGTGAGGAAAAGATTTGACTTAATCAAACCTTGTACCTCACATTGTTCAACTTGAATGCTCCAACTCATGGTTCTGACCCGATTCCCTTGTGTTCCGATCCATCTCAAAATTTTATGGTTGAGTGCCCCTGTCAAGTGCAAGTTAGGTTTAACTAAAAAAATTTCAGAACCATCTGTACACTTTCTACCCATAAGGAATTTTCTAGCTTCTCTCAAAGTCAAGTCTGGTACAACAGTTATATCATGATCCTGCTTACATCTGTTCATGGTGAATGTCCAGAATTCATTTACCAAAACCTTGATTAGTTTATGTTGTCCAGTTGTTAAAAATATTTTGATCTCTTACAACACTGGACAACCTTGTAATCTGTCTATAATACTATCATCTTGGGTTGTCTGGTGGGAGAGTTCCCAGTTTCTCGAGTAGACCTCCTTTGCACCAATTGTCCAGCACCGATCATATTCTTCCTAATTCATTTATACTCCGTTGGCACCCATCAAATATGTTAGAATACTTTCAGAGTAATTTGCTTGTGCCTTACCATACTCTAGTGTATTTTACCTTTCAATTCAGGCATAAACCTGCTTCTCTGTCCCTTGTGCTCATTCATCTTGTCAGAAAACTGGTATTCTCTCATTCATGATCCTTCCTAGTCATCTTATCTGATCACCACCAAAGTTCTTGGATTCTATACACCCAAAAAGTTCTTTTGTTCATTTTTGGATACAACCCCGAACTTAGGCCGCCATAAGGGCATATGGTGAATTATTGTGATTCACTTTTCATTCTCAAATTTTCTCTAGGATGTGACATCATGGAAAACTGAGCCAAATGTGTGTGCTTCTCTAGACATCATCTGCAATCTAGATGGGCCATACTCAAAGGATACTTACATCAATTCCTTGTTGCTATCTCCAGATTATGCACCCTACGACTGAACTTTCATTTGTCGCAACTCTTGTTAGAGGTCTATCTAATGTAAGGAAGGCTATCCAGTCTATCGAGCCCACTGACCCTCTCATTGATTCTGCTCAAAGCTACTCTCATCTACAACCATGAGCTGATCAAAATCCTCCACCAGAAAAGTTGCACTGTCTGATAGTTCAGAACACCTAGCGACACACTAGCTGATGCTGCGTTTTGTCTGATCTTTCACGCTGTCACTAGTAGCAGCTTTTGGTGACACATCCATGTAATCGAGTACAAGATCCATGGCACCAGTTAATCACTCATTTGGAGTAGGATAACAATATATTGCTCACTGCAGAAACCACCAATCAGCCAAACAGTCGCAGCTCAAACACACCTCACGCACCAGCATATCATGTATATAATCCGACACCTTGTCCAATGCTACAAAATATTTGTGGTTCCAATCAGAGCTTGACATCTCTGGCATGCATTCCACCAATCTGAAATAAATCTCTTTTAGTGTTATTTCTTGTTTATTTCCTGTATTATCTCAGTTGCATAGTGCAATATCAAAAGCTATAACTTCTATGTCCTTCTCTTTGTCATCCTTCAGACCAAACAGAAATGCTCTTATGTCATTCTTTGGAAATACCCATCAGTCATTGGAATCCTGTTTTGAGAGGCCACAAGCTGATCAAGCACTACCCTTGACCATACATCTCCATGAGAATTTTTTTTTTTGTGATTGCCTATAATCCTATGATGTCCTCACCACTGGGTAACCTAAAAAGCCAAATCTTTGATATTTGTCTCAGTCAAAATACTTCAGTCATTTGTGGCCTCTTGAGTTGCTACATTCATTAGAACCAGAGTCTCTCAATATTCTCTTGCTTTTATTAATTTGTATCTCTTCTCTTAAGAACTCTTATTTGAATCGTCAGACCTCAGCACTCTTTTTATGTAAATGCTTATCTTAACTGAGAAGCATTTCGGGAGCAACCAATATTCTCACAGGAGTGAAATACAGGCAGTTGTCATAACTAGTGTTGACAATTGATTGATTCGGAAATTGTCTTATCATAGGTCCAGCCTGACCAGCTGAGCTTCCTTGCTAGCAAATAAATTTCATCAACATCCTATCTTTGTGGTCCAATGAAACCTAACGTACCATGACCCATGAACCGTGCATAAAGTCATATTACTGGTCGAATTGAACAAAGAGTTCTTCCTGTAGCTTGTCAAGCATCTTACAGAACAAACAAGGATTTAACAACATGAACAGAGAGGATCTTCCTTGAGCTTTCATACAGAACCAATTGCTTCAACTCAAGTTAATGTTTTCATTGTTCCTTCGAGATTCTTTCTACTCATGAGTCCCGCTCCAACATCGTTTATGTTCCGGTTCTGTACTTCTTGAATCTGGTACCACCGACAATCTCAGTATCGAAGTATACATTCAGATCCTTAATATAACTACAGCAGATATGAAGTAACTTCACATCAATTTCTTTGTTCGGTTGTCAAGAATATCAATTCCTTGTAAACCTATCCCCACTCGATCTTAATCTTGGGACGAGATTTCTTTAAGGGGGGAGGATTGTGACACCCCAGGTGTCTCCTTCATTTTTATTCCATGCTAGGACATCATTTTGAGTTGATCATGTGAAAAGTTAGCAAAGAAAGTATTCAAAATTTAACTAGAATCCAAATTTAAGTCAACTTTGAAAAGGAAGTTCAACAATTTGAACAGAAATATGTGCCATCAAAACATTTATGTGAAAGGTACTAGTGAAATAAAAGTCTATCCAAAAGATCAAAATCATTCTCCTTTAGGAAGTGCCTCAAATAATTCATGAAAAAATTAAAATTTAAACCTCTTTGAATAATTTTCAAATTCGAAATCTGAAGTTTCTGGACAAATGACTAGCACACCTGTCCTCTAAACTTGTCAAAATAACTCCATGCAAATTTGTGCCCAATGAACGACATTCAATATTTCTATAGGCAGAATTAACCATATATAGTCTTCTTCTTTCTTATGTATTTCTTCTTCTTTCAGCCACCGACTTAAACTAACACCTCAAATACACTTTTGTTTTAGCTATGTTAGCACACCATACTGGCATTCCACAGATCAAGACTGCGTTTGTATGATCATGTATGTGGCTTCCGCCTTCGAGCATTGAAAACCTGATACGAGCTGCATAAATTTGCCTTTTTGGATTAACCGTGCATAAGTCACATAAGCGCAGTTGCTCCGTACATGCTTATTGATCCCTAGCCCTGGCTGGTATCCTTTTGAACCAAGTCAATGGTTGCATACTTACACGAACTGTGATATAAATATCAACATATACACATTACATTCTTTTGAAAATGTTGGCTTTAAAATCCCTAAATTGATCCATCACTAATAGATCACACCTTCAATTACTTAATCCGGATTCTTACCATGTTTTTAGATAAACGACTATGAAAATAAGTTGAGATGGCATTTACTTAGCAGCATGAATGATAATTCTGATTCAAACCCCTCACAACTTGGTGGTATTAATTTTGTTATTATCAACATTACATTTATTAAACAACTATGTTTTTGTTGGGAAAATTAAACAACCATGTTTTGATTTTAACTAAGAGAACGGCGTTGTCACCCCGGTAGCTGTTTTCGAAAGCAGTTTTACATAAACCTCAGCCCGGGGCAACACTCGGGTTCCTGCTAGTTTCCTAAGTTTTTGATTTGAAGTCAAAAAAGCTTAACATATACTGCCACTCAAGGTTTATAAGCGCTCGCTCACTTTGATGTCCAAGCTTATCCTCCACTTTGATGTCCAAGCTTATCCTTGGGTAGCCTTTGAGTGGCAGTATATGTTAAGCTTTTTTGACGCTATTTATCTGCAACACAATTACACCAACAAGAGAGTTATGTCTGCATTTACCTCCATTGTCAATGTTATAGTGAACAAAGTTGAAACATAGTAAGTCAATAGTGTAGAATATTTTAAAAGAAATATTGGAAGTATCTTGTACGCTCCTTTGAAACACAAAATTTGCAACTTATCAAGGAGAATGCCTATCAAATGGTTTCAGTTTTATAAGCAGAATTGCCAAAATCAATTTCACCAGAGAAACACAACAGACAGATTTCCTCAACATCAAAGTCGACTCCAAGATATAGAAGATATGGAAAGTGCTCCTGGATTCAGGTAGTCGAGGACACTCCACTCCAAGATATAGAAGATATGGAAAGTATATTTTTCATACCATTTATATGGATGACAATAAAAAAAAGGTGATGAAAAAATATGATAATGCATACTAGACACGTCGAATGATTGGTCTGTAGCAGCATTTTGTGTCAATTAAACGTCAGCCCTGACAAACGGAGCCGGACTGGATATGCATATGGTGTGAGTGTTTTGCTATTTTGGCCACAGTTTCGATGAGCTTCGTCCAAATAACCTCAGAAGATTGGGCTTCTCTAAAATATTCTTGAAACCGTTGACGCATCCGCTAGAATAGCCATATAAGTTTCTTTGGACCAAAATGCCGTCGTCCGTTCTTCTTCCTCTCGCCCGAGTCATCAGAGTCTCCACATCGCCGGCACCGCCTCCCCCGCGTATCAGCCGCGTCGTGTCCTGCGGTGCCTACGCCGCGCCCTGCTTGAGCTACCGATGGGTCAGCAGGGCCCTATCCTCTTCGTGCTTTCATCTCACTCGTCTTTGCATCGAAGCAGAGCACAAGCACGAGCTTGGCCAGGCAGCGAGCATACATAAAATTCATCTGCTCCAGCAAGGAAAAGGCCGATTCCTTCAAATCACGTTGGATTCACACACTAGCGCATCATCTCGACCAACTTTTGGCATGGATTAGCAATTCAGTTCGCCAGAATTTCAAGTTTTCCCCACCATTGACCTTGTCCCCTTTTCCAACTACAAGCTACAAATCCGTGAAATTCAAGCTCGGCTTGGCAGCCTGACGCCATGGCGGGCAAGCTCCGCCCGACGAGCTATGCCATGGCAAGCTCCGCGCCGTCGAGCAGCACCGCGGCGAGCTCCAGCGCCAGGAGCTTGTGCGGCGCGGCCTGGTTCACTCTTGCCAGGATTTTTGTGAGCTCGTCGACGGTGGCCTTGGCCAGCTTCATGAGCTCCATTGCCGGGCCTCCCGCCAAGGCTGCGTGAAGGACAGGAACCGGATAAGGGGCAGAGGAGCAGGGTGAGGGGGCGCTGCAGGGTGGAGGAGCCGGCGGCAAGCTCGCCGTAGAGCTCCGCTGGCTGCTGGCGAGAAGAGGAAGAAAGAAAGATGGCAATTTTGTCCAAGAAAAAAAGAGATGGCTATTCTAGCGGTGTGACAATGATACGGAGGCTATTTTAGAGAATGCCAATGGTTATTTGGACAAAACGGAATGAAACCGTGGGCAAAATAGCAAAAGAGTCCTGGTTGCTGCCGGCGCTCTGATCGGCCTCGCTTCCATCGTCGATTTTACACCTATCCACACTGCAAATCTATAAAGGAAGCCCAAACAAAATTCCATAAAAACAAAACAGCGCACGCTTCCGTCCGGACAACTACCATAGCAGCAGCAACAGGAGAAGGGGAGAAGTAGAAGCTCGGCCGGCGATGGAGGTCAAGTGCCGTCGGCTGGAGGGGAAGGTGGCCGTCGTGACGGCGTCCACGCAGGGGATCGGCCTCGCCATAGCCCAGCGCCTCGGCCTCGAGGGCGCCGCCGTCGTCATCTCCTCCCGCAAGCAGGTCCAGCCGAGTTTGCCCCCTCCTCTCGTTTGGACTCCCCCGCTTCGCCGTTGACTGCTTCTGATCGGGTTTTCTTTTGTCAATTGTCGTGGCTGCTGCAGAAGAACGTCGACGAGGCGGTGGAGGGGCTCAAGGCCAAGGGGATCACCGCGGTCGGCGCCGTCTGCCACGTCTCCGACGCCCAGCAGCGGAAGCACCTCGTTGACACGGCCGTCAAGGTGAGAATTGTGGGGATTTTTCGCACTAGTTACTTCGCCAGATTCGAATTGTTGCTCAGCGTAAGGTGAGAATTGCGGGGGATTTGATATGGATTGCATTGTTAGATTCATATTATTGTCGTGATTTCCATCTTGCCTGCCCTCTGTGCGGTCAATGTTGTGTCAAACCTTGCAACCTGGATAGTTCCGCTTTGGAGCCCAGTGTTGAGGAGTAGAACCCAGCTTAACCCTGTACTCCAGATAATTTCTCTTTCAACTCAAATTGGGGTGAAAATTACTCCCCTGTCTTGTAGCTGCTTGTGAAATCCATTTGAGGCATGGTATTTTCATAATGAGCAATCACACTCCTAAATGGCTTATGTAGGTAATTACCTAACTTGCTCGACCTTGAAAAGTTTCCTATGATCTGCCAACCAGAAAATAGAATGATCAAACATGAATTGTTTTTGGTTTGTATGGCACTGTCACTATATAACTTTTCATCAGCAGATTGAGCTTACCAAATTGGGTAAAAGTAAAATCTTATTGCCCCAGGGGTACAGACATAGCGCTAGACTAGAAACAAGCTCAGGAACTTTACCGATAAGGTTTTTAGTTAGCTGCTTGTTAGGCAATACCTTTTCAAGGCAATGAGCCAATGACCAGTACCCTAGATCTTTATCCTGTGACATTCTCAAGCTAAAAGATAGATTTGTCTTCCACATCCTTGATCTCCGTGTTTCATCTTGTGATGTTCAGCTTGAATGGGACTTTGGAATTATGTCGAAACTTCCACATACCATAGGTACCATAGGTAGACATCCCTGGTCTTATTTGGGTGCATATAATATGTTCATTTTCGTATCTCAATTTCTTCTTTTATTTAGCAAGTCACATTGTTGTTCTATATATTTGTGTCTTACGTAGTGTATGCCATGTGAGGATTGATCTAACCTTCAAGTAACATTACCAAGATTTCTGTAGTAGTAATCAAACGATTATATCATTGCAGAATTTTGGACACATTGATATTCTTGTCTCGAATGCCGCTGCAAATCCTTCTGTAGATGGCATACTTGAAATGAAAGAGTCCGTTCTTGATAAACTGTGGGATATTAACGTCAAGGCTTCTATTCTTCTTCTTCAGGTGAGCAAACCCTTCTTCCTAAATTACATACTCTACATGTTAACTTTGAGACTATTCACTTCATTGAATTTCTTTCCAGGATGCTGCTCCCCATCTACGGAAGGGGTCATCCGTGATAATTATTTCTTCGATTGTTGGTTACAATCCAGAACCAGCATTGTCAATGTATGGTGTTACAAAAACTGCCCTTTTTGGTCTCACAAAGGTATATGTTCATGTTTCGTCGTGTTCACTTTATTTTAGTGTCGTTGTTGATATCATATATGTAGAACACATGCATCTCAATACTCCTTCATTAGTTTGGATATTTAATAAAATTTTGATATAAAATAATATGCCTGGCTCTAGTTTATGCTAACTGACTAACATTAATAGGCAGGACTTTTCCCTTTGGGTGGTTAGTTTGAATTTTCATTACATGCCCCTTTATTTACAAACTGTTGGCAGGAGAACTATTTACAAACTGCTCACTGCATATGAGTCCATTTCTTTTTGTTATATTGAAGTGGATATTGTAACAACAATATAACTAAATATGATTCAAAGTAATCTAAGCGAGTCTCTCAGTGCCATTAGATACTAATATAAGGGAAAACATGTTTTGCAAAAGCAATTTATGTAATCAAGTCTGACCTGTTGATTATCTTTTACCCTTTCTGGCAACACTAACTTGTCTATTTTAGTGAAGACAGTAAAATTATATGCTCCCTGTGTTCTTTTGTTGTCGCAGTATTTGGAGTACAAATTTGTTTAGCAAATGCAATTATCGGAAGACATACAAATTTGTAATAAAGGGTTGTAGGTCAAGGCTGCGTACTTCTTCCCATAATCTTAAAAAAAAATAGTTGGGTTATATGCTATCTTTTCCAAGATCTTCATTTATATAAGTGTACATATATCCTTTCAAATCTGGCAAACTAGTTGACGCACATGCCACATAGTAAATTACTAAGCTACTGTTGTTTGTAGGCTCTTGCTGCTGAGATGGGACCAAATACTCGTGTTAACTGTATAGCACCTGGTTTCGTTCCCACACGTTTTGCAAGTTTCCTTACAACTAATGAAACCATTGTAAGTGATTTCTATTATCTTTGCGTTGTTTATCTTTTCATATTTCATCAATTCGGTAATAGAAAAGAAACAGACACATTGTTCTAGATTTTCTCAAATCTTCTACCTGAGAAATGAATCTGACTTCTTAGCATATTTGTGCGTGTTGCTGGTTCTTGAATTTATTAAGCTTTTGACGTTTGGTTTGGATTGATGAAAGCTTAACCATACACCTTTTGGTGCTCTGATTTTATGTAGAAGTAAAATCTCGCCAAAGAAAACATTTGGAAATCAAAAGTTTTGATTTTTATGTTAACACTACTGTTAGTTTAGATCACTTCGGCTCCTCATGCACTTGGCTAATTCTGTTTAAAACAAATTGTTAAATTCTTTTTTCAATTTTCATGTCATAGGTTAGGTCGCTATCATTCATTAGAGTGGGTTCTTATTCTGTTCTACCAAGAGTGGTTCCAAGTTATTCATTTTACTACTTGATCAGATACAATGTTCATCCCATGCAAATGCATGTATCTAACTTGAATGATTATGCAGAAGAAAGAGCTTATCGAGAGGAGTACCCTTAAGAGATTGGGTGCTGTGGAGGACATGGCTGCAGCTGCTGCATTCCTGGCATCTGACGATGCATCGTTCATTACAGCTGAAACTATTGTTGTTGCTGGGGGGACTCAGTCGAGGTTGTAAATCCGGTTTGAAGTCTCGGTACCCAAATATCCACACTGGCATGGCCAATAAATCTGGTGTTAGTAATACATCCCAGTTCTCGTAGACGATGAAGCAAATATACTGTAATAAATTCCTGTGAAGCTCTAGGTTATGCTAAGTTGGTCTTTATTCGTTATTAGACTGGACAGCAATGTATTCTAGACAGGTTATTATACTGATAGAAGGCATCAGTCAGTTCCCTGTTTTTCAAATTGAGTTCGTAACGGAGTAATTTGGTTGTTGGCCAGATATTGCCACCACTATACTTAGGCGCAAGTCGGAGTTATTGCATGGCTAACTTTGTGGCACCTTTGCAATGCGCGTGCGCGCACACAAAAATGACCCCCTGTGCCAGAACAATGCTGCTTGCCTGCTTGCTGTGTCTCTTAAGATGAGTTTTGGCAAATCTGATATGTCAACTGTTTAGGTTCCTAATTTTGGCAAAAACAAGTGATAAAGTGCCTGGTTTGTAGCCACACTTGACATAATCAACCTAATTATATAAAGTGCTTAGATTACCATCCAACCCTATATCTTCAACATGTGTGAAAATATGCCGTAGATTATAATTTCATAAAAAATAATAAACAATGATCCTTAAACTATTGACTTAGTGATCTTGTTAACTCAAGACACTTTTAGAGTTGAAGTAATATTTTTTAAAAAAATTTAGGAGTCATTTTTAGCAATCATTTCTACATGAACTGAATTTTGTTAGGAAGAGTAAAATGCATCAACAATCTTTACACTTGTGGAAAAAGGTCTGATTCCTTGGAAGGTGCTATGGTTCGAAGGAAAGAAACTATACATGCAAAATTTATCCGGGACACTTTAATTTGCTTGATGAAATTTATTTAAAAAGTACACGCAAAATTTTTAACAAACGTTCCGCTTTTTTAGGCACCTCCACAAATTTGCCTTTTTTTTTTAGGTCACCTCCACAAATTTTCTGTGCAGCTCAGCGGGCGGATGCTGGATTTCCGGCCCAGCTCGGCCCAATCCCCGCGAGCAATCAACCACCTCTTCCTCGTTCCGGTGAAATTTCTGCACGGAGCTCACGGCGCCGCCGCCACTCGGCTCTGCGCTACAATCCTCAGTGTCCTCGCGCAAGCTCTACTAATCCAGCGGAGCTGAGCCGGCTCCTCGACCGAGAAGGAGAAGAATATGGTGCTGCGGCGGGCGGCGACGGAGTGCCCGAAGAAGGTCGCGGGCCTTGTGGACCTGGTGAACCTGCCGACCGCACTGCGGGAGTTCGCCGGGGGCCAGTCGCAGATGTCCCACCTCACCTTCTTCCGCCGTGTCTGGTCGTACATCAAGGACAACAACCTCCAGGTAAAAGTCGTGTGTGCCCGCACGTTTAAATTGATCCATCATTTTTCCTATGCAATCCACTTGTTGGTCGTATTGGTTAGGGTGATGATGCCTTTTGGGAGTCAATGCCTTCAGATAAGAATTTCAACGTGGTTAGGGTGATAATGCCCTTTGTTTCTAAATACACCAATGTTGAAATTATTAGTAGAAAATTCCTAGCATAGCATTGGAGACACAGACATCCCTCACTTGTCTAGTCAAACTTAGTGCCAGCAGATGATACTGCAGAGATTCCCAATTGGAATTGCGTTTTCACTCACTGTAGCTTTATTCATACTATTCTTTTCCCCCATATCTTCTCTTGCCATTTGTTTCATGAAGAATGGGAAGATCTTGTTTGGCCACTAAACAGGCGGTGTTCTTCTGCCCATGAAAGTTTTTTTCTTTAATTTGTGACTTCCATTAGGCATGTTCTGTATATTCATGGCTGAATCATTAGTCTTGTACCGTTTCCCCATGGTGGCTGTGGATGCAGTTTGGCTAGATGCTGTTAAAAAAAGTTACTAAACAATTCATTCGTTATAGCTTCCTGTCCACATGTTCATACAGATATGCAGAATTGAAACTCTGAATATAGTGCAATATGAAAGTCACAAAAATAAATCAAACCGAAGGATTCATCCCTCTTTACAAACCATGCTTAAATAAACCGTCCATTTTCACTATGCGCTAGGGACACAGACATGCTGATGAAGGAACAAGGAAAGCGAAATAACATGAAGCTGCTGCAGTTCTCTCTGGGCTGCCATCAGTTGGCTGCCAGTATCATATATTAAAGAACATTTGGTACACTTGGATTGAAAGATGGCTTCTGTGTCAGTCAAACCACTGAAATATTTCAGAAATTGACAATAACGACACATACAAACCTGCACTTAACTGGATGGTGGCAAAAATGAAAGAAGCAAATTTCTCGTGCAAAAGAGTTCGGAGTGGCTAAATTTTCCCTTTTATTTTGCTTTTGTCATGAACTTTTTTAGAGTTCAAGGGCCAAAGGCCCCAGCCATATGATATATCGTAAGACCAAAGTAAACATTTACAGCGCTTTTGTTAGCTGCATTACAGACCAACAACTCCATCTCAGGAACATGAAACACCTGGATCTACTGCACCATTACAACTCACACACTCTTAGGCACCCAACACACCCATTTCTTTTTCATCAGTTTGTTTGACCTTTTGAGTGCACAAGCCTTCAATGCCAGTCTTGATACTTCTGGCTCTTCCACCATGTTCTTTATCACACACAGATTATCTCTGGTCTTCTTGCTACCTCCATCAACGAGCAGATCAGCTGCTCTAGCTCTTCCAGATGCCCAACAGGGCATAGTACTTTCCACTGTTGCAGTAGCCCAATTATCATTTCCAGCAGGGATTTCATACCCTTCCATGCTATCCTCTGAAAACATATATTATTCCTTAGCTTCGACAAAGCCCATAAATTAAGACGCTGAACTAAATATATTTAACACTACAAACTTTTTTTCTAATTAACCACCACTGACCAATTGACTCCAAATTCTCACCAATATTCCTTTAACTACCTCAGAAATCAAACTCAACATTGTTTTAGCCGAATTTATGAAGGCACTTTGCCGTAGGGAAACTAACCTATCACATACACTACCTAGTCTTAAAACTTCAGATTTTTTTTAAGCTACAGTTAGTTAGACTAATAGTTCTAAACTTCTTGATTTGCAGGACCCAACAAATAAGAACATTGTGAAGTGCGATGACAAGCTGAAGGCTGTATTATTGGGCAGGTCGAGAGTGGAGCTGTCTGAACTGCCGATGATTGTTAAACTTCATTTCCCAAAAGTTCCAAAGTCTTGACAACATGAATTCGGAGGTATCATATACTGAAAGTTTGTCAAAACTGGTTTGATCAGTGTTAGGGCGGGATAGATGAAATAATGTATGTTGCACTCTGAAATTTCCATAAAGCGGCAGCTCTATTTTGTAATGAATGATACTTTCAATTTAGTGACTGGTTTTCTGTTGTCTACAGCTTTGACATGTTTGAGGTCACACTTTTTTGTTAACTGAAGAAACAAAGACGTGTAGACTGTTTTCGGTGGACAGAGTGAAGCTGACCTCAATCAAGCAGTCCATCAACCTGCAGCACATGGGTCTCCGGAAAAAAAAAAACTGCAGCACATGTCTGAAATTCTGGGTCGAGCGGGGTGACTTATCATCCTATTATTGTACTTGCAACATGTCTGAAATTCTTGGTTGGGTCGAGCGGGGTGACTTATCATCCTATTATTGTACTTGCAACAGTGTAGTAGTCGTGGGACATTTGCTATCCTCTCGCCCAGTGAATCTTTGTTGCTTTTTCCATAAAAAATGTGAAATAATCACTAGGTAACCTTTTTTTTTTTTGAGATGAGGTAACTTGTTTTTTGTAGTGGAGGCGAACATAGGCCGTGTACTACACAAAGATTTGAAATAATCAATAGTAAAATCCTATGTTTTGTCTTATAAAGTGTGTATATGGGCACATAGTCGGTGGTATTTGGTTTTATTGGCTTTTATGGAGTCGATAACTTGGAAGGGCTTTAACTCTGAGAATTCTTGTAGATGTCCTCTTGACGTCCAGAAATTTCTATCGTATTTTGGAATGTTTGCTTGAGCTATCTTGATAGTTTTAATAAGAGAATTGCTTCAGGCACGAGTGATATGTGACTGGCTTCTGACTGTTATTGATCTGCTAGTGTGAATCTCTCAACCTGCCTTTTCTGCTGCCCCGAACCGTGTGATTGCTACAGTCGTACTCCAGTTGGATAATGGGGTCGGATGTGTAGCAAGGTTCTTTTAATTGGAAAAAAAATTCTTAAATCATGTGGAATTAATTTATCTCAAAAAATCAAAATCATGCATGGGTCTTAGCAAAAAGCCCCGTATCAAATAGGCGTATATTATTCGTACGACATTCTCCTTCAAACTCTCGTGGTGAACTTCTTTAATGGGTCTTAGCAAAAAGCCTCCATGAAAGAAGTTACTAAAATGTACGTATTGCCATCTCGATTCTCAAATCAAATGGATGACACTAGGACACAAATGATTTGGTTGGAAAAAGTTGTACTGAATCACTTGTCCACACGCAGAAACTGTGTTGCTGGAATCGGTTAGTTTAGTAGACGAGTACGGCGTACATGAAGTGGCAAGTTTATGTCCAAGTCCGAGTCCAAGTTCGGGCGGAGTCCTAGTTTGTCCAGTTATGCGGCGATTCTATATAAAGAGTCGAAGGAGACACGCCTCGAAAAGGTTTCTGGTTGGCTTTCCAGGCCGTCCGACCCGATCGGCTGCACGTCCATGCCCGCAACAACAGGCGCCGCCGCACGCCGGTGGCAGGATCTGCCACCAGATGTGCTCCGCGAAATCTCCCGCCGTCTCAACACCGCAGTCGACTTGGTCCGCTTCCACGGCGTCTGCAAGCCGTGGCGCAGCACATTCGATGATGGAGGGTTTCGCGCCCTGCCATGGCTCCTCGCGCCGTCTGCAAGCCGTGGCGCAGCAGACCAGGACTGCCGCTGCGTCTTCTCCCGGACGAGCTACCGCGCGCCGGGCATCTGCGTCTGCGACAGGAGGGTGGCGTGCGCCGACGGCACGGCCGCGTGGCTGATGATCTGCGACAAGCAACAGGACTGGCTCGTCAACCCTCTAACCGCCGCCCGCCTGCCCGTCTCTCTCGGCGACTCGCGCCGCACCAACGGGTGGCTCGACCACAAGGTCCACACCCACCGCGTCGTCTCCGGCGACGGCACCATCCTCCTCTACGGCTTTTATCCGCGTGAGCTGCATGGTTACTACCACGGATTCAAGGGTCTCACTCTGAAGCCCGGCCACAAGGAGTGGCGGCGTGTGCACGTACATGCCGTCAGAAGCCGCCGTTGTTGCGCTGTCGTCGCAGACAAGGGCACCGTGTACGCCATGGACCAGGAGTACTGTTACGTTCTCCGCCCGTCCCGGAACAACTACATGACTGGACTACCGGATGAGCCTGGCAAGGTTCGGCGCCGATGCAGCTACCTCTTGGAGTTTCGCGGGGAGATGCTGCTGGTCAGTGTTCTGCAAGTGATCGATGGCTGGACCTCCAGCGATCTGTCGGTGTCCTTTTACTCGATGGATCTTGATAAGGCAGAGAGCCACCACGACGACGACGACGAGGCGCCCACGGCGTGGGTGAGGAGGGATGATGCCGTGAGCCTGCTCGTTGATCACGTCCTTTTCTTGGGTTTCCCGAGCAGCTTCGCCGTCGAGGCCACGCGGTTCGGCGGCGGAGACGTGAGCGGCGGCACCGCCTACTTTGTCCTCGACCCGAGCGCCGGGCCATGCGATGTGTACCGGCACGACTTCCGCCTTGCCAAGACCACGGTACTGGTGGAAACGCTGCCTGATGGATGGAACGACGAGAGGTGCATGTGGTTCCTACCACAGCCCAACATAGCTCCAATCGCGGCGCGAGAAACGGCTCCCCACCAACCGAGAGCTCCCACAGCCAGCAGCGGCACACACCGGAGGCAGTTGAGGATTTACGTCGGCAATCTGCCGCCAAATGTGGATAACTCTAGGTTGCGGGAAATGTTCAGCAAGCACGGCAAGGTGGCCTCTGCAAAGGTTGCATATGACAAAAAGGGGCGGTCACGAGGGTTCGGATTCGTGACCATGGCAACGCAAGATGGATTTGACAAGGCCATTGCTGCCGGAAACGGTGCCGTACGTGTGCTGGGACCAAAGCAAACCACCGCATGATTCCGCAAATTGTTTGTCATGATGGTGATTCTTTCGTTAATGTTTGCATATTATTGTGCCTTCGGCCGCAGTTAACACCAATGTACCATCTCACGGGACTATATTGCTTCTCTTAGAAATTTTGAAGTTAGGAAAAGTTTGTATGGATGGAGCTGGTTGCTCCATCTGATAGGAATTCAGGAAAAAACTGTCCCCCAGCCGCAGAACACATTTTGTCGTCGTCACTACACATGCATTACCTCTCCTTCCTGCAGCTGCAGGTGCTCATCATCATGCTCTGTGCCATTAAAAGTTCACCGTCTTTCTGTTCTTCGTCGGTTGACTTTTCAACATGCATGGTTATTTTCGTAGTCCTTTTTTTTTTTTTTTTTGCGAAGCGTAGTCCTATATGTAGTAATGCCCGAAAGGAAAGGAGTGCCATTGGAGATCATGCGCTTAGTGTGGGCACGACCAAGGTTTTGGAAAAAAGGTTCGGGCTCGCTAAGCACGGTGACAGTGTGTCGAGATCGGGTGTTTTGCAAAGGATGCAAATTGACTTCGCATGTACAATGTTTTGCGTTTCGTTCGTATGAGACCGGCTCCTCCGCGCAACCCGCTCGTCGCGGTGCACCATTGCTCCTCCGAACCGACCTCTGCCGCGACGCCCTCCCCCGTCGACCTCCTCCGTGTCGGGGCGTGCGGCGCCGGCACCGACGGAGGCGGGAACGTCGAGGTAGGGGTTGGGGCGGGCCCTGCCATGTGCCTAGGATGTGGAGGTGGAGGAGGAGCACGAGACGTGGAGCGGGGACAGTCGGGGGGACAAGAACCTTGTTGAGGAAGAGGCACCTTCGCTGCCACGTTCGCCGCCGTCGATGGACACCTCCACCATCAGCTTCTTCTCCCCGCACCCCCGTCCCGCCGCCGTTACAGGCCACGCCAGCCAAGCTCAAGCTCGAGGCCGTCAGGCTCCGTCGCCTCCTCGACCCGGCCTTCCTCGACAGTGCAGCTCGCCCCGCGCGCCGCCACCCCTCGCCCGCACAAATGCATTCGAGGTGAGAGGGATTCTATTTTTGCGCCGCCTCTCTCCTCGAAGGCAAACTGCATGCTCCCTTTATGCTCGTTGTTGGGAGACATTTCGGTGATGCATAGTACCGCGCGCTGACGCATATATGCGTTTGCGCTCGCCGTTGGAGTCAGTCTTATATAGCATCCGCTTTCAATAAATGAGAAATGTTTTTTTGTTTTGGGCAAAGAAGAATTTTAATGACCACAATAAATTATTTTAGGCGCCATCTCTTTTGCCTTCATAAATCAATGTTTCGCTTCAACTCTTCCCCTTGGAACAAATCTTCCAGCTTGTTCACGGATGTATGCTGTTACTTTTAGTTGGTTTTAGACCTACAATATTTTGCTTTGTTATTCATCATTAACTGAAAGATAGAGGTTTATGCTCTACTCAGCTCCCTCCAATTTACGGATTGCTAGTTGGACCAAAGCAGGTCAATTTTTAGTTCAAAAAAAAGCAGGTCAATTTTGCTGATAAAAATGGTATTTCCAAGCAAAGGCCAAGTCAAGGGACCGCCTATGCCTAGCGCGCGCTACGCGTAGCTGGGGCATAGCGCGGCCCACCACTCGTTCCGCCCTGACGCAACACACACGATGCAGTCGGATTTCTTTGTCACCGTTTTGATTTTTTTTCCAGCATGCAACGAGAACAAATTGTTCTAACAATAGAAAATAATTGTTCTATCACTTAAAACATTTGTTCCAACAAATGAGAACAATTGTTCCATCGCCTGGTTGTTCCAGTAATTGAGAACAATTGTTCCATCACTTGAAACATTTGTTCCAACAAATGAGAACAATTGTTCCATCGCCTAAAACATTGTTCCAGTAATTAAGAACAATTGTTCCACTGTATAGAAACAATTGTTCCACCGTATAGGAACAATTGTTGAATTTGAACTGTGTAATCACAAAAAAAATTGTTAAGTTTAAAATTTTTAAAAATATATTCATATGGGATCTTATTTTGTTGCATTAATTATAAGGATCGTAATGGTTCAAACGGATTCAAAAACGAAGTTACGGTTGAGGAGAAAAATCAATTTGAACTTTTGAATCAAACTTGAGTTCCACCCATCCAATGGAATGGTGCCACGTGCAGTGGCGGAGCCGGCCACAAAGTGCAGAGGGGGCCAATTTGGTAAGGTCATAAAAGAAGCTAGTCACAAACAAAATGTGTACGGTAAAATGTTTGATTTTAAGCGTAAAAGAAGCAGCAAATATCCTACATACTGTAATTATCTCTACTCGTTCAAGGCCGGTGGCTGAAAGCAAAAATGAAGAAGCAAACATGTGCTAAAGCGAGGCAAGTGATGCATGCATAACTCCATAGTCTTTATAATTTTCTCAGGGCAAGGAGGGGCCAGGGCCCCGGCTGGCTCTGCACTGGCTCCGCCAGTGGCCACGTGGCCCTCTCCCACCCTCTCTCCCCACGGACGTCGCTCACAGCCTGCACAGCCCGCCTGCTTCCACGGCCGTTCGATCTGGCCCCCACACGAATCTCCAGCCGCGCTACCCAGTGACTTCGAGTAGCGCAAAACTGTACATGAACTAACATCGAATCTAAGTTGTTTGCTTCCTGAAAACTCTTCTGCTTGTCTATGTTTCTACAATGCCTCCTAATCGATATTGTTTGTATTGCTATGTGGGTGCCTACATGATTGATCATCAATGTTCATTACTCTGAGTTCTCAAATGTTTATACAAAAGTGTTAGTGGGAATTGGTGGCAGTTTCCTTAATGATGTCAGATCCACTTTGATATATTCATGTACTTAGGGATGAAAACGGTCGGAAACGATCGAAAAATACTATTATCATTTCCTAACCATATTATTTAGTGGAAAACGAAATCGAAACCGATAACCTCGGAAATGGAAACGATACCGAAAATGTCGGGATATCGAAAGTGAAACTATCGGAACGAAAATATGTCGATAACGGTCGGAAGCCGATAATTGTGATCGAAAATATCGAGCTATAATATATATGATAAACTACTCATATTGTATAATGGCATGTGTTCATGCAGCCACTCAGCACATGATTAAATAAACTAAAAACTAATATGTGAATATTGGTCTAATTATGTGAATGGAATGAGGTGTTCGTGTACATGGCAATCAATCAATCACGATACAGGTAAGATTATTGTTGGATAGAAATCAGGACAATCACTACCATGCCAAAATCAATGACTATTTACAAGCGAGTCTATTATTTTTACATGAGGTAGTTGAGGTTGACGCTTGGGCTAGTTGAATGGATCTCTGTAGTTTTGATTTTTATGTGAATGAGGTCACTGATCAGAGTGTGTTACTAACCACATGCCATTGCATATTTTTCAGGTAGGATCAAGACGCAACGTTCTGAAATTTGTTTAGCAAACAATACAGTACAATAATTTTGAGCTGCATCGGCGTGCTAATTTCATAGTGTCTGTCCCCGCCGCAGCCTTGCAGCATCACCATGATCATTTCGCCTGAGGATCTGATCGCCCACCATCGTTGCACCTGATTAAAGGTAATGCGAATTACCTTCTTTTTTTCCCTTTGCTGCCGCTTGATTTTCTAGAATTAACTTTATTTGTGTTCGAGATCTGGGTGGCTGTGGCAGCTGGAGTAGCATGGGCATGACTCTTTTCTCATAGCTTCGCCAATGCAGTATGTATCTCCATAGCTTTGGCAATGCAGTATTTGTACAAGTTGATTTGTTGAACTGTGTTATATAATTTGGATAGTTCATGTATTTGGTATGCACGAGGGATACTCGTGGGCTTTCCCAGTTATGCCCTATGATGTTCTGTTCAAGTTACTGGTGCACTTAGGAAATGTACATTTTTCTGCTTATTAGGATTGAACATGGGTTAATTTTTTTGCTGACCCTTAAAGGTTGTCCTCATTGTAATACATATGACTAAGTTTTTTTAAAACCTCCTGTCATTTTAATTTGGATGAACCTAATAATGGAAGTATTTTTCATGTTCTGAAGTATTGTCTTTTTCTGAAATTATACTAACCCTCTACCAAAAACAATTATGGACGTAGTAATTGTTTCTATTGTTTGTTGTTAACAAAAATATAGGTTGGTAGTATTTTTTCCAACATTTTAATTCTTGTTTGAGGCAACAAAATATAAACATGTCGTAGTGACTGCACCTGCAACCAGTGCAATAATAATCCCATGGTTGCAAATTGGTGAGCCGGACAGCAGATTGATGTTTGGTAGTTCGAATCCTTCCAATTGATAAACTATATGTGTGTATTTTAAGTGCGGTCTCTAATGGAAAATTGGGTCGGGTGAACTATTCATTTTGCTGCCGCGAACAAATTTGCCACAACTCTTTGTAGTTGCTTGTAGAAAAACCAATATTTAAAACATTCTTATAGTGATGTTAGGCTTTCGCTCCTGAATTTCCTTAATATTGGGTCCAGGTTCCAATGCTCATATGTGAAAAAACAATCAATATTGGGCTTCAATCACAATATCTTTAATGTTGGTGTTGTCTCTAAGACTCATTTTTTCTTTATCTCATGATCAGGTTGTGATATAAGATGGTGCTTCATTTAGTTAAAACTCGTTTAAAAAGGATTTATTTGCATTACAAAGATGTGATGTTGGCTGCTGGAATGGGTCTGCAGGAGCTTCATTTAGTTAAGACTCGTCTAAAAAGGATTTATCTGCATTACAAAGATGTCATGTTGGCTGCTGGAATGGGTCTGCAGGAGCGTTCAGAAGATTCAGGAAAAAGATAGAAACTGGAAATAACTGCTTGAGGAAGACTACCTGAAAAAAGTCTTTGTTTTCTTCTGACCAAAGAGACATCCCTGTCTTTTGTAATTTCCAGGTTCCTAATAATTTGAGAGCAGTTAGAAGTAGCTTGCCAGAAATTTACTATGTTGTGTCCCTTCATTATTATTACATAAGATACATAAGATGGGATCGAAAATGTTTAAGGTTTGTGAAGCCTGGTATATATTAGTTCCTTAAGAATTGTGCAATAAAGTTGCATTTGGTACTAAATAGTAAAGCCATATAGTGTTGATCCCTAGAATAATTTTATTATTTTGCTTCAACATATTTTTTGAAATACTATGAGATTGCTAAGTGGTAGAGCGCCCTGAAATGCAGTTTTTTTCTTGTCTTTTCCACAAAGTACAAAATTACGAACGCCATAATTCCCATGAGAGTTCATAGTGTCTTTAGCTCTGGAAATTGATAAGTATATCATAATGTATCGTGCAATTTAGATCTTGAAATTGATCGTTACCATAATGTCTTGTTTAACTCCATGTATATAAAATAGAATGTTACTTTATGCTGTAAAGATTGGTACTAGCTAGTAGCGCTAAAAAATACTAGTGATACTAGGGTGGGAGAGGAACACCTACCGTCAGATTTTAAATACCACTAGCATATACTAGATGTATGGGTCACCATAAACCACTTGACACTAGTAAAAATTGGATGGCTGAAATTGGTTAGGCTAGTGCAAGTAGTTTGCACGAGAACACCATTGTATACGAGTACGCGCACTCATGTAAAAGTTCGAGTCGGAGCTGTAGCCGATTCCTAGTTTACCCGGTTAGGCGACGAGTGGTTGAAGGTGTAACCGAGCGGCACTCCTGAAAAAGGCTCGGCTTCCTTGCTGTGTAAAATAATCTCGCACTAGCTTCACCGTCCCGATGGGCGCGACAACAAGCACCGCCGCGCGCCCGTGGCAGGATCTCCCACCAGATGTGGTCCGCGAAATCTCCGACCATCTCCACACCGCGATTGACTTGGTCCGCTTCCACGCGGTCTGCAAGCCGTGGCGCAACGCATTCGATCGAGATCGAGCGTCTCGCCACCCGCCCAGCCTCCTGCCATGGCTGATGGCGCCATCTGACAAGCAGCACTGCCGCTGCGTCTTCTCCCGGACAAGCTACCGCGCGCCGCTCCGCATCTGCGTCCGGGAGCGGGAGGACAGGAGGGTGGCGTGCGCGGACGGCACGGCGGCGTGGCTGGTCCGCGGCAAGGACGAGGAGGACTGGCTCGTCAACCCGCTCACCGCCGCCCGCCTGCCAGGCGTCTCTCTCGGCGACTCGCGCCACACCAACGGGTGGCTGGACCGCACCCACGGCGTCGTCTCCGGCGACGGCACCATCCTTGTGTACGGCGGCTTAGCTCCGTGCACATATTGTCCTCGTCAGCACGCATTGCACGGACTCATTCTGAAGCCAGGCCACAAGGAGTGGCAACCTGTAGAGTTATACACCGGATCTGACAACCGTCGCGCCGTCGCGTACCACGACAATGTCGCCGTGGACTGTACCTTGGATTATTGTCACGTCATCCAGCCGTTCCGGTTCCGGGAAGGAATACGGCTACCACATGATCCGGCCGGCAAGTTTTGTTGGCGACGCCACCTCGTGGAGTTTCGCGGCGAGCTGCTGCTGGTCAGCGTTCTGTATGTGGCAGCCCCCGTTAACGGCCGGGTGACCCACGTTGTTGGTCGGTGTCACTTCACGCGCTGGACCTCAAGGCAGAGTCATCGCCTGATGCGGCGTGCGTGATCAGGGATTGTGACGCCGCGAGCCTGCTCCGTGATCACGTCCTCTTCCTGGGTTTCCCAAGCAGCTTCGCCGTGGAGGCCGCGCGGTTCGGCGGAGAGGTGAGCGGCGGCACCGCCTACTTCGTCGTCGAGCGGGCCGGGCGATGCTGTGTGTACAGGTACGACTTCCGCGTTGGCAAGACAACGATGATGCAGGAGCTGCCTCGCCGATGGGGGGACGAGAGCTGCATGTGGTTCCTACCCCAGCCCGACATAGCGCCAGTCGTGACACGCCCGCTGCAGTTGAGGATTTACGCCGGCGATCTGCCCCCGAGCATGGGTAACTCCCGGTTGCAAGAAATGTTCAGTGAATACGGGAAAGTAGCCTCCGCATTGATTGCTTATGACAAAAAGGGGCGATCAAAAGGGTTCGGATTCGTCACCATGGCGACGCAGGAGGGATTTGACAGGGCCATTGCTGCCCATGCCGTGGAGGAACCAAGGCAAGGCACCACCGCAGGTTTCAGCAAATCGGTTGTCACAATTGTTGTGATCCTACTTTTGCTAATGTCGTTTGCATATTATTATGTCTTCGGCCAATGTTAAAGCCGACCGATGTAGATCTCATGGGATTACACTACTTGTCTTAGCAATTTTGACGTTAGGAAAAGTCTGTACTTCAAAGCCTGGTGGGGTCCTTTACTAGTCTGTTCTGTACCTCAAAGCTGGTTGCTCCATGCATGCCTCCATCTAATAAGAATCCAGAAACAAACAGTCCTTCCGATCAAGCAAGCCGCTGGAGCGATCTGATGCCGCCGTTCGTCTTCTCCAGCGCCGGCCACCACAAGGACGCCAGTAGCCGGCCAGTGCCGCTGGCGCCCTAAGGGGAGGCGCTATACGTACCATCCTCATGATCGTCCACACACCGAGCTGCAGCGCACGTCGTTGCCGCCGCTCCTCCTTGAATTCCTATATATTCCGCATTATGTTTCGTGTTCATAATTCTAGACTAGATCCTAACGCGTGATCATGCTTGTGCTTACAAGAACTAGTATTTCCGTGCGAGTATTGTGAGCATTGATTGTCATATCATCACTCTATAATGAAAACAGTTGTGTTGTGGCACTGAGATACGACATCCTAGACATGGCCCGTGCCAAGCAAAGACTGATGCAGATGCAAGCTGCATGCAAAGAGTGGTGACCCTTACCAGAGGTCGGAGCAGCCTAATATAATTTGCCTTCAGGACAATTGCATTGAGAATATCTATAACTAATATGAAACTGGTTAGGCTAGTGCAAGTAGTTTGGACGAGAACACCATCGTATACAAGTACGTACGCAGGTCCAAGTTCGAGTCGGAGTTGTGGCCGGCCGGTTCAAAGTTTGCCCAATTAGGCGGCGCGTCTATATAAAGCATAGGCGATGCGTCTTCCTGTGTCAAATCTCACACTAGCTTCACCGGCCCCTATGGGCGCGACAGCCAGCGTCGCCACCGCACCCCGGTGGCAGGATCTACCGCCAGATGTGGTCCGCGAAATCTCCGACCATCTCCACACCGGGATCGACTTGGTCCGCTTCCACGCGGTCTGCAAGCCGTGGCGCAACACATTCGATCGAGCGCCTCGCCGCCCGCCCCGCGTCCTGCCATGGCTCCTCGCGCCATGCGCCACCACCGCCGACCTCGCAGACCAGCTCTGCCGCTGCGTCTTCTCCGGGACGACCTACCGCGCGCCGGGCATCTGCATCCGGGACAGGAGGGTGGCGTGCGCCGACGGCACGGTGGCGTGGATGCTCTGCGGCCGGGATGAGGACTGGCTCGTCAACCCGCTCACCGCAGACCGCCTGCCCCTCTCGCTCGGCGACTCGTGCAACGAGTACAAGCTGTGGCAGGATTGCACCCACCGCGTCGTCTCCCGTGACGGCACCGTCCTTGTATACGGCTTTGCCCCGTCGAACATACACGTTCGTCATCAGTACAAATTGACGGTGCTCACTCTGAAGCCCGGCGACAAGCGGTGGCATCGTGCGGCGTTGTACACCGGATCTGACCGTTGCTGCGCCGTCGCGTACCACGACAACGTCGCCGTGTGCTTGACCTTGGATTGGTGTTACATCATCCGGCCGTTCCGGGAAGCACCGCTACCGGAGGATCCCGCCGGCAAGGTTGCCTGTCGCCGCTACCTCGTGGAGTTCCTCGGCGAGCTGCTGCTCGTCAGTGTTCTTCTGTGTGAGGAGGTCTGCACTGACGGCGAGATGACGGACGTTCTGTCGGTGTCACTTCACGCACTGGATCTCACGGCAGCAGAGACGGAGGAGGCGCCTGCGGCTGCGGCGTGGGTGAGGAAGGACGTCGTGAGCCTGCTCGGGGATCACGTCCTTTTCTTGGGTTTCCCGAGCAGCTTCGCCGTCGAGGCCACGCGGTTCGGCGGTGGAGAGGTGAGCGGCGGCACCGCCTACTTCGTCGTCGAAATCGACGGGACATGCGATGTGTACAGTTACGACTTCCGCGTTGGCGAGACGACCGTGGTGGAGACACTGCCTCCTGAATGGAACAGCGAGAGGTGCATGTGGTTCCTGCCCCAGCCAGACATAGCTCCAATCGAAGAAACGGCCACGCATCAAGAGAGAAGAGCTTCGGCAACCAGCAAGATTTACGTCGGTGATCTGCCGCTCGATGTGGATAACTCATGGTTGCGAGAAATGTTCAGTGAGTACGGGAAGGTGGCCTCTGCAAGGATTGCCTATGACAAAAGAGGGCGATCGCGAGGGTTCGGATTCGTCACCATGGCAACGCAGGACGGATTTGACAACGCCATTGCTGCCCTTGCCGTCAAGGAACCAGAGCAAGGCACCGCATGTTTCAGCAAATTGATTGTCACGATAGCGATCCTACTAATTTTGCTAATGTTTGCGTATTATTGTGTCTTCGGCCGCTGGTAAAGCCGATGTATATACAAGTAGATTATGCCTTGTGTCTTCGGCCGCTGTTAAAGCCGATCGATGTATACAAGTAGATTGTGCTTGCAAACCTTAATATTCAGGAGTTTATGCCTTGTGTCGTTATGTGAACAAGAAGATTTTTTTGCGGGTATAAATATACGAAGATGCTTAATAAAATATTTGAAAGCAACCTCAGGCATGTTAGAACTGCTTTCTTGTAGATTGGACCATTGCACACAACTAAAATGATACTAATGCTCAGCAAACTCACACATTCAGATATGTTAATTTGGAACCAATCAATATACTTGCTGGCTTTTGGATGCATGGCACACGGTCTTCTGAAATACTTGCAGCGACCATTCTTCTCCTTGGCCGACAGATTAATTGCTACCTTTGAATTCGCAAAGAACAGCAGCACAAATTCTCTCATATCGCCACGCTTTATTGTCTAGAGAGAAATAGTATTCGCGTGCGAGTATTTTGAGCATTCATTGTCAAATCACTCTATATAGTGAAAACAATTGTGTTGTGGCACACGCGTGGCACCCCACCAGCGCCTCTCTCCAAGTTGGTGGATGGCATGCCGCACGGTCAGCAATCTTCAAACAGAATCAAAATGCAAGCAAACACCCTCGGTCTCACCCGCTTCTCTCATGGATTGCAAGATCTAGCATGTAGCAAACATGCTTAGCAACTCTACCAATGGCAAAAAAACAATTGTTGTGGCACTACGTGACACATACTCTATCCAGTCAAGGCAATTACTATTGACGTCCTAGAACTGGGCCGTGCCAAGTTGACTGATGCAGATGCAAGCTGCAGGAAAACAGTGGTGACCCGTACTCTAAAGACAATGTCTGATCTGAATATCTAATTGGACGTCTGAAATAATCAGAGGAAAGCAATGCATTTGAGGTGGCAGATGATATCGAAGTTAAGATTGCAACACTGCAACAGGTTGCGCGATTATTGATAAGTTTCTATTGCAGGGGTCTTGCATTCAAAACAATCATCTAGGCACCAAGGCGGCGAGGCATGCCTGGGAACAATCCCAAGGGGTTTACTGCGAGGACAGTCATAGATAATTTATTTATTGCAGAATTTGGAGAGGAAAAAAAGGACAGGATAAGTCCTAAATGGTTCATCATAGATAATTCAATCAGATGTCAATTTGGGCGAAAATTTAAAACCAACCTTTTGGTTGGATAAATAAAAGATGTAAAGAATGGAGTTTATGGTGGAGCAATTTGCGGATGACAACATATTCTTCACAAGAGGAGATGTAAAGAATCTCTAGGTTTTCAAGCAAGTGCTACATGTTTATAGTGAAGGTTATGTATTTTGATTTAATCTTCAAAAATCATCAATTCTGTTTGCTAGTAATTGTCCGAAACAAGTGAAACAAAGAGTGAAGACATATCTTAAGGACCGTTTAGCAGGGCTTTGACTCATGCTAAGATAGATTTTACTTATCCGTTTAATTAACTTTTCTAATAAATCCAAGGCTGCTTTAATTTTGAGGCAAAATAGTATCAATAGCTCATTCAAATCAGAGGAGGGAGAAGCTGTGATAATAAGCTTGAGAAAAGCGGAACATAGCTCTTTTTCACATGAGGATTTCGGAAACGGATCCACCGCCGTGCCGATTTCTGAATCGGCACGACGTAACGTGCCTTCTTTCTGCAGCCGCATGGGCCCTTGCCGCTGTGCTGGGCTGGGCTTAATTTCTTCTTCTCCCTTAAATTCAATTAGTCTTTCCATTACGTAACGTGCCTGTGAAAGGGGTCTTGGCCTAGTGGTTAAGGCTCTCGAGTAGCACCTTTAAGGTCCTGGGTTCGACTCCCGGTGGGAGCGAATTTTCTAGGATTTAACGGCATTTGTGCTTTCAGCGGTAGGCGACGTGGCCGTCGACAGCGAGGCGCCAGTGGTGACTTCGGGAATCTGGAGAATTTGACGGCTCAGTCTTCGAAGATGCTCATAGGGGTAGGGTTTGCGTATGTGCGTTCATAAGGGTGAGTGTGCGTGCGTTGTGAGTATCTGAGTTGTACTGTGTAATTTCTAAAAAAAAAATATTACGTAACGTGCCTTCATTAAAAAAGCTACTGGTATACTTCGATGATATGCACATAAAAATATTTTGAATTCAAAAAAAAATAGAAACTCACTTCCTTGTATCTTTGATGATTTTATAAAAAATGGACTTTAAAAAGAATCTCTTATCAGCTACCCCTCCAGTTTTAAATTGTTGATACTGTACCAGCCCCACCAGGATACATTAATTTCCTATGTTGGAATTGTTGAGGTACTGGGATAGAATCGACCACTGATGAGATTCATCTTTTGGTGAAGAGCCTTAGGTCCTATTCTTATCATAGACCAAAATTGGATGAAAGAATGCTCTGTTATTGCTACATTAATATCTGAGGCACATCTTGCAAATTCCATTGAGTCATACTCCTTGTAAAGACTGCCCAACTAGACCTCATTCGAAATAAGGCTATAGATTGTCAAGACATCATACTCACCAATAAATATGCATAGCTTTCTGTTGGGGGATCGAAGGTCTCGGTGGGACAGATCGAAGCCCTCCAACGAATGATTGAGGTGCTTTGGTTCTGGCGAAGCCTTCGGAGGTTGTCGATGCCTTCGGATCTCTTCGCGAAGCCCTCTTCGCTTGTCGTCGCTGTCTTCTGGTTGGAGCGAAGCCCTCTTTTGTGGTCCGCGGTGCCGGACGAAGAGGTTCTCGTTCAGGTTCCCTGCAGTTCAATTACGCGAAGGTCTCCTTCTCCCGCGATGCCGGGCGAAGGGGTCAGGTGATTAGAGAGTTCAGAGCACGGTGCAAATGATTCTTCCTTTGGCTCGTGGCCCGAAAAACCGATGTCGTTACATGATCATCTCCCTCCATATTTATAAGGGGGGGAGTGATCATATTTACATACATGCCATTGGCTGTATAAGCACGGCTGTTAGTTTGATTGTCTTCTCCGTTTTGCCTTCGCTGTTGGCTGTTGGTCTTCGCGTGGGTCGAGTAGGCTTCGGTGTGTTCTCCAACGTCGCATTTCCCTTCGCATGTGTCTTCATTTCTTCCAGTTGGCTTGTCCCTTGACTTGGATCGCAGCTGTCTTCCCAACATTAGCCCTCAACTGTTGAAAGGAGGTTAGCGAAGCCGTTTCCTTGAAGCAGTTATCTCTTTAGCTGCGATTTTTTTTCTTTATTCTATTTCTTGTTGTTCATATTTTAGTATATTTCCCTTTTCTTACTTAAACCCTTGGTTGTACGGTTTTTCACCTCAATGTCCCCAGCTTTCGGCAGGTCTTTAAATATGTGTCGCTTTCACCTTTTCTGATTCGTATCTTTTTACCGTCGTGGCTGCTTTGTTGGCATCTCTTCTTTCGAAGGTACTTCTTTTCTTTCTTCGATGGCTAGGCAGAAATCGCCAGCGTTTCCTAGGGGTTTCCATTCTCTTCGAGCTGGTTATTTTTTCACAAAGTCTATCTCCTCCTCCCGTTATAAGGGTATCTTTTCGCAGTGCTACTCGGAGTCTGGTCTTATTGATATAGATTCGATTCGTCTTCCTTTGCAAGGCCTGAAGCAAATCCCAGAGATCCGCCTGAAACCTCGAAGTGATGAGTTTGTTGTCTTTTCTTCGTTTCTAGATGCCGGTCTATCCTTTCCTCCATCGAGCTTTGTCCTTCGTGTTCTTTCTTTATACCACCTCCAACTTCATCATCTTACTCCTGTTGCTGTCGCAACAATGTCAGCCTTCGCTTGGGCTTGCATTAGCGAAGGTTTAAATCCTGAACCTCATGCTTTTTATCGGGTATACCAGGCCCGGCACACTCCTACTTATGATCATGAGCAACGTCTCAGCCCTTGCTTCGGAGTTGTTGGTTTTGAGGCTAGGGAGGGGTTTCTGATGCCTCTTGGTAGCTTCGATCCTCCACCCTTCGATGAATGGGTGAAAGATTGGTTCTACTATAAATACCTTGACGTCGATTTCTACACTGGGAAAGCTTCTGGCATATGGATCACCAATGACTTAGAGCCTTCGCAGAATGGCTTGATTTCTCAATGTGTTGATGCTTTCGGGAGGGTTAGTCAGAGAATGACCCTTCGTGACATCCTGGAGGAATGCTTTGCTGCTGGTGTTCTTCCCCTTGCTCGTCGCAGTTGGAGGCCCACTTCTTTTGGTAGAAATAAGTTTGGCTTAAGAATGCCAGTTTTTCCTTCGATAACGGGACCCTGTATGATTCTTCCTTGTGCTTCGTTGCCTTTGATAGCTTCCTCTTGTTTTCTTCCCCCGTCTTTTTTTTATTCCTTCAGCTTACACTTCGTTGCTTTTGCAGGCTTCAATCTCTGGTCACCTCAAGACCGAGTTACTTCTTTTTTTGGGAAGTTCTCTCGGAAAGAGTGGGTTGAAAGCACTCGAAGGGGCATCAGTGTTCGGATTAATCGGTTTTATCTGAGCTTCGATTTGTGCCTTCACAATCGTCCTCTTCCTGAGGACAATTCGTGTGAAAGAGACATCTTTTCCTACTTCAGTGTTTCAGGCTCTTCGACCGTTGAGATGGATCCTTCGCTGGCAGTTGTTACTCCCGATGTTGAGTCCATTCCCAGGAATACTGAAATTCCATCTTCGCCAGGTTCTCTTCTTGTGCCGACTTATTCCCTTATCTTTGAAGAACCGTCTCCTGACGCTCCTTCGAATTCAGCTGTTCCTCCTGCTGTGCTTGATATCACTTCCGAGAGTTCTTCGCTGATACCTTCGGAAGGTTTGCAAGGGTCTCCAGCTGTTGCTTCGGATGCTGTCTGTACAGATGGGGTTACAAAGAAGTCTGAATTAATCGATTCCTGTTCGCTGGTTCCTGAGTGTTCAAAAGATACTTTTGGTCTTCCAAAGAGGTCTTCGTTTTTCGGTCTACTTGGTAAACGAAAACTCTCAGAGGTTTCGGGTCCAGGTCAGGATATTGCTTCTACTTCGGGTACTGCTTTGCCTTCGACTAGCGTCGCTGTCCCGCCTTCGCAATCTTCAAATCTTGGTATTCATTCTTAAAGAATTGCTTTTCCTCTTTTTTTTTCTTTCTCTTCTTCTTTTTTTTTATTATTCTCATGATCCTTCGCTTCTCTTCCTTTTCATTTAGATGTTTCGAGCTTAGGGTCTCTTGAACTGGATGTTGAAACCATGCTATCGTCTATCAATGACGACATTCAGGCTTCGAGTGCTCTTGAATCTGCTGCCCGCAAGGTCCGGTTTCCGAAGGTTGAGCTTGGCCTTTCGAACCTTTCGGGTGACGTCCTCTTTCGTTCCTTGGTTGCTCATGAAATCAAGGTTAGTATTTTACTTGCCCCCTTTTTCCTTTTCTTTTTTTTATGTACTTCGTGTTTCTTCTAACAGCTTCGCTCCTTTCTTCTTTCAGTCTATTATTCTTGCTCGAGCTTGTGCTCGTGAGTTTCAAGATTCTTCTGGTGATTCGCTACTTGCGTCGTCCCTTCAGGCCTCTCTTTCTGCGAAGGATGATTCCTTGAAAGCTTCTTCTGCTGCCGCGTCTGACTTGCTGGCTGAGGTTGAGGTTCTTCGAAGCCATAAATCTAGGGTTATTTCTGATCTGTCTGTCCTTGAAGAAAAGATTCGCGAAAGGAAGGCTTCATTGGAGAAGGAGAAATTATTTAATGAGCATCTTTTGTCTCGTCTGTCGAAGGCGTCTCAGCTAAAGATTTCTTCTGTCGATAACTCCTTCGCTAAATCTCTTGTCCTTTGTGATCTTGTTAAGGAGCTGTTCCAGGCACTTGGAGCAAAATATGATGAGGTACCGGCGGATGCTTCCTTGGAGGTTTTGGGCGAATGGCTTCGATTGAACCTGGCAGGTCTTGTTGAAATATGCAGGAGCTTTTCTTATGACGCTGTGATACTTATGATTCGGGATCTTCTCCACAGCTTCTCTTGCGAAGGTAGTGATGCTATTGACTTGGTCAGTCATTCTGATTTTTCAATGAAGCCTTCGGATCCTTCTCGTGACTTTGGAGCTGTCGAAGACAAGTATATGCGTCTGATTAATGACTTCTGGTGGAATAGGGTAAAGTGTCTTGTCCCTGATTTTCCCGAAGGCTCTTCCTGAACTCCTTCGAATGGTTGTAAATAGCCTTTTTGGATGTCCTTCGATATGTTCTTATTTTGGATACACTTTTTTGATGTAATATTTGCTTTGTCAAAAACTCTGAAGCTTTATTGCATCCAATATCTTACTCATGTACTTCATGTTCTGCGATGACTTCGAGCTCTGTATTGAGCCTTCGAATTTTCGTAGCCTTGTGTAAGCGCACCTTGTGATTATTTATCCGTCTTTGCTCCTCTGTAATTATCTTTGCTTGTCATTTTCATAGCTTCGATGTCCAGATGTAATAGGTTGCTTCGTAACTTCATCTGTCTTCGTCTGTTTTTGACGAAAGAAATCCGGATACGTTTTGTTTTCCTATTTCTGTCTTCGCTGTATGCGAAGGTATACTTTTGTCCGTCATTCTCTCCTTTTGTGGCTTACTTTGCCTTTTCGGAGGGTGATTGCTTCGTTATTTTTGCGGGTTTCTTTTTGAATTTTTGTGATGACTCTTTTGAGTCTCTTTTTATAACATTGGCTTCGCTTTTCTGAGCGAAGGCCTTTTGGTTGGCTTTCTCATAGCCCTTGGGTGGTATTTTCGCTTCTGACGAAAAATTACCGTTTCGGCTCTTTTGCCTTTAATTTTTGCTTCGCAGTCTTTGCGAAGACAGGGGCATTCTCTCTGCCTTTTTGGCGATTTTCTGTTTTTAAATTGAATTCCTTCCTTTCTGTCTTGTGTTACGACAAAGCTTTGTCTTCTTGGGGATTTGACCCTCCTAATTCTCTTTTCGAAGGTAGACGTGATTTTTTCTACCTTCGAAAGAGCGAATCTGAGCCGTCTATTTGTAAGGTGAGTATTTACCACCTTGTCTTGTAATTCGACAAGTGGGTTTCTCTTTTTTTTTTTTACTGGAAGCTTTGCTTCAATGATATTCTTTCGAAGGTGGACTTGTTTTTCTGCCTTTTATCGGCGAATTCGAAGCGTCTGCTTTTTAGAGCAGGTATTCGTCATCATGTCTTGTAATACGACAAGGTTCCCTTCCTTTTATAGAAAAAAGGAGAGATATTTTTGTAGGCATCTGGAATGTTCTTCCTTGGTGTATATATATATGAGGTATCTCTGTCTTTTTATTCAACTTCTTCAGTCTTCTTTGCTTCATGGAGGCTTTGTGGGATCGACTTCCTCGAGGCATAGTGAAGGATCTGACACGTCATGGCTATAAGCGCGGAGATGCTCTTCCACAGGAGCTTGTGGACCACTTCGACGAGCTTGATCGATTGAATACGAGGAACACTATTGTCGAAGTTCCTCCACAACCAGTTCCTCTTGCCATTGTTCCTCCTGACGTTATCATCATTAATGATGATGAGAGTTCCGAAGGTCGTCAAGTTAGGCCTCCGCCTCCGGTTGGGGTAGCTAGCCGGACTCGTAGCAAGTCGAAGAAGTAGGTGTTTGTGTCTTCGTATTTTGCAACTTCGTGTTGGATAATAAAGATCGTCTTTCGCTTTTTGTCTTGTTACTCTTCGATCTTATAATCTTGGAGAAAGCTTTATTATCTTGGCGAAGGCTTTATGGTCTTGAGGGGTGCTTCCCTGTGAAAGAATCCAAGAGTGAATGAGGATTAATATTCGGCATATATAAAATATAGCAGACATAATATATGTATGAAAGGCTTCGTTTATGAGATTTTGTTTTCGCAGAAAGTTCTGTTTCGCGTTGTGCGGTGTTGGGTTTTTCGTGGGTTCGGCCCACGGACGGCGCCAAATGTTGGGGGATCGAAGGTCTCGGTGGGACAGATCGAAGCCCTCCAACGAATGATTGAGGTGCTTTGGTTCTGGCGAAGCCTTCGGAGGTTGTCGATGCCTTCGGATCTCTTCGCGAAGCCCTCTTCGCTTGTCGTCGCTGTCTTCTGGTTGGAGCGAAGCCCTCTTTTGTGGTCCGCGGTGCCGGACGAAGAGGTTCTCGTTCAGGTTCCCTGCAGTTCAATTACGCGAAGGTCTCCTTCTCCCGCGATGCCGGGCGAAGGGGTCAGGTGATTAGAGAGTTCAGAGCACGGTGCAAATGATTCTTCCTTTGGCTCGTGGCCCGAAAAACCGATGTCGTTACATGATCATCTCCCTCCATATTTATAAGGGGGAGAGTGATCATATTTACATACATGCCATTGGCTGTATAAGCACGGCTGTTAGTTTGATTGTCTTCTCCGTTTTGCCTTCGCTGTTGGCTGTTGGTCTTCGCGTGGGTCGAGTAGGCTTCGGTGTGTTCTCCAACGTCGCATTTCCCTTCGCATGTGTCTTCATTTCTTCCAGTTGGCTTGTCCCTTGACTTGGATCGCAGCTGTCTTCCCAACACTTTCATTGCTTTATGAGCACTAGTGGCAAAGAGACTTCTATGATGTGTAAACAACTTTGGTCAATTCTTGCACCGCTAAAAATGAAATTTGTGCTATGTCTGCTTATAGGGACACTTAAATTTTGGCACATCCCCCCTGCTACTGATCTTTGTTATTTTTTTGGCAGAGAAGAAACTATGGGGCATGCTATTTTAATGTGCCCATATGCATCTGAAATTTGGAGGGACATGATGTCATTATGCGAGCATTTTCTTACATACCAACCCATGGATATCACAGAGTGAACTAAGTTTAGGTGTTTCATAGGAGGGCTTTAGGAGAATAGCTGAGCACACATACTATGTGTTGACTTTTTCTCTCCCAAAGCACTCTCTTAAAAATTACTTCAGTTTCACTTCTATACCCTCTTTTTTTTTTACATAAAAAAACCAGTCCGCATATATATACACAACAAAATCCCACTTCATTGTCAAGAAATTCTTCTTAGTATTTCTACGATTGCGCAGATAAACAACAAATTGACCCATAATTATTCTTTGTTTTTATCTTCTCTCATTTTGCATCACATCAGACCACTATTACACCCGAGACGAGACAGGAAAGAAGGGGGCGGCCTCCCGCCAAAGCTGAAGGCAAGAGAGCGAGGCCCCTGCCTTGTTTCTGTAACCCCTTCCATCCTCGTTCACTCCGCCCCCGTCCGTCGCCCTCCTCTTTATACGCCTCCGATTCTCGTCGCTCTCGCTGTCCACTGCATTGCGCGCATCCGGGAGGAGCAGCACGCGCGCCGGCCGAAGAGGGAGGGAGCAGCAGAGAGGGGGAGCACGATGGCGGCCGCGTCCTTCACCACCGCCAAGTTCCTGGCGCCGGTGGCTGCGAGATCCGGCGGTGACAGGGCGCCCCCGCTGCCCGCCATCGGGGCCGCCTCAGCCAGGCCGCGCCGCGGGGCGCAGAAGACGCGCCTGCGCACCGCGCTCGCCGTCTCCTCCGACGTGCTCGCCGGGAACAAGGTCGTGCAGGCCGCCGCCGGCCATCTGGTAAGGAACACCGTTCTCTCCTTTGCTTTCTCTTCCGTCGGAAAAGCGATATCGGGTGCGGGGTGAGCGTAGATTCCGATCTTGCGCGTCTTTCGCCGATTGGCTGGCCCATACGATTGGATCTTGGGCGCCGGGCCAGTGTTGGATTCGCTGTGTGGCTGAAGTTTAAGCACGGTTAGATGGATTGCATATTTCAGAGCTAGATTGATTTTGGATTTTTCAATGCACTTACTTCAGAGCTAGATTGATTTTTCAGTTATCTTACAATATTGGCTTCTGCAAGGTAGGGGTATTAGTTTCTTTACACTGGCGCTTGGAAAATTTGTCACTAAATCTCATGCGAATATCTCTCCTCTACTTTGAGTATAACCGGATGCTCCCAAGTTACACTCGTAAGCATTTCAAAATGCTGCAAAAGTTGGGCACTGTCCATGTGTCATGTGTGGATGTCACAAGATTTTAATTGAGTCCTATTTAGTTTGGATGATCAGTGGTTAGCAGTTGAAATTAATATTTTGGCCTCATCGTTTTAAAACATATACCCTTTTTAGTCTTATGTCTTTTCTTGAAACAATTTGAGAACAGTGGCAATTTTGATTTCCAAAAAAAAGATCAGTAGCAATTTCATTTCACAAGATCAAGCTTGAAATGAGGCAACTATAGTAGTTCTTAGATATGCAAACATTGCCTTATCCATATTTCAGTAATGCAAGTTTGTTCGAGTTGGAGAAGTATTTATGCTATTAATTAAGTTGCCTCATTTTCGCCAGGCCGTGACACGGGAAGAGGCACTAGAGCTGTACGAGGACATGGTTCTTGGTCGTGTTTTTGAGGACATGTGCGCACAAATGTACTACCGTGGCAAGATGTTTGGTTTTGTCCACCTTTACAATGGCCAAGAGGCTGTCTCCACTGGCTTCATCAAACTTCTAAACCAAGCTGACTGTGTTGTTAGCACATATCGTGATCATGTCCATGCTCTGTCCAAGGGTGTTCCAGCTCGTTCTGTCATGGCCGAGCTCTTCGGCAAGGCCACTGGTTGCTGCCGGGGACAGGGCGGCTCCATGCACATGTTTTCTGCTCCCCACAACCTCCTTGGAGGCTTTGCCTTCATCGGAGAGGGCATCCCTGTTGCCACAGGTGCAGCCTTTGCTGCTAAGTACCGCCATGAGGTGCTCAAGCAATCTAGCCCTAAGGGTCTTGATGTCACATTGGCGTTCTTTGGAGATGGTACCTGTAACAATGGCCAGTTCTTTGAGTGCCTGAACATGGCACAGCTTTGGAAGCTTCCTATTGTGTTTGTTGTGGAGAACAACCTTTGGGCAATCGGGGTGTCACACCTCAGGGCTACTTCGGACCCAGAGATCTGGAAGAAGGGGCCAGCATTTGGTATGCCTGGTGTGCATGTAGATGGAATGGGCGTCCTGAAAGTCAGAGAGGTTGCAAAGGAGGCAATTGGGAGGGCAAGGAGAGATGAAGGACCAACTCTAGTGGAGTGCGAAACCTACCGGTTCCGTGGTCACTCTCTTGCAGACCCAGATGAGCTCAGGAGGCCTGGTAAGTATTACCTTTCTGTTTCTTTTTATTTCAGTTTTGTTTTCTATGTGACATGACCTGTGTCTATTTGGCTAATAGACTGAAGATCGCATAGATTTCCTATGTCTACTTTTAGTGATTTTCACATATCATAATCGCTACCAATGTATATTAGTGGCACTCATATATATGTCTACTCGTAGTGACTTTCATGTGACATGCATCGATATTGTCTTAATTGCTCCATTTTATGTTAGTAGCACACATTAGTTATTCAATTTTTAAGATTGCATAGATTTCATGTGTCTTTCACAGTTTTGGTCAAAGCAGTTTATTTGACCAACTCCATAACACAATAACTTTATGCACAGATGAGAAATCCCACTATGCTGCAAGCGACCCCATCACAGCCTTGAAGAACTACATCATCGAAAAAAACTTGGCAACTGAGTCCGAGCTGAAGAGCATCGAGAAGAAGATCGAGGATGTTGTTGAGGAGGCTGTTGAGTTTGCTGATGCAAGCCCACACCCTCCACGGAGCCAGCTGTTGGAAAATGTATTTGCGGATCCCAAGGGCTTTGGTATTGGTCCTGATGGGAAGTACAGGTGTGAGGATCCCAAGTTCACACAAGGCACTGCTCAAGTTTGAGACTTTAAGGGCTCGCTGTTTATTTCGGCTTCATCCCAATAGTGCCTTCGCCATTTCATCGGCTCGAAGGGCTCACCGTCAATTTCAGCCTCAACATCAACATTGCCTTCGCCGTTTATGTCGGCTTGAAGGGCTCACCGTTTATTTCGGCTCCGTCCCAATATTGCCTTCGCCGTTTATTTCGACCTCAACACCAATACTGTCTTCGCCATTTCATCGGCTTGAAGAGCTTGCCGTTTATTTCGGTTTTGTCGACAATAGTGCCTTCGCCATTTCATCGGCTCGAAGGGCTCGCCGTCAATTTCAGCCTCAACATCAACATTGTCTTCGCCATTTCATCAGCTTAAAGGGCTTGCCGTCAATTTCGGCATCGACATCAACCTCGCTTCCACCAACTTCGGCAAGAGAGGCTCGCCGCAAATTTCGGCATCGGCATCATCTTCGCCTCTGCCAATTTCGGCTCGAGGGGCTCGCCGCAAATTCCGGCATCGGCATCGGCTGCCTTCGCCAATTTTGGCTCGAGGGGCTCAATGCCAATTTTGGCATCGACCTCGACTTCGCCTCCGCCAACTTTGGCAAGAGGGGCTCGCCGCCAATTTCGGCATCGACATCAACCCCGCCTCCACCAACTTCGGCAAGAGGGGCTCGCCGCAAATTTCGGCATCGGCATCATCTTCGCCTCTGCCAATTTCGGCTCGAGGGGCTCGCCGCAAATTCCGGCATCGGCATCAGCTGCCTTCGCCAATTTTGGCTCGAGGGGCTCAGTGCCAATTTCGGCATCGACATCGACTTTGCCTCCGCCAACTTCGGCAAGAGGGCTCGCCGCTAATTTTGGCATCGACATCGACTCCGCCTCCACCAACTTCTGCAAGAGGGGCTCGCCGCAAATTTCGGCATCGGCATCATCTTCGCCTCTGCCAATTTCGGCTCGAGGGGCTCGCCGCAAATTCCGGCATCGGCATCAGCTGCCTCTGCCAATTTTGGCTCGAGGGGCTCAGTGCCAATTTCGGCATCGACATCGACTTCGCCCCCGCCAACTTCGGCAAGAGGGCTCGCCGCAAATTTTGGCATCGGATCAAACCTCGCCTCCAATTTTGGCTCGAGGCGCTCGCCGCTATTTCCGGCATCGTCATCAACTACGCCTCCGCCAACTTCGGCAAGAGGGGCTCGCCGCCAATTTCGGCATCGACATCAACACCGCCTCCACCAACTTCGACAAGAGGGGCTCGCCACTAATTTTGGCATTGACATCGACTCCTCCTCCACCAACTTCGGCAAGAGGGGTCGCCGCAAATTTCGGCATCGGCATCATCTTCGCCTCTGCCAATTTCGGCTCGAGGGGCTCGTCGCAAATTCCGGCATCGGCATCAGCTGCCTCTGCCAATTTTGGCTCGAGGGGCTCAGTGCCAATTTCGGCATCGACATCGACTTCGCCTCCGCCAACTTCGGCAAGAGGGCTCGCCGCCAATTTTGGCATCGGATCAAACCTCGCCTCCAATTTTGGCTCGAGGCGCTCGCCGCCATTTTCGGCATCATCATCAACTTCGCCTCCGCCAACTTCGACAAGAGGGGCTCGCCGCCAATTCCGGCATCGTCATCAACTACGCCTTCGCCAACTTCGGCAAGAGAGGCTCGCCGCCAATTCCGGTATCGTGATCAAATACACCTCCGCCAACTTCGGCAAGAGAGGCTCACCGCCAATTTCGGCGTCGACATCAACTTCGCCTCTGCCAACTTCGGCAAGAGGGCTCACCGCCAGTTTTGGCATCAGATCAAACCTCGCCTCCAATTGTGGCTCGAGGCGCTCGCCGTCAATTCCGGCATCGTCATCAACTACGCCTCCGCCAACTTCGGCAAGAGGGGCTCGCCGCAAATTTTGGCATCGGCATCGACTGCCTCTGCCAATTTTGGCTCGGGAGGCTCCCGCCAATTTCGGCATCGACCTCGACTTCGCCTATTTCAAGTGTGAAGCTTCTCTCACGGACACCAGCCAAGAAAGGCTAGGGGTGGTACCGGAGGATCAGATCACCCAGAAAAAGGTTGAGCCTTGCCTGATGCATGTGATAGAAGACTTATAGCTATCAGTGCTAAATAAGAAGATCATCAAAAAGTCGAAGCTCTCATCATGTGAAGCTACAAAATGTAGAAGTCTAGAGTAAACACATGTATAAACCCTAATATGTGCGTGCTCTTTTCTCCATGCTCTTTTTTCCCACCGGGTTTTTGGGATGGAGTTTTTAGTGAGGCGTACAAGGGTTGGTTGCTAAGGACAGTCCTTGGAACCAGAGTTTGAGTTGTAGTAGGCCTTTTTAAGTAGAAATAGCTATTAGGTCTTGTTGTGCCAGCCAAGACCAAATAGCTGAGGGGCTACTATTGGGGATCGCCACATGTGCCAAAATGGCGACGGCTCAGAAAAGGCGACGGCTCAGAAAGGGCGACGGCTTGGAAATGGCGATGGCTCTAGAATGATGTCAGCCATTAGGGTTATTGATCGGACAATTGAACTGGTATAAATTGTCCATTCTATCCTTTGGACATCTTTGTACAGGAATATCCTGAGAATGTACTAGATTACCAAGGGCATTTTAGTCCGAGCTAAAATGACCCTTGGTCTCTCTATAAATACCCGCCTATGGGCACACTGTAAGGGGGACGAATGGTCGGATTGGATGGATGGATTCTTGACCCTTGAGAAATAAAAAGGCGTCGCATTAATCTTGTGTTGGTCGCATTTCTCTTATGTTCTCTTTACTTTTTCCTTGCCGCTATGTCTGGAGATCCTTGCTAATGGCGCGATCCCAACAGTCACGCCCTGTGACTTATGCTTTTCTAATCAGCTTCTAATATAAGGATTAGCCACTGTTCTAAATTTTTGAATCCTGATTTCTAGATAAACTTGCTTATGTAGGAAGTAACTTGGTTGTAATATAGATAGGAACTTAGTTGTAATATTGTCTAGGTTACAAAACTCATTTGCCATGGAAAAGCTTCACGTGTCATGTAAGCTTGTTTATGTTCATCATTTCAGCTCATCATGTGCATTTGTCTATTTTGAGAGATTTGTCCTACATTTCTGATGAAAGTGTAATCTTGCCACAGATCTCCAATTCAACTATCAAGATTTTTGCCTGCCTGAAGAATATGACTCGGGCTGGTCGGCTTGTATCCATTGTGCCTTCATGGCCCAAACTGTTGATTTTGTCCTGGATAGTGTTTGGTTCGGCACAATGTAACGTATTGCCATTACGGTGTAATCTGATTGCGTTAAAACATGTTTGTTTGACCCCGCTCCGTAATCGAAAGCAGCGCAATCAGACCCGGTCCTATTCAATCCCGATACACCTCCTCCCCCACCGTAATCAATCTCAATACGGCGTATCAGATGGCCTCCGCCATGTCGTCGTCTCCCGACTTTGCCGCCGCCCGTCCGCGCGGCTCCGCTTCCTCCGCGCCTGTTCCCGATCTCATCGCCGGCACGAGCTCACGAATCCTCATCCTCACCTCTCCTCCATATTATTCTGGACGGAGCTCAGGATGGAGGAGGCTGGGAGTTGCGGCGCGGAAGAGCCGGAACTCAGACAGGCGGCAGGGAGCGGCAGCGCGGGGAAGACATCAATCTGATCGGATCGGAGAAGGTGCGCCACCGTCGGCAGAGTGAGCGAGCTTCGCGAATCGCGAGGATGGAAGATGCGCCGCCGCCCACGACTCCAGCCTCCAGGTGCAAGCTTTGCGTGCTATTCCGATTCCATTACTGGAGCAGAGCCAAACAAAGTCCGTATTCCGTTACTTTGATTACGATTGCGGCGTATTGTGATACTGATTGCGATTGCGTTTGAACTCACGAACCAAACACCACCCTGGTTCCTTGGGTGGCTCGTGATGTAAATAAGAGTTGGTTAATTTGTCCTGGTCACTTGCTGGAACAGATGATGCATAACTACGAGAGTACACGAAGGGGGAAAAATCGATGTCTGGTATTCCCCTACTGTTTATGCAAACTAGAAAAACAATAATTTAATCTAATGTTTCATGCTGGTCAAACCACCTTCACCTATCACAAATTGATAATGACGGCAAAGAAAATACCCACTCAGATAGAAACAACAACGGGAAAATTAGTTCTTTTCAAATATGTGACAATAGGGTAGAAACAACACTGGGAAAATTAGTTCTTTTCCAAAGTAATCCTTCAGCTCCAGGCTCATCAAGTAACACAGTCAATGATATAAATAATTAGTATATGGAATGTTTGGCTCGCTGTTTTGCAGTTGTTTTACTGCTGCTGAAGAAATAACTGCGAACACTGCAGCGGTTGCTGAAGAAATGACTGGAACACTGTAGCTGTTGAATCGCAGCTGCTGCAAAGCAGCGAGGCGAACAAGCTGACCAATTGTGGTGATGCTTAGAGTTGACGGTGGCAATTACTCTAGCTGTTGAAAAGAGTACTATGAAACAATAATGCAATATTCTGGGTGGATTAAGCAAATTTCAATTCCCATTACTACAATATATATAATGCAGGGAGCGTCACCTACATTATCAAATTTAATTCATTAGTATATGGATACATGTATCTTTTTTTTTTTTGAGGGCATATGAATACACATATCTAGATTTAGTAAAGTCAAATTTTAAGTAATAAGTATACGAATACACATATCAAGATTTAGTAAAGTCATTTTGGATTGTTGTCATACATGTAAAACCAATTTTTTTCTTTTGATTTTTTTTAACCCATTGCAATGCACGAACATACTCCATATTTAAATTGGGCTCAAGCCTCAAGCATGTGAAAGACAAGCCTTGAAGGCACGTATAATGGAGAGGCTCTTATACAGACTCTTGAAGAGAGAGAATAATTGCCACCACATCAAGAATATGCCTAAGAGTCTTAATGTGAAGAGGTTTAGACTGACTCCAATGAGGAGAGACAATTTTTAGATGAAAATCGACTTTTGCCTCCTATACAGTGTTTTACGTTTCCTTCGCACGAGACCGGCTCAAACACCAATTGCATTTCCTGACCGGCTCCTCTGCGCAACCCGAGCTGCTCCGCCCGTCGCGTCGCCGCGCAACTGGCCCTGGCGCCCGCGCCAGCTCCTTCGCGCCACCTCCGCCGCGACGCCCTCCCCCTCTGACCTCCTCTGTGTCGCCCTCGTTGGCGCCGCGTCGTACCTCACCGGTGGTGGGAGCGTCGGGGTAGGGGTTGGGGCAGTCCCCGCCATGCTGCCTAGGATCTAGAGGTGGAGGAGCACGAGACATGGAGCGGGGACAGTTGGGGGGAAGAAGCACCTTCATCGCCGTCAATGGACCCCTCCACCATCAGCTTCTCCTCCCCGACACTCCTGTCCCCACCACCATCGTGGGCCACACCGGCCGTGCTCGAGCTCGAGGCCATCAGCCTCCGCCGCGTCATCGGTCCGGTCTTCCTCGATTGCGCCTTTCGCCCCGTGTGCCGCCGCCCCTCGCCCGCCCAAATGCATATATGCGTTCGCTGTTGGGAGACGATTCGGTGATGCACATTATGCGCGCCGACGCATATATGGCTCGCTGTTGTATCCAGTCTTATATAGCATCTGCTTTCAATAAATGCGAATTGTTTTTCTTTTTGGTTTTGGGCGAAGAGAAGAAGAATTTTATTGACCACAATGAATTATTTTACGCGCCATCTCTTTTGCCTTCATAAATCACGTTTCACTTCTGCTTTTCTGCTTGAGCAAATCGTGCAGCTTTCGAGCTTGTTCACTGATGTATGCTATTCCTGTTAGATGGGTCCAAACCTACAATATTTTGGTTTTTCTATTCGTCATTAACTGAAACATAGAGATTTATGTTCTACTCAGCTCCCTCTAATTTACCGATTGCTAGTTGGACCAAAGCATGTCAATTTTGCTGATAAAAAAAAATGGTATTCCAAGCGAAGACCAAGCCAATATCACGCGGGGCTACTGCTCTAACCCTTGTTTAGAAAGGTGTTGCCTAGGCCTCGCCTAGGCACGCCTAGACGCTAGGCAGTGGCCTTTCGCCTCGCCTAGGGGGGTAGGCGCTCCCTAGACGGTCAGCGGCGCCTAGGCAGTCAGCAGTAAAATCCGAGAGCACGGTAAGAGTGGAGACCTCTGGGAGAGCAGAAAAATAGAGTCGTGAGAGGAAGATCTAAATGTCGGGCGTCGTCGCTTTTTCTTTGTCGGTCATTGCCATCTCTTCTCCGCCGCCGCCGCCGCTCCTGGCATGGTCAGGAGAGGATGCGGTCAAGAAAAGAAAGTCGCACGAGAGGATAAGGTCACAAGAACCTTCATAGGAGGGTTGATGGGTCAGCAAAAAGGTTGAATGGGTCATTACATGGCAGTCTCATTCTTTATTTTTCAATTTTAACCTTATTTTTAATTTGAAATTAGTAAATTTGTAACACCTAGAGAAACGCCTATGCGCGTCTAGGCTCGCTTAGGCGCTAGGCGGGCGGTTTCACCGCCCGCCTAGCGCCTAACGCCTCTCTGAACAAGGGCTCTAACTCGCACCGCCTGTCCTGGCTACATTGCGTTGTACAGGCCCTATTAGAGATGAGTTCCGGCCCAAAGCCCATGTCCAAAATGTGACCGTTGGGAAGAGGCGGTGCACACCGTTCCTTTTCCTCGTACCCGATCGATCCGCCGCAACAGAACACACCTTGCGCCGCCGCTCGCCTTCCGCTGCCCTTCCTCGAGACCCGACGCCGCCGTGCCGGAATCCCATCGCTCCCGCATGATAGCCAATTGCCTAACAAACCTGCCGCCTCCTCATCCCACTACGGCTCTCCAATTCAAATCCCTAGCGGCGCCGCTGCTTCATCTCCGCTTCGATCGGACCCGGTGCAGAGCTCGTCGGTCTGCGCTGGATACCGCCGGATTCGTGTTCCGGCGGAAGCACGGCATCTACTGCGGCTTCGTCAGCGCCGTCGTCATCTCCTCCCGCAAGCAGGTCCAGTCGAGTTTGCCCCTCCTCTCGTTAGGACTCCCTCTTTTCGCCGTTGACTGCTTCTGATCGGATTTTCTTTTGTCAATTCTCGTGGTTGCTGCAGAAGAACGTCGACGAGGCTGTGGAGGGGCTCAAGGCCAAGGGGATCACCGCGGTCGACGCCGTCTCCCACATCTCAGACGCCCAGCAGGGGAAGCACCTCGTTGACACGGCCGTCAAGGTGGGAATTGTGGGGATTTTTCACACTAGTTACTTCGTCAGATTCGAATTTTTGCTCAGCGCAAGATGAGAATTGAGGGGGATTCGATATGGGTTGCATAGTTAGATTTGTATTGTTGTCGTGATTTCCATCTTGCCTCCCCTCTGTGTGCGGTCAATATTGTGTCAAACCTTGCGGACAGTTTTGCTTTGGAGCCCAGTGTTAATTAGTAGAACCCATCTTAACGCTGTACTCCAGAGAATTTCTCTTTCAACTGAAATAGGGATGAAAATTAACTTGTCTCAAGCTAAAAGATAGATGTGTCTTCTAGATCCTTGATCTTCGCGTTTCATCTTGTGATGTGCAGCTTGAATGAGACTTTGGAATTATGTCGAAACTTCCACATATCATAGGTACCATAGGTAGACATCCCTGGTCTTATTTGGGTGTATATAATATGTTCATTTTCATATCTCAATTTCTTCTTTTATTTAGCAAGTCACGTTGTTGTTCTACATATTCGTGGCTTAGGTAGTGTATACCATGTGAGGATTGATGTAACCTTCAAGTGACATTGCCAAGATTTTTGTAATAGTAATCAAATGATTATATCATTGCAGAATTTTGGACACATTGAATGCCACTGCAAATCCTTCTGTAGATGGCATACTTGAAATGAAAGAGTCCGTTTCTTGATAAACTGTGGGATATTAACGTCAAGGCTTCTTCTTCTTCAGGTGAGCAAACCCTTCTTCCTAAATTACATACCCTGCATGTTAACTTTGAGACTATTCACTTCATTGAATTTCTTTCCAGGATGCTGCTCCCCATCTACGGAAGGGGTCATCCGTGATAATTATTTCTTGGGAATTTTGTCCACAGGACACTGTTAAAGTCTGGTTTTGTCTGGTAGACACCACATAACTCGATTTTGTCTCCTGGACACTAAGAAATTGTGACATTTGTCTACAACACACTATAGCTGATAAATGGAATGTTTTGACTTTTTTATCTCAATGCACACAAATGCATTGCAATTTGAAACTTAGCATATAGATAGAACATTATGTTCCCTACCTCTGTGATTTTTATGGATTTTAATTTGATTGGTTTCATAACTTTTCCACCAAAAATAACATTTACTTTTAAATTCAAACAATGCAAACAATCAGATAAAAATTTATAAAAAATCACATGCATAGGGAATACAACGTTGTCTGGTCGTGCCAAATTTCAAGTTGTGTCGCATTTTCTACATAGAGATATAACACATTGAAATAGTCAATTTTTAAGATATAGTGTGTTGTAGACAAATGTCACAATTTCGTAGTGTCCAGGAGACAAAATCTGGTTATGACCAGACAAAACCACACTTTAACAGTGTCTTGTAGACAAAATTCCCTTATTTCTTCGATTGCTGGTTACAATCCAGTGGTTCTGTGGCCGTCTCGTCATCGGGAGCATGCGGAGAGGTCGTCCTCTGGGCCATGGTGGCGCCTCCGCTTCCATCAAGCACGAAGAAGAAAGGTACGGGATCCTAAACCTAACACCTCCCTTCCATAATCTTGTTGCAAATCAATCTCATGAAACTGCTATGCGTTGCTTGATTGACTCGTGCGGCATAGCAAAGCTGCACCCACTTGATTACTGCCTGTGATTTGCTTGTTTCTCCATCTGTACAAATTGTTTGATGTGTTCTGGTTAAGTCTGCCATGGGTTTGAATTGGATAACTGGTTCTGAATGACGAGTGAAGAAGGATATTCGATAGTTCATCTGGGCTCCTGTCCTCATATCATGGCTTGTGACAGTTCGATGGACCTCTTACATTTTTTAACTGTGTCTTATGTTCGATTGAGTAGAACTATTGATGTTGGTTCACATCAGCACTTTGATTGGAGTATGTTCTTAATCTGAAGCACCTGCTGCTGGGTCATGTTGTGTTCTAGATTTGCCAGATCATCTTGTTTCCAATATGTGGGGCCATGTGTGTTTTTCTGTGGATTCTAACTCCTGTTGATTTATTGGCGGATGATTAGATCAAATCCATGAAGTCTATTAATGGACAGGATTCATGTTTGTTTATGTATTATAAGATTTGGAGCAGTCCACTGATGCTATCTGTGCCCATGGTATATTATTGATGTTTGGGGAGTTGTGCCGAGTCTTTGCTTTCTCCTGCATATCTGAAGTCTCAACATTTCATGTCCCCTGATGTTGGCGTCGACAATACTTTACTCATTCTAATTAAATTTCGTGCAAGTACTATCTCAATATATGGACGTTTTTGAAGAATAATGCATAAACCAGCTGATACTCAAGAGAATATGGTTATTATGAAGTTCAATTGATATCTATTCCATATGCTGTCAGTTGTAAACTACATATGTCATGGAATATGGATACTATTGAAATGGAATTGCAGGTAGAGCTGCATATTACTGATTTTGGAACGGTACTTTCTTACACAAGTCAGGTAAGCCGTCCTATTGTTCTTTGTGCATGTAACCTGCATGTTATTGACTACAAACCATAGCTCTTCTATGTTTTTCTTTCAATGTAACTGCACAAGACTCTAAAAGTAACTTTTTTTTTTCAATGCAGATTATATTCTTCCTAATTACTGGTTGGAGGCCCATGCAGTGGCGGAGCCATAGGGTGGACAGGGTGGGCCGCGGCCCACCCTGAGATTTGGGCCGCGACCCACCCCCACCCCAGTTCCCATCCAGCCCAGCCCACTGTCCAGAGAGAAAAAATCAACCGCATTCCCTTCTCTTCCCGTCGTTCCCGAACGGGCGCATCGAGCAGGAGGAACGGAGCGGGAGCGCCGAGCGCGACCTAGGGTTGGCGACCGGGCTGGCCGACGGCGACCCCCGGCGGCGCTCCCCTGCGCGACGACCCCGGGCGGCACTCCCCTGCCCGGCAACCCCCACGCGGCGCGCGCGTGCTCCCTGCGCGGCGCGGTGACCCCCTGGCGGCGCGCGCTCCTCCTCCGCCTCCGGTCCTCCCTGCGCGGCGCGGTCACGGTGACCCCCCGGCGGCGCGCGCTCCTCCTCCCTGCGCGGCGCGGACGCGCGGTGACCCCCCGGCGGCGCGCGCTCCTCCTCCCTGCGCGCCGTGCGCGGCGCGGTGACCCCCCGGCGCAGTACTGCCCCGGCGGCGCGCGCTCCTGCCTCTGAGGCGGGCTGGTTGCCGAGCTGGCGCTGCGCCCAGCGACGGAGCTGCGCCCAGCGATCTTCAGAATATCTTGAAAGCTCCTCCTCCATTGCTCTCCTCCCTACCCGAAAGGTTAAGGCTCTGATGTTAATTGTTTTTTCAGTTTCAATTGAACGAATTGGATAATGTACATTAGGATTCACTGATTTACTGATTTAGGTAGCAGATTAGTGACATTTGGTCATTTGAATTGAAATGCAGATTTGTGAACATGAAGAAGAAAGATGGAGATATTGCAACTCTTTTTCGGAAAATGGCAGCAAAGAAAGCGGAGTCTTCTTCACCTTCGATTCCCTCGACCGATGCAGCAGCTCATGGTTCAAGTGGAGACATTGGACCATCCATTCCCTCAACCGATGCATCTAGGATAAGTGGAAACATTGTACCCCTAATTCAATTGACTAATGCCTCAAGAGCAATTGAAGACAATATGATTCTAGAGGAAGAGGAAGAGCAAGAGCAAGTGGGCAGTGGCAGCACGCCTACTTCAGTTCCACCAATGCAGCCCCCACCACCGGTTTATGATCCGGACCGTCTTCCTCAAGATCCCGCTGAAAGGTTGCCCATTGCAAGTTATCCCGTCAATGATCAAGATGCCATTCGAAGAGCATATATCTTAAAAGGTCCAAATCGTCCCATTACACATGATTTTAAGAAAAGGAAAATTGGTACTAGAGATCGGTGGTTCAATCCTTTATGGTTTTATAGATATAGTTGGATTGAATATAGTCCTAAGAATGATGCTGCATTTTGCTTTGTATGCTTCTTATTCAAAAAAGGGGGGAAGACTAGTCCATTTACTGATGGTGGATGGAGGAATTGGAATAGAGATGATGCACTAGATAAGCATGTGGGTGAAGTTGGTAGTGCACATAATGCAGCCCAAGAGAGGTTCAGCTCTTATTTGACTCCTAGTACGGCAATTGATAATAGAATTGTGGAAGTTAGTAGTGAGGAGATGCGGCTTTACAAGATTCGATTGACTTATTCACTTAGATGCTTGAGGTTTCTTTTGAATCAAGGATTGGCATTTCGTGGGCACGATGAAAGTGAAAAGTCCAAGAATAGAGGGAATTTTTTAGAGCTTTTGAAATGGCTTGCAACTAGTAATGAAGAGATTGATAAGTTTGTTTTGAATAATGCTCCTGGTAATTGTACCTTGACTAGTCCAGACATACAAAGGGAAATTATTCAATGTTGTGCCATAGTCACTAGAAATAAAATCATTGAAGAGATGGAAGAGGGTCACTATGCAATCTTAGCTGATGAGGCAAGCGATGTTTCACATAGACAACAACTAGCTGTTTGTGTGCGTTATGTTGATAAAATGGGAAGACCATGTGAACACTTCCTTGGATTGGTTCATGTAGAAGGTACAACTTCATTATCATTGAAGGAAGCAATTGAAACTTTACTTGTTCGTCATCATTTGAGTATAACTCAAATTCGTGGTCAAGGTTATGATGGGGCTAGCAACATGAGAGGCGAAATCAAAGGGCTGAAAACATTATTCATGAAAGAGGTTCCTTCAGCTTATTACATTCATTGTTTTGCTCATCAATTGCAACTAGTTCTTGTTGGTGTTGCTAAGGGAAATGATGAGTGTGTTTGGTTCTTTGATCATGTCTCTACATTGCTTAATATTATTGGGGTTTCTTGCAAGCGTCATGACATGCTGCGGAATATTAATCTTCAGAATATCTTGAAAGCAATTGACAGTGGTGACATGCATACTGGAAAGGGGCTGAATCAAGAGATGGGGTTAGCAAGGCCCGCTGAGACTCGATGAGGCACTCATTACAAAACTGTTGTGCACATTATTTCTATGTATCCAGCCATCCGTGATGTACTCATAAGTCTTGGACATGACACTACAATAAGAAGTGATTGGCCAAAAATACGAGGTATGGAATTGGTGTTTCAATCATTTGACTTTGTTTTCAGTGCACACTTGATGGCCACCATTCTTGGATACACTAATGATCTATCATTGTGCTTACAAAGAAGAGAGCAAGATATTGTTAATGCATTGTCTCTTGTTAGTGTGGCCAAGAATAGAATGCAACAATTGAGGTCTGATGGTTGGCTTGTATTCTTTCAAAGAGTGACTTTATTTTGCAACCAACATGGTATTCAAGTTCCCGAAATAGATGATAATTATGTGCCTTTTGGAAGACCAGCTAGGTATTATCAAAACCAAACAAATGATGATCATTTTAGAAGAGAAGTATATCTTGGCACTATTGATCGAATTATTCAAGAACTTGATACTCGATTTGATGAGGTCAATATGGAGTTGCTTTCTTGTATGACAGCCTTGAATCCTTCAAATTCCTTTGCTTCCTTTGATGCACAGAAGGTACGTAGGCTTGCTGAATTTTATCCCAATGACTTTACAAGTTCGGAATATATGAGGCTTGAAACACAACTTGATAACTATATTGATGACATGAGGAGACAAAATAGCTTTCAAGGCCTAAACAATCTTGTTGACCTCTCAGTTAAGCTTGTTGAAACAAATAGGCATAATGTGTATGATTTGGTATACTTGCTTCTCAAGTTGGTATTGACTCTACCGGTGGCCACTGCAAGTGTTGAAAGAGCATTTTCAGCGATGAATTTTGTCCATAACAAGTTGAGAAATAGGATGAGTGATGGTCTTTTATGTGATTGTTTGGTCACTTTCATTGAGAGGGATATTTTCTTGAATGTGAAGGAAGATGAGATTATTGAGACTTTTATGGCCATTAGAAGGCGAAGACCCGATAAAAAGAAGAAGTAGTAGTCTCATATCTTGTTGTCATCATTTTAATCTTGTAGGCTTGTAACGGACCACATTGTTGATTTATTATGTTTGTAAGACATTTGATCTAAATTATCGGACTTCTATTGTATGTTGGCCTTTAAGTTTGTTGAGCGGCGAAAGAAAATTTTTTGTCGGCCCACCCTAAGTTTCTAACCTAGCTCCGCCACTGGGCCCATGTCCGGTTTATTTCTCTTATGTCCTGTTGATTTGAATTTATATGAGTTACCTTCTAGCATCTCTTTGTTGATTTTTATCTCTATTTGAATGATGTAATTCTGAACAGCTCATAATTTGTTATGTACCATGGAAATCAGAACTTTAATGCTACATCAGCAAGATTTTGATGGTTTCTCTTAACAATGGTTTGAAATGATACAAGTATGATCAAAGAAACAACACCTCTTAACCTGGTCCCTTTCATTTTCATGTAAAGAAAGGGTGATTACATGGCCTTGATCATTTTAGCTCTCTTGAACAATTACATTGAATTTGCTAAAGAGGACATTGGCTGATGATCCAGTATGGTTCTTTTACTGCTTACTGCAGAGTGTGAAGTTTCTTTGTCCTATTTTTTTTTTCAAAAAATTCAGATGATAACATCTCGTTAAGGTATGTATCTTCTGCTACTCTTTTTATTTTCTATTTTTTATCTGCGTCGATTGGCAAAACTATTGATTCTATTATAGGTTTGTCCCAATGGGTTGGTTACCAACAATTTTTAATGAATTTGGGTGGAATTAATGTGCAATATTACAGGATCTACTTAGGTAATGACTCTAGTCATGTTTAGCAGTGCGTAGTTGCTCCTTGACTGGTTTCCTCTTGTTCTTTCTTGTTTATCATTACACGTGCAAATAAAATTCATTGTGTTTGGGTTGTCAGACTATAAAAATACATTTTGACCTTTTTGATTGTTGCTTTTTGATAACTTGTTCAAATAAATATTTGAGGTCCCAATTGTAGACTTCCTAGGCTCCTCCGTGCTTTTCTTGGTCATTCTTCTAAGTCTGGACCCTATGTAGCAATTTCATTGTTCCCCCTGCAAATCCTTTCGCTAAAACATTCTTCTATAAGAAGTGCATTTGGCTATTCTACAAGATACCCAGGCTGCTATTATCTATGTGAAGGGGAGGCTTCATTTGTTATATTCTGTAATCAGGTTATTCTGTGGGATGTTATTGAATATACTCTGCAATCAGGTTGTTCTGTGGGATATTAGTGAAGTTTCTGGAATGGTGCTGAGTCTTTTCTTTTTTCCTGCATGTCTAAAGTCTTAGCATTTCATATCAGCAGTTGTTTCGTACTGATATTGGTGCTGGCAATCTTTACTCATTCTAATTAAAGTTCATGCAAATACTATCCCAATATGGATGTCTTTGAAGGGTAATGTACATCTACCATCTAATGCTTAAAGAGAATATGGTTACTATTAAGTTCAATGGATACTTTTTGAAGGGTTATGGATACTTTAAAATGTCTGATTTGGGCCCTCTTAGTTATTTCTTGGGAATTGAAGTTTCATGTTCTGTCAAAGGATATTACATTTCTCAGTCCAATACTCTCTCATTGCTCGGTCTGGCATTACTGTTAGTCGAATAGCTATGGATCTTTATTTGCAACTTCGTCCTACTGATGGTACCCTTCTTGAAGATCCCTGTAAATATCGACATATTGTAGGCAACCTTGTATGTCTCACAGTCACGAGACCTAACATTGCTCATGCAGTTCACCTTTGAGTAAGTTTGTGAGTGCTCCTACTTCAGTCCATTTTGTCATTTTCCTTGTGTATTGTGCTTAAGGGGAACGCCATCTCGATGCATATTCCACTTGGGCGAGTGATCCCACAGATCGTCATTCTATCAATGGTTATTGCATTTTTCTTGGTTCTTCTCCACTTACATGGAAGTTAAAGAAACAGGCAGCTGTATCTCCCTCTAGTACCGAGGCAGAACTCTTGTACAACTTCTCATATCGTATGGCTTCGATATTTATTGGCTGATTTTGGTGTATTTGTGATTCAGCGACTCCTCTTTTTTTTTTGTGATAATACTGGAGCCATACAAATTGCCAATGATCCTAAGAAGCATGAACTTACAAAGCATATTGGTGTTGATGCTTTCTTCACCCGGTCTCGTTGCCATCAGAAAACAATTCTTCTACTGTATGTGCCATCAGAATTGAGAGTGGCAGATATCTTCACTAAAGCACAAACTAGAGAAGATCATTGACTTCATTTGCTCAAACTCAATGCTTCAGATCTGCCTTGATTTTAAGGGGTGTGTTATGGCCCATACTCATACAAAGACTTATTGCTGATTATCCTTCTCTAACCCCGGGGTAAGTGTTATGTAAAACAAAGGAAAAAAAAATATTTTCATGATGCCAGCTCAATCTGTGTGTTTAATCATACTATGCTCCAAAGTTCCAATAGCAAGGGCATTATAAAATGTGCTTAGTTGATTTTACAGTGATTCTTTAAAATAAGTAGAGGTATGCTCTGTTTATATTAGCCCTTTTCCCACTTTGGCTGTGCAGATAGCTCAGTGCGGTGCTTCTTTGAGTTTAGCTGGTTTGTGTGCAGATGCATCCCAGGCTTCTTTGGTAGATTGTATCCAGCCTAAAATAATCGTGGTTTTCTTTAGTTCTTCTGTATAGTAAGCTTATCCAGAAATGATATGATGGCTCGGACTTGTTCTAGGCATTGTTTGTGTAGATACAGGGTTTTAAGGAGATACAGTTATGTAAAATGTTTATTACTCAATTCCTCAACACGGCATTTGTATATAATATATCAGAAACTTAGTTCATTTTCCTTATTTATTTCCTTCACTGTTTTATTGTTTGTTTCAAGCTTGTTGATATTGTTTGTTTCGCCTGTCTGTCGCTAGTGAAGTTTAGCTATACCTATACTTGCTGTAGACATACATATATATCATTTTGTGCGCATATGTACTATAGCCATATTTCTTTTTTATTTAATAACTGCACTTTGTTTGTTTGCTTATCTTGCAGCGTATAGCTATGTTATTACCATTTGTATATATATAGATATATATCGATAAATTCCACAAGTGACATGAAAGGTTCAGTAGAGATACTATCTTCACATGGTGCACTGTTGATACGGCAAAGTGTCAGTATTTCTGATTTTTGTATACTCATCATGAATTGAGACTGAAATGCTCTATTCTTTTTTATTTTTGAGATAACGCTACTTCATTATTTTCTATATTTCTTGGTTCTATGTTCTTTAAGTCCCTCATTGATAAAATCATTGATATTGTTCAAGAACTTGCAGTAATTTTTGCATGGCTACTCTGAGGCCTTTCTATCCATCTGCTAGTCAGATACAAATGCAGCTGATAAGGATTTATCGTCTGGAGCCTTACTACAGCCAAACAAGAAGTGTAAAATGGATACCGAGAAATTAGCTATTCAGGCTCCGCCTATGGTTGGTTTTGATGCAATGACAAGAGCTAACTCAACACTTGAAGATTTTGTAAGACACCTTAATCACAACGCTATTGAACTTTCATGCTGTCTATTTGAAGTCCTACAGTTTTGCACGTGCAACAAAACAACTGAACCTCCTTTGAGGCACTAGGTTCCAGTCAAAATAAGCAAAGATACATGGGATATATTTGATTTTCCTTTACTAATCTTATGCAGAAAGATGTGTCCCTAAAGCTATTTTTCAACAGTGCAGGTCATATTTTATGTTTCATGGTTTGGACGCTAACAATCCACAAGACCTTTTCAAATATCTACCCGTTCTTTCCTTCACAGAGAGCTACATATATCAGGTTTGTTTCCTGAAATTTGCCACACAATATCATCTTATGTCCTGAATTCATTGAACAAACTCAATATTTCTTTTTACAGTTAGATGCTTTAAATGAAGACAGTTTGCATCTGATTCCGGACAGTAGCACTTCTTCAAAGGTAGACATTTGATTTTGCTATCAAGTGAAATATGATACAGAAATAAACAATGTGACTGGTGCTCAGATGAACATTACTCATGTACTCCAAGTTTTTTAAATGACATTAGTTATGCCATGTGTAGAAGCCAGGAGGGAGTAATATATTGTGTGTGTACATTCAATGCCTTATTCACCATGCAGGTGTTTTTTTTTTTTTGAGGGAAATTCACCATGCAGGTGTTGGAAAGGAAAAAAGAGGCTTTTGATGAAACATCCTTGTCTCAAATGATTGACCCTCTTGTCTCAAATGTGTCTAGTATCTAGAATTAGCAGTCATGTGTGATGCTCATGCTATCTGGTAGTTCTCCTTACATTGAGTTCGTTCTTATTCAGGTGTCTTTCTTTCTAAATAGAGTTTTTGCATTCTGTGATGTCAGCCATTGTCTCTGATGACAAAGGTGACAGCAAGTACCAGTGATTCATTACCTGTATATTTCAAGCTTTTATCTTCACGTGTTACCCAACGAATTATGTGACTTACTTCTGCTCCCACTGGTGAGCTTTTCAGATTCCCATGTAAATGTTCTGCTTCCCTTTGTTAGATTTACCTGATTCCCTTTACTATGCCATTGGCTGAATGGTACCGCCTTACCTATAATATGAGATTTGTTGAATCTTTTTATTCCCACAGTTATCTTCTTCTTTTTGAAAAATCTGATCTTTGCATTCAGATCGTTAATTGTTTGGTGCTTGTATCATGTTTTTCCTATTTCACATGATAGACATGACTTTGCTACTAATCAACTATTATTTTTGCAGCATATATGTGGCACACCCTATGTTGCTTGAGAGTTTGTAAATGTCACAACCCTTTTTCTGTACTTATTCTTCTTCTTGATGAAATGACGCACAGTTCTCCTGCACGTTCAAGTTGCAGCATATGCCAAGCTGACTCTGAGCTTAGAACTGCCTTTTACCAAGGTTTCATACTTCAGGTTAATTTGGACATTTTACTTGGACAAATAGCTACTTTGATCTGCTCTTGTTTTTGTTTGACATGTCCCCTACTTTGATCTGTTCATTTTGTGGGTTTCCCCTTTTTTATGGCAGTCTGGATCTTGTTCTTCCTGATGGTGTTGAAACCCCAGTTCCTCTCCCTCAGGTCTCCCCCCTTTTCCTTTGTCATTCCAGTCAATGATTTGGGATTGGCTTCAAAGATTTTTTCCGTCCGTCAGATGAGAACATATGATTTGAGTTATTTTCCATTTGATTTACTGGATCACAAAACATATAATATGATTAATTGATTATTGCAGTTGTGTGACAGGTCACAGGTTCAAAGTAGGGGCATCTTGTTGGCAAGAGAAGATGTGGTTCGTGCTTGCTATTGCAGACTCATGATATCGACCACACATGTGATCTTCTTTGGTGAACCCTTGATGTCTCTCATAAGATTGATTTCTCTAAATAATTTAAAATGTCAGTTCGGTGCAAAATATGGTAAAATAAAATGCACTTGAATAAGCAGCCATTCATCTTGATTGAAATGTAATATCATCTTTTGTGTAACTGTAATCTAAAACTGAAGGACCTTTCAAGTTTTACTATACCTACATTCAGTACCTTTGCTCTGCAGTCACACTAAGATCTCAAAACACTCCATATGTAGTGTTCTCTTCAATCTAATCTGACAATTCGATTGACACATTCTGATGTGTCCTGGCCAGAGATTACCACGGTCGTCAACCTCGAGGAAGCCATTGTCGTCTACTTCCCATGTTTGCCTCACTGACTCACCATTCTATCTTGCATTATCCCTGTTTTCAAGATCAACCATGCATCCTTTGGATTCGTTAAAAGCACAACCAATTCTGATATTTAAAATATCACTATAGGTTTGAGAACAATTTTTTGACTGGACCAAATTCTTCTGCACAGAGACCAAGTACATGTGCTTGGCCCAAGCAAATTATTTCATGTCGTATGATTCTTTTCCCTAGAGCAGTTTTTTTTACTGCTTGGTTTAGGTGAAACAGCCTCAGTTGGTTGCCAAGTATTTGACTTTCCTTTTCAGCAAATTAAAAGTAATTATTTTTTATGTCATAACAATAGTCATTTGTTTACATGGTTGTCTGCCTTTAGTTTCAGTGGATTGACACAAAAATGTTATGATGCATGATGAGAACAGCATATAGACACCATTTCATTGATATTATAATTGCAGGTTGATTGAAGATCAAGATTTGCATGTATAAATCTGGATATTTCGGCGTTTGTATGATGGCCTTTGTCTTTTAGATCAAGGTGATGGTTCGTCCCTCCCTTTTATTTCTTGCTCTTTACCCCTTTCATTAGCAGTTGGATTGATTGCTTGTTGATTTTGTGAGCTATGCGGGGTTAATGCTTTGCAGTTTTCCAGATTCCTTCTAGAGGAGGTGGAAATTAATTTTTTTGCCAGAGCTTAGATTTGAATTCAGATTGTTCAGACATTAAATGTTATGGTTATTTGAGAATTGAAGAATTAATTAGTTGCTATTAATTGTGGAAGATAGTTGTTCTGTGTCCAGTTGTACAAGGAACTATGTTGAGAAGCTACATGTAGTTACACAAGGGCACTGACATGACAGTAAAGTCCTAGTCTTGGGCTTCACTACCATTTAAACATTAGTTGTTTCCTTGGCTAATTAAACTAGGTTCGTTGCAGAATTTAACTGATTTTGTGCGATGTAGGCCTTACGTGGGAAACTTTGAGCCAAACCATATTGACATAAAATTTGTGGCACATGTTGATGTTCTACTCTACCTAAGATATAATGTCGATATTATCCTTCCTCCTTCCTGCATTGTGTCATTGATAATCAAGTGCTTAATGAAACAGGCATGCTGGGCTATCTCAAAAATCACAGCTGGTAACGGGGAACATATGTTTGTCTGATTGAAAGTTGGTATGCGGATATTTTTATGAGTTCAGAGAACTCTGCCAAATCCTCTCAAAAATTAAAAAGCCTCATGATTGCTAGCAGTTTGCGCTGCTTTTGGTTCAGCCCTTTCATCTTTTACTATTGCCTTGATGCCATTCATGAAAATTCGGTAGCCTAGAAACGTCAGTGCAGTCCCCGGCCTGTGTCATCTGTGTTCGTTTCTTTATGGATTAATGATGTAGCTATGCTTGGATTTATTAGTAGATTCCCTGCTTTTTCTATCATGTGCATATGTTTTTCACTTCCTAACTATATGGTTGTGTATTTCCTATCTGTGCAGGTTTATACCATTCTGTTGTATAGTAGTTTTAGTCTATATCATATTCTAGAAAATTGATAGGAATATGTATGTAGCTGAGAAATGGATTTGCTAAGTTCAGCCATTCAGGACCAGATTTACAGTTGGTTAGAAATGGGTTATTTGATGATATTTGTTTGTGCAGTTTTTCCCCCGAAAGATATGCAGTAAGCTTTGAGCATGAGTGATACAGATCTTCCTGTGGAGGGAAAAGAATGCAAGGTTGCTCTATTTTTTCTGGTTGGTGCTGCTGCTATTGGTTGCTCAAACATTTCGTCATTGGCAGGGTATAAATTAGATAGTTCTCTGTTCCTTGGTTCTAGAACCGGCTTCTTGCTTGATGCGTATATTTCTTCAGGTGTGCCCTTCTGTGGTTGCCTTTTATAATCTTCAAAAGCTTGTTTGCTTTTACCACTTAAGTATTTGCGTTATGTGCAAGTATATCTACCCTTATCTGAGTCGAGGCTGAGCATCAGCAACTTTAATACATATCTCATATTTTCATAGTAAACATTACCTTGTCCTGCTAATAGTTCACTTCTATAGTTGTGGTGTCATAGCTATTGATGCATTCGGTAAATATTTCAGTTAGTTACATCAACTGTGCCTGATACATTATCTATGTTAGGGATGGAAACATACCTGCATCATCCATCCAAGTGTATCATGCTGAAGCTCAGTGTTCTATGTGGTATATGACTTTTTTTTTTTTTTTGAACTGATGTGGTATATGACTTAGTAGTGAAATCCATGAAGAGTATTGATGCGGGAAAATGTTTTAACAAGCAGCCATCTTGAGTGATGCATTAGCTTATTGTTTCTCATTCTTGTGTTTACGAGCCTTCATTGTCTTAATGCTTTAACATGAAGATGGTCCTCTTTTTGTCTTATATCTGAACTGCAGCGACCATGAAAAAGATATTAGCGAATAGAAGAATGCATGCAGGACCTTGTTTAAGGAGGCAGAGCACAGGTGCTAATTTCTTCCTTTGATTTTAGTATCGGTCTCTTCTTTGTTGCGGCTTCTACAGTTCTACGATTGATAACCAGCTTGTGAGTGTATGTGTTTAACATGGTCTGCTATATTTATGTTATTAAAATGCAGAGTCGAGATACTTTGCTGCTTTACTCATCGGTGACAAAGTTCCAGGGTTTGCCATCTTACCTCTGATCTCCCATGGTTTATATAGCTAGCCCTTACAGCTGCCACTTTTTTATGCCATTATACCACCTTATTTTGTTAATTTAGTCTTCCTGTGATTAAATTGACATGGACAGAAAAAAAGAAGATGCTGCCGGACACAAGGTGATTTTTAGTTTTTGCCCTTGTTCTCTGTTTGTTTGTTTCTCCATCATCGATTCATGCTGATCATGTCTTTTGGCCAACGTCATTTGTTCTGATATGCATAGCTGCTTAGGATGTCATTTTTGTTGTATATATTCTTTCATGCTGGAAGATGACCCGTTCAACGCTGCCTGCTGCTTGTATCATGGTTTCAGCTCAACTGCCTGTGTTAGCCTGCCTCTTGGCTCGTCACATCAATATCTTATAATGTAAATCCATATTAATATGTGGCTAGGATTTTGTATATATTTTACCTTTTGATAAAGGCTTTCACTGTCGTATTGTCATGCCAGCTAAATTATTGCTGCTCCTTCATGACCGGATTCTACTAGCGCTCTCTCTGCAGTTGGATTTTGCCCTCCCCTCCCCTGAAGCCTACTCCCCTGCTCCTGATATTGGTCCATGGCTTGGTTATATGGGAATTAGCTTTTGTTTTGCCACCTTCAGCTTCCAACTTGCATGCTCATCTCATATTTGATTTCCTCTTGTAGGTATTCTGCATGCAAAATTGAATCCTCAGCATTTTCTCTCGACAAGGTTTTATTCACAGGTCTGAGGTAAGGTACTTGTTTTAATGTTTTCATTCTACACTAACTTTACAAGTATCAAAGTGCCCGTGCAAGACATGTGGAAGTGAAATGCTCAGAGTGTTTTATGTGGATGTTTTGCTGTGTCAGTGTACCCGAACAAACAACTGCAAATAATATATGGCACCTCAAAGTTTGCTTACCCTGCATCCATGCACCCAACAGAAAAACTTGATTCCAAAAAATTTGAAGTGCTAGCTGATTTGGTTGTGTTGTTATTCTCAGACCTGTCATATTTTTAAGCTATTCAGCAAAACATCTACTCTATGAATGGAAATGAAGCTGCATTGAGTTGGTCACCTGGTGAAGGTGAAGTAGCCGTACTGATCAATTGTTTTTCAACCACTCATGTAGTCTTATTTTGTAGATAGCTTAACCCATGAGCATGTTTTATAAATGTTAATGCTTTTGTATAACTTTGTATTGGTGAAAAGAAGTATGCCATTATAACACCAGGAAATTTTTATCGAATGTTTAGTTCTGTGTTTTTTAATTTTCTTGCATAGCGAAATGACACAAATAATGCTGGCCTAACTAGTATTTTCTTTCTCAGGATAACTTTCCAGTTGCCTCAAGAGCCAAGAAAACAGTCTTCTTCACCTGATCAACACCCTCACCATAGCGTCCGAGCCTCATCTCGGAATCAGCATTAACCTTGTTGGCTTGCCAAATCCTTTTGCCTCCGTCCTGTCCGTAGATTGCTGCTCCAAGGCTTCCCCCATCTCATCCCTACAGTTGTCTGACAGCAAGCCAGTGGTTTGGGAAGGTGAGTTATCTCCCAGTGCTTCCCCTAAATCAGTTTCTTTAAATTATTTGAGACCCATCCAGCTTACGTGCTTCTCACATGTGCGTGTAAACTCACGTTGTATAAAGATTTTGTTGAAGTATTTGATTCTTTGGTGCTTTACGATGGATGAATGAGGAAGTGAGACAAAATCATTCACCACACATTTGCATGAGAACTAAATTTCGAATCTTTTTCTACTTTGTTATATCAGCAGTTGGAATTTGCCCTCCCCTAGACAAAGGTACAGCTCCCATGAAGCCTACGGATTCCCCTGCTCCTGATGTCCTTCCATGGCTTGGTTACAGTGGCTCCAATAGAGATACTTCAGCAATCGGTGCTATATGGGGAAAAAAGAGCTGTTCACATTAGATTGCGCCTTGTCACCTTTAGCTTCCAACTTGCATGCTCATCTCATATTTGATTTCCGCATGCAGGTATTCTGTACGCAAAATTGAACACACAGCATTTTCTTGGACAAGTTTTTATTCGCAGCTCTGAGGTAAGATACCTGTTTTAATGTTTTCATTCTAACCAAATTACACAAGTATCAAAGTGCCCGTGCAAGACTTGTGAAAATGAAATGCTCAGAGTGTTTTTTTGTGGATGCTTTGCTATGTCAGTGTACCCGTGCAATGTAAACTGGACAAACAACTGAATATGCACCTCAGTTTGCTTACCCTGCATCCATGCACCTAACACAAATACTTGATTCCAGACAACTTAAAAGTGCTAGTTGATTTGGTTGTGGTGGTGTTATTCTCAGACCTATGTTTAAGCTATTTAGCAAAAATTCTACTCTGTGAATTGAGATTAAGCTGCATTGAGTTACTCGCCTGGTGAAGGTGAAGCAGCCTTACTGATCAGCCGTTCTTCAACCACTCATGTTCTACATTTTAAATTGGAGGATGCAAACTTTGTTTCAACCACTGATGTTCTATATTTTAAATTTGATGATGCAAACTTTGTGCTCAGATTGCAGTTATAGCTTCTATTTTCATATCATTCCAAATAATTTCTTAGCTTATTTTGTGCAGATCGATGATAGATGTGTTCATGAGCTTACATCCAGTAGGGCTGACACAGCCTCGAAGATAAGGGCTTCAAGCTCTTTTGGATGAACAAAAAGAATGTTCTATCAAGCATGAGTTGATTTGTTTCCCTAACGCTTATAAGGCTTCAAGACTTGGCTGGCTATGAGCCTATTATGCTTATAAGGCTATGGACATATTTCTTTTGTTTTGGTCAATGTTGATCTGTTTCCCTAACGTACATTCTATTGGATATGTTCTTGATGATTTTTTTTTCCCTTTTCAGGTGGCTTTTGGATTTATTTCTTATGTGAGGCCCATCCTGAAGAAGATTGAAGGCACTCACCATTCATTAATTCTTGATATCTCCCTCTCACTGCTCATTAATTCATTAATTCTTGATATCTCCCTCAATGTAATTTTGTTCAAAATAAGCATTGATCCATCACAAAAGCATTATTTTATCATATTCTCTAGTATGCCATATCAGTGTATGTCTCTAACAAGAATTTTTTAGCAGGCGAATCAAATAATTGTGCCACTTTTTCAATGTTGATGATGTATCTGTACTGAACCAAATGGTTGGGATTGGCAACAAGGAATAGTTTCTAGGCGTTCTGTGTGCCGTTGTTTGTTATCTCAGAGTGCAGGTATAGTTTCTTGATCATTATATTTGGAAACCTTTAATGTTGCACTCTGTGCTCCATGATATGCCTCATATTAGTTTGCTCTATGTCTCAAGAGTGTGTGCTAATCTTTATGTGTCTGGTATCTAGAATTAGCAGGCATGTGTGATGTTCACGCTATCTGCTAGTTCTCCTTACATTGAGTTCGTTCTTATTCAGGTGTCTTTCTTTCTAAATAGAGTTTTGGCATTCTGTGTTGTCAGCTACCGTCTCTGATGACAGAAAGGTGACAGTGATTACTTACATGTAGATTTCAAGCTTTCATCATATATACAAGCTGCAGGTCCTTTTGTTATTCTGAATAGAGTTTTCTACATAGAGTTTTGGCATTCTGTGTTTTCAGCAAAAATTTTGGTAGTCTTCACAGAAAATATTACATAGGTGCAAAGCTTAGTTTTTTTTCTGGAATGACAAATATACAAGCTTCAGGTCCTTTTGTTATTCTCATAGCTCTAGGTTCACATGAATTCCAGGTCATACTTCTCTTGAGACATCATCGCCTAATGGCCACCATAAATGTCGGCATCCTATATAGCAAAGACAGTTGTGAACCCAGTGACAAAAAAATATTATACCTGCAATTGATTGTTATTTTTAATCCAACTGACCTTTCCACCGTACATTTATTATTTATATTTTGTTGCAATTGATTGTCACTTTATTGTTCTCCCTCCAGGTGAAAGGTCACCTTCTTCTGCTGTATAAGGCCGTTCTTATTCTCATGCTCATAAATTACTCCTGAGACCCTTTTTTCCCACTTTCGTCTTCTCATCATTTTCTTAAGTATGATCACACTTTGAGGAGCCTGCTTACTAATTGTTTTGGCATAGGTTTCAAATGCCGATGTGCCATGCTAAATACTCGATACCCATTGCTATCAATGCTGATCTTGAAGGGTGTGTCTTGAATATTTGACCTAAATACTAGACAACCAAGATATGGTGATTATATCTGCTCCTAAAGTATTTACATGCATTAATATTTGATGCCACGGACATGCTGACAACATTTGATGCCAATGACATGCTGACAACATTTGATGCCAATAACGTGCTGACAATATTTGATATATACTAATCACATGCTGACAATGTTCAATGCCAAAGAGTCATCGTTTATATTGGATGCCCAATACTTGCTGAACATTTGTGTCGCTGTATAAAACTCAGTTTGCTGATTGAATCTATCAAATTTACAAACCTGATATCTATGCTTCCACCTCTTTCTTCCTATTTAGGTACCACTTTCTCCTAAATGTTGGACCCCCTTCCTGTACATGTCAATACTGTGGTGCATTCTTATGTTATGAGGAGCGTGTCAACCGACGCTGGAGTACATCATCAGCTTCATATAACAAACGATGTAGAGAAGGCAGTGTTGTTTTGCCTGTATATAGTCCACCTCCAGAACCATTATACAGCATGCTGACAGGAGTACGTATGTCATTATCAGCTCATTTCTTTTAAAATATCAGGTGCGAATATCTACCTATCTGTCTACCTATGTTGATAGTTTGTTTTTTGCAATACTTAACATTCATTTCTTCATAATTAGGTAGTACAATGCCATGTTTGTGTTCACGTCGATTGGCGTTAAAGTAATTGATTCAATTAATAATGGTTGAGGCGCACACATATTTAAGATAAGTCGATAGCTTTGTCATCGCGTCAGATCACGTTTACCACCACAAGATAAGAGCGACCAGAATATGCTCAACTATTTCCTTGATACTCAGAGCGAAATAAAAAGTAGAATACATGTTTCTACCTATTCAAATAGTAGCTTCCAAGATAATGAAGAGGTGTTGTTGAACACACATAACCCAATTGTTTAGTTATTTAGAAAGGCATGTGATAGAATTTCTAACAACACTGATGATAACTATTGTATAAGCATTGTGACATATTCAGTGCACCAGTTGCATCCGAAGTTGTTGGCTTTTAGTGGTTGGTGATTCTGGTAACTGATGTGGGCCATGACTTGATAGTTGAGGAGCAGGCTGGTCACATAATTATGGCAATGCAATACTCAATTATTTCTACACGGTGAGGATGGATATGGATACCATGAAAATATTTTTTCTTGTCAATCTCCAGCGTCAAAGTCTAATAAAAGGAAGGGAGGAAGCATTCCACTATGTTGGAATGCTATGCTTACAGATTTCATGACAGAGCAGCTGATTTCAACACTCATATAGTTGAAGCATATGGTTGTGTGGAGGGATCCTGATTAAGTCACTATAGGAAAAATTCGTTCTGAAGCATATACAGAGTAGCTTCCTATAAAGAAATATGATGCGATTGCTCTAGGAGCCACAGAAGGCTCTGAGGTTGGTCAGAGAGTTATCCTACCTTCCTCCTTAGTTGGAGCTCAACGTGTACTTCATATGAAGCTGCAAATATTAATGGATGACATGACAAAAGGGAATTTTTTTAGTCCAGTTAGTGCAGGTAAATTTCTACCATTTTTTTATCACTCTTCATGTATATATATGAACAGAAAACATGCCATTTAATCTAGAAAATGTAGATTAAATGGCATGTTTCTTTTCATCTTAATAATTTTTTTCTATTCCTCTATATTTTCTATTCGATCCTTGTCCAAGTCTAGGTTCCCTGTCAGTACCATTTTGTAAAAAAGAAACTCATTGATTTGCAAAATGTCAAGTATTTTATTCTAATATGACCGTGCAGTTCACATGACCTCACTTCAAGTGCAAAAGAATTGGCAAATGAAAAAAATATAGCTTACATGGCCGTGCAGTTTAGTCCTTGCTTCTTACTATGGTCAATTTCAATTCAGCTTAGCATACTTTTCACTGTGTACTACAGACCATTTTAGAAAACTTTTATACTTACTAGCTACATTTATGCAACTATATACACAATTGATTCTTAGAAGTGTGGTCTTCGACATGCTCATACCATGCTATCGTTAGCCAGAAATTGACTATTTTTTTGAAGTGAATACAGCAGGAGAGGCTCCCTCTGCTCATTTAATTTATATATAAAGAACGAAAATAAGACTGTATAAAATTCAAATAACTCATAAAAACCCAAGAAAGGGAAAATGAAAAAACACCACTGCTTGTCCTTAAAAAATCAGAGCATTCCTCTGCTTCCAGATATGCCATGCTACTATAATGAATATCTTCATGAAGAAAGGGTGCAGGAACTGTTTCCTTGCTTCTTCTATCATCTGAAAGAAGTCCCTTGATGTTTGTCAGTTTATGTTCATGAAATGTCATTCGAAGAACAAATGGAGGGCTATTTCTTCCTCATTTTCCTGGCAAAGAATGCAGTTATAATTATTGCCATTGACCGGACAGTTATTTCTTCTCAAGATGTTTCTGGTATTCAGTCTGTCTTTGAATAACAGCCACATGAAGATCTTAACTCTTTTTGTGCATTTGGACTTCCACATGCAAATGCTAGATGGCCCAGAAATAGACCATTAATGGCAGAAGTTGTTGATACACTCATATTGGTACGTTTCTGAAGAAGTTGATCCTTATATTGATCCAATAGGCTATCATGTTGTTTGTCATTTATGCTTCATGGACCCTGTGGGTATGCAAATCCATATTCTTCCTGCATGATATATGGTGAGTGCTCAAAATCCATTCCAAAGAATATTGTGACAGTACAGTTGTATTGCAAAATGGCCACATTCAGTATGGCCCAAAGATGGGATAAGTACTAGAAAAATGGTATTGATGTGGACAACTGGATTGTTCTTTCTTATGATGTCGACTTATTTGCAAAGTATCAAGCACATATAAATATTGAGAGGGTCAATAGAGATGGCATGGAAAAATACTTGTTCAAATATTTTACAAAGGGACCTGATTGTGCAAGAATAGGCCTTCAATCTTCATCTAATCAAGCATTCAATGAGATTCAGAATTACCTTGCATGCAGATGCATTGTTCCTAATGAAGCTGGATGGTGGTTACTTGAGTTTGACATTCATTACACTGATGCTTTTGTGGAATATCTTACTGTCCATCTACCTTTTGATCATAATAATCCATATACTCACGATGATGACTTGGATGGTGTATTTCAGAATCCAAACAATCGTGTCACAAACTTAACTGCATGGTTTGAAGCAAACAAGGCTTTCCTAAATGCTGTTCAATATACACATGCTGAGTTCCCAGAGAAATTTACTTGGGATAATGATAGCAACTTGGTCCTTGTCAGAAGGTAACAAACGCAAGATAGCACACAGGTTGGTCCTGACAAGTTAGACCAGTATTACATTCGTATTTGCTGCATGTTATTAAAAGAACAATATTACCTACATTTCAAGCTGCTTGCCAAGCTTTAAGTCTCCTTGGTGATGATTGTGAGTGGTCCTATGCAATTATTGATGCATCTCGCTGGGCTATGCCTTATCAAATTTGTGAGTTACTATTTTTTTCACTCATCCTTTGCTGCAATTTCTTAAATCCCCTACCTTTGTTTGCCTTGCCCACTACGGGTAATACATCTTTCACTATCAATAGACTTTCGATATGATGTGGACACAATATCAGTAGAGGAAGCTGAAAACATCAAATGTTAAGTCTAATAAGAACTATCTATGATTTAATTCTTCACTCTGTGGAAAACAAAATTTGCCGCACATTTTTGTCTATGGATATGGTGGCACTGGAAAAACATTTTTGTGGAAGGCATTGCTTAATAATGTAAGGTCTTAACGGAAAATTGCTCTAGCTGTTGGCCTTTTGGAATAGCAGTAGGATACTGTTGAACATTGAAGAGCACTCAGTTTGCGCTATTAAGAAAATTACCGATTTAGGTCAGCTTATACAGCAGACAGCCGTTATATGTGATGAAGCACCTGTCATAGACACTACTTTTCTTGATCGCACCATGAGAGACATCTTATCGTTTAATGATCCATCTTTAAGTGCCAAAAAGTTTGGTGACATGACAGTTGTACTAAGGGAAGACTTCAGACAAAGAAGCATCAGGTGCTAGCTGCATTAATCACACGTCCAATCCCTGTCTTTGTCAGATTCTCAACGATAACACCTTTGGCAGTTTGCAGATTGGTTACTCAAGTCGGAGAAGGAACAGTTCTTGGGACCTCTCGCTGACCAACATGATGCTTCACAGATTAACATTTCAGAATATTTTCTTTTGCTTCCTGAATCAAGAAGGTTTCTTGATCCAGCTATCTATCTTTGTTGATACCTCAACAACGATTGATCCAGCTACCTATCTTTGTGAATGAGCAATCTTAGCACCAACAAATGAGGTAGTCGCTGCTATAAACTCTCAGATGATATCTCAACTAGCAACAGAGGAAATCGTGCAACACTCGAGGCTCTTTATTCAACGGAAATTCTCAACACCATACAAATGAGTGGTTTACAAGAACATCATTTGAAGTTAAAGGTTGGGGCACCAATAATGCTTCTTTGGAATATTAGACTATCAAAAGGACTCTGTAACGGAACTAGACTAATAGTCACATAGTTTGACTCACCGGATTATTGAAGGACAAATAATCATAGGAAAAGCTAAAGCCTCCAAGGCATACATACCTAGAATAATCACTACATCTACTGATAACAAGTGGCCTCTCAAACTAATGCAACTTCAGTTTCCTGTTAGTTTCATATGCAATGGCCATAAACAAAAGTCAAGGGCAAACACTTGGTACAGTTCGTGTCTATTTGCTCAGCCCAGTATTTTTGCGTAAGCAGATACATGTTGCTTTCTTATGAGTAACATCACCAGAAAGTCATCGTGTTTTAGTTGAGAATAACTCTTCTGAATGTGCAAAAAGCACCCACAATGTTGTCTATACTGAAGTATTTGCTTATATGACTTAATGGTAAATTGTTCTGCCTATTGTTGTTACTCAATAGTTTACAGAACATTAGTATGTTATGAACATTAGTATATATATATAGTATATATATATATATATATATATATATATATATATATATATATATATATAGGAAAAATCCATTTTACTCCTGGGTGTAGTTACTCCCACATTCAAAAAACCACCATGGGTATGTGTTCATACCCATTTATCATATATATAGGAACGCAGCTGACTTAAGCTAACTGTCAGGACTCATAGAATTGTCAATTGTTGTTTAGTTTACATGAAAAGTTATTTGCTTTGATTAACCTCTACAAAGCAACCGTTTTGCCGATTTCATTCCGAGATGGGTTTACCTCACTCATTTGTAGAAACACTTTCGAAGCAAGGATTAGCTTAATCCTTTTTTTTTTTTTTTGTCGAATACGCAGGAGAGCTGCATATCTTTGTATTAAGAGAGAGTAAACGGCCCCTTAAAATCATCACCACCTCATTCCAGGCCGAGCCATGAGGGGCTGTTACATACATAGAGTTGTAGCTTATATAGAAAACCAAAGGAAAGTGAGACCTGACCCAACAAACTGAATTAGGCTATCCTAATCCATCAGGGTACGTAAACCCCGAGCTCATTTTAGACACCAAAGGTGATGCTCATCATTAAACTCCTGAAGTACACTAATGTTTGGTCTAGCTCTTTGAAAAACACAAGAATTTCTCTGTTTCCACAAAGACCTTGCTACAAGCTTAATCGTTTGTCTCATTTTTTTTTTGAAAATCTGATCTTTGCATTCAGATCGATAATTGTTTGATGTTTATGTCATGTTTTTCCTATTTCACATGACCTTGCTACTAATCAACTGTTATTTTTGCAGCATATGTGGCACGACCTATGTTGCTTGGGCGTTTTTAAATGGGGTTCACATCCATTTTTCAATATTGATATTAACATAAGAGATTGATATTAGAATGGTATATTCTCAAAACTATCACATAAAATTTTATTTTTGATTGCAAGTTTTGTAATATTATTAATGATGGTGGGACATGGCCAGTGCAAGGGCTCTATCCTTGTTGACCGACCGAGAGGAGATCTTTGGTGTGTAAAACACTTAAGTTTGTAGAGGTCGGGTAGCTTGCAAAGGATAACAGGCGCGAATGTAACCTAATGTATACGGGGGTGTATGGGGTGCGTTGTACTCTCTTCTTCTATTAATTAAATGATACGCAGCTCTCCTGCGTGTTCGAGAAAAAATATTATTAATATTTTGTACCAGAGATCACTAATTAGTTTTGTAATAGCAGTTTTTCTGGGGAAGAGGTCATGGTCATTGATTAGCATGATAAACTGTAGTACAACTTGGAGCTTTAATCACATTAGATTAGACATGTCACACACATATATAGAGACCAATATAGTGATACCGACGTAGCAGGAGTGAATATGAGATGACAACACCTAGAGATTAGCATGTAAAGATAAATTCCAGCAGGGATACGATAGATATTATTTGGTGTGGTGTGGTCATATGGTATTGACAGATCCTATATCTTAATTGAACGAAACTGAATTTTTAGAAAATAATCAATTTCTAATGATAACAATGGCTTATGAGCATAAGACTAAAGTATTTTTTTTTCATGCAGAAACATGTGCTTGCTAATTACTACTAAGAGAGCCGTGTCCAGTTTATTTTGCTTATGTCCTGTGCATTTGAAGCTATATAATCTACTTTCCAGCCTCTTTTGTTGATTGTTCTCTCTATCTGAATGATATAAATCTGAACAGTTCATAACATTTTTCATTTTTGACGCTCCGGAGAAGATGTGCCCTTTTAATTGAATCAGTGCTAAAAAATGGAAAATAAAAAACTCAAGGTGATACATAAAAGGGAAGTTTCGCTTGGGGGTATCACGTGGGGACAAACACATGGGGGCTATTATCAGCCAGCCCTTTTTCTGTTGATGTGAAAGAAGTGAGTGGTCTTAGCCCTTTATCCCACATTGTAAGAAGGGGTTATAAGCAGATGTTACAAGCAAGAAATAAGAAATAAGATATCTATCACGTAGTCTAACTCTCTGAAGTCATGGCAATCAGAATCTTGGTGGCATTGTATGATGGTTACCAGCTGTCTTCGAATGATGCAAGTGGGATCAATGAAATAACCCCTCTTAATTTGGGGTCCTTTTCATTCAAGAAAAAAAAACTGAAGTGCGGTTATTACATGTCAGATCTTTCAGACAACTAGCTCTCTTGAACAGCTACATTGAATTTGCAAAAGTGGACATTGGCTGATGATTCAATATGGTTTGTTTCTTGTGGACTTTAGAAGGTGAAGTACCTTCGACACTTTTGAAAAATTCAGATAACATCTCGCTTAGGTATATACTTTCTGCTACTTTGTTTTTATTGTTTTGAACTGCCTCGATTTGCATAACTATTGATCCTTTTTTTTAATCTATAATAGCGATGTCCCAATGGGATGGTTACTAATATTGTTTAGGGGAATTTATCTTTGACACATTGCACAAAAGTGGAATCGGCTCACAAAGTTAGGCTTTTAGCTCCAACAATGGGTGCTTTGAGTTTAGGGTGAAATTAAGGTAATGACTATAGTTGTTTAGCAAGTGGCTGCTCCTTTCTTGATTTCCTCTCGTTATCATTGCACGTGTAAAAACATTCATTGTTTTATACTACAACACATTGTGTTTTTGTTGCTAGACTAGTTCAAATAAATATTTGAGGTTCTAATTGTAGACTTCCTAGGCTCCTCCATTTTTTTTCTTGGTCAGTCTTCTAAATCTGGACTCTATACAGCAATTTTGTTGTTCCCACTGGAAATCTCTATATAATAATGTGTTATGCATCCCATTCTCTCAGCAATCTGGTAAAAAAGGGGAATTCATTTCATCCCATTCTGTGATGAAGCTGGACGAAAAAAGACAGGTAATGTCCAACAAGAATAAATTCTCTTGGCGATGTTTAACTCTCACATATAGTTATGCCACTCACTGGCCAGTTACTAAATCGATCCTATTTGAAATATATGTATTGTAGATGTACTGTGCCCAAATTATGTGTGCTTTCTGCTATTAATCGATATTAATATGATGAAGGTGGTTGATTAATGGAAAGAGGTCGAGATGGAATATACTAATGATAAGAATCAATTGATGATTTAAGCCATGTACTTCAAGCTCTCCTAGATTACAATTTTCATGCAAAGTTATTTGTGCAAGATCAGTTTGTCGCTGTGATTGCAATTCGGACTTGTGACATGGAATTAGAAGTGCTAAAGAGGGAGAGGATTCTTGAACGATGATCAGCAAGGCTGGCTTATGGTGATCGGCATCTTGCTGCTACTGCTCATGGAAATGAGAGGAGGGAGATGTGGCAGGACAGGGGAGGCGATGTGAACAGGGGCAAGAGAGAGGTGAACCTCTAATCTTTTGCATGATAAACTATGATGCATTTGGCCTTATATTTATTGCCAGGAGGTACAACTTACAGAAAAAACAAAACTTTCCTCTATTGCAATTATACTTTCAAAACTCTAATCGGTAACTTTCTAAACTCCTAAGCAAAACAACTTCATTTCCAACTGGGGAAGGAAATTACGGGGCAGTAGGCCCCTAGTGGGGATTACCGCAACAGCCTTGGTCGGGTACTGTGCCTGCCACTTCACGTAGTGATGTGGCTTGGCCCATCTTGCCCTTGGACGCGATCTCGTCCTCAAGGTGGTTTTAGAAGGGTCATGATGCCAAAGCATAAGTTTTTGACCACCAGGTTGGCAACATGATTTTGACTGGCGAGCATGAGCTGCTAATTTACATTCGTGACTAAGCTGCACATGATGAACAAGCACACTGTAGGTTCGGTTTGCCAGTGACATACAACTCTAGGCAAGGCTGGCGTCTTCTAAGAAAGTATCTTGAGCAGGATATGGCTCCTTAAGTTGTAGTGTTGTCCAAACTACATACGTCAATGATTTCATCCAGTAGGAAGTAGGGATGCAAATTGGTGACCTTTAGGACCACCTTCGACCCTCTTTAGTTCAACCAAATGAACTAGTTTTTCAAAATGAGAGCTCACTAGACTAAAAAGATTTTGTTGACCATTTTGGGAGGAAATTCCACTTAGGGCCCTTTTTGGATCCCTGGAAATGGCCCGAATTGAAACCCTTTCTGAGGTCCGGCCTGTTTGGCTGCCCGCGGAATCGAATTATCAGCCCATTTCAAACCGGAGAAATTTTGTCCTGCGACGGTTTCAGACCCTAACACGGGAGAAATCTCCGAATCGCCGCTTCCTCCCCGACTCCGCCACCGCCGCTCCCAAGCCCGACTCCATGACTGATTGCTGCGCCGCCCTCTGCGTCCTGATCAACGCCGCCGTCCACGTCCCGATCCGCGTCACCTTCCGCGTGTACGCTGCCGTCTGCGACTACACCACCCATCCGTGCCTCCAGCCTCAAGCCATGGCGATCAAGGTACAGTCATCTCCTCCTCTCCCTTCTCGTGTCTGCTCAATCCAGCATGTTTGTGCTGCTCCTGTTGCCCATATCACTGATTCGTTTGCCCCTTGATGCCCACATCATTGTTTCATTTGCACCCTAATGCTCCCGATCCCTACATCGTTGTGTGCTAGGATTAATTACTAAATGTGTGTAGATTAGGATTGTTGAGACGAAATGATGAATAATTTGGGCTGTTCGTGCATGGATGAGTGTCCCCGTTGATTGCTGACTCGAGCTAGACATTGCCATTGCCATTATGTGACCGTATGCTTTGGTTAACCTTTTTTGGCTTGCACTTCTGTACCCGTTGCCTGCTGCATGAATGGTGGTGTCACCAAATTAATTGCCTGCTGCTCAAACCTACAAGTTTGTAGAGAATTTCTAACCAGATTAATTGCCTGCTGCTCACACTTCATAGCAGAATGTGCACTGGTTGTCGAGTTCTGGTTTATATAAGTATGGTCAGGGGCGAAGCTACAATTTTAGATGAATGGGTTCAGCAATGTTAATTTGCAGGCATTATTGGAGTAGTGTTTTACTGGGGTTAAACAAGCTCATACACATAGAGTTACACTAGATCTCGTCTGGCTACACTAGATCAGTCTGCTGTTTATCTACCCTGTTATCACTCCCTTTGCTTAATTATCACTAGATTAGCCATGGATTGTGTACTTGTTGTTTAATTATCTTGTTGCTGGTGGATCAACACAATAGCTGATCTGTTATCTAATATTTTGTCAAAAGAAAAGACACCATGTGAGTTTCTTAACGTATTACTAATGTACCTAGATTCTCTGGCACCTTATTAAACTAGCTAAAGCTAATCATAAACTCATAAACTAGCTGCGTTTGTTCAGTACAACATTTCGTCAATGTTTTTTTACATCTTCATTATCTAATTCTTATGCAAACTGAACAAGCCAATTTCCATGATGCTAGCGAGTACTTTTTTTACCATGGTAAGCATCAGGCCTACTTTATTTAGTGCAGTGTGATCTATATTTTCAATCCATATTTTTTTGTGGCCATAATCTACCTGTTCATGTACAATAATTTTTTCTCTCATTTCGTGCAGAAAAATGAAGAAGCAAATGGCGGGAGGCACAAAGTCGTCAAGTATGGGACAATAGCGTATTCCAAGGCTGTCATTGCGTATTTGTATCTATGCTAGTCATTTCGTCAGTCATTGCGTGATTGTATCTATGTCAGTCATTTCGTGTTTTTATGGACCTGTCATTGCGTGTTTGTATGGCATAGCGTATTCCTAAACCCTATCATGTTGATTCTTTGTTCAAAAGATTTCACTCACCCAAACATGATTTTGATTTTGATTCCTGGAATATAACTCTTTAGACACTGAAACAAAAAAGAAATTTAGAAATGAAACAATTTCTGAGAATTTGATTGAAGGAAACCAATTCAATTCTAGAGATCCAAACGGGCTTTTATCATTTTTTTTTTAATTTTGATAGTTTTTAAGAAAACACAAAGGAAAAAAAGAACAGAAAAACACAGACCAAAGTGAGCGTGGCGGCACAAACTACCTTTCCCGCCATACGCAGGGGTCTATGGGCCCACGAACAGCCTGCTCTTCCTCTGCTCACCGGACCAAAGCTTCTTTCTCAGCTCTCTAGCAGTAGCAGGGCGTTAAAGTCCTCGCGTCCTTGATCCCCTCACGAGGCTGGATCGCATCCTCTAGTGATGCCTGCAAACTGAGTAAACAAGATCTACGGAAACTACAAAGTGTTTTTTTTAATGCTTAGGAGTCATGCTTTGCTGAATGAAAAACTTGTCTGTTGGTACTTGTTATTAAAACTATAGCTGCTTGTTATTAAAATGACTACTGCGTTGCCTTTCAATCCAGGACACGCATTACTACTCTCTTTTTTTTTAAAAAAAAGTACCAGCTTAAAAATTGGACCTCTGCATCACGCATATGAGCTCAGCTGGTAGGAATGAGTCTGCGTACTTCAATACCTTGGGGTCAAAGTGTGGGAGAGTTTTGGCTTCCTTTGATGCCTGGATATCCTTGATACTTTGTTATATGTCTAAAGTTTTGCTGAACCTTCTATTGGTTGACCGGACTGCTAGAACAATTACAAGACATTCTATCTCTTTCCAGACAGTGGCGGACCGCACACAAAATTTTAGCTGGGGCAGAAAAGCAAGACAAGATCGACTAGGGGAAAAACTAGACCGTATGTTCCTGTTGCTAGTCATGATGATTTGTGCAAATAATTTACATTTAAATATGCCAATGTCCTCTCGTTACTAATTCTCCCTTTCCAGTTGGAGCAAACTCGGCAATTGGCCGCTGCTCCCTACATCTCGGCCGATTCTCAATTTTTTTGGGCCTTAACTTGCTAAGCTGGCCACTAGAAAAATATTTTGGCCCAAGCTGCCCATGCCCCTTCGTTCTCTCAACAGTTTCTTTCTTCTTCTTCCTTCGGAGTAGTGATATCATGGGGAAAAAGCAGCCTGGCTAGGAAGAACCAGGTGCTCGCTGGCAGTGGAGGAAGGGAGAGGGGGTGTTCCTGCCGCTGGGTAGCTGGGGCAGCCGCCCCACCCTGCCGTATGGGGCGGTTCGCCCCTGTTTCCAGATCCTTTATCTGATAGGACAAGGGGGATGCTATCATTATTGTGACCACTCCTTTTATTTGGATCAGATAAAGTTGTTATGATTCAATATATGTCTATGTCCGTGTTTATACTTTATATAAGAAATGCGTCCAGAAATGATTTTCTCTATCTGACATGAATTCTGCATTACCACTCAACCATTTCCTTCGTTTCAATATTTGCCTTTATTCTAAAATTCTGAAGGAAAATTCTGGCATAGTGTAAAGTTTAGCTAGTTACGCAAATATCGAGATCAATCTCCTGCAACCACAAGAGTGCTGTTTCACATGCTCAAACCCAAACCCGGCAAACCTTTTCCCGTTAAGGCTATGTTTTTGAGTTTTCATACAACAGGCTCAAAGTATCTTCGTTGCTTTAATGAGGATATATGATGTGTGGAATGTCTCTTTTCTTGTTATGTGGCGCAATCATCCTGAAGAATTTAAGAAGGCGGCGCTTCAATTCACGCTTGAAATGTTGGTTGTCTTCCTACATGTCGTGTCTTTGAAAAGAGTCAGACAGCGACTGATCGACTACTCCTATGACCAAACGGTAGCTGCTCTCGAGTCTCCAGTACATTCCTAATAGTGCAGCATGCATGAATCATATCAGTTGCTAGCTTCTAGCAACACTGGGTGTTTCGTTGCCCATTTTGTTACAATGATACGCGTTAAATGCTAACAGCTGAATCTCTGAAAGGATTAACAACTAAGCTGTCTGATTGTCGTTGTACATACACAGATTAATTGCTAGTATTGTTTGAGAAACCAACGTCCTGGCCATGTTTTAGAGATTTGAAGTAAAAAAAATCATTAAGAGCTAGTTCTCTTCATCGGCTCAGCTTAGAATGCTGCAGTGGCGGCGCCATAGGCAAGCGAGGGGCTTGCGTACTGATTAACTGCTGATTGCTTCACAGTAGCCTTATTACTATTTAAATCCTCAAAGAAATATACAGTGGAAGAGGGGGGGGGGGGGGGGGGGGGGGGGCTCCGCCCCAATGCAGATTGGCACGTAACTCTCCAACTTATTAGTGTTTACATGAACATAAATGATACGTATCCCATGTGCCTACTGGACCTAACAAACTGGTTTAACGTCAAATTAAAGTAACATTTATAGTTGTCATAAAGTCTTCTAAGCCATGGCCAAATGAATATGGGAACCCAGCTTGGGCGGTCATGTAGGATCCTTTGGGGTCAGGAGTCTATTATTTTAAGTTCTTATTGAAAGATTTCGTTATTTTTGCTTTAGTACGTTTTAGTAGTGGCATTCCATTTGTTTAGGTTACAGGGAGATGCACATTCCTGAGCACCATTTGTTCATAAGCAAAATTTATTTCAGCACTATTGCAATAAGAATACAACAGTTTGGAGGATAAATGCTGAGTACAGGATCATAGCGAGATCACGAGACTATAAATATCAGTGCGTCCATTTGTAGCGTATAATCAATTTTTAAGCAAAAATATACTATATATCAAGATCACAAAACTGACGCGAGATGTACAATCCAATCTGTCGTCTCTACAAGAACAAACCATACATTCTGTCAAGAGAAGTGAGCGTATGCAACATGATGTCTGTTTACAATATACATTGTACACTACCAGTACGTCATAACCAGAAGCGATCAATATAATTTCACATGAACACGTGCAACGTGGAGTTGATGACGGTATCGGCAAGCAGCTTGTACATCTTCTCCGTCGGATGGATGGCGTCGAAGAACACATACTTGTTGGCGTTTCTACACAAGAGTGATGTGCTCAAGCTGCAAAAGTAGCCTGCCTCGAAAAGTCCCGTCCCACAGCATCCTTGCACTGCGTTGTCAAATCCTGCCCACCGCAAAATGGAAACAAAAATCAATGAATCACTACAGTGTTTTCATCGCGAGGAAACAATCCAAATAGCTACGGTAAAAACAACGCGATGCTTGTGTAGAGTTGAATTCTGTGTCACTAATGTGTTGCCGCATTTAAGAGGAACCCACACCACACTACTACTACTAGATCGTTGCTAAATATGGCAACGAAGGCGAAGCTGTTATTTCCGGCTCTTATTCAGAGTCAGAGAGGTTATTCGGCGCGGTAAATCGAGCCCAACCAACACGAGAAAGGCAGAGCAACCGAAAAAAAACTGTGCGCGCAGGAGAGCAGACACAGGAGCAGCGGCAACAAAAGTAAATGAGACGAGACGGGGGCCCTGTTGAATGCTGCAACAGCTGCAGCGTGTCGCGGCGGCACGGCATGTGGCGCCCATGCCATGCCTTTATCCACGGAGCAGAGCAGAGCAGAGCAGAGCATTAATCTAGGCAACGGACGGCTGCGCCGCGCATGAATGCGGCGAGCAACCGGTCGCATGCATGGCCGTCTTGTGAACTAAATCAATGGAGAAGAAGAGTAGTCCTCTGCTCTGCTCACCGTATTCCGATGGCTTGTCGACGACGGCGGCGAGCAGGTCGTACGTGTCGGCGAAGACGAGCTGCAAGCCAGGAAGTTCCTTGTTGAGCTTGGCGACGAGGTCCCGGAGCTTGGCGTTGAAGCTGCGCGCGACGGCGTTGTACTCCTGGTTGCACTCCCCCGGGTCGCCGCGGTTGCCGATGCGCTCGGCGGGGAGGCAGCCCATGGGCGTGATCCCCGTGAAGTCCATCTTGCGCCCGCCCAGCGCGTGCACGCGGCGGATGGCCGCCTCGGCGAGGCCCAGCAGGTAGGATTGGTACTCGGACACCGTGTACTCCATCCGCCGCGATGGGAGGTTGTAGTAGTTCTCGATGAAGTCGTTGGTGCCGATGCTCCAGATGTACAGCGCCTCGCCTATGATCTCCGCCGCCGCCGCGTCGCCCTTGGCGATCTTCAAACGGTCCGTGTACTCCTTGAAGTAGGCCAGCTGCTCGCTCAGAGTGATCACCGACTGCATATATTGCCATTTCGTTTGATTATTAGCGAGATGGAGAAGGTTGTATAATTATTATATCGATGTTGCAGTTGAAGAAGCAAGAACAAATAAAAGTTTTGTAATTACCAGGACTCCGGCGGTGGCGTTGTCGATGCCGGTGGCGGCGGATGCGAAGGAGACGCCGGTGGCGAGCTGGTCGATGGTGCAGTTGGTGTCGAGGTAGGCGGGGATGGAGGGCGGCAGGCCGAAGGCCTCGGAGATGAAGTCGGTGGCGAGGCGCCCGTTGGAGAAGCGGCCCGTGGGGAGCCCGTCGTCGTAGTCGCGGCCGTAGGGCAAGAAGTTGCTCCGCGCGATCGTCGGGATGAAGTTGTTGTTGCCCGTGTCCACCGAAGAGTCGCCGAACACGATGATGGCCGGCACCTTCTTCCCGGCCGCCGCAACGACGAGGTGAAGCGAGAGGGAGATTAGCCACGGCAAGCACCTCTTGACTGACTTCGACATTGCGACTTGTGCTTCCAGCTCTCAAGAGGGAATTCTGCAAACACAGATTAAGCCCAGGGTGGTGTCATGCTGAGCAGTAGCACACGATATATAGATACCTAAGGTGGTTGCGTGTTTTTGTTAGGCCGGATGAACTGGGGTTATGAGCGCAGTATTAGTGCCCTGCAGCTAGCGGCAACAACATGAGTACTAATGGCACCGGCCGTGCGTGATGGCATTAGGAAGGCGACGCTCCTCTCTCTTTGGGTGGGCGTCAAGTGAGAGCGAGAGGTGGTGAGAGGAGAAGCTTCTGCTCAGCTGCATGTGAGGCGCTTAAGAACGCAATAAATCGCCCCTCACTGTCTTTATGGGAAGGCAATAGGATACTCAAGTACTACTCATGACCTCCAATTCTCTCTTGTTTTTGAATTCTCAACTAGAAAGGTGGCCCGCGCTAAGCCACAACTTATTTTTTTTCACTGAATAATGTTAAAGAATCATCGTTTGAAAGTGCAACTTCTTTTACTTTTCATTTTTTTGTAATATTTTGACTAGTTGTTTGGTTTTTCTATTACGGTTTTGTGCATTTGCAATGGATCAACCCATGTTTTTTTCTTCTATTATCCTTTGAAGCTGACAGTGGTAGTTACGTGCTTCCCAGTGACGTCCTCTTGCACCTGTTCTTTCGAGCTCTACCCGAGTTTTTGATTATCACGCTTACCTTTTACTCCCTCTGTCTCAAAATAGATGTCGCTGTTAACTTTTTTGACTGCTCGTCTTATTCAAATTTTTTGCACAAATCTTATTTATTTTTTTACAATTTGTTTTATCATTGAATATATTTTAATCATGACTGTTGGGGTTAATGCCGAAGGCTCCCTGAATCATGCGAAGGGTACTTGTTACCAAGCGAAGGTATCTAAAGACATAACGAAGGGTGTTGAGCAAGAGTCGGTCTAAAGCCTAAACTCTAGGAGATGTAACAGAATTGCCCAATGGCATCGCTGTAATTTTGACCTTTCCTCTCCCTATAAATATGGAGGGAATAGCTCCTGTAATGACATCTGTTTTTCGGGCCTCGAGCCAAACACACATCATTTACTCTGTCCACTTTTCTTTGTCGTCCCTCAACCCCTTCGCCCAGCACCGCGAATGATTGAGGGCTTCGGAACAACGCATAACGTAAGACTCGAGGAACAGCCTGGGCAGTTGAACCAAGTCCAGCATCGCGGACATTTCAGGGGGGCTTCGCCAAGGAGCTCAAGGACTTCGGAGTATTGAAAAGGCTTCGGCAGGAGCAATCCGAGCGCTGAAGACGCCAAGAGGGCTTCGCAAGGACGCAATCATCAAACACTCTACGTTGGAAGGCTTCGCTGAGTCGATCAAGACCTTCGATCCCCCAACATTTGGCGCCGACACGCGGGGCGAACCCACGACCATGTTTTCAAACCAAGATGGCCAAAGGCAGATCGTCGAAGACAATAGATGCCCAAACACAGCGCGCTGAGATCGAAAAGGAAAGACAAGTTAAAGAAGAAGAAGCCAAAGTCGCCAGAGAACAAGAAGCATGTGCCTAAGCCGCACGAGCCGAGGAGGCTGCTCGAGCCGAAGAGGCTGCAAGACAAGAGGAAGCTCTAAGGCAGGAGGAAGCTCAGAGAGGAATACAAAACAACATCGGAGACGCTTCACAGGTGGGAACCGTCCTTCCGGAGGGTGACGAAACAGCAGATGATGAAACAGATTCTATAGCAGAACGACTTCGCATCATAGAGCAAGAAAGGCTTGAGAGGGAAAAACGCTTGGTAATCGTAGAAAAAAAGTCCAAACAAAAGATAGACATGCTGCAGAAGATAAGGTAAACACAGAGGGAAATTGATGAAATGGATGAAAGGCTGAACCAAGTAAACGAAGATATGAACAACCTGAAGAAGCTAAGTCAGAATTATCCAAAAATGACGCAAAAGCAGAACGAAGGGAAGGTGGTCTACGAAGTAAGCAGCACAAGCAAAGATGTTCAAGCAACTTCAATGTTCAATGAAAATTCACCGCTAAGCGAAGAACTTCAAAACGAGCCCTGGCCCTTCAACTTCAAGATGCAAAAAATTAAAGCATATCAAGGGAAGTCTGATCCAAGAGAATTCCTGATGTCCTTCGAAGCTACAGTAGAATCCGGCGGAGGCACAAATTCCACATACGCGAAGGCACTAGTGATGGCAATCGAAGGCCCTGCCAAAACATGGTTCTCCACCCTAGAACCGGGATCAATCGATTCATGGTCCGAATTGAGAAAGGAATTCATAAACAATTTTCAGGGTTTCCAAGCTGAAGAGGTGCATCAAGGAAAATTGTTCTCTTGCAAGCAAAGGAGCGATGAAAGCCTCAGAGAATATATGCAGAGATTTATGGAGATCAAATCGAAGGCTAGAGGAGTAGGGGCTTCCACGGTAATTGATGTCTTGATGGAAGGACTGAGGTCTGGCCCTTTCCACTCTTCGCTGGCAAGGAAGAAGCCTACCACAATCTTTGGACTACTTGACATCTTCGAAAAGTATGCAAGGTCAGATGATGAATTTAGAAGAAAGAAGGATGATGAAAAGAAGCAAACTCAGCAGCAAAGAGATGAGAAAACAGCTAAAGAAGACAGAGAATCAAGCTAAAATCGAAGGCATGACGAAAACAAAGAAAACACCAGAGACCACAGCAGTCGAAGGGTACACAATCTCGAAAACAGAGAGGAAAGAGGAGATGAGAAGAGAACCAAAGAGGACGAAAAAGGAAAAGGGCGAAGCAACCATGACAAAGATCATGAGGAAAGAAGCAGAGACGGTGACAACAAATCCAACTCCCGCACCGTGTTTTGTGAATTGCACGGCGAAGGTAAAGGGCACACAACTAAACAATGCCGAGACTTCTTGTCATACAAGCATAATTGGCTAGCAAACAGGGAAGCAAAGAAAGCCATTCGTCACATGGGCAACTTTCGCGAAGACCGGTCCCAAAGCAACATTCTTTCAATCTATCATTCGCATTCTGTAAATAATGTGGTCAACTACCCAACAGAAGCTTCGCAGCAACTACAACAGCATACTTATCATCAACCACAAAGTTTGGCTGCGCTACCACCACCACCAGAAACGAATCATCAAAACAACGCAAGGCAATGAGAAGCCAACAGCGAGGTGCGAAGGCAAAGAATAAATGCCATTACCGGAGGAGCCACACAACAGCTAGACTCAAGGAGGGCCAGAAAAGAACACATGCGAAGGGTTCAACACGTCTCTTCGGGGACTCCTTTTATCAAGACAAGGTGGTCCCATGTTGATATAACCTTCGGAGAAGAAGATACAAGAAATCTGGACCAACCGCATTCAGACCCATTGGTGATCCAAGCAAACATCAAGGGATTCGATGTCCTCAGAATACTAATCGATGGGGGAAGCTCAGCTGACATCCTCTTCGCTTCACCTTTAAGAAGAAAGGACCTGGTAAACGAAACTCTTCAACCAGCAGGAATTCCTTTGGTCGGTTTCACCAGAAAGATAATCCAGGCGATGAGGAAAATCGAACTACCAGTAACCTTCGGAGAAGGAGAAAATGCAAGAACTGAAGATGTGACCTTCGATGTGGTTGACCTCATCTACCCTTACAACGCAATGTTCAGGAGAGGATCAATTAACAAGTTCGAAACTGTCATACATCAAGCTTATCTATGCATGAAAATTCCGGGACCAATCTCTGTGATTAGGATCTTCGGGGATCAGCTGCAAGCAAGAGCCATTGAAGACAATGAAACTCCTGGAAGTAAGAATATCCATCTCATAAGAGAAGAGCAAGATATACCAGCTCACAAGACCTTCGGCCTTAAAAACTCGGCAAGGATACTGCAAGACTTCATGAACCGCTACTACCAAGAGTCAAGAGAACGACTCTTCGGTAGAGCGAACTTCGCTTATGTGTAACACATAAAAGACATGCGGGGGGTGCGCTCTTTTTCCTCACGAGGGTAGCCCTGCGAAGGGTGTGAGGTTTTTTAACGAGGCACCCTCTAAGACTGTATTACAGTTTTATAATTACTATTTACCCTCAAAAAATTCCAGAGTAATTTGCAGAGGAGCCTTATCAAAAGGCAAAGCCACGAGCTTAACAAACAAAATAAGGCAGAAAGCTTAGAACAAAGCGAAGGGTACACCAAAGCAGAACTTGGTGTAACCCAGCTTCGAGGCAACGTGTTATAAGAAATAACACAGATCCCTCAGATACAAAAGTATCACAAAAACTTGTTATCTGGACTCCAAAAAATGGAAAACCAGAACAAGCAAGCGAAGCCATTGCCTCAAAGTGAGAAGCCACCGGCTAAAAACCATCAGGCCCAAGGCCTAGAACGAAGGAAAATCGGACGAAAAAGTCTAAGAATATGCGAAGGGCAAACTAATTTGGTACATCCCAAATTCGAGGGCTTATATCATTATAAAAAATGATGATACCAAGCCCCCAGGTTACAAATCGAAGGCATTAAGACAAATCATGGAATTGAACATTTCCTTTAAAGTCTTGCCTCAGAGTCAAAAATATCAAAAAATAAAAAGAAAAGAAAGCTAAGACGTATGAGAGAAAAGCCCAAGCGAAGGCATAATCTCTCCCAAAGACTGGAAAAAAAATTTCAGCAAAGAATGCCTTCGTAGGGTATAGATCCAAACGCAAGTTTAAAGCGTGAAAACTTCAATCTTCACAAGAAAACAGAAGGTCATCACGCAAGAAGCAGAAGCTTCGCAAGGATATAAAAGAAACCTATTCTAGAGCGAAGCAAGCCGAAGAGGATTTCTTCAAAAAATAACTCAAAAAGCATAATTCATTCAAGGAGAACCATCGCCATGCTCTTGCTTTACAATAAGACCTAACTCTAATAGCATCTGACATACAACGCTAAACTCGCTAACGTCATATCCGCTCGAAGGCGAATAAGGCCTTTGAAAAACGGGATCTACTACCCCGGAAGAAATCATTCGCTCAATATGCGAAGCAGCGTCGAAAGGCGAAGAAGGGTCTTCAATATAAACAGGAGGATCACGACGGCGAAGGCCGCTACTCTTCTTCTTGGTTGTACCATGACTGCTCGAAGAACCGCCACGAGGGCGGCGTCCACGAGATCTTCGCTTTGTGCAGCCTCGATGCCCTTCGAAAACATCATCATCAATGCGGTAAACTCTACCAATAGCCACAAGGCTTCCTGGAGGAAAAATGAGGGGACCTTCACCCCCTTCGACGGGGGACAAAGGGTCCGACTCGCTAGATAGGTCAATCTCCGAAGGAGAACTGAAGATCTCAATTGGAGGCTCACTATGAGCCAAATTATGAGAAGAAGGCTCCAGAGTCGCAAACTCGCTCAGAGAAACGTCAGACGAAGACTCCGGAGCAGCACACTTCCCTGACACAACGTCAGAAGAAGCCTTCGGAGTGGCAAACTCGCTCAAAGAAACGTCAGACGAAGAATCCGGAGCAGCACACTTCTCTGACACAATGTCAGAAGAAACCTTCGGAATGGCAAACTCGCTCAGGGAAATGTCAGAAGAATCCTAAAAATCTAAAGCCAAACAAATATTAAAAGTACAAACAATAACGAGTTTACAACACTTGTCTTCACGACATTCTCAGCAAATACAAGTCCGAAGGGGTAACATCCCATACAAATCAAACAAAAAGAGTTTATACCTCACTCTGAGGCTGCTGGCCGATAGAGAGAACCCTGTTCCAGAAAGACTCGTCAATATTATTAGCAAACTTGACGAGGGCTCCGATCAGAGCAGGAGGCGTGCTGTCAGTAGTAGCAAAGGAAAAAGAGTCTTCGATAGCCTTCGCCAAGGCATCACTCCCTCCAGCTTCGAGCGAGTAAAGAACATCCCGAACAGCAAGTTGCTCAACATTCTTCGAAAAAGCTCTGCAAGCTTCAATGACATAAGGGATGTTGGCAGTAAGCCAACCTTGGTAATGCTCAGTCGAAGCATCTTCAGGCAGCGGATCAGGTGCTGCCCCAACAGAAACAAGGGCATCTCGAACCTGACCATAAACGTCAGCCAGTCGAAGCTCTTCAGCCTTTACAAGACCAGCAAGCTCTTGATCAGCAGCATCAATCTTGGTAATGAGGTCTTCGTTATTTTTCACAGCCTTCGCAAGGGACGCATCCAGGTCTTCAACCTGCTTGTCCAAAGAAGCCACGTTCGCCTCAAACTCCTCGGCAGACTTAACGAGCACCTTTTTCTCTGAACCAAGTTCAGCCAAGCGTTTCTCGCTAAGAGCAAGTGCATCCTCTTTCTCCTTGACCTTTGTCTCAAGGGCAGGGAGATCCTTGCGAAGAGTGTCACGATCACTCTTCATCTTCGACAGCTCCCGATACTGGCGAAGGGAAGCATGGTTAATAGCCGAATCCTGTTAGCAGCAGCAACAAAAGGCTCATCAGCCTGAGCACTCATGACGAAGGTGTTAGCTGGAACCTCATCACAAGCAAGCGAAGACCCCTCGATAGCTTCAACAGAATCAAAAGTCACGTCAAAAGGGAGAAACCCCTCTTGCATCGCCTCAAAAACAGAATGTAGAAAAAGTTCACCACCTGCCGAAGAGCTAAGAATACCACGGGGTTGAACATGAGGCTCTAACGGGAGCTGAACCGTAGACCGAGCTGAAAGAGTCCTCATGTTAACAGCCATCTGGCGAAGCTCAGACATATTAAGTAATGAAAGGTGACAACTCGAAACAGCACCTTCACCCACAGCCTTGTCCTGAATCTGGGCCTCACCCGAAGCCTCACGAGCGCCAGCCTGGGTTTTGTCCTGGATCTTAGCCTTCAATCCAAGTGCGACGGGCACAATTACACCCGCTTCAGCATCTTTGTCCTGGATCTTAGCCTTCGATCCAGCAGTACTAGGTGCGGTCGCAACAGCCTTCGCACCTTTGTCCTGGGTCTTGGCCTTCTCAAAAGCCATAAATTTGCCAGCGTCAGCTGAAGAAGAAGAAAAACCCTTCGCGGGACCAGCAAGGCTCTTCGAAGGAGTTTCTTTTAAAACCGACGAAGTTTTAGCAGAACTCTGATTTTCACCCTTTGGACCAGTAATAACATCCATCAAGTTATACACCTTAGAAGGCCGAAACGACATGGCTGGTTTATCAGAAACCGGCCGAGTTGCTGGATCCTTCGAAGAAGAAACTGGAGCCTTCGAAGGGGGCTCCGAGGCAGTGGCAGCACTAGTCTTTTGAGGACGAACCTCATTGACAGCCTTATCAGAACCATCCTTGGAAGACGACTTATGGACCTTCGCCTTCTTCCTAACATTTTCTTCACTGGATCTCTGATCATTAGGCATCTTGAAAAAGAGTGCGAGAAAGGGATCTCTAATGGTGCGAAGGTAGGAGTGAAAGCGAAAACAGTGAAGACAAGAGCTTACAAAAGCGAAAACAACGCGAGGAAACAAGGCAATCACTACGGATATATATAGAGTTAAGCAGAGCATCGAGAATCAAGAAAAAAAATACATATCGAAAACGACAAGCACGTGCATGAGTCAGGAGAGCACACGACATAATCTTAATTATAATAATAATTGTTTCTGACCTAGGTTTTACCAAAGTACATCAACAATAGAGGGCTAATGTTGGGGTTAATGCCGAAGGCTCCCTGAATCATGCGAAGGGTACTTGTTACCAAGCGAAGGTATCTGAAGACATAGCGAAGGGTGTTGAGCAAGAGTCGGTCTAAAGCCTAAACTCTAGGAGACGTAACAGAATTACCCAATGGCATCGCTGTAATTTTGACCTTTCCTCTCCCTATAAATATGGAGGGAATAGATCCTGTAATGACATCTGTTTTTCGGGCCTCGAGTCAATGACACATCATTTACTTTGTCCACTTTTCTTTGTCATCCCTCAACCCCTTCGCCCAGCACCGCGGACGATTGAGGGCTTCGGAACAACGCATAACGTAAGACCCGAGGAACAGCCTGGGCAGTTGAACCAAGTCCAGCATCGCGGACATTTCAGGGGGGCTTCGCCAAGGAGATCAAGGACTTCGGAGTGTTGAAAAGGCTTCGGCAGGAGCAATCCGAGCGCTGAAGACGCCAGGAGGGCTTCACAAGGACGCAATCATCAAACACTCTACGTTGGAGGGCTTCGCTGAGTCGATCAAGACCTTCGATCCCCCAACAATGACATATTTGTTTTTATATTTAAATAATTTTTTGAATAAGACGAAAGGTCAAACATGATGTCTGGTGACACTTATTTTGGGACGGAGTGAGTAGGCATCAAGGGGGATGGAGGTTTGCATCATTGGATCCACAACGATTGTTGCACGCTCCATGTATTTTCCCATTTTACGATCTCGTTCTTCAATTTTTATTCTGGTATACATCGTTCCTTTGTCACGGCATGGCTAAATTGCACATTTAGATGTGCGAGTCACCTAGAGTGAACCCGTGCTCATCTACCGGTAGTCGTGACCAATATGTATGTGCCTTCTTTGAGTTCTCTCTTTTTTGCTTGTTGTTCGGTGCAAATGATGTAAGGAATCTTCTCTTTATATAGTTGTTCTCAATTGCACCTGTACTTGCCCAAATGCTGTCTTAAAAATGGAGCTTGCAGTTTAACTGAATTAGCACTAAGCATTGACAATAGAACGCGATTTCAGGAGAGAGAGAGAGAGAGAGAGAGAGAGAGAGAGAGAGAGAGAGAGAGAGAAGAGAGAGAGAGAGAGAGAGAGGGAGAGAGTATACAAAGCTGCACAACAAAATTGCTATGAGCGGGTGGCCCGCACAAACTGCGCGGCTAGATGGAATCATTGAAATATATCTATTTCTTCATGATAATTACTTTAATTAAAGCATAAAAATTATACAAAACAAATATTAAGGTTTTAGAATATAGTAACTCCTTAAGAAAATTTCAATTGAAATTTTTTATGTTTCATATATGCCCAACAATAGCTGAGACATTTAAACTTTTTGTCTTTCTCTGTCTGTTGTTATAATGGCAAGTTGCAAGATGGTTCCTTCATTCTTCTCTATTGTTGGGGGATCGAAGGTCTCGGAGGGACAGATCGAAGCCCTCCAACGGGTGATAGAGGTGTTTTGGTTCTGGCGAAGCCTTCGGAGGTTGTCGATGCCTTCGAGTCTCCTCGCGAAGCCCTCTTCGCTTGTCGTCGTTGTCTTCTGATTGGAGCGAAGCCCTCTTTCGTGGTCCGTGGTGCCGGACGAAGAGGTTCTCGTTCAGGTTCCCTGCAGTTCAGTTGCGCGAAGCTCTCCTTCTCCCGCGATGCCGGGTGAAGGGTTCAGGTGATTCAGAGAGTTCAGAACACGGTGCGAATGATTCTTCCTCTGGCTCGTGGCCCGAAAAACCGATGTCGTTACATGATCATCTCCCTCCATATTTATAAGGGGTGAGATGATAATATTTACAAGCATGCCCTTGGGTGCTTTAACATGGATTTCAGGTTGCCTTATGTGAGTATGGCTTGGCCTTCGCTGTCTCCCATGCCGTGTACTTGTTGCTAGGACCCCAACATTAGCCCTCAACTGACGAAGTGGCACGTGTAACGAGGTCCTGAGTCAGTTTCTTTCGAGTTCTGCAACAAGTCTGTTTGTCACGTCTTTTCGTCTTAACGTCGCGTTCTTTCGTTGCTCGATGTCTGACCCGCTTCCCGGTGTGTTTCGGTTGCTATAAGAAGCGTGTCGATCTTGGCTTGCTGTTTGAGTTCTCTTTTGACTCTTGTTGCCTGCCTTTCCTTGTCTCCTTCGCTTCTTCCGATCTTTCCCCTTCGCTCGTTTAGTGTTTGTTTTTGCGAAGATGGCTCCGAAGAAGATCTCTTTGGCTCAAAGGTCTTTTAACAACAACTTCGGTCCCTCTGACTGTACCGAAGCCTTCCTTGATAGCGCCTTTGTTTCCGCCTTCGGAGCCCGGGAATGTGCTCGTTCTCCTGGTTCTCACACAGTTCCTGAGCCAGGACCTGATGAAGCCGTTGTTTTCCTTGATTATTTTCTTTTCGGCCTTCGCGTTCCGGCTCACCCCTTCGTAGCGCAGGTCCTTCGTGCCTTCTGTTTGGAGATTCATCAATTGACTCCTAGCGCCTTCGTTAGGCTTGCTTCTTTTATTTGGGCTTGTAAGTCCGAAGGCGCTGAACCCAGCTTGGCTTTCTTTACTCGCAATTATAAGCTTCACTTTCAGCCTACCTCCGCTGATCATTCAGATAGCTTCGGCGTGATTACTTTCGTTCCCATTAGACATGGGTATGCCCCTTCATATAGCTTGACCAATAAAGTTCTCACACCTTGGAAGCACAGATGGTTTTATGTGAAGTTTGGCGGAGGTTCAGGGATTGTTAGCACCATGAAGCATCCTGAGTGGCTAATAAACGTCCAGGTTGAACCAGATGTTAATTTTGAAGCTTGTGCTGATGCTCTTCGAAGGGTTAGTTCCCTTTTGAGTACCCGTGATCTTGTCGAAGAGTACGTTTCTGCTGGGGTTAGTCCACTTGGTTCCGGCTTGGAGCTTCATTTCGCAGGGGAGAGATATGCCAATGGCCTTCGCAAATATTTGTTGACTGGCGAAGGTCTTCCTGTTGCTGATGTTGAGAGTCGGGTCAAGGGTGTTCTTGGCTCTTATATTGAGAAGGAAGCCCTAAGCCGCGAAGAAGCTCGCCTACCGGCCCATTTTAACCGGTCCTTTACAGCTCGTTGTCAGGCTTATGACGACTATGGGGCTCCTGCCCCGAAGAGGCAGAAACGCTTTAAGGCTTCGACTGCTGAAGATGCTGGTCCTTCGCGGAAGCGTCGTCGTACTGAAAGTAGTTCGCATCGTGGACCAGCTTTAGTCGTGAATCCTATCAGTTCTGCTCCTCCTCCGGATGTTTCCAGTGGTGAGGAAGGCGAAGGCTCTGAATCTAGCGAAGATCCCTTCGCTGAAATGCCTCGTTTCTTCCCTTATGATAATGAGGAACCTGTGGCGTTTTCGGACAACGAAGAAGGAACTGAATTGAAGCTTCCTTCACTTGCCTCGTCTGATGTCTTCCCTAGCGAAGAGCTTTCGGAAGATGTTACTAGAATCATGGGGGATCTTCGCTTTTATCGCGAAAGGCGAAAGCTTGCCTGCGTTGACTCCGGATGGCTTTTGAAATCTCTTTACACCAATCATATCAAGGTATGTTTTTATCCCTTTACCTATTTTCTTTTATTTCGAGATATGCTTCGCTCTAAAGCATCTTTTTTTTTTATTATTTCAGTCCCTTCCGGTTGTAAGCGCTATTGACACCCAGTTCCGCTACATTCATACTCGCCTTAACCGCACTAAGGGGAAGCTTCGCGAAGCTCAGCGTCAGCTTAATGAGAAGCGAACGGAGGAGAGGAAGTCTTTGACTTCTCTTTTTAATGTTTGTAAGGATTTGAGGGATGCCATAACTTTTCTTGGCGGCGGGGTTTCGGATTTCCCTTTGCCGAATGCTTCGGCCATTGAGTTCGCCGAATGGATTTCAGCGAACTCTGGTTCTCTGAAGGAAGTGGCCAAGAATTATGGCGTCGTTGCTGGAGCTGCTGGTATTGAAGAAGCCTTCGCGCAGCTGAGCTTATCTGGAGGTAGCGTTAGTCCAATTTTGGATGATGGCTTCGCTGTTTCGACCGAAACAGAATCAGTTGCGGAAGTGGCTCGACAATCAGCGAGGAAGTTAATTCCTCATTGGAGTACTGTCGGTCCTGGACGTATTTCTGCTATCTTCGAAGCTTCTGCTGGAGGACAGAACGCAAGTCCTTCGGTCGACCAGAATGCTGGTTCTTCTAGTGGTCGGGGTGCCACTGACAGCGAAGGTTCTAGCACTTCGAGTGAGTCTGGCGATGATTCTTCCGAAGGATAACTACTGTTTTGTTTTGAGTTTTGTAGAAAACTTTACTTTGAACGAAGGCTAACTCTGTATTTTTATTTAGTTTGCCCTTCGATTAATGTATTTGAATGACCTCGTTGGTCTCTGCGCGATGTCTGAAATTTGTTTTAGTATTTCTCTTTCGCGTTTCATTTCCCTTGTTTTTTGGGAGGAATTCTGCTTGATCGAAGGCTTCTTCTTTTGAAGCTTCGATTCGTAGTGAACAATAGACTATTTTGTCTTTTGTTCTTTTCATGTCCTTTCTGAACGCAATCGAAGGGTGTAAGCTTTTTTGGCGCTTTTGTCCTTCGATTTTTTTTTTGTATATTTTTCATGTCCTTTTGGACGCGGTCGAAGGTTATTTGGCTTTTGACGCCTGTCCTTCGACTTTTAGCTTTTGATGTCTTTTTCTTCCCTTTTTTAGGGGATGTTGTCTGTTCAATTTTGTCCTTTGGGACAGTGAATGCGAAGAGTGTCTTGTTGGAGGGGAAAAGATTTTATTCCTCGGTCCTGCCTCGTTAAAAACCTTGCTCCCTTCGGAGGGATCCCCTTTTGCAAGGAAAAGAGTACAGGCCGGTTTTTCTTTTATACATGGTATTTTTTCAGCTTTTCTACATTCCATGTGTGGCTAACTTCCTCTCCTTCGGAACTTAGCAGTCTGAAGGCTCTTTCGTTTACAGTTGCCTTCGCTATGAATGGCCCTTCCCATTTGCTCTGCAACTTTCCCACAGTTTTCTCGTTTGGCTTTCGCCGAAGTACTAGATCCCCATCTCTTATTCCCTTCGGTCTGATGTTTTTGTTTTTCCACTTTAGGGTTTCTTCTTCATATTTCTGAAGGTTGAGGACAGCATCGTTGCGAACTTCTTCCAAGCTTTCCTTCGAAGTTATAGTTGACTCATCAGAGTTTCCTGCTAGGCTTCGAAGTGACTTGTTTTGAATTTCTTCTAGTGTCATTGCTTCTTCTCCGAAGAGTAACTTGAAAGGACTGAAGCCAGTTGACCTGGATGGAGTTGTTCTTAACGACCAGAGCACTGAATGAAGTTCCTCTGGCCATTTTCCTTTTTTGATGTTTAGCAGCCTCTTTTGTACTGCTTCGAATATTCTTTTATTTGTACTTTCGACAGCTCCATTTGATTGGGGGTGATATAATGATGCGAAGCGTAAGTTTATCCCCAATGACTCGCAGAATTCTGTGAACAGATGACTGTCAAACTGTTTCCCGTTGTCCACTATCATCTTTTTAGGTACTCCGAATCTGCAGATTATCGCTTGCCAGACAAATTTTTTCATGTTTTCTGAAGTGATCGAAGCTACTGCTCTGAACTCGATCCACTTTGAGAAGTAATCCATTGCGACGAAGGTATATTGGAGATTTCCTGGAGCTGCCGGTAGTTTTCCAACTATATCGATGCCCCATTGGTAGAACGGCCAAATGGGTTGCATTAACTATACTTCTGCTGCCAGGCTTCGCTGATGTCTTGCGAAGAATTGGCATTCAGTGCATTTCTTGACTATTTCTTCTGCGTCTTTGGTGGCCGTTGGCCAGTAGAAACCCATTCTGTACACCTTCGCGACAAGAGGCCTTGATGCGATGTGAGATCCACACATGCCAGAATGTATTTCATGAAGGAGTTGTTTTCCGTCTTCTGGTAGAATGTATCGCAACCAGGCCTGACAGACTCCTCCTTTGTATAGTTGACCTTCGATTAATTTGTAATTTCTTGCCTTTTGCGCTATTCTCTTTTCTTCGGCTTCGTCTTGAGGTTCATACTGATTATTAAGGTGGGCTATTATCGGAGCCCTCCAATCTTCCCATTTCTGAAAGAGGTGGTGAACTCTTTTTGCTGATTCTTCGGCGGTTGATATGCTTAGAATTTCGAAGAAAACGTCTGGAGGGAGGCCTTCGCCTTTAGCGGCGGCCTTCGCTATAGCATCTGCTTCTTGATTCAGATTTCTCTTTAGGCTTTGCACAGTGAAACCTTTGAAATATTTTTGCATTTTCATGACCGCTTTATGATACTTGATCAGTTCTTGGTCCTTCATCTTGTAATTGTTCTCGACTTGATTTGCTACTACTTCGGAATCTGTGCTAATGAGTACTCTTCTTGCACCCAATGCCTTTGCTTTGCGAAGCCCCAATAATACTCCTTCGTACTCTGCAATATTGTTGGTTGACTGAAAGTCTAACTTGACAGCATATCTTAATTTGATTCCCGAAGGTGATGTTATTACTGCCGCCGCTCCGGCTCCTGTTGCTCCCCATGCACCGTCAGTGAATATTGTCCAGCAAGATTCTTCAGTTTGGATTGAGGCTTCGGGAGTAGGAGGGGTCCATTCTGCTATGAAGTCTGCCAGAGTTGCTGCCTTGATGGTTGTTCTTGCTTTGAACTCGATGTCGAAGGGTGCCAATTCTGTTGACCATTTTCTTATCCGTCCAATCGCTTCTCTGCTTCGCAGTGTGTCCCGAAGGGGGAAAGAAGTTGGAATTATTATTTTCCTGTCACTGAAATAATGTTTCAATTTCCTTGAGGCCATGACCACTGCGTACGCCATCTTTTCTATTTCTGAGTAGAACAGCTTCGCTCCCGAAAGGGCTTCGGAGACGAAGTACACAGGTTTTTGAACTTTGTCTTCGCCATGCTCTTGAACAAGTATTGCACTTACGGCTGATACCGAAGCTGCAATGTATAAGAGCAGGTCTTCCCTTGGTTTTGGGCTGGCCAGGGCAGTTAATTCTGTAAGGGCTCTTTTTATGCCTTCGAAGGCTTCTTGTTGTTCAGATCCCCATTGAAATTTTTCTTTCGCTCGGAGTGCTTTGAAAATGGGATTACTTCGTTCCGCCAATTTCGGAATGAATCTGCTTAGAGAGTTAAGCCTTCCAGCTAGTCTCTGCACATCTTTTAGACATTTTGGTTGTGCGAGGTCCTGTATGGCTTCGATCTTCTTCTTGTTAGCTTCGATCCCTCGTTGGGAGACCATGAATCCCAGTAATTTGCCTGATTCCACTCTGAAGACGCATTTTGCTGGGTTCAGCTTTACATTGTGCTTTCTCAGATTTTCGAAGGTCTCATCTAGATCTTTTAAGTGGTCAGCTCTTTCTTTTGTCTTTACCACTATGTCGTCCACGTATGCTTCAACATTTCTTCCCAGTTGGTTTTCGAAGATCATCTTCACAAGTCTGGCGAATGTTGCTCCTGCGTTCCGAAGGCCAAAAGGCATTCTTACGAAGCAAAAAGTTCCGTCGTAGGTGATGAAGGCTGTCTTTTCTTCGTCTTCCTTTGCCATATGAATTTGGTGATAACCTGAATATGCATCTAGGAAACTCAACAGTTGACAACCGGCTACCGAATCAGTTATTGTATCGATTCGGTCCAGTGGGAAGTTGTCTTTAGGGCAAGCTTTGTTTAGCCTTGTGAAGCCGATGCACATTCTCCATTCTCCTGTCTTCTTTTTGACGAGAACGACATTGGATAACCAGCTTGAGAATATTGTTGGTCTTATGACACCGGCTTTTAACAACTTGTTCACCTCGTCTGTTGCGGCTGCCTTCTTCTCTTCCGACGCCTTTCTTATCTTGTCTGCGAAGGGTCTTATTTTTGGGTTGACTTTTAACTCGTGCTGGATTGTCTCTCTTTTGACTCCAGTGATGTCTTGTGGTGACCATGCGAAGACGTCAGAGTTTTGTTTCAAGAACCTGGTAATTTGTTCTCTTTCGTTTTGAGACAGATCCTTTCCTATCTTGACCGTTCTTTCTGGTTTCTTTGGCCATAAGATTACTTCTTCAACTTCGCTTGAAGGCTCGAGCTTTTCTTGTTCTGCCTTCGCTTGTTGGCCCTCGTGTTCGTTCTCTTTTGAGTTGTCTTGTTTGCTACTTCTTGATCTGAAGGGGTTACAGCATATACTGATGGTGCCTTGCTCCGAAGGTATCTTCATCATCAGGTAATTGTGATGGATTGCAGCTCCAAAAGCTACTATGATTTGTCTTCCGAAGATTGCGTTGTATTCGCTGGATGAGTCTATGACTGTGAACTCTGTCTCCTGCGTTATCGATCTGTCTTCATCTTCGAAGGTTACTTTCAACATTACTTTGCCGATCGAAGATGCTTCTTCTCCGCCGAAATCCTTCAGCGTTGTTTTCATGGCTGTTGATTTGCATGCGAATCAAAGTATCTTTGAAAATGACATTTTCTGGGCTTCCATTGTCAATCATGATTCTGTGAACCATATAGCCTTCGATGTCGGCTTTGATCACGAAGACGTCTGTATGTGGATAATCGGAGACTCTGCTGTCGTCCGTTGTGAACCGGATGGTTGAATGCTTCCATCCTTCCTGCTCTGTTTTTACCTTCGCAGCTTTTGCTTGATGGTAGTCTTGTTTTCTTTTCATCGTGGGTTCGGCCCACGGACGGCGCCAAATGTTGGGGGATCGAAGGTCTCGGAGGGACAGATCGAAGCCCTCCAACGGGTGATAGAGGTGTTTTGGTTCTGGCGAAGCCTTCGGAGGTTGTCGATGCCTTCGAGTCTCCTCGCGAAGCCCTCTTCGCTTGTCGTCGTTGTCTTCTGATTGGAGCGAAGCCCTCTTTCGTGGTCCGCGGTGCCGGACGAAGAGGTTCTCGTTCAGGTTCCCTGCAGTTCAGTTGCGCGAAGCTCTCCTTCTCCCGCGATGCCGGGCGAAGGGTTCAGGTGATTCAGAGAGTTCAGAACACGGTGCGAATGATTCTTCCTCTGGCTCGTGGCCCGAAAAACCGATGTTGTTACATGATCATCTCCCTCCATATTTATAAGGGGTGAGATGATAATATTTACAAGCATGCCCTTGGCTGCTTTAACATGGATTTCAGGTTTTCTTATGTGAGTATGGCTTGGCCTTCGCTGTCTCCCATACCGTGTACTTGTTGCTAGGACCCCAACATCTATATTCATCCAAAAGGCTTGATTCATATTTTCCACTTCTTGTTGCCCTAATTAATATCCTTATTTGGTTCCATTAAGCAAGTAGCACTATCGATCATGGAATGACTTTGGAACATTTTAGTCCCTTGATCTACCGATCATGAGCTCATGCTCAGCTTCTATTGGAAGGTCTCCTCCTAACAAATTTTCGACATATATCATGCCTATTGTGACATCCTGCTCCACCTCTTCCTTCGAGTTGTACGCCTCTTTCAAAGTTTCTCGTCCTCATGCTTAGGTTTAGGCACATTCGATCAGTGGCGGAGTCAGGTGAGCCCATTAGAGTCGTCCAGCATGAAGGAAACAAAAAAAAAACATAGCTACCCTGAAAACCATGCAACCAATTGGTTTCCCATTTTTGAATTTTCTTAAAAAAATTGAAACAACGAAAACCGCTCAAACAGAACAGTAAACAATGAAAACCGAGCAACCGCTGGCTTAGCGTTTTCAAAAATATGAAAACCGCTCAACCTGAGCGGTAAACCGTACGTGAAAGCCGAGTGGTTTACCGGTGAAACCGCTTGGCTTACCGTTTTCAACACGTTCAGATTTGAAAATTTTCTTTTGTTTCTTTTATCCACTGATTTTTGTGGTTTGCGCGAAAACCGGCAAACCACCAAGCTGCAGTTTCCGTGGGTTGAATCTAACATTTAGCAGTGGCCTCAGCCCGCGATAACATGAAGAAGTTATGCATGGATGGTCCGAAGGTATATATGGTTATGATCTAGGGCAATGCTTGTTGCCACACCCCATGCCGTGAGTGAGGCCGCGACTTGATCTTCTCTTCATGCTTCACCTTCATCCTCGTACGTAGTGGACTCACCTTCCTCGTCACTGTCCATGCTCATCCAAGCTCGTCGAAGATCTTGTTGTCCCCATGCTCAACTTAAAGTGTCCACGTCTGTGCATGGCTTCTATCTAAAAACAAAAGTGTCACTTCCATGCTTACTATCTATACCACGTTGTGCTGTCTAAAAGATTAGAGGACAGTCGTTCAAGCAAAACATCAATCAAGATGATCATCACCAGTCTTGCCACCTTGTATATTTGTCTGTGTCACAGCTAAGCCATTGATACACACGCTGCTTCGCATCATCTCCTATGCCAGGGCTTCTTTGCTGCTCGCTTCCTCCTTTCGCCGTCATGCAGACATCAAGTCCATCGTCGTGCTGGTATATACGATTCCTTTATCAATGACACACCGTTGTACCGTGGTTTCCTCTAGCAAGTTAGCCTGCGCAAATTACGCGGCTAGATTTGACCTTAATATTTGTTCGCATTTATTTTTTCAAAGATGTTAGTTTATATCCAATTTAGTTGAACATAAAAAATTACAAAGTGTACTGAATAGTAACATATTGCGAACAGAATGTGAGGTAAACTTACCATGCCTATCATGCCTATTGTGACTTCCTGCTGCCCTGTGGAGCTGTACGCATGTATTGGATTTTCTGGTCATCAGGCTTAGGTTTAGGCATCAGGGCGGGAAGTGGCGGAGTCAGATGTGCCTATTAGGGTCATCCAGCACAAAGGAAACACAGAAAGAAAAATAGAGCTAATTACTGCTGCAGCGCTAAAACTTACTCGTCGTCAGCTACTGCTATTTACGCAATGATGTGGCTTGCTGAGTTGTGTGACGTGGGAAAGCAAACAATCTCACGTAGAGTAGAGTCCTAGACCAATTTTTGTACTGTAGGCCAGTTGCTGCCGGTGTCTCCATATTTTATTTCTTGAAAGCACTTAGAAACCGTCTCCATCTTAGACACGGGTGCAATTTTCTTGTCGTATAACCTATGGACTTCCAAAATAGCTGGACATTGATTAACGTGGTGACATATATGAGATTCTAATTTTCTTTCTTTTTCTATTCCGAAAATTATGTTGTTTATATGCCTAATTTGAGATGAACTCTTTGGATAATCTGGACCGTTCAAAGTTCATAAAAATCAACAGCTTGTGGCTTTTCTTTTTTTCGATTAACGTGGGAATTTCGTGGCCTTGAGAGCGAACGTGGTGGCTTCTTTTTCTCTTCAAATACTAAGATAATAGATTCGTTGGACGAGCAACTTGACCATGTACCACTCTCTGCACGTGAACCAAAAGTGGGTTCGTGCTGACAAATGTCTAAATTTAGATTGCAATTTAAGAATTAAATATGCATTGCCTCTGTATATTTTATTCATAGTAATTCTAAATTTCTTTTTATAAGATACAAACGAAGCTTTTCATCTTGTATGTATATTTTGCCGTCACACAAAACGAAAACCTATGTCACTTTAACAAGGAAGTGGTCCACTAGAGTCGTGGTAATCATATTTAACTCTCCATACATGTCACATTTAGGGTATGTTTGTTTCACTGTCATAAATTGCCACACATATTTACCAAAAGTATGGTAAGCTAATTGTTAGCCACACCTTAGGCAATTTTTGCAAAGATTTCAATGTATGACTAAAGTGTTACCGCTCACAGGATCGAGTCAGAAGTGTTAACGAACGAACACAGATAGTACATCACATAACATCACAATTTAAGCCTTTAAGGTATTACAATAAGTCTCACATAATTTACAACACTTACATAGTGGAAGTCTTCAAAGTACATCAACATCTACTAGCTTGACGATACAAGGGGCATACATTGAAGCCCTACGACATAGCCTTAGAGAAGATCACTGCTCAGACTCTCGGTGAGCGGTTCAACCCATCTGGCGGCTGTCCCTACCACTAGTAACTTCCACCATATGCGTCAGCGGAAGCAAACTCATTACCTGCACAAAATTTTGGCACCACAAACCCTGATAAACTAATACTCAGCAAGACTTACCCGTCAAAAGGCCAACTACAACCAACTCCTAGCATGCAAATACTACAAGGGGTGAATGACCCAACATACAAAAACAACATTAATTACTGATTCTTTACTTTCAAATGTTAGCTCAGAATTAGTAATTAACTAACTATCATGTTCTGCAACTAACAACTATAACATGCAAGTAGACAAACAAGTAGTACAGTAATTAAGAGAAACAACTTATTATTATATAAATGTTCCATAAAGCAATACTACGATGTGACACAGTAAACACAACAACTTATTATCATAAATGTTCCATGCAAAGGTGAAATGACGCGATTTAATTTTACTTACATAACAGAACATTCATTTACACTATATTAACTGAACTAATCTTTTCATTAGATAAAGTAACGGTTTTCTGCTGTGAGTAATTAATTTTGTTAGTCATACATTTGTCTAAAGTATTTCCGCATTAGTTAAATTTCAAGTTGTTAAACTAAATTAACTTGAGTAAGCAAACTTTGTTTACATGATTTAAGTTATGGTACATATATATTTTTCTATGATTAAGGATCGCTATATGTTAATTACTGTGAGGTATGAAGATTTATTATCTTCTGAATTATTTTTCAAAATTTAATTAGTAAAGATCAGAAAATAAATCATTATAAATTAATTCAACATGATCTGACAGAGAAACCTATTCTGTATGTGTGCTAACAGAGGATTAATAATCATGCAAAGTTTCAAGATTTAAGGATCAACATAGTATTATATATGAATTAATCTACAATTAAAAACATAGAAGTTTACGGAAACCATATGAAAGAGTAATACCAGTTTACAAATTTATTTGAGTAGTTCTGAAAATAAATATCCGAAAATTTTTGGAAAAGGTAATTTTCTGATGTTTATTTGATTTATTAAGTATTTTACAAGTGGCAGACATTTTTTTGTTAATTAAAATAATTCTAGAAATTAGGAATATGCGCAGCCAATCAGATCTGGGGCACACGTGGTGCCACAGATTCACGTCCGCACCAGATCTGGCCGGGGCCTTGCCATGGCGGTTGGCATGGTGGGGCGTGGCGGCGGTGGAAGGTGACGAAAAGATGGCAGTTTTACAATGATTCAAGGAGGCGTACCTGGAATGGGGGTTGGGTCACGTTGGCGAGGTCTGGGAGTGGGTCGGTGTTGAGAGGCGGCGTGGCGCACGATGGCATGGCGGCACTTCGGTGAACTGAGGGGCACGGGGAGAAGATGGCGTGTGCTAGAGCTTCAGCACGCCATCACGGATCTCACCAGTTATGGTGGCGTCGTGAAGGAAGGCCCAAGAGTGATTGCCGTCGTGGGGTCCTCACGGTGGCGTGACGAAGGGTGGGGAAAACGTCTCCGGCGCCGCGCGTTACTTATTCACAAGGGGAACGAGGAGAGAGAGAGAGAGAAATTGACGGTGGAGCGGGAGAGGCTTGGTCACGGGTTTCGGAGAAGACGACCATCGATCTCCGTGCTACTACTTACGGCGGAAAAGGGAATTGGGAGCCATGGGAAGTTAGAGGGTATCCTCGCGTGGCTTGATGTGGGGTGGCTCGGCCCGAATGTAAGCACAACGTCGGCACGATGATGAGCTCATCTCGACGGCTGGCAACGAAGGAGGTGATGGAATGGGAAATGGATGGCGTGGCTAGGGTTAGAGTTTGAGGGGGACCGGGAAGCGGCTGTTTTGTAGCCGTGGCGTCCAGTCTGGATTGGAGATTGTTGGAGTTAATGCCGAAGGCTCCCTGAATCATGCGAAGGGTACTTGTTACCCAGCGAAGGTATCTGAAGACATAGCAAAGGGTGTTGAGCAAGAGTCAGTCTAAAGCCTAAACTCTAGGAGACGTAACAGAATTGCCCAATGGCATCGCTGTAATTTTGACCTTTCCTCTCCCTATAAATATGGAGGGAATAGCTCCTGTAATGACATCTGTTTTTCGGGCCTCGAGCCAAAGACACATCATTTACTCAGTCCACTTTTCTTTGACGTCCCTCAACCCCTTCGCCCAGCACCGCGGACGACTGAGGGCTCCGGAACGACGCATAACATAAGACCCGAGGAACAGCCTGGGCAGTTGAACTAAGTCCAGCATCGCGGACATTTCAGGAGGGCTTCGCCAAGGAGCTCAAGGACTTCGGGGAGTTGAAAAGGCTTCGCCAGGAGCAATCTGAGCGCTGAAGACGCCAGGAGGGCTTCGCAAGGACACAATCATCAAATACTCTTCATTGGAGGGCTTTGCCGAGTCGGACAAGACCTTCGATCCCCCAACAGAGATAGGCGCGACATCCCTAGTCGCTAATGACCACACGACGATGATGACAGGTGGGTCTCGCAACCCTTCACAAATTTTCAGAATTAGCTCCAGCTGAATTCTGCGAATTAAAAGGATTACTTGGTAACCTCCAAAAACCATAAAATTTTCTAGGCAACAATATTAAACAAAGGGCTACAACTTTTATTTTTAGGGCATTTCATGAATTTATAAATTCTTGGAAAATTATCCAGAATTCTTTCTAATGATTTAATTTTATATAAAATTTTGTTCAGGTCGAGTCATCATTGAAAATTTTGAATTTCTTCACACAGCTTGGTTTATCAATTATTCAATAATTTGATTTCAGTATAGTTATTTGTTGGAATTGAATTTGGGTTCAATTTTGATTTGAATTGCAGGCATTGAGGGTCTTATTGACATCACGGATGTCACAATGACCATAGGTGTGACATCCGGCTTATTGAGATTATTTACAAAATTTCTTGTCTACTAGCTGGAAACTTGAAAAGCTTACCACTTGATCGAAGGTACTAGAACTTTTAGGATTGGCTAGAGGGGAACTATGAACTCCTCTCCCAATCCCATTGGCTGCATCGGAACCCTTAGCAAAACAGCAAACATATATATGTGTTCAACATATAACAAAAACATCATTATCAAAGATAAATACAAGAGAACACACACACACATATAAAACATGGTTTATTTATTTATTATTATTACCATTCCTCACAAGAATATTCCCAGTTCATTCAATCACTTCCTCATTTTATTTGTCAACATGAGCTTTAGTTTGATTCAGAAGAATGGTGCACGCTGAGGAATTCCCTTCCTACGGTGACGACGGGCAACCCTTTTTGCTGGTGGTTCTTCCTGGTTATTGTCACCAAGGCTTTCTTTCTTGCTCTTAGCATTTGAGCTGGTATTTCCGCTACAAATCACATCTTCTACTTTTTCTTGATCATTAGGTCCATTATCACACAGGTTTGGCATCTCCGTATCCTTTCTCATGCCTCGAAGCTACAGAAAGATCATGTTTTAAATATGTAAAGTGAATATACAGAAACTTTGATTAAGCAAGCATATTGTAGAAATATGTGTTTCATAGGCAGATAGGATTTTACAAAAAAACATCTGAAACAAATGCATAATTACTTACATTGCAATCAAGAGAGCAGAAGCGAAATTCATCAAGAAGGGCACGCCAACATGTCTCACACTTATGGGATGATGATGACAATGTCTTCCCAATAGAAGCACCACAACCACGCACTTGAGGTCGCTCATTTAGAAATACAACCTTGGCACCATTGATCACATAAGTCTGCACATTGCTAATATCAAGGATGTCCTCCACCTCTGATACTCTCACAACATCATGATATGATGATCGTCTTATCTGTAAGATTAATTGAAACTTTAAGTTTTTTTAAAGAAACAATATACATATGCTTTATAATATGTAACATATGTATTGGTGCTAAAAGCTACTGAAATGCATCAATTGATAGCTACTTTTGCGCCATTTTTAATCCGTAACACTTTTGTAAAGAAATAACTTGCGTAATGAACTAAAAATATAAGATGAAAGAAAGCAAGATTCTATATTCTATACCTGGATTACACGGTGGGTAGAATGATGACGTGACTTGCAATAGTAGCAGAAAGCAACAGTTTGTTCCTCACAATCAGTGCAGAATAAGTTACACTCATTTCGGCTCGAGCGAAGATGGTTTGGGCAGGTGGAAAAGAACTGTGTCACAAGTAACAATTCTAACCATGATGGTGCCATCTCTTTTCTCATCATCAACAACTCAACACATTGCAGTGTGCTTGAACTGTGATGTTGTGTCTCGGAAGAGAAAGGAAGGGCTCTATTTATAGTGATAAATTGACAGAAAGGCATGCACTGTTTTCAGCAAAAAGGGCTTCAGTTTTAACATTTTTTCTGTATTCCGTGGGCCTACTGATTGATATGTGCTGGCAAATAATGTTTTGCCTACAAATAAAGGTATCTTATTTTAGCACCATATGTACTTTCTGTTGGAGCAATCACACATATTTGGCAATATGCTTTGGACTTTTTCCATATTTTACGAGCCTTTAAAACTGATATACGCTGGCAAGGAAACGTTTTGCCTACAAACATTTGGTATCCTATGTGCTTTCTGTTCGAGCAAGTGGGCACTATGGACATGATTGGTTACCTCTCATAGCTAGATATTGCCTGGCCAGTAGAATCCAAACCAGGCCAGTGTAAACTTGGCTTGTGTTGGCTAGTACATGCTTTTTCCAAGTGTTTGATTTTTGCATACCTTTTGACAGCATTACAATAGGTTGTGTTGGTTCCTTGGTTTGATTGTGTGTGATCACCCTCTTCATTATTTGGAGTGGTGACTTCACCCTCTTCCATCACCATTTTTTTCCTAGGCTCCTCTTCACCTTTATTGTCCTCTTCTATCATTCTCTCATATGAGCTTATTCAGCAATTAATATGAAAAATAAAAGAGTAAATTATAGTGCTGGTAGAACTAAATCATTTCAATTTTTGACGAAAAGAAGAAGAAACAAGTAACAAAAATAAGGATGAACCCTCATTACAGCTAAAAAAAGGTTAGTGGAGAGGGGTTGTTGAGGAGGGGTGGTTCATTGCCGGCTGCTTTGCTTATACAATGAAAAAAGATGCTACAGTGGTTGGACGCCAATTGCCACCAAGGTGCAAACTGAGATGTGATTATTTAGGGATACTTCCGGTGTCCATACCTTTGTGAATGGGCTAAACGATCTGAAACATACAGCATAGCATAAGTGCCAATTATCTCAATATGAACGTGATATGGATGACTCCACATGATACATCATGATTTTAGTAAAAATCTAAAACAAAATCAGCCCGTTTGGACAAGATATGATGGATCTATACATGTTTGAAGTTTTAATTGTGAATCAAAAAAAAAATGGTTGACGGCGTAGCAAGAACAATGGTATGAACTAGCACAGGCGCCGACTAGCGGGACCCACACGTTAGTAGCTAATGCCAGACTGCTGACCAAAATCAGGTCGCATGAGATTTGGACCATGGTATATACAAAGAAGCTAAAATGTCTTCATAGGCAACCAAGAAGCTTGGGCGCAGTGGCAAAGCACTCACACACGTTTCACAAGGTCGCAGGTTGGATTCATGTCTGCAGTGTTGCCTTCCACATTTTTCATTTTCTTTTGAAAACTGGCATGCGGGTCCTAGCCCAACTGCTTACTTAAAGCCCATAGCATTTTGTGGCCCAATTGGGTTAAGGTGGGCTGGGCCTTTTATCTAAACTAAGGTGGGCTCGGTCGTTTATCTAACAAATAAGGTGGGCTGGGTCCTTATGAGGATTTAGGTCCGGAGAGCTTCGGTTTTTCTTATAGTTTATTTTCTGAGTTTAAAACGTAGTTAAACTAAATAAAATTCTATACAAATATTAGAATATTTTGGGCTGCACTAAAAACGTCATGCAAAACAGTACAACATGAATGCAATATTTTTTGGATTTACAAATTACTTATTATCGCCAAAGATAAAGTGAGCCCCCCTAAATAAATTAAAATTTTTAAAATTGCGATATTAAAAATTAGGGTCTTACACTTACATATTGTTTTTTCTAATTCTTGCATAAAATTACTATTTTAAAACGACTACACTTTCCTCGTATTTTAATTTATTTATTTTTGCCTGCATTGTGGACATTTGGTCATTAATTTTTTTCAAACAAATGACATATGGGTCTCACTTAACCCATGGTTGTGGGACCAACTGTTACAGGTGGGCCATATATGCCATCAAAGATGGTATAAATTTTTGATGTTTATTTATTTGCCTATTATGACGTTTTATTCGTCACAATGTAGTGGTGGATTTATTTATGACACTTTTATTGTCAGATTTAGTGACGAATATCTGTTTTCGTCATAAAACTAGACTTAACCTAGAAAACGTCATAAAATGTAATATGTTTGTGAAGAAATGCTCTATTGTTACAATGAAATCGTCGTAGAAGACCACATTTGTTGTAGTGTGCATGTTACCGTTCAAGATTACTCTATCGCTCCATCCTAAAATTTAATGTTGTGATATATTATAACAGACTACATTTCCTTCTTCTTCTTCTTCTTCTTCTTCTTCTTCTTCTTCTTCTTCTTCTTCTTCTTCTTCTTCTTTTAATCCGATCTATCCATCCCCATATCTCAATGCAGCTACGCCGCAGCAGTATTCGGCAGCCGCGAGCTGCATGTGGGGTTGCATGGAAACTCACAGTCAACCTCTCTTTCTTCCACCTCTTGTTGGTTTCCGAAATACCAATCCCCAACAGCCTCTGACACAGTCTACATCAAGGAAATTAAAGAGAATATAATCTCTATTATTGTCAATCAACGTGACAAAAAATGAAGCAACAGTTCATATAGGTGATTCAGTCACTCAAGGACACTCACCTTGTTCCCAAGCCTTGGGGAGACGGGTGAGTTCCACGAGATATCATATACTGTCTGACAATGCGTGAAGCAGGAATCGATGAACCAACCCCACCCCATGTTCTCCTCCACAGACTTCAGCTCATCCACCATTGTGTTCCTGAATCCTACAAGTATAATTATGACGTAGTGCGTCAAGAATTCAACAAGATCAAGATCAAAGCATCAGATGGCAAGACAGGTCAAGCCAAACCGTGCAGGACTTGTATCTGAGCTGGGTTGCAGTTCCGAATGTCAGCTTTGCAACTCAACCATGAACTATCAGAATAGGATCCATCTGGCGCAACAACATTCCGTATCTGGCGAGAGCAAACCATAGATGGTAACTAGCTAAAACAGTCAGGACGTACATCTTATTTGAGCACTGCAGACGTGAAATAATAACAAGATAAAGAAAACTGGTATGAGAGTAGTGTACCTGCCAGGAATCATAAGCAGAGTTCAGAACAAATGTGGGGGTCTTGATGCTTTTCATAAGTTCTGCAGGAAAGAAACACTAAAGACACAAATCATGTTAACAAAAACCAATCAATGTATCGATGTCTATCGTAATGAAAGAGAGGTTACCATTCCAAGGGATGGAATTACAGACCTCTGTTGGATCCTTGTATGTGAGACAGTCCTTGGGTAAAACTTTCGTGACATTCTGCAAGAAAACGTACACACCAACATTCTTTTCATGTATGAACACTCATATAGAATTAATCAGTTACTTTTGTTGAAGAGGAATCAATTTTCGTTTCAAATTCCACACAGACGCCGACTAACCTGAAGGCGGACAACTCCATTGTATACAGACCACATGGACCTTTGCCCTGATAAGTCCTTTCTGCAGTATATGATAGATTTGAGTATATAGGCACAACGTAGTGCTAGTGAGCTCGGTAAGTTGAGATTTTTACACATCAAGGAAAAACCCAGCATCCGGAAGGCATTTCACCAAAATATTCGGAGGAAACCGTGCACGAAAATTGTCACAATGCAGTAACGTAGCGAGACCACCAGCAGAACAACCTGTAAGTAAGGCCTGAAAGGCAGGCAAGCATACATATAGAACAACATGACACAGCTCTTTGATCTGTAGAACAACGACCTGAACAAATAAAGAAAATCGAAAAAACTAGTTGTACACGAGTATGACCTGTTTGGATTCGGCAAGTCCTTTCTCCATCAGTTCATCTATTACCGCTTCCCAGATACGCTCGCCTCTGAAGAATAACTTGCTTCCACTCTACACATATTGTATCAAATGAAGCACCAATAAATGTGTGTCATAATCTGCAACGGATCAGTATACAGAAATGTCGCTGACCTGATCTTCCAGTTGGGAATCTCCAGCAAATGATGCTCCATCGCAGTATCTGACATAAACTCTGTTCCAGTTGTAGAAACCTGGACAAGCATCGTACGTGACAAATGAAATAAGGGGAACACAGAGTTGTCGAGGAAGCCCTGAACGACGATATATACAGGATGACATATTGTGCCTGCGTTAGTATTACCAGGGTTTATTTGCTGGTCGTTGCTAAGGATCCCGGAGAAGCTCTGCGGTTTCATGAAGTTGGATGAGCCAAATTCATTCATTTTGCGGTCGGAACAGCCTTTTACGGTGCTGCACCATCCGCCTCCCTGGAGATGGATGATCCAGTTTTGGGATCCGGTGTCGGAGCCTGTCTGCAGGTGGTAACCGGCCGGGCTTCCATCCAAGCACACTGACAGTGACGGATCAAATAGATTCACGCACGGCTAGTAAACCAGTAGTAGTATTTGAAAGAAATTCAAGTACCTGCGCCTTTGTCTTGAGCTCCGACGAGGAGCGTGAGCTCGACGACGTCGATGTCATGTGACCTGCAGCGGAGAGGGCCCACGGGAGACAGAAGCACGAGTGCCGCCGCGACGGCGAGTGTCCTTATCTGTCGTAGGCGCTGCCGGAGCTCCATCCCCGTGCGTGGCAAGCGACTATGATGCCGGAGTTGCGGCGGCCGGGCTTTATAGTGGGGTAGAATTGGGCGGGAGTGCAAGGAAAGTTGCGTTGCGGTGTGGCTGAGACGTGTGGTCGTAGGAGCTACTGTGTTATCCAAAGGATACCGTGTCCAAACCCAAGCCTAGTGTAACCAGGAGGTGAAAGTTTAGTCCACTTTTGTATTCTAGTGGGAGGAAAGCTAATATATAAATCTATGTTATCTAATGTCATCACTTTGTGTTAACCTTTTTACGCGTGTGAGCGGACCCAACCATATTTGAACTCTATGTTACAATAAGGTTATTAGTTTGGCGAGCCACAACTAAGAAATTGTGCGCGACTATGTTTGGCCTCATTCTGCGCCTGCGCCAACGAGGACGACCACACTTGATGCGTGAATGGCCTGTGGCCTGTGCGAACACTACTAGAATCAACGTGTATCCCTAGGAATTTTATTTTTCCCTAGAGTTGTCTTGAAAAATCATAGGGGAAACGCAGCATTTCTCTAGGAATTTATTAACTTCGTAGGGAAATCAACAGGTTCAGGATGACTACTTTTTTAATATCTTTCCATCTCTCATCCTCACCCACCACTCGCTCAACTCTCTCCCACCACTTGAGTCACTCTCATCTGGAGATATCTCTCTCTCTCTCTCTCATTGGCAGGGGACAGAAGGAACAGAACGACAGCCTCACAGCCCTCAGGAGTGACGTCAGCAGCGGCACTCGGAAGTAACGGCGGCACTCGGAAACCGTAGGGGACTTATTCTTTCCCGTCAACATCTTCCCTAGGAGAAGTGGTAGGGAAAATCTGTCCTTAAGGTTTTTCGCTTTTTCTCTACGAATTTGAGGCCTAGAGAAACTCGCGAATTCTAGTAGTGGAAATTCAATGTTGTTAGTTTCCGACGGGAAACGTGCCGCCGGAAGTCTGGTTTACCAGTTTTTCAACGTCACAGCTCATTAATTAGAGTTAACATTCATTTTAACACTTCTCAGAAAATGTTGTTTGTGAGAACTATAGCATTCATTTAAACAGAAGCACGCTAATGAAGAGTTTTTTCTTTCCATGGCTGCCATTTTAAGAATAGACCCTTTTTTTTAAATTTTTTTCATCATGGAGATTTTGAATTTGACTTGTATTGTTGTTTGTGTTAATGGGCAGCATTAACAACAGACTTTTTTTTTAATGTTTTCATATCATGGAGATTTAGAATTTGACTTGAATCGTTCTACTTTGTATTGTTGTTTGTAATAATAGGTGGCTATATGCGCTATTGGTGCAAATGATGAACTATCATTTTACATACATTTTGTAAAATATAGAAAATAATAGAGGCAAAGATTTTTGCTTACGCATCCAATATATTCTTTGAACGGTAAGTCAAACAAAACCATGTTCTTTGCTGTGTTGTACATTGACACTAGCGAGTAGCAGGCTAACTAAAGTTTGGGACTTTTTCATGCTTCCAATTAATAATTAGAGTTCCATTCCCCGCAAAAAGAAAAAGAAAAAGAAACTTATCCACGGGCTTTGGTCATACGATGAGGACGTCACCATACATACGGTCAGTACATAAGACTAGAGAAGAGTGAAATGATGGATCACACAATATGTGGCAGGGTAGCAGCCACTAGGGAATTCCCAACAACCCCTGATGATTAGTGAATAATCTGAGTGATGGACAGACTGTAGCAGCTACTCTGAAATTGTCACCTAGCTAGTAGTCTTGAAGTAGCCGAGCATGGTGTAGACCGTCTGCAGCATCGACGGCACGAAGATGAGCGCGGCAGCGGCGGCGAGCGAGACGGCGACCCACGGCGACGGAAAAAAGTGCAGCACGAAGCCGCCGCACCATCCGCTGAGGCGGTGCGTCCGTTGGCGCGCGACGGCGTCGAGCATCTGTGCGTACTCGTCGGGGAGCCGGGAACCGACGGTCTCGTCCCCGAGCTCCCGGAAGAGCGCGACGAGCTCGGCGTCGCTGCGGCGCGTGGCGGCAAGCACGCCGCGGCGCTTGAGCATCGCCGCGTCCTGCGGGCACCGGACCAGGCCTTCCATCCGCGCCACGTGGGCCGTGACGGCCGCGCCGTGCGCCCAGGAGAAGTGCTTCTCGAAGGCCAGCATGTTGTGGAGCACTGCCGCGCTGTACTCGTGGACGTGGAAGCACGGCACGGTCATCACGGCCACCGGGCTCGCCGGGTGCCGCCAGAACCGCATGTCGAGGCTGCCGGACGCCGGCGACGAGGACGACGGCGGACGGAACCAGACCGCCGAGCGGCGCAGCTCCGTGTAGGAGGGGAAGAGGCGCTCCGACTCCTTCTTGATCCGGAGCAGCTTCAGCGGCGTGGAGAGGATGCAGTACTTGTCCCGCGGCACACGGGACCAGTGGAAGAGGTGCAGGATGTGGTGGAACTGGAAGAGCTCGCCGGCATCGAACTCGCTGGTGGCGTGGCGCGCCGCCCGCCTTGGGCAGATGTCGTCGAAGCAGCCGAGCACGAGCTCCTCGACGGGACGCCGGAGCTTCAGGCCGGCGCCGCAGAATTCCGCTAGCATCTTGACGGCGGCGAAGGGCACCTGGTTCTCCAGCACCAGCATGTCCAGCTTGATGTCGTCGGCGTGCTGCGCCACGGCCATGTGCAGGATAAAGTACTCCCGGCTGATGGACGCCGCCCGCGCCACGCTGTCGGCGTCGTCGCCGGCGCCGGCCTTGCTCAGCATCATGCTCACCACCAGCAGGAAACAGCTGTCCAGCAGCAGCATCTCCAGGAACGTCTCCTCGTCGTCCAGCACCAGCGCCTCGCCGTCGCCGGCGGCGAACTCGTCGCGGAGGCGGCCGCGCTCCGCGGCGAGCGCGGCCACGTAGCGCTCGGCGTCGAGGCCGCACTGGTCCTGCAGGTACCGCAGGAACGGCAGCTTGGCGCCGTCGTGGAACGGGAGGCCTGGGTCGCCGCGGTGGAACGGGCCGATGGCCACGGCGCGCACGGCGTGGAGCGCGTCCACCCGCGGCGCGCGGGTGCGCGGGCGGAGGATGGTGCCGGACCGCTCGCCGAGGTACCACAGCATCGGCGTCCGCGAGATCAAGTCCTTGAGCACCGCCGTGTTCACCGTCGCCGACGTCAGCTTGCGCAGCCACTTCGCCCGGGCTTCGTCGTCGCCGCCGGTGACCGCATCGCCCCGCGGCTCTACTACGGCGGCGTCGGCCATGGCGGCGACCGTTCCCGCTTTCGTGTCCGGCGAGATGTCGATCAGGTGGTAATCATTGTTCGCCATTGTGCTGGTTGTTGCTCTATCCTTCTTAATTTGTTGGAACAAGCATCGCCGTCTGTTCCTCTAAATCATTCGTTTTGTATTCACCTGGGCGTTCATGTCGACGGCTAAGGGTCTAATTAAGCAATCAGGCAGACAAGATCAAGACAACGGACGAAGTCTACAGATCAGTATTAAATTTCTAAAGTTTTGATTGATACCTCCAGAACTAAAATCATTGTTCGCCATTGTGCTGGTTGTTCTGTCCTTCGTTGTTGGAAGAAGCATCGTCGTCTGTTCCTCTAAATCATTCGTTTTGTATTCACCTGGGAGTTCATGCATGTCGACGGCTAAGGGTCTTATTAAAGCAATCAGGGAGACAAGATCAAGACAACGGAACAAGTCTACAGATCAGTATTAAATTTCTAAAGTTTTGATTGATACCTCCAGAACTAAAATCAAATTTGATTACATCATAAATTATTTTGACAACAAAAGTAAGAGAGATCTGCCGGGCAACTCGATTTGACGTGCTGTGTGTTGTCACTGTAATCTCAAAAACCAAGATTGGCGGACTTGGTGGACTTCTTACCAACCGACACCTAAATTATAGTAACTCTTTTGATATTACCTCTGTGGGGCCACCAAGTTGGGGCAGTAGTAGGTCTCAAACAAAAAGACATGCTATCGTTGTATTAGCTAGTACTAGATCTGCCAAATTGCAGAAAAGGCACTTATTCGTTGAAGTTTCACGAATTCAGTGAATTTTTGCCAAGTTTTGTTTATTCCAGTTTTCCATCCATCAAGAAAATATACTTAATTTCCCGTAAAGACTTTCAGTTTTAATTGTGCATTATAACATTTACATCCAAAAGTCGCTAAGGTAGAATGGTGCGCTCAACATTTATTTTTCAATATGGATGACTTGTGGGCTTCCTGTCTCCAGAGGATTGAAATTGACAAAAAGAAAAGGAAGCTCATGTATGGATGACTTCTTAGAGGCGTGCAACGGCCCTCTCCACCAGCCTAAATTGTATAAGCTTTGGAATGCAAGCGGAAGCTACAATACCTATTCTACTTATTATTTTTTTTAAAAAACCTTGATATTTGAGCCAACCGTTTGGAGGACTTCTAAAATGAATTTAGGGAACTCGTGAGTTTATATATTTTCCAGTCTGAATAGAAGTTTATTCTATCAAGAATTAAAAAAACCCTTGTGGTCCCACCAAAGCCATGTTCATGGAAGTGAATTCTCGCTGACGTCTAGGCTTGAGGAACCTGCCCCTGTTGAATGAATTGCCCTTGACCTCCTCTCCCACGTTCGGCATGGCGATGGTTCCCCAACATTGATGTATTTCAAACGGAGGGTGTGTTCGTTTTATGGGGGTCTAAAATTTAGAAGGGTCTAAAAAAAGAATCTTATCATTTAAGAGTATTAAATAAAGTTTAATTACAAAACTAACTGCAGAATCCCTGGTCTAATTTGCGAGACGAATCTAACGAGGATAAGCAATCCGTGGTTAGACGATGGTTACTGTAGCATTACTGTAGCAAAACATAGCTTACTTAGGCTCGTTAGATTCGTCTCGTAAAGATGTACCCATCTGTAAAAATGTTTTATCATTAGACTTTATTTAGTACTAGATTTTCTTTATTTAGAGGCCTCTAAAATTTAGCGCTAAAAGAAACGAACAGGGCCGTAATTGGAAAGTTCATTTGCCTATTCAATTGCACCATTTTTTTCTGGGTTCTTCGATCATCTAGGAGAGATTGTTAAGGTTCGGTCCCTGACACCCTGACCATGTTACATCACCTTTCTGAATGGCAAAAAACTAGCTAGTGCCGTGTTGTTGACCTCAACGGCACTTTAGATTTTAATATTGCCTACATATTATAGACAATGATAGAAAGAGGTAAAATCAGAATGACATGACACATTTGTCTGGCGTGATGGCATGTGCTTCATGACGTTAACATAGTGATTTTTTTTCAACCCAGATTTATTTATCTCTACTCCTATTATTTTGCTTCTGGGTCCACGTGCGTCGCAGAATTTTATTTTTGTGCCAACAGGTGGGCCCCACTGCATACCGGTTCGTTTATTTTCTTCTTTCCTCATCTCGTCGACAGCGCCTCCTGGTCATCCGAACCTGTCGCCGGCGTTCCCGATCCCAATCCAAACCTCCCCAACCCTAAATCGCCGCCTCCGTCTCGAGCCGGAAAAGTGGGACAGCGGGAGGGGGAGGGGGAAGAGCGACGTGACGCCGGCAGTGATGACGTCCTCCTCGGTGTCGTCGCGAACGCTGCCGCTGCCGCTGAGTCGAGGCGGTGCCGAGCGCTCGACCTCGCCTCTCGCCGCCAAGGCAAGCGGCGCCCAGGGCCCGACGCGACGCGGCGTCTTCACGCATCGCACGCGAGGCGGTCGTCTTCCCTAAAGTGGTCACGCTCCTTTGCTGTGGGGCGGCTGGCGGCCAAAGGGAGGAGCCATCTTTGCAGCCTTTGGGCGACCGCAACTTAATCTGGTCTTCCGCATGGGGTCTAAACACTGCCACGATTGACGGATTGAGCAGCGGCAGCTTGACCATCACCTCCACCACGTCATGCCTGTATCTCCTCCCATCTCTATTCCTGATATAATTTCCTTTTCGGGCCACTGAATTAGAAGGATGAGAATGTGGGAGCTATGTTGTATATACTCCAATTCGAAGCTATTGAACTCACCGGTTCCTTTTGCTGTATACCTGCACTTTCCTCTATTTAGCTAGATGGAGCACGGACAAGGAACAAGTAGAAGAGAGAGCTGCAGGTCGGAGCGGTCGGACAGTTAATTAGATACTGTCGTAACTTGTAAATTAAGTTTTGTATGCACAATGCACTAAACCTTTTCTATTTTGGTACATCAGAGCATTCTGCTGCAGGATCACCCTTAATTAATACAGTTTTTGCTAGCCGCCCTGAATATATGTTATTCGGCAGACAATTTCCCTCAAAAAACTTTTGGTAGCCTGCTCATTGTTGGTTATTCCTTGGTTATATTTCTGTACAGCTTATTCTTCATATGAGTGCGGATTTCCTGCAACCGTGGGTAGCTAGAAACCGCCTAGCTGACGCACACGTAACACTTTAGAATTCGTGATGATTGACGGACGTGGTCCCTCGCGCGGCGGTTTAGCAGCTATTCGGTGCCTGATTACAGGCTCGCCAGCTTGTTTACATTCACAGCAGGCCTATGAGCCCGTACTCTGAGGCCAACCGCTCCTCCGCGCTGGTTATTACACCTCGTCAAAGTAGTTGAGCCGCCCGGTGTGATGACACCGGTACGCTGCGGCTTAGAATCGGTTGGGGAAAAAATAAGGCGGGAGTGTTCCGGCGCGCTTTGGCGGGAGGCTGGAAATGGAGGGGCGCGTTTTCGCGGGCCTATAAAACGACCCAAGCTCACTGTCACACGAGGAGGCGAGTGGAAGAGGGTGGCAAGCAGACCTTGGCAACCAGTGGCAAGCGCGGAGCGAACGAGTGGAGAGGCTGGCGATGGCGTTCATGCCGGACGGGATCAGGTCGGTGTTTTATAGGAAATCATCTCGCACGCATGGGTAGCTCGGCCTGTTTTTTTTTTCCCCCGTATGCTTATTCATCCTCTTCAACCTCTGTTCATTGCAGCGTTCCCGCCGCGTGGAACTATGGCGCTGTGGAACGGGCGCTTCGTCAGGCCGGTAACCGTGGCGAGCGTTCGATCTTCGAGCCTGCCATCGGTGCCGTCTTTGATTCGCCGGCCGAAGGGTATGAATTCTACAACATGTTTTCGTGGGAGCAAGGGTTCGGCGTACGCTATGGCCGTTGCCGGAAGAACGCTTCTGGGAGGCGCTCACGCCAAGACATAGTCTGCGCGTGCGAGGTTATTTATTGACCCTAATGATTTCTCCATTCATCTAGTCATAAGCTTTGGTTTAGATAGGCCGGCTCCAAGATCGAATATTGACCCATTTAGCATTTGACGTTTTGTGTTTTCAGGGGCATGACTCATCTTCTGATGCGCGCAGCGCGCGTAGCGGCTGCCGAGCCATGATTCGTTTGCTGCGAAAGGACGACGACTCGTGGTTTATTAGCCGCCACGTTAGGGAGCATAACCATGAAATGTCCAGTAGTTGCGGGGAGAGGAAGCAGTGGAACTCACATAATAGGATAGACCAAATGACAAGAGATTTAGTCAGGAATCTTCGGTCTAACAACGTTCAGATCTCTAGGGTGTGTTCAATTGTAGGCAACATGCATGGTAACACTCAGTACATACCGTTCAGCAGGCAATCAATTAGGTCGTTGTGTGGTAGGCTTGCTCAGGAGTCCATAGAGGGTGATATGATGAAGACGATGGAGCTGTTTAACACTATGCGCTCTGAGGACCCATCTATGGTTCTGCGCATGCAGTTTGATAGCGAGAAGAGAGTTAAATCCTTGTTCTGGTGTCATGGGTCTAGCAAGTTCAACTATCTTTGTTTCGGGGATGCGATTACTTTTGACACAACCTACCGTACGAACCTTTACAATCTGCCCTTCGGTTTGTTCGTCGGTGCGAACCACCATTTCCAGACCGTGGTATTCGGGGCAGTGCTGCTCACCGAGGAGACCATAGCTGCTTTCCAGTGGGCGTTCCGGACGTTTGTGGAAGCCATGGACGGCGTCCCCCCAAAGACCATCCTTACTGGTGCGTTATTTGCTTAAATATTATTACAGCGCGTGCTTCTAGATTGATGTTCGCTTTATTTGATCACATAAAGTGTAACTTCCTATGCAGACCAGTGCCAATCTATGCGTGCTGCCATTGCGACTGAGATGCCGTCTGCCCGTCACAGATGGTGCAAATGGCACGTCCTGCGCAAGGCGAAAGAGTCGCTTGGTCCAATCTACACAAAGAATTTTGAGTTCAAGAGGCGGTTGCACGAGCTGCTCGACGAGGTGGTGTCCGTGGTGGAGTTTGAGCATCGCTGGGCCGAGTTGATCGAGCTGTACAACCTCGGCAACAACCAGTTCCTGAACCGCGCCTATGAAAACCGGGCAATGTGGGCGAAGCCATATTTTACTGATACATTTTGCGCAGGGATGACCAGCACCCAGCGTAGTGAGAGTGCCAATCATCTTTTGAAGACTTACATCCCTCGAGCGGCGCCGATGCACCTCTTCGTCTCTCAGTACAACCGTATGGTTGCTGACAGGGAAGCCGATGAGGGGAAAGAAGATCACGTTACCAAACAGGTTCGCTCGGCTGTCCGATCTTCCGTTGCGCTAGCCCCAACCGCGACTTATGTGTATTTGTGCGCTCTGATGCAGGTTTCCAGGACATTGCGCGTCGGAGTTCCGATCGAGTCGCACGCCGCTAGTGTCTTCACTAGGGCTATGTACGACCGATTTTCCAAGGAGCTTTTCAAATCTGGTTCCTTCTCGTGCGCTGAAGGTGCTGGAGATTGTGAGTTCCGCGTGATTGTGCACGGTGATCAAGGCTACATGGACAATGGCATGACAGAGTATAAAGTTGGTTGTGACCCCGATGGACGGGACTTCTTTTGCCAGTGCAAGATGTTTGAACACTCCGGCATACCGTGCAGGCACATACTCAAGGTACCGCACGGTCAATGGTTTATGACGCTTGCTTTTTATTTTGATTGGAATTTTTCATTGCCATGATCTTGATCCGTCTGGCCCTCTTGACACAGGTGCTGGTGCACTATAACTTCCCCGAGGTGCCGCCCGGGCTGATCATGAAGCGTTGGACGCGGGAGGCGAAGTCGGACATCAACGACGATGTTGCTGCTGCCATCGCCCAGCAGCGCTCGCGCGCGGTGGACGAATCGGCGCTCCGCACCCTGGTGTACTCGGCGGCGATGGAGCTGGTCGGTTTGTCGTCTTCCTCACGTCAAGCCTTTGAGGTTGGACTGGACTTCATATCGCGCGCGAAGAAGTCCATTTCTTCCATGACAGTTGTCAGTGCGTGCTCCAATGCTCCATTGGCACCTGTCGTGGTTGAAAATTCTGATGGCACCATCACTGATGGCCCCTCTGACCTCGTGACGGACCTTGATGGTGCGTCTGCACCTCCAAGGGTTCGTTCCAGGGGGCGGCCCGTGCAGAGCAGGTTCAAGTCTCCGATCGAGAGCCCTGGCTGCAGGAAGCGCAAGAGGGCCCTTCCTAGTAGTGCCCCCCGGGCCGGCGCACCACCGCCGACGGGTGGTGACGGGGTTGCTGGTGAGGTTCCTGTACGCCAGTCCAGCCGTCTGTCTGGGAGGACGGTTGATGTATCGTCTTTGTGTGCCCGCGCGAAGAAGAAAGGTTCTGTGGTGGTGAAGTGTCGAGTTTGCGGCGCTGCTGACCACTACGCTTCCGGCTGCCCCAGCAACAAGGTGAAAGACCGGGTAGTACCGTCGGCCAGACAGTGCCGGGTGTGCGGGGAGCTGGGTCACTACAGGACTACCTGCGGGCGGAAATCGACCTATGCTTCGCAGAAGAGTGGCTGAGGCTGATGTTGTGTGGTGGAAGGGGCCTGTGCTTCCTATGTATCACTGTTTTATGTTTATGTTTTAGGTGCGTCTTGAACTCTTGTATCCCGTTCTGTTGTGTATTTTTTGGCGCGCCTTGCGTGCATGTTTTTTCCTGACGCTTAAGTATGCATGTACCATCATGAACCCCTGTTGATTCATATAATGTTGGTGTTAATTCCGCGACGTGGTGAAGCGATTTGTCGTGTTCGTGCCGTGATTACGCACGCTTTGTCCTAACGTCGCTACATCGACGCATGGACAACCCGCAAAGAAAAAATATTAAAATTTGTGCCGCGTTCTGCTGCATCTACGACGTATCGCGCGCTCTGCCAATGTGCCGTCGTGGTTGTGATGGCGTCGCAGCGGCGGGCGTCGATGAAAACGGATAGAGTCAGGTCGACCAACCCTCATTATTGCAGGTAGCCGTTGTGCAACGGCATTATCTGCTTTGCCTATAAGAGGATCGTCTCCCCTTCACCGGTTCGCATCACACCGCCTAGCTCAAAGCGCTTGAAAACAAAAGAGAGAGAGATGGCTTCCGCATCCATGATGGCTAGCGAGAACTTCCTTGGCTTCTCCGACGAGATGTGTTCCTGCGCGGTTCGGGTCGGTGTCTGGCGCTCGAACACTCCAAGGAACCCGGGGCGAGTCTTTCTCCGATGCATATGCCCCCATGTTAGTTCCTAAAGAGATGGCTGTTTTTTTGTTTGCCTGATTACGTGCTTTCCATCGCCTCGTTTGTCTCACCTTCTGTTTCTTGTTTCCTTCGGTGCAGTGCGACTGCGGGTTCTTCCGTTGGAGAGATGAGTTGGGCAGGGCTTCCTCCGGCGGCCCTGTCGTCCACGGTGTGCCCATGCCTCGGCATGCTCCTCGTTCCCGTGCACCTCCTCGTGGCAGCGCCATATCCGTTGCTTCACCTGCTGGCGCGTCCGCGGCTGTCTCAGCTCCAAGCCCTGTGCGCGACCATCGTCCCGATTACGACTACATCGCGGCGAGGATTTCTGTCCTAGATAAGAAAGTGACTATTGTGATAGTCGTTGTGTCTGTAATGCTTGTTGTGCTATCGTCCCTTGCCTTCAGGGCTGGTGTTCGGGGATAGGTGCTGTGCGTGCGTTTAGTAGTTTGTCTCAGGTGCCCCCATGCATCTTCGAATGGTGTTGTATCGTGTGTGTGTGTGTGTGTGTGTGTGTGTGTGTGTGCGTGTCCCATAAATCCTCTCACCATATGTACTGCCATGAGGTCGTTTACATCCGTAATAAAGCATTATTAGCGGAATAGCTTTGTTCTGTGCCCTTGCACCCGCTGCCAGCGGTAAGTGAGAGTTTTGTCGGCGTGGGATCTAGCAGTAAGTGTTTCTGCTCCACTTCGGCCCGCTAAAACTGCCGGCAACTTCGCCAACTGAATCAAGCTTAATGTAAATAGACACCGACTAGATTTCATACGACTGGAAAACATATTGCAGTGACTAGTCTTTTTAGGACATACAAGTTCCAGAATCTACGGTTCAACGACGAAGAAAACAACCTTAATAGTGCACTGATACAAATAGTGTCTGATACAAAATGGCGGTGCTACTGCCTACCACCCACGACAATACACTGCTCATCTACCCATCCTCCTTGCCGGAGATGGACAGGTCAAGGCTGCGGCATGTCTTCTGGCACCCTCCCCTTGTTGAAGCTGAGGCGAAGTAGCTTGAACCCGAGGTCCAGTCTGGTGTGGTAGCCCGCCAGCTGCATCGTGGCATTTTTTGTTGTGTCATAAAACCGCACAAGATATCGTGGTAATTATTGCAGTTGAGCCGATAAAATATACCAACCTGGTCAAGGTACAGCGTGCTGATGTCCACCTCGCTGGGGTTGGCTGATGCCTCTTCCATCCAGCGCATGCAGTTGATCGTGTATATGCTTGTGTCCCACCTGCATGGAGGAAAAAACGGTGTTAGAGTGTTGAAACTCAAGTCTAAGGGAAATAGGATCACTGCATAAACTACTTACGCATTGCATCTGCGTTCGTCGAAGACCTGGATCCCGACCGTCCAGTTTGCTTGCAGTAGGGAGAGGTCGTTATTCACCATGTGCATGCACTTGACAGCCTCTTCCAGCACAAGGCGAGATGCATGCTCGTGAAATGCAAACACCCGTGCGTCTGACTGTGTCACCAGCATTGGATCCATGACGATCATGTTCTTGTCTATGAGGTCAATGAAGTAGCAAGCCCATCTGGCTTCCAGAGACCGGGGCAGTTGCACCGGTATCATGATCTGCGAAAATCAAAAGAGGATAACGGGAGCACCAGATAGTAAGCCTAAAAAACACATGCTAATGATAATTTTGTCGACAGCGACTACGTTTTTTGGGCGTGATACCTGAGTGCAGCTTCTGAGCCTGTGGACGGCCGGGCCGTTCCTGAAGTGCTGGAGAGACATTCCTTCGGCCGCGTCTCCCTTGCTTATGTACCCCTGGAAGTAGGAAGCCGGTATGATATGCCATTAGCAGTATAAGCAAAATGGATGGATGATATGTTTATGCGTGTTATTGGGTGATGTGCTCACCACCCACTCTGGTGTGACATAATGCTTCAGACGCCCTCCAAAACCATGATCCCTCATCATGCTGTCAAACTCCCTCAGCAGCCTGACCATGGCAGACATGATGGTCACGTCCAGCTCGATAGCCTTGAACAGCATGTTGACAAACTTGTGTCCAGGAATCCTTGTCATGCTGGTTCTGGTCCCGATGACGACCCAATCTCTGTTCAACCATAGCCTTACACATCGAACATGAATCCAAAAGGACAGATTAAATGTGCCGAGAATGGATAAACCAACGTGCTACTTACTTTGACAACTCTGATGGCGTCGCTAAGCGGATCATCCAGTCAGATGCTCGCTCGCTCGTGCACACGGCCCCTATTGGGATCATTGGATCGAAGTGTGGGGCGTTGCAGGCCCTCTTGCACACCCTGACTACCGCAACAGGCCTTACCAGCCCCCTGGTGAGCGTTGGCGGGCGCAAAGTCAGGCCACAGGATGATGCGCCGGCGGTGATGTCGATGCCGGCGGCTGCAAGAGCTTGGGCCATAGGGAAGGGCGGAGGTGCAGCTCCCAGAGGTTGTGCGACCAACACTGGTGCGTCGCGTGCAGATCCGCTCCCGTGCAGCGTCAGAGACGGTTCCGTGGCGCTGCGCATGAGAATCGGTGCTAAGTTCGTGAAACTATTGCTGAATTGACTGTACCAATGCACAAGCAAGATACATGAACTGGGCTAACCTCTGGTTTTCCGCCGGCTGCTTGCCTTTCCCCTGGTCGGTGGTTCCCTTATTCCTCTTGTTTGGGTTCACCAATCCTGCCAGATTGATGAACATCTCCTCCAGCTCGCTGCACTTTCGCTTCATGCTTCCTATCCCCTCCTCGCACGCCGCCATGAACCTTCCCAGCTCAGTCTTGTCTATGCCTCCATCCAAGCAAGCTCCCTGCATTAATCCCTTGCGGATTCAGAGTACGCCGAGAGCTCTCAACCCGCACAAAAGCAGAGAGCGGGCAAGAGATGAATACCTGAGTATCGATTCCTTGCTTCAGCTGCATCATGGCTCCCTCGATACGGGCCAGCGGGCACTCCTCATTCCCTCTGATTCCCTGCAAGAACCGACCAAAGTGATGAGATGTGCGCGCTAGTGTGCTCTTGAGGCGATTTTTTTGGATTGTATGCTACCACGCCCAGGAAATCTCTCTCCTCTAGCCGGGCCGACGAGCAACAAGATGACGATTCTTTCATTCCTACTGTGGTAGCTGGACTGGTGGACAACGGAAAATAAAAAAAAATAGTGACTCTGGAACGAACTAAGGACTTGATATATGCCGGGTCTGCTGAAGCATTTAATGCTGCGTGTGTGGCACACGGTGCTTAAAAAGGCTGCCTCTCTGGTGCTGTTTGATAGTGACCGTGACAGTTTGCTTCTACCATTAACCATTCTGGACACACTCTAACTCTGCGTGCGGACAGTCGCAATGCGTGATGGTACGATAATTGGTGTCCACTCTAACTCTGCGTGCGGACAGACGCAATGCGTGATGGTACGATAATTGGTACAACATGAAAACATGGTAAGCATGTGTATTTATCATGCTTGAGAAAGGGAAATAACAGCTAAAATGCTTGAAACTATTTTTGAGCCCCAAAAAGCATTTTGGGCTCTAATTTGTTCGCTACCCTACTGAGAGCCATTTTTTTTTTGAACCCCTGCCGTTTGGCTACCCTACACGGCCCTGCACGTACCTGGCTTATCAGCTCTTGTGCTGTAAGCGGGCGAAAGGGCGTCGGATTCGACGACGATTGCGATGCAATCGGCGAAGACGCTCCTATGACGATGCCGGCCATCCTCACGCCGTGGCTTCCCCCCTCTGCTCTCGGGTTCCCCACGCCGTCGATCACTACCGACGAGCTGTTGGCGCCGGCTGTGCCTGACGCGATCCCCATGCCGTCGTAGCATGGGTGGCTGCCGTAGTAGTCGCTCGCGCTGCTTGGTGCCTGCGTGCGGGGGAAATTTTATTTTGATCAGTTAATGCAGCCATGGTCCATGGATCGGACTAGATTTGCATGGAACTGAAAGCAAAAAGAGCTTTAGCCAGCTTACGAATGAGAGCGGTGCTGATCCAAAGTTTGAGAATGCCACGAGCGAATCTTGAAGTGCCCTCGCCACGTAATCGCTCGCCGTCGGCGGCTCCCAGTTGGCGTCTGGTGGGATGCACTGAAACGGGAAGAGGTGATTTAGCACCAAAGGCACAGCCGCGCCAATGACACCACCTTAAGCGCTCGCCGTCGGCGGTGCCCGGTTGGCGTCCTGTGGTGTGCACTGGAATGGGAAGAAGTGATTGAGCTACTTACAGCCAGCGGAATCGCCTCGAGCTCGGACTGATCTGTGTCTGACTCGCCGTTGCTTTGGCTGATGGTGCCGGACGCCGGTGACCTCAGCTCCACCTTCTCCACCTCCAGCTCCGCGGCGCTTCCGGTACCCTTAGTCCGCTGCGTACAAAGACCGTGTGAGAAACTATCCATTCAGGACTAACCAAAATCGGCATGTAGAAAAATAAAGAGTCATCATACGGTTCTCTTCCATACCTCGATACCCTCTCCCGCCTCCATGTTGGTGAAGCTCGCTTCGTGGTAAGCTCTGAACTATACTACTACCCACCCTCTGCGCTGCTTGTTTGCTCTGTGAGGTTCCTTTTGCCTCTCTCCCTGGCGGAGGGGTATATTGTTCCCTCTGGGCTGGGCATGCATGCGGTTGGGGGGGAATGAAATCCCCCCCCCTCCCCGCAGAGTGGCAGCCACTGAACGTTCGTCGTCGTCGGGTACAACTCGAGTTATTTTGGACGCAACTCCGATTGTCAAATCACTGTGCTAGCTGTGAGATTGTGTGCGCTGCACCAGTGTGGCCTCATTGTCCTTGCCGTTTGAGCTATAACGAGAGGATTTCTGCTTCGTTTGGCGAGCCAAAAAGCATGTCAGCGGTGTAGACGCCTGCGCTGCATCCGTAAGAACACGCAACGAATTTGATGCACTGGCTGCGCATGCGTCCCGGTACGGTGCGCGATCCTGGTTAATTGCTCTATCCCGTCGCGTGAAGGGGCCGAGATTTGAAGGAGTCTGGCAAGCTGGGTGTACCCGAAAATGGTTGTTTTGGCTCCTACAACGTCTCACTTACTGGCATTTACTTGCCTCAAAATCTATACAGGTCACGTCGTATCAGCTACATGCAGCTCGTCCAATTTACTCCTCTACACCGGTCTTGCCTCTACAGTGTTAATCGTGATGTGTTGTACGTGGTAGACGTGTGTGAATGGTACGGCGTTGTATTGCCGGTGCTCCCGTTCCCTAGGGTTTTGACGGGCGCGGCCTGAATCGATCTTGAAATGCCTCTAGCGCGCGTTGATAGATAGGGAGGGTCCCAGCTGGGTACAGTCTCGCAGTTGTGCGATTAATGCGCTTTCCACGCACCGTACCCGCCGTGATACATGCGCGCGTCACGACGTGACGTTGATGTGGGAAAGCAACTTGCGATTGAATGTTACATATATCGTTCATAGATAAACACCATTCCACCAAAATACAATGTGCCGTGATTAGGGTGGACGCGTACAAATATTCTGGACTGGTTCTGGTACATAATTTGAAGACTACTACAAATAAAACCTACTCCACGCCGCTCAAACGTGCAGTCGCCGTGGCCGACCGCAACTGACTTATTCTCCTTCCCCGTCGTGATCACGTGGCTTTGTAGTGATCTTCGTCCACCGTGGTGTAGATCTCCCCAACGGTTGCTAGATCTAGTAGGATGACCCTGTTGGAGAAACGGAACAAAAGATACCGCCGTTACAAAAAAAAAAAACACATATGTACGGTGCAATCTCGGTAAAATAAAAAAAATGGATCTCGGTAAGTTTGTTAAACCTGATATCCGCTTCAGTGGCTCTTAACGTCTCCTTGATCATGTCGATGTGTACTCCTGCCATGCTGGTTGCGCTGGTGAGGCGAGGAACAAAAACATTGTAATTAGATGGTCGTCTATCGATCGAGAATGGTACAGCGAGTGGTTGATACAACCTTTGGTTTGCTTCCTTGATGACCTGCATGACTGCGTTTGACAGTGGAGTGCCCAGGGTCTGGCCCTGCGGTCGGGGAGGGTCGTTGATTAACAAGAATTGATGGAGTGCACATTTTATTGCAAACATGACTCTGGCCAATACATTCTTATTACCGGGTTGAGAAGCTGGGAGTCGGGGATCTGTTCCTGTGCTAAAACTGTAGATTCATTTCCATGCCCGTCTTGGCGCACCTCGGCCTTGGCCTGCTCGTATGTGGTATGGCGCACCTCAGCCTTGCCCTGCACGTATGTGGTATGGAAACAAAAACAAAATGTAAGAATGCTGTGACGCGGGGTGGTGACTAATTCTGTGGAAGAGCACCATTCTGCTTGCCTTTTTGGCCGCATTGATGGCAGCAGCGACCGGGGGGCGATTCAGCAGCAGACTGGTGTGGATTGCGTGCAGGAAGTGGTGCGTGATGTCATTAAAGTCGGTGATTTTCCTGGATGAATTGCAAAATTGTTACACGTACGGGAGACGAAAACGAAATTTTTAAGATGATCCTTTCTATACAGTCCTACAAACTAGTCATTAGTCTTACAACAATAATGGCCAGTAGTTTGAAGCCAGATTGTCAAACCAGCCATTGATTTATTAGTTTTTTAATTATTTACCAATCACAGGCAAAAAAAAAAAAAAATCGACCCTAACTGGTTAACCACATGAACTAGAATGATTAGTAAAATTCATCGTAAAGAAAAACAAATTTGTAATCTCATCCATTAATGCTGTCCATCAATGTAATTCACACTTTATACGTTGCCGGTGGTTAGTAATAGATTCTCATAATAGGACTAGAATATCTGATAAATCAGTTTCCGAAGACTAATTTTTCTATTATTTTAGAACGTGTAAATACTCATAAAAAAAAAAAAAAAAACTGGCGTGTGCTCCCCTTACCTGCATACGTAGGCCTCAAATGTTGCGGGGGACTGCCTAGTTTTTACGTGACCTGCAATGAACGCGTATTCTCCATTCCTGCACCCGAAGAGGTGTTGCCACGTCAAATATAAGACATGCGTACATGGTAGAGATCTGGGTTTTTTGAAACTAAACTAACCTGACTTTTGACACCTCGTTGTTCAATGATTGGTCGTAGCCGACCCATATCCCAGCCGGTAACCTGCCCGTGCCGTCGTCTAGGATGAAAGTCACCCTAGAGTCTTGCTCCTTTGGATCGAGAACCCTGCCGATTAGCCTCACCTGCGCATGAAAGCCGCACGTTAACGAAACGAGGCTGATGTATAAAATAGCTCTTGTGCGTGCCGAGTGATTGCTTACAGTCGTTATATCGGTCTTGTTGATGATAAGCCTCCCGTCATTCATGCTGCTGAGCCCGTCCATGATCTGCTTGACTGTGAGCGGCATTAGGGTGCATGCGACGTTGATTGGCTCTTTAGTTGAGCTCTCCGGCAATATGCTGATGAACTGTGGAGCCGTCTGAATCGCCGCATGATTGCTAGGCTCAGCTTGCGGGCGCTGTGTGTGGACGGGTGACTGGCTACTGGCAGGTGAATCCGGGGGCTTCTGGGTTAGGACAGGCGACTCCACCATCTCCGGGCTAGCTACCGGCGACAGAGCTCCGGACTGTTCCTGCTCGGTTGCGGCGGGGCAAAGCTCGCCTGATGAGATGGAGACTTGATCTGCCATGGCGGTGTCGATCACGGAAGGGAGTGTGTGGGGGGTGTGGGGGGGGGGGGGGGGGGGGGCGTGGTATGTGTGTGGCTGGCGCTGCTTGGTGATTTTTGTACCCGTCAGTTTCTTTGGAATCGAGTGAGAAATGGTGGTGTAGATCGGCAATAAAACTATGCAACTGTATGCACGTCGTCTGCAGATGACTGGATCTGTTCTGTCTATCTGTTCGCGGATTCGGTTGCGTGCTCAGGAATTGGGATAAATGCGCCATGGCCTGATGGATTTTAATACTTGCCGGCCAAGTTGACCTGACATTTCGGTTTAGCAGATGTTGTTTTATTCCATCGTGCGGTGAGAAAAAATTAATAGACACGTGGTATTTTGCATTGATTCAGGTTTAATACACCAAACATAAAAATCCCATACGATTTCATAAAAGGACACACCGAAAAAAAAAATTAAAAGCACACAACTGTCCCGCTCCCCTAACCGGCACCCCTTGTGGGCACACTACAGCGCCTGTCGCCTCATGGTACACATCTGTGCTTCCTTAGTCGGACACGTCCTCCACGAATGATGGTGGTGGGTGGCCCTTGTTCCGCTTCAAGTGCATTATGTCGTACATGATTCCGGCTCTGGCCTTGGCGTTGCCTGTTACCTGCACGACGGGAGAAAAATGTCCTCGCGTTACTTCTGTAATCGTTTTGCATAGAAAGCGGGATGTGGGGGGGGTGGGGGGGGGGGGGGGGGGGCGGGGGGGCGGCGCACCTCTTCCGTTGACTCATGGCAAACACCGTTGAAAGTGCGGCAGAAATTTAGAGCGAGGACTCCCGACTCGGACCATCCTTCTCCCTTTTCCACGTTGACCGCTGGCAGCTGGCCTCTGAACACAAGCGGCCATGCTTTTCCATTTATTTCCCAGCCCTGAAAGAACGTACAGACGCACTGGCGTAGCGCCGTGTGCAGCTTGTTGGCCACCTGTGTGTGCAGCGCCCATTTGTTTTCCTTGTCCGCACAAGTGTACCCGGGGGCGAACACATTGATGTGCTGCCGTTTGAAGTCCCATGCTATGACCGACCAGTTTTTCTCCACCTTTGCTAAGCACATCAGCTGCACAAAAACTCCGCAATAAGACAACGCGAGTGTGAATCCGTGATAGCTGTCATGTGAATCGTAAGTGGGGACAGGTACTTACCATTTGGCACCGGCATAATTCGTACGTGATGTGCGACCCAGTGAATTGTTCTCTGATAGACCTTGAATCAATTACATTCTCTTCGGCTAACACCCTTATCTATTATGCGAAAAAAAAAACAAAAAGATGGTGTTCGTTGGCTCTTTTTACGTGTCGAAAAAAAAAAAGATGCTGACAAGTGTGAGAATTCTAACCGCGAAATCCGTCTCCAAGAAGTGCCTCCATGCATGTTTTTCTTTCTTAATGCGTGCCTCCATGTCGTCCTGCCACAGCACTCTGAAGAACGCATCGCATATCTCCATGGTTAGTTCGCCGCCGTTCTTAATTGCCTCTACGACTGTGGTTCCCTGCATCTCGATGAACTTGGGAACGTCGTGCCGCAGCCAGCATCTGTACCACAATGAAAAAAAGAAAAAACCAGCTTACGTTGACAATGGCTCGCTAGGGTGACATGGGCTGGATTGAGTGCTGTACCTTGACAATGACTCGCTGCTTGCTGCGGTTGCCCACGAGTATAACTTCATAGCCTGGTGCTGATCGCGTCTCTTTATCCCACCCGGGATTTCCCACGGTGACCTGGCCACCTTGCCTTTTTCAGCATGCTTCTTCATGATGGGAGAGTCAGCGAACTCTTCTTCTGCTGCTGACACGTTCAAGTTGATCTCCATCTCCATTATCGATCTTTTTGCAAGCAGAAACGCTTCCGCCGACTGCTTCGCCTGCGCGAGTGGTGATCTCTGCCGTCTCGTCTTCCTTGGTGGGCTTGGAGTGACGGCGCCGTCTGACTTTCCACCCACATGTGGCGACGGCGCTCCGCTGTTTGGTGTCGCCATTTCTACCTCTTCTATGCCGAGATCGAACGACGGGGCTGGGAAATCCCACGATGCCGACGTCACGCAGCTCTGTGCACCTGGTGTCCCTGGAGAGCACGCCGTTGAGCTCCCTGCGTTTTGAGCAACGTTAGAGGTTAGAGACCGAAACTGCCTTTCTTAGAAGGAAAAAAATAGACCCCGCTCCCTGCCAAAGTTGAACGGGCACCTTTGGATTTGGAGAAGTCCGCACGTGCTTTTTGTGTGGTGCTGTCTGAAATGTGCATGGCTTCGAGTTCGCGCACAAGACTATCTATTTCTTTGTCTATCCCCGCCCTGGCTTGAGTCAATAGCTTTAGGCATTTTGCCTTAAAGCCCTTGACGAGAATCGTTTTACGTACATCGTCCTGAAAACATAAATGCATTGAAGTAAAATCAGAATGCCGATGACAGGTACGGAAGGTGAAATATAAAAATAAAGGGCCTGATCCGTGCGTACAAGTTGATGGTTCATGGGTGTGCCGCGACGAGGGCTGCTGGCCTTCACGTCTGAGTTCCTTAGCCTCTTGGGGGCTTGACTGACGTTTGCCTCTGCCACGGCCTCCGGTTCCTTCCACCTGTTGCTCACCGTCCTCCTGTACATCACCTCTTGTGCCGCGCGTACCTGCAGATTGATGCATAAGTATAAACCCTTCCGACCGCTTGGGCCACGATCTCCCGTTACGATAAAAATAAAAAAAGGAAATGCGTGGCAGCCCTCTACCTTCCCCGCGCCGAACGCCCTGGATGGTCCCGGGCCCTTCAGGCCTACTATGTCCGCGAGAATGAGGCGAGACAGCGTCTGCTGGTCGAACGCCGCCATCCTTGGAACCGTTCCCTTAGGAACGTTATCCTGGCCGTAGTCCATATTGTCCAAGTAGAAGATCTGAAAAAAAAAAAACGGAAGTAGGGGTTTGTTAGTCTATAAAGCGGAGGAACTATACGTGTCGTGATCAACTCAGACTTAATCTAGATACCTGCAGGAATAACAGCGCTCCGGCAGGCGGGCATGGTGTTGATCTCTTCCTCGCGTCCATCCGGGCTGCTCGGCAAGCGTCAAGTGCCGCCTCAACGACGCATGCGGCCCAGTTGATTGATGACACTTTCGACATGTCTACCAGGCCGGGGAAATAATTTTCATTTTCAAAGTCTCCGGGTGTCTTCGAATCTACCAACATGCTAATCACGTACACTATAAACGCTCTCAGGAAATTGTGCTCATCTTCTACTGAACGCATGGGTTCCAGGCTGCGGAGTTTTCTCTCAGCTGCCTCGCTTGCCGGTTCATCATCCGACAGCGATCCAATGGACTCTCTAACTAGATTAATGGTTCTTGATCCTTTTGGGAGCGTATGGTCCCAAGGAACCTTCCCCGTGTAAGGCATGCCAAATACACAGTGTACATCCTCATGGAAGAATTGTAGGTTGGCCTGGCCCTTCAACAATATGTTACGAGAAAGGGTGTCTACTTTGGTCATAAGCCATATGCTAAAGTACTGGTCAAGACGCACCTCATGCATGCCATTCGCGAACGCGCCGAAACCGGCCTCACGGCATAGGCGCAAGTGATGTTCTGAAAATCCTTTGACTATCTCATTGAGGTGTGTGAAGAGGATGCAGTTACCAAAATTTTGATTCCTCGGGGTGGACTGCGTCGTGCCTACTGGTATTGCTGATCCTGCGTCGAGTGGAGTTCTCTTGGCGCGGTTGAACCAGCTCATCTGCTGCATGATGCTCCCCTGCTTGCGAAACTTCGGGTAACAAATACGTGCTGTGAGAAAAAACGAACGAAAATAAGTAAGAATGCTGAAGGCATCGTGGAAATTAAAGCCAAAAACCATGAACTACCGGGGAGGAGTGACTTACCCTGACGCTTGTGCCGCGGATTGTGCGAGGATGCCCGTGTCTTGTTCACCTTTATATAGATGAGCAGCCTGCGCTTGTGCCGCCATTCGAAAACACCAAATTTGCGCGGGCGCGGGAACATATGGCGGGGGGGAGGGTGCTCACTTCTCTTTGGGATCCGCCTCTCTTTGGGGTTTTCCGTTTCGACCTTCTGGCAAAAAGAAATAATTCGAGTGTTGGCGGCAAGAGGTCGTGATCCGTGGGGATTTTCCCTGGCGCTTTCACGATAGCAGGTGTGATTTCAGAGACGCCGCAGCTGTGTGACGATATGCACTCGTACGCCCGCAACAACGTACGAGCAATAATAGCATCCGCAAGCGAAAAGTCGTCCCTACCTGGTGGTTCGCCGGGCGAGTCTTGCACGTTGCGGCCATCGAACCGTAGGGGAGAGAGAGAAAAATCGACGCTTATGTTTGGTGCGGACCGAGGGCAACGAAGAAATTAAAGAAACGCTGGTTGCATGCATCAACGCATATAGTACGTGCTCCCATGCTGGTTCTGCTCGCGGCCTAGACTGAGACTCTTGACGTTACGCGCTGCTTATGTCCTTGCAGATTATAGCGTTCGGAAAACGAGATCACACATGCATTAACTGAATATCTAGAGATAGTGAAACAACAAGCGTTCCGGCTACACTGCAATTAGGGTACACAGGATTACATAACGAGGGGTGCAAATGATTGAAAATAAAAGAAACACGTGGGTGGTCTAACATCTTAGTAGTTCTCCGGCTAGCATGACTGGCATTGCATCCGTCCCACTCCGTCAAATGACATACAGTACGACAGTGATGCACAGTCCGAACTTGTCAAACTTGAAGATACACTTCGTTCCCTCGTGCAGACCGTATTTTCTGACCATGACTTCCCATCCATCGCTGATGTAGGCTCTCTCGTCGAAGCCAAGCGCCAGCTTCGCTGGAACGCGCTCGTCGTCACCGCACGCCATGAATATATGCTGGTCCCATCCTCCCAGCAGTGCCTTGATGTGTGCCATGCTGTACCCAGATTTGAACGCCTGCAGTTAATAAACCCGTTAATCGCTTAACAACGATGAAGGCACGAAACTAACAAACAAACATAGCAACTTTCAGCGAATGTAATTTCCAACCATTCGGTCTGAGAGAGCGTCCATCGCCGTGAGCCTGCAGATATACAGCGGCACCTTTGGGGGTACCGTGCAGAGGCCATCGATCCACCCCTTGAGGCCGTCATCGAGATGCAGGCTGCCTGCGATGTAGAAGAGTCCTCTGTGGCCTTTATCCAACGACGACAAAAAAACTCTGGTCAGTACTTGCTGCCGCGAGTATTTTGAAATGGTCAATGCTACACTGTGCGTGCTTACCTTGCCATCCACCTTGCTGCTGGGGGCTACTGGGTCGCCCTGGAATGCACAAGGAACAAAATGGGGTTACTTCCAGACGAAGAACTCAACGAAGAACTCAAAAAGGAACTAAAAAAATCAGGTTGCATCCGACTTTGCGTGAAAAAAAAAGCTAAAAAGAATGTTTGACTCCGTGTGCACCTGGGTATTCGCCGACCACGGACCTCGTGCGCGGCCCGGCCATAATTGCGCGCTCTGGTGATGCTGGTTTGGGCCAGCCAAGACCTGCTTTCGAGTGTATGAGAGTCCCAACAATGATATTCTGTATCGAAATAACACGCGTTTCTGAGATTTTCGGGTGCGTTACCTGGGCTTTGCTGTTGCAGGACCTGAGGGTAGTACGCCGGCTCCATGACCGGATACTTCTGAGTCCCGTCTGATCCGAACACGACCACTCTGCATGCGCGTCTGTTTTTGAACTCGAAGTGCAAGAAGTCGTCCGTCCTCACGCCGATGGCGGCTATGAACTCGGGCCACCCGTTGCCCAGGAAATACACATCACAGCAAGTGTGCACTGTTGCGTTGAACACGCGGTCGAGGCAGTCGGCTAGTGCTATCTTTGTCCCCTCGAACATATCGCACCGCGACACGAGGCTCGGTGGCAAGAACTGCGCACAAAGATGAGCTGTCAATGAACGGGAGGTTTACATGAAGTATGTAGATTCGGTGTGCTCCGGGGTCTGAAGAGAAGGTGCTAACCAGCCTTTGGAGGTCGATGGGTTGCGCTTTCAGCAGGTGGTAAGATGGAAGGAACCCGACATCGCCGCGAGCGACCTCCTGCCAGACGGATGATACTTGCGTCAGTCCATGGGGGAGCGACAAAATATGCTTTACGCGAAGAACTGAGGAGCGACAAATATCACTACAAAAACGAGATGACGAGGACGGAGACCACTTACGCTCGACTGTGCCACGCCCATCTCTGCCTTGGCTCGTGCGTCCTTGATGCGATGGCTCCCGGAGGCTCCCGCGCCGCCGGCGTGTGGCTGCCGGATGTTGGACAGACGGGTGTGGGTGAGTGTTGTGTGATGAGGCGGAAGGGAGTGGCCGGCGGTGCCTGGGCATGCCGCCTTTGATAGCGCGTTTGCGAGGCCATTGCTGCTGATGGGCCCCCGATTCAGGATGGTACCATCACTGCGGTCTCCCTGTGATGCGTGCAGCTGGTACCTGGCGCATGGCTGCGTAGTTGAAGGCATCGCTTCCAGGTACAAACGCCCCCGGGACGCATCTGACAAACCTGCGCGTTGCGCCCGGGCGGTACTGCACGATGCTAGAAAACTCAGTCGACTGCCACGTTGCGCTCAGGTAGCTGTTATGCCGGATTAACGGTCGAAAAAAAAGAACAGCCCGACCAAAATCCGTTACACAAAAAAACCGATTATGGTTAACGACGGATAGCGAGGATTGAGCACTAAACAAAGTTACATTGTTTTTTACACAACAAGAAAAACTAGTGCGATAGTCTAAAGGGGCTTGCCCCTGGCGATTGCCGTTACACTGAGGTACAACCATGTCCAAAATGCATGACTAGAACCATTGCACGGTGCCGTGCTACACCCTGTGAAGCACGATCTCCCAGCCGCTCCCTACACTAGACAGAGAGAAAACGAAAACATCGCCAATCTTTAACTTGTGATCGGAGCAGAATGCATTCCATCCAGTCGTGATGCGACAAATCTTGTCGGTTGATCTCATCAGTGTCACTTTGGATGACCCGGCGGTTCCTTCCATCTTCAGGATCGCCTCCGCACAGCTTCGCGGGATCGTGCGTGAGAACTTCGTGTTGAAAAACTGCTCATTGCCATGGGTCCTAGTCAGATTTTGGTTGCTACAACAAAAAAAAGGAAAGATGGAATCATACTGAATGATTAGAGCAGGTATCTTACAAACTGTGAGTGGCTCAGGTGGCTGGGCAGTATCCTTGATGCATAAAGCTTGGCTTCCTTGCTCGATGCCTCCCACACCTCTTCCATCCGTCGGACCAGGTCGTCTGTTGGCTTTGTGTTTCTTGCGAGGATGAATCGGTTCTCATCCACATGGATTTCTGCAAATTAATCTGTGGCATCAGTGCGGCCATCCTTAATTATGCATATCCTTCACAGCAAACTGGCATTGCGACAAACCTTCGTCAGAAGAGCTTCGACCGCCCTCCTCCGTGTCGTCGCTCGAGCTGTAATCCGTGTCCGTCTCATCTGTCCACCGGCATGAACGGCTGTCATGAGCATCTGCTTAACCAACTAATGTCCGAATTCAGACCGAAAATCTACTGAACATACCTGATTCGAACTCTATTATCAGGTCTGGTCCGACCGGGGGGTCGACGCACGGCAACTCTATCCCTTCGTCGAAGAATCGCATCCTGAATCGGCGATCTCCCGCCGGCTCGAGCAGCACCTTCACATGTTCCTGGTAGTTCTCTACGTACAAGGTCTTGATCCACCCAGAGCCAAGAACAGGCCCGTAATCGCGGCTCTCGACCAGGACGCTGTACACTGAGCCTGACGGGGCGCAGATGAACACCCTTTCGCCGATGTATGCCTCGAAGAAGTAATGGATAGCCACTGGCAGTATCTGCCATTGCGAGATGCGAAAAAATAAGTGAGGTCAAACGGGAAAGTAACGCCGAGCGGCGCCGACACCAGTACATGAAGGATCTATATGCGGAGATACTAACCCCTGTCATAACAAGCCTCGACGGGATGATGAACGGCCTGCACATCGGAGCCGGGGCCTCGTCACCTAACTGCAAACGAATGAAAAAAAAAAAGGTGAATATGGCAATGAATCATGTGCTCTACCCCCGCTGTGCGAATCTAATCATTCCTGACGAACGCGAGCGTGGACTACGCCCTTCCGGGCCGTGCCAGCCCCCGGACAATACCACGGACATCCGGATCTGTGAATACTAACTAGAAAGATCTGGAAAAATAATACTAATGTCGTTCGTCTGCGCCGTCCTACGCAGTGAATTTGGGCGGGGTGTGGTGAGGATGCGGGTGTTCTTTACCTTGCGTTGGGGTGGGTGGGTTGCCGCCCGGCTCGGCCCAGAGAGCGCGTATCCCTGGCCGTGCGTCCTCCCTGGTTGGATCTCCGCCGGATGCCGCCTGCCTCGGCCTCCGTCGTTTGTCAGGACGCCGGGCCGCTCCGGCGTCCACCTCCTCCGCATGGGGGCGGCGTCCTCCGCGCGTCTCTTGCTGGTGGCCTGGCCTGCGCCTCCTACACGGCGCTCGGATCCTCCCAACATGGCGGCGGCGAGTTCGGAAGAAATGTGGGGATTTCGCTTCTTTTTCTTAGTACGGTTTTGGAATGCTCTGGATCTGCGAATGGGTCTCTGTTATTTTTTTGCTCTGATCCTTTTATGACGCCGGTCTACCGTCCGGGAGCCGGGGCGTCTCGACTTCAATGATCATGTGCGGGACCACTCCTACTACCCTAAGATACGTAGGCCGATTAGCCATAGTGCTTAAGTCGCAACACGTTGTGCTCCTCCGTCTGACGGGCCATACGAAACACGCAGCAAATGGGATCTAACGGACAAGAATGGCTGCGCACCTGCCCCATACCGCGTGGCGAGCTACCCACGGATGCAGCAAATAATTTCCGTTCTTCATATTAGGTCGTCCTTAATTAATATAGTTTTTACTAGCCACCCTGAATATATGTTATTCGGCGGACAATTTTGACTCAATACACTTTTAGCAGCCTGCTCATTGGTTATCAAACTTTTATGATTTTGGTTATTCCTTAGTTATCTTTCTGTACAACTTATTCTTTGCGAAGGTAATCCTGAGCTTATTCTTCAGATTGGCATGAAGTAGGCAACACTAACTTAATTTCAAAAGTGTTGAAAAAGAAAAGTAGCAGTCTGAATCCAAAGTTGTGTAGGTATGACAAGTCACCATTTTTTATATATCCATATTTCTATGATGCTTCTGTTGCATTTCCTGTCACCCCATTTCTACTTGTTATATTTATGATAGCTGTTGTTTGACTTAAAACACTCAATGTTGTCACTGTAAATAATCAGGCATTTTTATGGAAATCATGTGTTATTTATTCATTGCTACAGAAATTGTAGAATCAAGCTTCGTCCTAAGTTGGTTATCTCACTGCATTACTTCGTTTCATATATTGTGTTATTTTTGTGGCAATCATGTGTTATTTATTCATGCCTTCAGTACTAGGTCAAAGAGCAATGGTGGTAAAAAAAAAATACCTGTGCGATTTTACTGAATAATTTTACGTTGTTTACTGAATAATTTTGTAATTGTAATGATGATTTGCTTTTCAAGAAGCCAGAGGTATGACATTCATTTTAATACAAACACCTTACATCGCTAGAACTGAAGGTTTTTACATTGTGCTAGCTGCTTGCTATTTATCATTTAGCCATGGAATTTATCCATCCTTCATTGCGCAGCATGACTCATTTGTTTCTTCCAGGGCTATGATGACATTCCCAAGGAGATCCCTAACCCTTATGCCAATCAGGTTCATAATTTGATCATTCACTTTTATTTATATTATGCATAACGGTTTGGATGCTTATATTTTTTAATGTGCCTTTTGCACCCAGAGGAGTGGGATGACGATTGAGGAAGATGGTGCATGGACTGCCCCGACCATTCCAAGCCCAGAGTACAAGGGGCCATGGAAGCAAAATGTATGGCTATTCTGTTGAACCTGCCAAATCGGCGATGTTTCATTCTCATGCCTTACATTCAAGTTATTTCATTTATTAGAAAATCAAGAACCCCTACTATCAGGGTAAATGGAAGGCCCCTATGATTGACAACCCAGATATATATCCTTTGAACTGGGTCTAGAATTTTGTTTACTTTTCATCTAATGAGATATAAAAGCAGAATATAATTACATTTCTCCTTGAAGACTTCAAGGATGATCATACATATATGCTTTTGACAGCCTGAACTACATTGATATTGAGCTGTGGCAGGACTACATATTCAAAACTAAAGCTCCTTTGCTTGGTTCGGTTGGAATGATTAAAAGTTAGTTATGCTCACCTTTTTTATGTGCAGGTTAAATCAGGTACATTTTTTGACAACACCATCATCATCACTGATGACCCTGCATTGGCCAAGACATTTGCAGAAGAGACCTGGGGCAAGCACAAGGAGGTATGTTTTCCTTGTGATAAACATTTGTTGATAAGTCATGGTTGAGGTCCATCATGTACTAATAATATCAAGTTAGAATATGATGAAGAGGTAAATTCCTAAATCATGTAGTGTCCTGTTTTCATGATAACGGGCAAATGTTTGCATAGAACATTGTATAATTGGTTTTTCCATAATATTGTTTTCATGTATCTTAATGTTTGTTGCATGGACAATATTGTAGATGATAAGAGATTATCCTTTCCTTTTTTTGCCGATGATGGTAGTGAAAGTGACATTAACTGAACTTTTTGGACTCAATCAAGCAGGATGATATTAGAGTAGCTAAACCTGAATAATTGTTAGGCTCTGTCAGTCTATCAACCTGTCTCAACCCAGGTAGTAGAGAGTAGAGTATACAAACTGTGACCGTTGTGTTTAACTGATTGCAACACCTGGATCTGTTATGTACATGTTTTCTGCATATTCACACTAGCATGATTTGTACGAATTATCATTTATGAAGTCAGCAATTAATTATGAATATCTTGTTAATTAACAGGAAGCTACCAAGACTGGTGATGACAAGGATGATGACCTAGACGGAAGCACGATGTTCTTCAATAATTCCTTTCTTGGTTGTTTCATTGACCACTTTTATCTTACAGAAAACATGTGTTATCCCAGGATGAGGAGGTTGACGAGAAGGCTGATGCCTACAAGGCCGACTCTAATGTTGAGGATGGCAAGGATTCTGCTGATGAGAAGCATGTACGTTATTATTTCCATTACCATGAAAAAAAGGACCATCATTGCGGCAGCGCGAAAGCCCGGAGCCATCGCCTGTATGTCTTTGTACCGATATATGATAGTACTTTTAAGTGGTATATAATACGTATCTATGTTTTTTTTCTTTTTTCAATTCAGTAGCATCTGTACTCTGTGGATTGAATATTATCTATGAGCCTTAGAGAATAATACATCTAAAACACAGTTAGTTGATGTTAAGCGATTATAATATTGAGTAATAAGTTCTCTCGGTTAACAAAAACTTACTACTCAATATATAATAAAAAAACTCAAAGTATTAACAAAATGACCCATAAACAAAATTAGTAGTAAAATTATTTATACATTCATCAAATTTAAATTTATTAGTACATTGTTTTTTTGAGTCAGCCCGTGGCAACGCACGGGCACTCTTGCTAGTAATTGTAATATTTAATTTCTTGGCGAAGTATATGAAAGCCTTTCTTTTTGGTTTCAGCGTATCAATCGTTAGGTGGGGCCGTGAAGTTGCTGCTGTTGTCAAGTGACGCTAAGTTTAGGTTCAAGTTTAGGTTAGATTGCATTTCAAATGTTTCATTTTCTTAGTAGTTTGAAGTTGATGAAGTCACTAATTTGGTCGTAAGGTAAAACTTTGGTGCTGCTGCTGATCAACATCACAAGCAGAGGACAAGGCTTTCCGGAGAAAAAACACAGAAACTTGCAGATGTACCGCGACCGCGAGACGAGTCAATCCACAGCTACATAAGCAGCAGAGAATGCGATTCGAACCAGCGTTTTCTCCAACCATATGCAATTGTGCACCAAGGAGAGAGAGAGAGATTAAAAAATGAAAATGGAGATCGGACTAAATAGTACCTTCCTCGCATCCTAATCCACTTTTTCCATCGTATTCGGAGTGGAGCGGATAATATGCAAATACATAGATACATACAGATTTTTTCGAATGTTAGAAATTGGATGGATTTGCACCGGAAGTGACACTTTGAATAATTTAATACGTCTATAGTTCTGACAGCAAGGAGAGAGCGAGCGAGGGAGATAGAGGAATAGAAACAGATCAAAGCGGACCGGACAATACCTTCTTCTGTTCTTCATAGTCTAATCCATTTTCTCATCGAATTTGAAGCAGAGCAGATAGTATGCGGATACATGTACGGATACTGATTTTTTTTATCAGAAATGGGATGGATTTTCACCGGAAGCGGTACTTTGAATAGGATGTAATACTTCTATCTTGGGATGAAAAGAGCGGATAGCACATTCCTCATATCCTAATCCATTTTCATTGGGTTCGGAGCGGGTCGGATAATATGCGCATACAGGTAAGGATACAGATTTTTTAGAATGTTGAAAATGGGGTTGGTTCGAACCGGAAGCGGATCGGAAGAGGGACTTTTTGAATGTCGGATGTAATACGTCTATCGAAGTATATGTTGATCAATAATTCATCACAGCAAGTAGGAGTAGCTAGCATCAATCCAAAATAATAGTTCTAGTTTAAAATATGAAGGAAACATGCAAAAAAATAAAGTTTACTAATATGGATGGATAATTTTATTTTAAGCTTTGGATAATCCTCTAATATATATAATAATAATGCATGTCCATCAGATTTTGCTAATCCCATCCTAATTTCCATCTACATGTAATCGGATTTGAATATCTGCTAGGATGTCTAAAATGCTTCCCCAATTCCTCAAAAATCAGATTCGAACAGAATTGGATCGGATAATCACTTTCATCCCTATGTCTATCACTGGAGAATTATATGTTGATCAAAATTCATCAGAGTATGTAGAATAGCTAGCAGCAAAATCAGAGTAGCAAAAAAATCGCACCATCCAAACTAAAAGTTCTTAGTTTAAAATATCATGAAAGCCCATAAAACAAAATAAAAGTAGATTAATACGGTTCAATAATACTAGGATAACCCGCTTTAATATCTCGGGAAATAGCCCAGGTCGTAGACTCCTGTCCGACTGAGATGATCCAACGTGCATGGTGCCTTATTTGCTAAAGAGTAATGCTATAGCAGTGTTTTAAAAAGCGGAGGAACTAAGCGGGCCGTTGAGCACCGCCTAGCGTTTAGGCGTGCCTAAGCGACACTTAAGCAGTGCTAAGCGGTCCTAGACGTTTGTACTTTTAGCAAATAAATATAAAAAGATAAAGAAAAAATAGTGAAAACATGCGTATCAACACATATTTGTTAGGAAAATAGGGAAAAACGCTTAATTAACAGCTTAGTCGAAAGCGAAACGGTGGAGCACTGCCTAGCGCCTAGACGGTGGCTTTTTTAAACACTGTGCTATAGGTCCGACTCACACGTGACTCACACGTCTGACTGGTGTCCGACCCATGTCTTTCAACCAATCACAAAACAAGCATTCCAATCACGTGGGGCCAGGCATGGCCAGGCACGAAGCAATTTCACAGCAGAATTGCGTGGTCGCTCAGGTATACCACTAGAGTCAGACGCATAGCTTTTCCGTTTGCTAAATGATTTCTAATTTCTAGTTGCCGATAGATGCTTGGTGTACCTCAATGAAAGGGGTTTTAGCCTAGTGGTTAAGGCATCCGAGTAACACCTCTCAGGTTCTGAGTTCGACAGCGAGGCGCCAGTGGTGACTTCGTCAATCTCGAGGATTTGCCGGCTGAGTCTTCGAAGGTGCTCATAGGGGTAGGGGTTGCGTATGTGCGTTCATAGAGATGAGTATGTGTGTGTTGTGAGTGTCTGAGTTGTACTCTGTAATTACAAAAAAAAAGTGTACCATAAGGGCCGTACCTATAGTGCTGCTCTAATCTCAGAGAATCTATATCTGTTGGATTTTGGTAATGCCATATCCTAATCGATATCCGCATGCAATCGGATCGGATCGGATTGAATCTGTTAGGATATCTAAAACGATTTCTCAAAACTTTAAAAATTAGATTCAAACTAGAGCGGATCGGTTAATTATCCAACCCCTTTCAAACTAGAGAGAATCGTTTGGGCACATAAAAAACCTATCACATAGGATAAATAATCGGATAAGAAATTAGTTTCTCTCAAAGTCAAAAAAATTACCAACTTAATTGGAGGAAAAATATGACCAGTTGGAATTTATGAACATACAATGGTACATAATTAAAAGAAATGCCACTCATCGAATAAAAAATTGTAACTAGCAAAACACAGACAATATAGATTCTTCCGTTTGGATTTTTGTAACTATAGTGATTTTTAAAATACGACTACAAAATTTTTTGTAGTAGTGTCGACGAATATTTGTAAGTTTGTGGGCTACTTTTTTTTCCCAATAATCCAATAGTATGAAATTCAACAAAATTGTGGCTTTTCAGTTTTATTTAACAAGACTATTTATGACTTTTCTTGCCTTGAATGACAATTAATCAAATCTAGCCGCGCAATTTGCGCGGGCCACCTTGCTAGTTGTCTTATCATCCATCGAATCTTTGGCAGCTTATCCGGTGAATCCAAAAAGATTTCAATGGTTTCACAACACGCAACAGCCGACTGCATAGCTACTATTGTCTCGCCATGCTAACGTCTGACAACTTTACCGTTGGGGTCAAACTTTGGACTCCGGTCGATTCTTAGAAACATGCGTGATGGCGTGATCATGTTCTATCTAAGAGCGTTTTCAATGCCTACTTCTTAACTAACTCGTAAAATTATTTATTGAAGAAGAATAAGAGAGAGAATGATGCTACCTTTTCCTCAAGAAGCAGCCTCTAGCATTTACTGAGCTATTGACATGCGGGACCGGCCATTAACTTAGAGTCGACATAAACTTTTACATTGACTCTTAGATGATATGAAGAGATAATATTACCTCTACCTTTGGAGACGCTCTAAGATCCTGTGGAGACAGTCTGTTGGCCGGCGTGATCATGTTCTATCATGAGGGCTGAAGCCGGCATCGAAAGATGCAACTGCCCCTGTCATGACCATGGTGTCGCCTTGGGGCATGAGATCCTCGGGTGCGACGGCTCCCCCGCGAGTGGCGCCCCTTGGCTTGCAGCTCTTTGAGGGGTAAGCTCCCGTCAAGTATGCCCAACATACGACTCTGTCGATCCCGCGCATACCAGGTCAAGACTTGTAGAAGCTCGTTGCCACTTGCATGCATTGTCCGTGGTCAAGGACGAGGGAAGAAGATTGAATTGCATGCCAAGGCACATGAATGGGTACAGTATTGCCGAATGCAGCGTGCTTGCGGCTAAGTTATGCAGTACCACTTGCACAACAGACGCCCTAAAAGTGTTTGATGATATGTGTGTGTCCATTACAGCTCTGCTGATGCTTTCATTTAGATTTTGGACGTCTGGTGCTCGAGCTGCAAAATTGAGCTTCCAAATATGATGGAGAAGACGAGGCTTAAGCATAGCTGGGATGTCTTGCACTGAGCTGTAAGCCTGTAACTACTGTCACCACAATCTGTATTTTCTGAACTGGAGCGATCGCGATTCCCACAGCATCTCAGCGTTCGTTTTTTTTGTTTTGTTAGGAACGCCTTCTTATCATATTTGCGTGCCTTGCCGTATTTCTTTTGTGTTGGCTAGGCTGTTGCCTGTTGGTCTTGTTGACCTCTGTTAAACGGGCCGTTGGTCTTGATGCCTACTGTTGGACGGCCTGTTGGCTGTTTCGCTGAGATACATAGGTGAGGCCGTGAGGGTCCTCTGTTAAGATCTCCTCCTCTATATTTGATATGATAACCTTCTTTTTTTAGATGAAGAAATGATAACCTTTTTTTTTTCGATGAAGATGTGATAATAATAATATTTGTTCGCATTGGTCCTTCAAATTACCTCACTAGTTGTAGTATATCCGCTGTAAAGATACTGCTATAGTCAGGACTTGATTGTATCCCGCAGTAGTGCTCGATATATGTTAAAAAAGACGTCTACTATTTTGTAACTGTAGGGGAACAGGTATCTCATAGAAACACTTGCAATGCCGTTTTAAGAGTTTCGTTAGCTACAATCTTGTAAGTCTCCTCTGATGGATGAACTGAATCAAAGAACACGTATCTATTCGCGTCTTGACATGTAAATGCTTGGTCTATGCCACAAAGTACTGATGTCTCGATTAGTCCTGTGCCACAGCAACCTTGCTCTACGTTCTCAAATCCTGCTCATCATAAAGGAAGAGAAACCAATGTAAGACATTAGAAACCAATGTGAAACAATCCTTGCGCATGTTGTCCACCAATTGTTTCCCCTTATCAATTCTAGAGAAGATCTGCATATATGTTACCAACATGCTACACATTATCGATGTATTATACAGCCTTTAGCAATCAAGTAATATAAATATTAACAATGCCAAAGGACTTCTGACCGGTTGGCTAGGAGCTCCAATGGCACCTCCTCAGGTCTTGAGTTCGATTCTTGGTGGGAGCGAATTTCAGGCTGAGGTTAAAAAAATTCCCTCGCCTCTCCCAATTCCCAAAGCATGGTTGGAAACCCGGCCTAGATGGGCTATGGTATTTTACCCCAGCCCAGTCTCACTTGGGGAGCGGGTTTGGGTGGAGGTCAATCCCCCCGGCCGACTTTTTTTTTAAAATATTAACAATACATTCATTCGCAAAACCTAATTTCATAATCAAAATTTTACCTATGTGGCACAGGTACAGATGTATACATGTAGCATCGGCTCCAAAGCACTTACCATACTCGGAAGGGTTGGCAACAATAGAGTCCACCACGCTGTACGTCTCGGTGTACACCACCAGCGCGCCGGCGAGATCGCCATTGAGCTTCCTCAGGGCATCCAGGAGCTCGGCGTTGAACCTCCTTGCCAGCTGGTTGTACTCCTCGTTGCACTCGCCCGGCTCGTCGTGGTTCAGCGTCCTCGCGGAAGGAATGCACCCAAACGGCGCGAGGCTGGAAAAAGAGATCTTGCGTGCCCCAAGGTCGTAGAGGTCGCGAATGGCTGCGTCGGCAAGGCCAACAAGGTAGGTGACATACTCTTGCGCAGTGTACTGGGCGGGGCGGACTGGAAGGACGAAGTAGTTCACGATGAAGTCGTTTGTGCCGATGCTGAAGATGTAAAGGGCCTCGGCAATGATCTCGTTTGCCAAGGACTCGCCCTTGGCCTCCTTAAGCTTCTCCTTGTACTCCTTGAAGTACTCCAGCTGCTGGCTCAGCGATATAACTGACTGAAGTCATGAAAGACAAATTAATGACAATTGACAGGAGCTTCGCTCACTGAAAATATTTTGTTCGAAAACGCCAATTATAAGTTACTGGACTAAATTCACTTAGTTCTTGGAATTTGCATTTTCTGCAATCAGGATGTACGAACCTTCAATTATAAGTACTAGTCTGTCTAGACGTATCCCAAACCATATTTTTGAGCATATTCTATCGTAAATATTCCGGATTCTAATTTATTTTATTACAAGTTACACATGTAAATTTAACCAATTCCACATAAAGCAAAAATGTCAGCATTTGATGGTTGATGGTCAGATTTTCAATAATCATTTAATATTTTGCTCCAATTTTGAACAGCATTTCAGCGAAACTAAACTTTCAAAGTACAGGTCCATTCAACTCTCGCTACTGTATGCATTGCACTCTCAACTGTACAAAAATCTGAGATTCCATCAAGAGGTCACATCAAACAATCGTTCAACTTCTTCGTGTTCAACTGTAACTTAAATTAAAGTCATGAAACATAAAGTTCTTATGCAGGGACTCGAAAAAAAAATGTGATTTACATATAACATAATTCTCTGATCCCAACTCTAAAAGCGAAGAAAAATCTATACATATTTTCCCTATAATTTTTTATTTACTGATTTATCCATTAACAGAAATTAGACATTGATAGATTTCTTTACAGGCTGGACACCGTTCATGATCCCCATAAATACGGACTGAATATGTATATGCTATCCCAAAAACTGGTAATTAAGTTTTCAGTACCTCTACCTACACACTCTTATTACTCTATTTTCCAACAGTTTACATGTCCTTAATAATGTCAGGTAATAGTTACGCGGGGCAAATGCTGTTAACAAATATTATAAAAATCAAATAAATTGAAAGACTTAGGTGCACCCTATTTAATGTACATCGACGTGATAGGATATAACATCATTTATGATATGTTTGAATATCATCTGATAAACAAACGTCTAGATCACTCTTTTTTATTGAAGGATAAAATTTTATATATCCTCTTAATTTGCACGGCATCTGTGCAGCAACAATACTAGCTAGGTCCATGTCTTGAACATTTACAGGATCAGCAATTAATGGTCTTGACTATTTATTTCAGTGCCATATTTTATTACTTACCTTTGCATTAAGGATGATGATGCATATTCATTGGATGAATCCTATACAAATTTGTAAACATGTGAAAAACAATCGTTGACGTATGCCTTATGAAGCAAGGCATCTACTATCTGAAATGGACACGCGGCATTTCACTCTCATAGGTACTTATTTTGGGATACATAACCGAATATGAAAAGAATGTAGCACCCTAATTGCCTACCCTCAAAGAAATTCAACTTAGCAGTAACCTTGGAGAAACATAGTACAACAACAGACCATTGTCAAACGATCGCCACAGGACACATTCATCAGATAACTGTTTGGGACAGTTATGGATTGAACATCCAACAGAGCGAATTGATTACAAAGATGCAATTCAAGAGTAAACACCCACCACGCCGCGTCTAAGATTCACATTATAGGCAGTCCACACCCCATGACTGGATAATCACCTATGTCTGCAGTATTATTACTTCAAAACAGAATTGTGATACTTTCCCCACAAACATGCTTAAAATATTTGGTATAACTCAAGTACCTGCTATCATTTTTTTGTGCCTAGCTAGTTTCTGTAAAGATATAAAATGATTGGTCAAGAATCAAGAATATGAATTGTCCATTCATTCTTAATTCTGATCCAAGCGCTATAACTAATATAGTGGTTTTCTGGTGTTGGTTGAAGAAATTGGATAGGATACTGATAAAGGGCTACCCCCAATCACACATTTAAAGTCATGACTTGACACTAACAAATCACCCGTCCCAAGAATCAATGGTGCATTTCTATTGTCATTTCATTTTTTGGTGAGGAATCAGACAATGTACTCATAACGTCGTACTGATAAAAGATAGAAATTTACTTACAGGGATTTCAGCTGTTAAATCATCCAGCCCGGTTCCTCCGGAGGCGAAGGTCACACCTGAGGCGAACTGGTCGATCGTGAAGCTTGTATCAAGGTAGGCTGGCACGGACGGCTTCAATCCGAACGCCTCGGAGAGGAAATCCGTGACAAGGTGGCCATTGGAAAACCTGCCGGTGGCGACACCGCCCTCGAAATCACGTCCGTAAGGCGGGAAGTTGCCCCTGGCGATGGTTGGTATGAAGTTGTTGTTGCCGGCATCAACCGTCGAGTCCCCGAACACAATGATCGCCGGCACCTTGCCGCTAGTGGCCGTGCTGGACGACGCCAGGAAATGCACGGCGAGGAGGAGGAGACAGTAGTGCTGGCGTTGCGAGACCATGTTCACTTGCAGCTCCGAACTGAAAAGCAAGCTGGGCTAGGAATGGCGTGTTAAGGGCTATTCGCAATTTGTGCAGTGCAGGGACTTTGATGCACTTATATATATATAAGCACAACTTTATACACTGATGGAGCAGTTACACGTATCTATCTTGAACAGGGAAGTTGTTTTTCCGTTCGTCGATAAGACGTCGCGGCCACACAACTGTATACCTGCGCACTAGACACCTTCGAATTGCTAACGCAACGGCCCCGAGAGTGAGAGCTGAGTTTTCTTCTTCATTCCATCTGATTTTGAGGCGCTAATATAATAAATTTAATTGTGCAGCTACATCCATGATAACGTTGTGACACATCTGAATGACTATCCAGCTGCTATAGGCTGGATACATCGTTCTGAAATATCCAGTCAGATATGACAAGATTTGGCAGGTAGGTATGCTTGGACACACATATTTTTCTCCGAGCCTCCATTCGGAATTTGTGACACACCTACACTTGGAGGTAGAAGCATTCGGACTAGATCATAATGTTAGTAAACACTAAAAATCGTTTCAGTTACTACAGAGAAATTTTAGTTGAAAACCCGTTAGGATGCAGATATTATATTTGTGGGGAAGTTGACTGGCATGGCATGATCGATATGGCAGATCAATACTGCTATTGAAAGTATACGGCGTACAAATGTTTAACGGCCGAACACGCTAATGTGTCTCAAAAAGGTGAAGGAAAACATGAATCTGCTTAATATATAATGTCGTACCTCAACAGATAATAGAGAAAATATTAATGTATTTATGATGTTAATGTACAGTACAATGTTTTCTTAATATGGGTAATCGTTTTAAGAAAGAGAGGTAACTATGAACGGGTAATATTTTAGGAAATAACGATAACTTTGATCTTTAGACCATCATACATTTTTAATGAACCTGTAGTTATTAGTGTGTTAAACAATGCAGCTATCACATTATCTTCATTTAATATTGACAGGCAAGTGCAACCACACACACCGATGCACTTAGGCATCATATAAGTACCACATATGAGCTATCACACTGGGATGATAGATCGTTAGGTTGAGGAAGTGTGGAATGACCCCTAATTTTGTGCACTATATCTATATATTGATCATCTGGGATGCCGGGAAAAGGAACATGCTAACTATATATGACGGGTACCACTGGGACAGTGCAGGTAGCACTTTCAATGAAAACAACGCCTGACAAACTGTCACCATTAAGCATTGTGTGCCCGGTTAATTATAAACTCAAAGGCGTCTTCTGAAATATGAACCATATCTTCTTATTGTTCATTATGCATGCTTTCAAAGAAAAAAGAAAGATCTCAAGCATGTCATGAGTATATAGTGGATTCATCAGATAGTTTGTGACATTTGAAGTACACTAAGAACGTGGGAGGATGAGAACATGGGTGCTGGGGTCGTGCTCCAACTCTATGACGTGTCCTTAGCAGACTGTCCATTGGGCTAAATTAGGATGTTGCAGCACCGTTGACAGGGAAAGTCTCTATAGTAAATCGACAATTGCACGCGGCTTCGAATAGATATGGGCATGAGGCCGGATTTGTTTGAATCACTACTACAAAACATGTATTTTGTAACACATATCTGTAACGCAAATAAGAATGTGTTACAAAAATATTTTATAGTAACACAAGTATTTGTGTTACTGAGCGTCTTTGTAACACGAATGCCAGATTTGTAAAAATGTGTTACAGATAATTATTCTAGTAACACAAAAAATGTGTTTCGAGTATAGTGTTACAAAGAAGTTAATGTGTCTAAACATAGCAAGCCTAGAACTCATAGTAACACAAATAAATGTTACTGGTATGTGTTACTTGTATAAATAATTTATAAGTTAAAATCAATTAAGGATAACTTCTTATCACATATGCACTTGTAGCGCAGTGGAAACTTAGCAACTAAATGAAGGTTAGGTTTTGAAATCAAATCCTAGCATCCTCTCATTTTTCAAATTTTTTATTTGTCACTATATTAATATTGTAACACATTTTGTTAGACATAGTAACACATTCACGTGTGTTGCTACATTATTATTGTAACATATTTTTTCACAAGTAGTAACACATATATGTGTTACACTAAAATTTATTCTAGTAACACCAGCATATGTATCACTTATTTTTTGTGTTACTATATGTCTTTGTAACACTTTTTCCTAACTTTAGTATGTGTTACTAAAGGCTTGACCTGATTTAGTGAATGTAGACTTGATAAGCTTTCTATGAAGTACTTGCACACCGCAATCAGAGTCTGTATGAAATAGTAAAGACCCTCACAATTTGGCTCTGTCGTGTAGTCCGAATCCAGCCTGCGCGAATGCCCTCCTCTTCTGATCCTATCCATCATTCCTAAGCAATACAATAGTGCACACGCCTTCTTGTCTTAATATGATGGACAATAACAACTTACTTGATAGTTAAATTGACAGACACAAGCGTGAGTAATGGGATCAAGTCGTGCTGGCTGTGTTGGTGCGGATGTAGGCGTGGATGTCCTCATCATACTTATATACCGTTGGCCACTTTCACAAAAACTGTAGGGAAATAATTTCAATCTTGTAGTGAATATACATAGGCACATGAACTGGTCTACGAAACATTGCTGCACATATCAGCAATCAGTTGGTGACAAGTTACTAGCGTATACGTACAACTTACCGAACGGCCAGAGCGGCACTAATCTCGCTTCAACTATTCTGGAGCAATGTCCCTCTCACTCACGGCGACCTAGGATGTGGCGATGTGTCTGGGTGATGCACGGACGTGCAGGTAGGGTTCTAGAAGCATACTCCCTCTGTCGTAAAATATAAGAGATTGAAGGAGTTTGGGTTTGTCTAAAAATATAAGGAATTGTGGGGCTTAAGTGGGACCCACGTGAAAGATTCTTTTCCTTCTCCTTCCTTCATCCCACCTCGCATCTCGCCCCCGCTGCCCGTCCGTCACCGCCGTCGCGTGCCGCCCGCCGCAGCCATCGCAGCTCGCCCGCACCGCGCCGTGCGCAGCCCGTCGCTCGCGGCAGCGAGCAGCTTGGCCGCCGCCATGGCCCCGAAGCTTAAGCTCGGGCTTGACCAGATCTGGGCGAGGCGGAGCAGCCCGGGAGCGCGAGGTCGCAGCTGCGTGGGCGCGCGGGCGAGGTGCCCTGGAGAAGGAGGAGGCGTCTGCGCATGGAGGAGGCAGACGCAATCAACACCATGGAGTAGGATCGGTGAGACAGCTGGGCCCGACGCTGTCCCTGCACGGCAAGAAGCGACGCATCTCGCCCCCCACCATAGCTCGGGGATCTTCAGCTCATCCACCGCGCCGCTCGCCGCACCCCGACGCCCTCGCAGTTCGTGCCTCGCCATATCGGAGTCGCAGCAGCAGCCGCCGCTCTCCCCCTCCATCGTGGCTTCGTCTCCCAACCTTTGCCTGCGAGTAGCTACATCTGAGGTAGGTAGCATCGGCTGCAGCTGCTCGTATCCTGCCGTGGCGCAGAGAGCCGGTGGCCGGCGGCCGCGGCCACGGCTAGGGAGAGCGAGTGGTTCGGGACGAGGCTGTCGGCATGGAGATGGAGAGCAATAATTGAGGGGGCATGCTGGTCTTTTCACCTGTATGCTAGTTTCCTCGAAAAGCTCCCCGAGCTCTTATATATTGGGACGGAGGGGGTAGTACAGATCACGGCGAGTGATTGAGCGATCCTGGGTTAGGTGACAAGCAAGGTAGGCAGCCGTGCATGGGCCTGCGCGTGTGATGTTTTTGTTGCTTTGGACAAGCATATAGAGCTCCGACGGCGGGCAGCTTTCCGGCGCCGCAGATGTGGATGGTGCTGACAATCAAAGATTGCTGCATCCTCTTCAACTTTTCTCTGCCGTACCATGAGACGAGGATAGTTGAGAAAGAGCGAGACGAAAAGGCTTTGGTCAAAATGCAAACTAGCCTTCCACAGTGTGATAGCTATCTCTCAAATTTTTTGGACCCCACCGAAGCAAATTAGGAACCGGTGTTCTGTAGCACAGCGTGGGCATCGAAGGCCAACTGCAAACGTGGGGCCCATATACCAGTAAAAAATGCTTTGTTCTCTCAACTGGGCTACTACGCTGCCTCTCGCGCCATCAAACTGACCTGCCGTCGGAAAGAAATACTATTTTAAGAGTTTTTTTTTTGAGGGAAAGACGCCCACAAGGGGCTAGATGACCTCCATTACTCTGGAATGTTCAGTACAACTGCCTCTTTAACAGAAAGGCCCTTAAGGATGCTACGTATTACATAATGGCCTTCAAAACAAGCGCAAAGGACACAACATAAGATAGAAATTACAACATGGCCCTTTGGACAACAGGAACGCCGGTGTTGCAGATGAACTTCAGGCTCCCGCATCAGCTCCACCCACGATGGATTTGGGTCCAGCAAGGTCGTCATAGCCTCCATCGACGACCTCCAGCAAGCACAGCCAAGGGGCCTCCTTTGCTCAGGATGAGCGGAGGTTGAAGATGTCAACCGGGGACACCAGCATCAGCAACTGCTGGAGATCGACCCGGTTTCACCAATCGCCGCCAATGAACTTGAATGAGATGAACCTCAGCCATGGCAGCAGCACAAAAGCTTGGAATAACTCGAGGCAGATTCAGATCCAGAATCATGGAGAAAAGAGAAAAGGGAGAGGACCACCAGCCGGGAAGGAATCCGACGGGGAAAGCAACAGGCATACCGCCTACAACCCACTAGGGAAACAAGGAGAGCTAGTCCAACCAGAGCCGGATAAGGGGCAAAATTGCTCGCCGGAGGCGAAGCTGAACAACGGCGAACCCGGGATGGAAAGCTCCAACTACTACGAAAAGAGAGAGAAAAAATCTAACTACTGCTGTACAGGAAGGGTCCCTCACCCGAACCAACGCCGGCAGCAAGCCAGAGAAGGAGGGGAGGGGCCGGATCTGGCCGGATGAAGGAGGATTCGGTGGAGATACTGTTGGGGCGACTCGCGTTGGGGAAGGAGAAGCGGTTGTGTGGCTCTGGCTTACTATTTTAAGAGTTGGAACCGGTGCTTGTGCAGGCGCCGCTCTCTTTTTTCTGGCTTCGGTTCGTTTCTGGCACTGGGTTGCACAATGTGGGGAGCGAAGCTTCAAAGCCAAAAATCCATTTGAAGCACCGGTTGAACAGTACACTGTGGAGGGCCTAACTAGCTTGTCCGGTCGCGGCTGCGACTTATGTGGGTACGTCTCCACGCTCAGCGACAGGAAAGGCGGCTCCCACTGCCTGGTGGGGAACAGGAACTCGGATGGAATCTGTTATGCTAATAACTCTTCATGGACAAGGAAAGGAAGTTCTAGGAGAACCTCTCCTGATCCTAATCCAATATGTGGGCAATTTACCAAAGAGTTCTATTACTAGTATGGAAAGAGGACTCGTTCCCCGAGTATAAATAGTGGAGTACCCCAAGCATTGTAAGCACCAGTTTATTCTGAATAATAAAGAAGAGACTCCACCCTACATTGTGTCTTGTCTCTTGTCTACTTTCGTGAGTTGTTCTCTACCATCGATAGCATTAGCATAACACGTTATCAGCACGCTCAACCCTGAGTGCGTCAAGTTGATGAGAAGAAGAGAAGTCGCCGAGACCAGGAGCCGCAGCCTCGGGATTCGCGCCACCTCGGGAATCGAGCCGTCTCGATTTTCGTGCCTCGACGACCTCGACATCCGCGCCAACGCGAAGCTGTTGACGGGAACGGGAACGACTACACGGCGTCTTGTCTTCACTGCATCGACTAACGCCTGCATCAACTCGCGATCGTCTACATCACGCCCGAAGGTGATTTTCTAGCTACTCGTAGTGCTAGCGATCGCGATGGCTCGTTGCAGCCATGGATCGAAATCCCCCTGCAACACCTGGACCAGATTTTTCTAAATCTGGATTTATTGCGTCCCTACATCTAGTTTTGTTAGGGCAACCGAATTGAAAAGAAAGAAAAAAAAAACACAGAGGAGGGGCCGGTAGCCACCACCATCACCGCCGTCTCATCAACGGCGATCAAACGTACCACAGTTGTGGCTCGCAGGCCACACACATGCATCACAGCCCGGAACAAAGAAGGAGATAGGAGAGGAAAAGGGGGCGGCTGCAGAATCAGCCCTAACCCTAAACCTAACCCTAACCCTAACCCTACACGGACTGTCTACACCCATGGACTTGCATGTACCGACGCCTCCTAACCCTAACCCTAGCTCGTCGGCGACGAGCTTGGACCTCGTCCCCGGCCGCCGCGCCCGCATAGCGCGCCGTGCACCACGCCCGCAGCCGTGCACTGAGCCGCACCCGGCTCGGGCTCGGGCTTCCTCCGCCACGCGGGGCCCGCCGCTCCGTCGCCCTTGGCCCCGCGCCGCCGCACACCGGTGCCGCCCCGCCATGGCTACCCCGCAAGGTAGCCACACCCGGATATGCGCCCGAGGTCGCCGGATTTGACCTCGGGGCCACCGGATCTGGGGGTCGGGACCCCTCCGCCGCATGGGGGGCCCCGGGCCTCGTCTTCCTCGCACCGCGACGGCGGTGAGGCACATCCTCACCCGCCGCCGCGGCCCCGAACCGCCGCGCCACGCCCCCGCATCGGGCGCCGCTGCCTCCGCGCCGTCGGGCTCCCCGACCAGAGCACCGCACCACCGCCACCACCCCAGGCCCGAGCAAAGCAAGTGCTCGCCCGGGGATCCCACCGCCTCCCTCATTGCGCTCGCACGCACTGGCCATGGCGCCGCCGTGGGGCTGTCTCGCCGCGCTCGCGCACGGGCGAGCACCCGCCGCCGCCGCCGTCGCTCGGGAGTGAGGGAGAGGAGAGGGGAAGAGAGTGAGGGGATTAGGGTTTACACCCGATCCCCTCCGCCTCTTATACCTGGCCAGCAGGCCGGGCTGATGGGTTGGGCCGCGGGGTGGGCCTGTTGGGCCGGTTCGGCCCACAGGCCGGCCTGATTTCAGAAAAATCACGAAAAATACGGGGGAAATCAAAAAAATCTGAAATTTTGCGGAAAACCCCCTGGAAAAGCTAGAAATTGCGGTTAAGTCCTGAATTTTTGCAGAAAAGACCTTGAAGATTTCCAGAATAGAACCCGCAGTCCTAAATTTTTGCAATTTGGTCCAGATTGTTCTGAAATTACGATTTGACCCAGAATTTTTGCAAAATAGACCCTGTAGTATCTGGAATTTGTCTGTTTCACTGTTATTTTGCAAATAACACCTCGGGTTTATGGGAAATTATGTCATAAACATAAAAACTTGCTATTTTAACCCCCAGTTTGTACGTATTTGCTGTGATATATGATCTGAAATCATGGTTTTCATGTTTAAGCAACTAAAACATGATTAAAAGTGCCTTTAATCATAGAAACATGGTTTTAGGACTTGCTCCGAGTTTTTAATCCATTACTTTATGCATTCTACAAACTTGGTTTACATGAAGTAAACTTATGCATTGTTATTTTTCAAACATCTTGTAGATGTCTGATCTTGTGAAACGAGAATTTAAAATGCTGACCCTGAATGGTCTCAACTATCTGTCTTGGTCACTTGATGCTGAAATCCTTTTGAGTGGTAAAGATCTATTGCACACGATCAAACCAGCCAAAACGGATCTTGCCGCCACGAAGGTGCAACAGGCTCAGGCATTGCATTTCCTGAGGCATCATTTGAGTACTGGCCTGAAGAATGAGTACATGACTGAAAGAGATCCTAAGGCCTTGTGGGATTCCTTGAAGGAATGGTTTCAGCAGATTGAAGCTGTCTTAAAACCGAAAGTGGAACGCGAATGGCAGAAACTTCGCTTCCAAGACTACAAGACCATTGAGGATTATAACACCGCTTTGTATGGGATTGTCACTCGCATGAAGCTATGTGGCAATAAGCTTGAAGACAAAGACCTCATACAAAAGACTCTCTCTACCTTCCACCCCAAATTTTCTCATCTTAGCCGGCAGTATAAGAAAGAGAAATATGATAAATATGTGCTATTGAGCAATGCTTTGCAGCAAGATCAGGGAGAAGATAAGACCATTATGCAGAATCATATGGCTCGCCCTGTTGGCTCATTAGCATCGCCAGAAGCACATTCTACTTCATTCCAGGAGAATGATAAGGGGAAGGGTCCTAGCAATGGATCTAAGAAGGCTAAGCGGAAAGCTAAGCGCCTCAGGAAGAGGAAGAATGCTAAGGCTAAGAATCTGCCAAGAGCTGGAGCATACGGCGAACAAAACCAAGACTGCTATAGGTGTGGTGAGCATGGCCATTGGTCACGCATATGCAAAGCACCTAAGCATGTAGTTGAAATGTACCAAAAGCTTCATGGCAAGAAGAAGATCGAGAAGGAAGCACACTTCTTGGAATGTCCACCACCTGAAGAGGTGTCACCTTCACATGAAGAGAAGGAAGAAGACATCGCAAAGATGGACATTGGTACACCACAAGATGAGAACAAGAACCTAGAAGGATCTGGAGATTTCTCTCTAGATGATGACCTCATGGACAAGGATGATCTTCTTGGAGAAGAATTAGAAGACATGCATGGAGACATGAAGTAGTTCTCCTTAGTTACCATACTATCTAGTAGATAGTCAAGTAGTAGTTATGCATTTAGTTTAAAATTCCCGCATTGAATTTGATGGATTAATGTAATCTCTAGTAGAGACCTCGTTTTTAATACATAGTACTTGAAGTCTATGTGAGCGCCTTGGTTTTTGCTTCACCTTGTCGCTATTTGGCTCCTTCTTGAAGTATTTGCCTTTGTTTTTGCCTAGAAGAGCAATACAATGGAAGAGGAACTATGTCCTGTACATCTCATGTAGAGATCTCGTTTTACCTAGAATATAGCATGAAGCCTATATGAAGCTAGGTATTGGCTAGGTTTTCCTCTTACCATTGGTTTTACCTGAAGTAAATTTTGTTAAATTTTGCCTGGAATATATATGCTGAACAAATTGATTTGCCAAGTCTATTAGTATTAATCATTTGCAATGATATTTGTCCACTATGAAGCCAAATATAACCTTGTAGGTTATTGCATAAGTTCATTGTGCACTACTACCAAGTAGGTAGAAGGAAAATTGCATTTTCTTGGAAGCACATGAACCAATGCAAGTGGGTAGAATGGAAAACACTGGCATTATAAGTGATTTTGAAGATCATTTTTGCCTTGCAATAGTGTGATCCACCATATTGTACCGAATACAATAAAAACTTGAAAGTTTTATCATATCTACCCTACTCACATTATTTGTTAGAATATTGTGTACATGAACAATACATATGTGAGTTTTCATACCATTTACTATTATACAAGGAGTATAATTGCAATCTGTGATACAATAACACTGTGTCATAGAGAATGCAAGAAGCATTCAATGAACTTGAAGTTTAGTAATGGTATGAAAAGGGGGAGGATGTTGATAGATGATGGCATATGTGCATATACTAGAAGATCTAATAGACATGATCTAATCATGTATGATTAGGTTAACTTTTGCACATGAACATGTTGCTTGAAGCATAGCTTTTGAAATCAATTTATCATTCGAGTTGTGTATGAATTTCAAGAAGAAAACACAATCTGCACTAATGTGTTGGCTTACATGCCTAAACTTAGCAATTACTAACCTTGCATGGTTTCTATATCTATCTTCCACTATTGCGCCTGCACTATGGTTTTTACACCGTTTTGCGCTATCCCATACTAATGGTCTGCATACCATAATGAATGTGACACTCTATTGAGTTGACAACTACACTCCTTTCATGCAACAAAAGGCTTTCTCACCTATATGTTGCATCACGAATTGTACACTAAATGCACATAGACAACTGAAATTTGTCAGCCCTTCTCATGTCAAGAAGATTGAGATTAGGGGAAGTATAGTGGTCTAAATATGGGATATACTCAAATGAATATGAGTACGTGGAATTAGATAAATGAATTTGCTAATCTGTTTATGCAGAAACTTGGTGATAATGAAATTGAAATTGGCTAATTGAATTGTTTATGCAATAGATCTGCAAGTCTAGTATGACAATCAAACATTCTAGAAGAACAAAATTCCTTGCATGTTTTAACATTATGAAACTTGTAGTTTCTTTTACCTTGCAGTGTTTATTTGAACTTGAAGTGTTTCATTTGAAGTTTTGTGGTTTATGCAATTAAATCCATTTTGTTGCGATGAAAAAGAAGCTAGACATTATCATTGTTTTCCGACATGATAGAATTGCTCGATCCTGAATTGAGAGCATGTTCAGCTCACTGCATATATCATCATAAGTGCGTGAATATTTAGCAAATATTTCATCATCTTGGCATACATGAATGGGCTTCCACTTGAAGATTGGTGATATAACCTGGAAGTTATGTCATTTGAATGCCTATGATAGGGGATATCACTAGATATTGTATGCTATAATGTCGTCATTAGGGGGAGAATGAACCCAAAATTGAATGCCTTACATTATCATTCCTTGCAAGCTTGAAGCATGAATGGAATCACGCACTATATATGCGCATGAAGCATACGCATGAAGCGTAATGCCAGAATAATCTTGAAGAGAGGAGTATTGAGTTTTACAAGAAGTAAACCGAAATACCGCGTGTGATATATCACGAGGACGCTTGTGCTTATATCACCGGTCGACTTGTTTGACATTGACGTAAAATCTATTGGAACGCCTTTGGATTCTATATCAATGGACACTTGTCATTTGAATTTATTCATGCATGGAAGAAGCATGACTCCTCCATCTCTTAAAGAGAACACTTCACGAAGAAGGATCAAGAACCTCATGAATAGAGGTCATCATCATGAAGATGAGCAACCAACACTATTGTGCACACAGAAAGTGTTGGGAATGCAGAACAATCTAAGAATATGAGAATAGAAGAAAAGTTGTACAACATCTCCTCATGAATTGCAATTGTTTCTCTCATAGAAGAAGAGAACCCGAATCCGGCAACAAAGTCCATGGCAATGACGCTTGTAGCGTTACTATCGGGTCAATGAAGAATGTAATTGAGGATATGAACCGTAGTGGTGAAAGTATATAGTTCATAAGTCTTTGAAAAGACTGATATTCTCATACTACAATGAAGTTCTGCTACATCTTTGGCAAAATATGAAGAATGATTGAAAATGTAGTTAGTCAACAGGATTCTGCAAATCCAAATGACTAGATCCTTGAAGGACAATGAATAATTCCCGAAGAGAATTATCGCGACAAATAAAGTCTCTTTGAAAGGATGACATAAGTCTCTAAGGTATAATATTGTCTTGTAGGATGATATATGTATCACTGAGCATCTCACAAGAGAACATGTATCTCACAGAAGAGAACAATATCCTGAAGAATCTCCTGGAAGGAATAAAGTCACGAAATGACTTGCCAATTGAATCTTGAATAACACCGTCTATTCTTGAAGTGAATATAGACCCGACTATATGGGAATCATACTATCTTAAAGTTATGTGTACACCGAAAGTACAAACTAACATAAAGATAATGATTTCCTACATTACCCCGTTAGGTAATGGGATATTGATGGTGTTTATCCCCAAGAGAAAATCAAAATTGATTGAAGAAATAACATGATCATAATCTTGTCTTGATCCTTGATAGACTACAGATACAGATCATTTGAGAAGTATACCCCCAATAATCCTCAGAAAGGATTAATCCTCTGCAAGGATAATACTTAGTTTGTATTGCACAACATAGCAAATAAGTGATTACTTGGTCGAACCAAGTAGTTATGAATGAAGCATATTGCTCCACTACTCTCATCATAGTAGACAGAAGAACTATGTGGAAGGTCTATGAAGGACTTAGCATTGTGGTATTAAGTTACCATTGCTCATGCACATTTGAGCAAAATGTGACTAAGACATATTAAATTCAGAAGTTTAAAGAATGTCTTCATGAGGGAAAGCACATATAGATTATCTGAAATAATCATTGAATCCATCACTTAATTGTTTATGATCTAGAAGATCACTATCTTGAAGATAATAACCAAAAGGTTTAATGTTGTACTCTTTTTTCCTTTGTGAGTTTTTACTTGAAGGTTTCCCATATAAGGTTTTTAACGAGGCAACATATGCAAATACAACTTGCATTAATATTTCTACTCTTTTTCCTATATGAGTTGTCACTTGAAGAACACTCTTGCAAGGTTTTGATGAAGCAATATTATGCAATATAAGTAACGGTAATATGTACTCTTTTCTCCATTTTTTCTCACTGGGTTTTTATGAAGAAGTTTTTAATGAGACATGTGTGTCGTCGTAAAATGCCCAAGGGAGAGTGTTATGCTAATAACTCTTCATGAACAAGGAAAAGAAGTTCTAGGAGAACCTTTCCTGATCCTAGTCCAATATGTGGGCAATTTACCAAAGAGTTCTATTACTAGTATGGAAAGAGGACTCGTTCCCCGAGTATAAATAGTAGAGTACCCTAAACATTGTAAGCACCGGTTTATTCTGAATAATAAAGAAGAAGCTCCACCCTACATTATGTCTTGTCTCTTGTCTACTTTCGTGAGTTGTTCTCTACCGTGGATATTGTTAGCGTAACAGAATCAAACTCGGCCGCTGCCGCGCCCGGTGAGGCGCTCGATGAGGTACTATGCGCAACCAGTGGAAAGGCGGCTCCAGAGGATTATTTCCCTAGCTAGCGCGGCTGACCTAGGACATGGAGAGGCGGAGTTGGCTGGCACACAAAGTTACGAGAAGGTTGGTCCAGCTCTCACTCTCATTCGATTCACTGGAGAAGGAGAAAAAGAACACAACAGGACACAAGGCAATTTTCAGCACTGCGCACCAGCGCGCAAGCAGGCTCTTCAGTCTTCACTTGGCCTTCTCACTCTCACACACTGATTACAAGGATTGATTAAATAGCTACGCACTGTCATCGCCGGCACTCACCTACATCCGACACGTTTGGCCGAACTACTCGGCCAAGCACTCCATGGCTTAACTACTAACTCCTTACTTGCACGGCACCTCTAATCTCTCCACTAACTAACCTGCATGACTCGTTCTGTTCCGTGCATCACTAGCAAACTAATCACTCCACACGTGCACGCATCTACTGATCACTCTCCCACACGTGCACATATCTCACTAAGGGTAAAACACTCACATGAATGAAAGCATATAAGGACAAGATTAGACACAAGAACGCACATTGGCAGAGGTATGAAAAATCGTCATACCCAAATAACCGGTCAGACAGGGAGCACTAATTAGCTTTATTAAGCGATCGCAATTCCCACGGCGTCTCAGCAATATATTTTTTTTTCTTACGAATGTGTCTAAGCGTATGTTCGTGCCGTATTTCTTTGTTAGACAGGCCGCTTCACTGAGACTGCGATACAGAGGTGAGGAACATTTGTTCACATTGGTCCTTCAAATATTACATCACCAATTTGTACTATATCCGCCGTAAAGATATGGCTATAGTCAGGACTTGATTGTATCCCACAATAGTGTTCGATATATGTGAACAAAAGGCGTCTACAATGTTTACATATTTTTGTAACAGTAGGGGAACAGGTATCTCATAGAAACACTTGCAATGACGTGTCAAAAATTTCGTTAGCTACCATCTTGTAAATCTCCTCTGATGGATGAACTGAATCAAAGAATGCATATCTATTCGCGTCTTGACATGTAAATGCTTGGTCTATGCCGCAAAGAGCTGATGTCTCGATGAGTCCTGTGCCACATGCCTTTGAATGTTGCACATGCTACTGTATAAATATCTGATATTCATTCCAGAGGTCACATCAAACAATCATTTAGCTTTTACATGTTCAAATGTAGCATGCATTAAAGTGATTAAATATAAAATTGTTCTGCAGTCACTCAAAAAGTGAAGCAAATTTAATATGTGTTGTGCTTACAAAATATTTTTCTTTGAACTGTAACTCAAAGAGTGAAGGAACATTCTATGCATTGTGCACATTTCCTTTACTGTTTTATCCATTAATAGAAATTATCTTTACAGGTTAGATCGTTCAAAATCCATATAAATTATCTTTACAGGTTAACATGTATATGCTTCCCAAAATTCTGGTAATAAAGTTTTTTGAAAATCTGCCTACGCACTAATTTTGTTTTCAAACATTTTACATATCCTTAATAATGTCAGGTAATAGCTACTCAGGGCAAATATTTGTTAACCAAAAGTATAATAATCTGGTAAATTGAAAGACTTAGCTGCACCTTATATAATGTACATAGATGTGACAGGATATAACATCATTTATGATATGTAAGAAGACAATTTAATAAAAAAAATGTCTAGACCACTCGATAAATTGATGGTTGAAATTTTATATACCTCTCTAATATGCAGCAACAACACAAGGTCCATGTCCTGAACATTTACAGGATCAATAATTTATAGTTTTGCCTATTTATTTCAATGGCATATTTTAGTACTTACCTTAGGGATGATGCATAGTTGTTGGATAAATTCTATACAAACTTGTAAACATGTGAAAACAATTGTTGACGTATAACATGTGACATTTCGTTTTCATATGTAATTATTTTGGGACATGCAACCAAATATGAAAAGAATGTAGCATGCTTATTGCCTACCCTCAAAGAAATTCAACTTAGCAGTAACCTTGGAGAAACAGTACAACAATACACAATTGTTGAGCGAGCGACACAGGACATTCAACTATAACCGCTAGGGACAACGATGGTCCAATAGAGCGAATTGACTACAAAGATACAAGTCCAGAGTAAACACCCACCACGCTGCGTCTAAGATTCACATTATAGGCAGTCCCCACCCCTTGACTGGATCATGTATACAGCCATGATCACCTACGTAATCTACCATCGCAGAAGTAGTAGTTCAATTCCCCACAAAAATGCGCAAAATGTTTGTAATAACTTATCAAATTATATCTGTCATTTCGTTTTGTCCTTAGCTAGTTTATGTAAAGATATAGAATGATAGGTCGAGAAACTAGAATATGAATAGCCATTCATTCTGAATTCTGATCTAAGCACTATCACCAATATGGTGGTTTTCTGGTGTTAGTTGAAAGAATTGGATAGGATACTGATGAAGGGGACTACCCCAATCACATATTGAATATCTTGACTGACACTACCGACCGAATGACCCGTACGTCGAAAGAAGCAATAGTGCCCTGTTCGTTTCCTTTGGCTAAAATTTTAGCCTTGTCACATTAAAGAGAATTTTGCCATTTAAGAGTATTAAATAAAGTCTAATTACAAAACTTTTTTACGGATGGGGGCTAATTTACTAGACGAATCTAACAAGCCTAATTAATCTATGTTTTGCTACAGTGATGCTACAGTAACCATCTTCTAATCACGACTTAATTACCCTTATTAGATTCGTCTCGCGAAGTAGTACAAGGTCCTGCAATTAGTTTTGTCATTAGACTTTATTTAGTACTCTTAAACGACAAGATTCGAAATGGCTAAAATTTTAGCCAAAAAACAACTAACCTTTTTGTGAGGAATAAAATAATTTACTCATGGCGCCATACTAATTAAAAGAAGAATTTCACTTACAGGGATTTGAGCTGTGAAATCATCCAGCCCAGTTCCTCCGGAGGCAAAGGTCACACCTGATGCGAACTGGTCGATCGTGTAGCTGGTATCAAGGTAGGCTGGCACGGACGACTTCAATCCGCACGCCTCGGAGAGGAAGTCCGTGACAAGGCGGCCATTAGAGAACCTGCCGGTGGGGACACCACCGTCGAAATCATTCATGTCCATATGGTGGGAAATTGGCCTTGACGACGGTCGGTATGAAGTTGTTGTTGCCGGCATCAACCGTCGAGTCCCCGAAAACGATGATCGCCGGCACCTTGCTGCTAGGGGCCGTGCCGGCCAGGAAATGCACGACGAGGAGGAGTGGCCAGTAGTGCAGGCGTTGCGAGAACATGTTCACTCGCAGCTCCGAACTGAATGCAAACTGGGCTAGGGATGGCGTCTTCAGCAGAAGGGCTGTTTGAAAGTTTTAGATGTAGAGTGCTGGGACTTGGATGCACTTATATATAAGCACAAACTTTACACAGTGATGGAGAAGAGTGATACGTATCTATCGAGAACATGGCTTGATTTTCCTTTCGTCGATGCGACGTCGCTGCCACATAACTGTATACGTGCGCACCAGATACGTTCCAATTGCTAACGCAACGGCCCCGATAGTGAGAGAGCTGAGATTTTTTTTTCATTCCATCTGATTTTGTGGCGCTAATATAACACTAATAAATTTAATTTTGCAGCTACATATTCATTGTCCATGGTAACGTTGTGACACATATCGAAATGACAATCCACAGCTGCTATAGGCTGGATACATTATTCTGAGATATCCAGTCAGATATGACAAGCTTTGGCTGATAGATTGACACGTATTTTTTTCCGGGTCTCAATCCATAATTTCTGACACACCTCCATTGGGAGGTATAAGTCTTCGTACTAGATCTTAGTTTTGGTAAATTTTAGTTACTACATAGAATTCACGGCAAAAAAAAGTTACTATAGATAATTTTAGTTTTTTTTTATTATATAGTACAACTCAGATACTCACAACATACGCACACTCATCTCTATGAACGCACATACACAAACCCTACCTCTATGAGCATCTTCGAAGACTGAGCCGGCAAATCCTCGAGATTGACAAAGTCACCACTGGCGCCTCGCTGTCGACGGCTACGTCGCCTACCGCTGAAAGCACAAAGCCAATAAATTCAAGAAAATTCGCTTTCACGAGGAGTCGAACCCAGAACTTCAAATGTGCTACTCAGGTGCCTTAACCACTAAGCCAAAATCCGTTTCACCTGATGCAGACTTTATATATTCTTCGAGAGCTTGGCAGGCATGGCACGATACGTCAGATCGATACTACCACCGTAAATATACTGCGTACAAATGCTTTACGGCCGAACGCACTAGTGTGTCTGGAAAAGGTGAACAAAAAAATGAATCTACTTAATAGAGTCGTATCTCAATGATTCTATACTAGCCCATATATTTGATGATACGAACTAATCTGTGCTTTGAGAAATTAATAGGGCAACATTTATTGAAAGATCAAGTAGCTGATGTGGCAGTGGTGTATCCAGGATTTTGAGGTATGGTGGGCCAATTTGATATAATTGTTTTTTAATGCCATTAGTGTAACCTGCAAACCTACAATAATTAAATTAATTTTTTTCCTAAAGAAGTTTAAGCATGTACAATATTCCATTTAACAACCGACATTTCTATTGTGAGTATGCATATAATCTAAAATTATAAAGTTACATTTTTTTTTTACTCTATCCCATGTGGTGGGCTGGGTAATCTTATGGTGGGCCAGGACCCACCGGTCAGCCCTAGTGGATAAGCAACTGAGATTTTGTTAATTCTAGACTATAAGGGTCATTGTCCAGTTCAACAAACAGATAATAGAGAAACTATGAATGTACCTTTTTGAAAAAGAAAAGTGATATCGAATCTAGGAGGAGCTAGAAAGTTTTTCATTAAAAAAAAGAAGAATGATCAAATAGGCAAAAGTCGAGAGTAAAGGAGACTTGAACCTGGGTGCAAATACTAACATCCTCTACCATCTAGGTATCAAAAACACGCTCAGTTTCCTGAATGCGCCTTTGAGAAACAAACACTGTTTTCAAAATATGGGTAATAAAGTTAAGAAAGAGAGACAACTGTGACCTTTAGACCATCATAAATTGCTTAATAAGACTCACAGTTATCAATGAATTAGACAATGCAGCTATCACATTATCTTAACTTTATGTTGACAGGCAAGTGCAACCACACACACAGATGCACTTAGCTATCTTATGGGTACCACACATGAGTTATCACACTGGGTTGAGAGACTTGTTGGGATCCGGCAACAAGTATTAACCAGCGAAGGGTTACAACCAATAAGCGAAGGCCTTCCGCCTAGTAGCGAAGGCATCGGGACACATAGCGAAGGGTGTGACAACTGTTGTAGATAACGCCGAAGGCTCTTTGCATCGTGCGAATGGTGTTTGGCTCCAGATGAAGGATATAGAATATGAGCCAGAGTGAAGCCTAACACTTAGAGCCGTAACAGAATTGCCCAGTGGCATGGCTGTAATATTGATCTCTCCCCCCTTATAAATATGGAGGGGAGAGCTCCTGTAATGACATCTGTTTTTCGGGCCACAAGCCAAAGAGACATCATTAACTCCGTCCATAATTCTCTGTCGTTTTTTTACCCTTTCGCCCGGCATCGCGGACGACTGAGGGTTTCGGGTATTGAACAACGTAAGTATCATAGAACGATTAACACTTTAGGAGGGCTTCGCTGAGCGTAGAAGAAGCCATCCAAGGAGCGACGAGGTTTCGCGAGGCTCCACTCCGAGAACAAGAACCTTCGGAAGGCTTCGCGAGGGCCGATTTCCACTACAACACTCGTTGGAGGGCTTCGCCGGGTCTCTCAAGACCTTCGATCCCCCAACAAGACTATTGTTAAGTTGGGGAAGTGCCACATCATCACTAATTTTGTCTTTTATAACTACTTTCAATCGAGTGGACTATCTATATTTTCATCATCTGCCATGCCGGGAAAAGGAACATGCTAACTATATATGGTAGGTATCGACGGGACAGTGCAGGTAGCATTTTCAATGGAAATAATGCAAGACAAACTGTCACCAATTAAGCATTGTATCCCCAGCTGAAAACTCAAAGGGGTCTTCTGAAATATATACGCCATGCTGATGAAGAAGTTTCAGCTTCCTGCGGTTAATGCGCAATATTGTTCATTTATGCATGCTTTTTTTTAGACAAATGCCATGCAAGAAAGAAAGAAAAATCTCAAGCGTGTCATACGTGTGTAGCGGATTCATCAGATAGTTTGTGGCAAAAAATTTTAAACGACAGTTTGTGGCATTTGATGTGCACTGAAAGGGCGCATCCTCCAAAGATTCTAATAATATTACCTTTAATACCCACTAAATTTTCAACGGTAATATTTAGAGAAAATTCCTTCTACGGCCTCCAAAAAGATGGTGGTTCCTTCCTTGACCTTTTCCAAATCGAACTTTGTTAACAGGACAAAAATCTTTTTTCGTTTCCTTCTATGGCCCTTCCGTCAATTTTGACACTTAACGGCGTTAAGTAGAAGGTAAAAAGACCGTTTTACCCTTGGCATAAATAAAAATTAATACACCTCTTGGTACAATTATGAAATCTGAATAGAAAAAAGCTCAAATTTTGATTAAATTTAAATTGAAAACTAACCAGCTACATAATTAGTAATTTTAAAATAAAAACCAACCAGTAAAATAATAGTCACATCCCAGTAATACTTTTAATAAGTTAAAATTTATTTTATATCAGGGGTAAAATAGCCTTTTTACCCTCAACTTAACACCGTTAGCCGTTAGATGCTAAAATTGACGGAAGGACCAAGGAAGGAAACAAAAAATGATTTTGGTCCTAATAGAGAAGTTCGATTCAGAAAGGGTCAAAGAAGGAAGCCTTATCATTTTTTGAGGCCATGGGAGGAATTTTCTCTAATATTTACTAGCCCATGTTTCATAAAAATGGAGTAATATGCAAGGTCTATACGAAACATTCAGTAGTGGACAATATTACTCCATTTTTAAAAATGAGTAACAAAAATATTAGTTAGACAAAATTTTTGATTAAAATAGCAAGAATACTCCATAAGTGATAGTCATCAAATTTGTCCACGGTGAACGTGGGAGTAACAAACCTTCTACCGCGCGTTTGTCTGCACAAACTATGGGACACAAATAAGATGCAAAAAGCTAGAAAATTCTAAAATTAGCAACAAAAAAGGCTAAAATTTATGGAAAAATTATTTCGGGACTGTTAGAGCCACCCCCAGCTCACCAGTACACGCTACTCAATAGCATACCTTTTTCACCCTATAGTTGGGCGAACGTTATGGCGGTGGGGCTTGTGGTCGCCATGTTGTTCATGTATTATGTATGTTTAGGCCTTGGCTAGTAAGTAAATGTAAATAAGTGACAGCCAATAAGCGTCTGGCAAATAATACCCAACACTAAAAAGAAATGGGTGACGGGCATCAACTGAGCCCGATACATGGGAACAAGGTCATTTGACTTCAGCATTCTCACTTCAGATCGATGTTGCACTGTTGATTCCATCACATGGCCCCTAAGGCTTGCTTAGTTTTGCTCCTATACGCTGCACATCAAAATACGTTCCTAAGGTCGACTCTCTATTTGTTCCGAAATAGAGTCGAAGGAAACAACAACATCGCGAAATCACCAAATCTATTTGTTCCGAGGCAGCGTCGAAGGAAACAACAACATCATCAAAGTATGCATAGACCGCAATCATTTAGCGTCATCCCAGAATATGTTTGCAATCTTCTCTTCAATATTTATTAGTGTGGCACATTGAAATGATGGGTTCTCTACAATTTCATCCTGGAAATAGTTGAGCGTGCTTCCAGCATGACGACATGCTAACTCGTTTGCTTCTTTTTGGACCTATTCCTGAAGAATCGGTTGTTACAATTTCAAAAGCTTGCAAATCTGAAAATTTCCTTTGTGGTTTCAGACTAGTGAAAAGATTATGATTGACATGAGAAAAATACATCTGTGATACGAAGGGAAAAAAGAAGCAACAACCAGGAACAACTCAGATTAAGGGTGCGTTTGGTACGGTTCCAGATTCACCTAGAAACGTTTCAGTTCCAGATTCTGAGTTGAAACGTTTCTCAAGCAGAATTAGAATCACTTGAGAAACCGTTTGGCAGTTGGTCTGGATTCAGATTCTGAAAACATAAAAAAAGTATGAAAATGACCAACTTGCCCTTGATTTTTCGAATCGTTGTTCTCATAGAAAAATCAATATAAAAACCATTCTGTATAATTAATAGTAAAAAAAAGAGCAAGGTAACAATCTTATTAGCCCACCACGCACTCTACTTCCTAGCCCATTAGGCCCAGCCCATTAAGTAACTGTTCATCTTCTTCTTCCTCCTAATCGAATACAGAACCAGAGATGAGAGAGAACAAAACAGTGTGGGAGCTGATTGGAGGTGCCCAGCGATGTATCGGAGGAGTGAAATTGGGGGAAATGATCTAAAAACTAAGAGCAACCCATTTGTGAGTTTGGATTTGAACAAGGGCGGCGTTCCGGGCGGAGCTTCAGTCGGCGCCGCCGGCAACAGAGGCGCACAAGTCGACTGGAGAAGGGCACAAGGGTAATTGGTGGAGCGAATCGGTGTGGAACACCTCTTTTGCCGTTTCACCCTCGCAGGCCAAAATCGCTAAACGATTCACATGGATTCACAGGTGAAATGTTTCAGAATTTTTCCCTTTGGTACCGTTTCTACCGATTCGACCCAGAATCAGAAACGATTCTTCCGTCCAAACGGACCCTAAGGCATCCGAGTAGCACCTTTCAGGTCCTGGGTTCGACTCCCAGTGGGAACGAATTTTCTAGGATTTAACGGCATTTGTGCTTTCAGCGGTAGGCGACGTGGCCGTCGACAGCGAGGCGCCAACGGTGACTTCGTCAATCTGGAGGATTTGCCGGCTCAGTCTTCAAAAATGCTCATAGAGGTAGGGTTTACGTATATGCGTTCATAGGGGTGAGTGTGCGTGCGTTTTGAGTGTCTGAGTTGTACTGTGCAATAAAAAAAAACTCAGATTTTTAATCGCATATAATAAGGACAACAGTGGCGGTTCACTTACTTATTGGCGTCATGATGCTCTGGATTAGCCTCAACTTCCATCTTCGCTACAGCTGATGAGATCTCTAATTTTTCTCAGAGATTGCTTTTTTCGTCTCTGTCCGTGTGCCAAAACTGGAGCTAGAGTGTTCGGTTTTCCTATGCTTTTCCCTCTAGAGAAACCGTGTCACAAAGTGGGCCATCTTGGGACTTTATGCAACAGGAGCAAAGGAAAGGCAGCAGGGAACATGCGATGGGAGATCAACGGCCCCACAAAGATCTGACGTGATATGAGAACAAAACATCAATAATTCGATATCTGATTTCGGATGCAGACAAGTCCATCTATTACTTTGTCGATGCCACTAGTGGTATATAATATTACGAATTATTTCTCGACGGTGCAATCTACAAATGATGTTGGAAATCTGAAAGCAGGTGCCGAAATGAGCAGAAATTCTGTACTTATTTCAATTTCCAATACATCAAACTCATTCCGCACACACAACAAACCACATTTTAAAAGCTCCTTATTAAACTCGCTCTGTGCACATACACGAGAATATGGCATCTACAATACCAATGCATTGTCCCCAAAAAGAAAAACAATACCAATGCATGTCTTTTCCGTAGAACATATATTTCATAGGAATACAGTTAGTGCATTCTTCAGAAATTCGTTAGCTACTATCTTGAATGTTCCCTCTGTAGGATGAACTGCATCAAAGAACACGTACTTAGTATCGTCTTGACACATCAGTGGTTCTTCAGGGCAGCAAAGGAATCCCATCTCGATAAGTCCGGTGCCACAGCAACCTTGCACACTATTCTCAAATCCTGTCAGCAAAAAGGAATATATGTGCATATTGTTAAAACTTGGCCTACGTTTAACTGTTCTGGCAATACTATGCTCAAGCCCATTGCTAACATGGTAGGTTTTGCAAACACATTTTGACATGCATGCCAGTTTGTATGTGAATCTTTGGAAAATTGCATATCTTACAAGCATAATATTAACACGTACTTACGAGTTACGACACGAGATGAGAAGTGTAAATTGATAATCAAGCAAAAACTTCACACAATCTGATTAATTTAAACGAACCTACATGCGATTAGTTATATGGATTAGTTATATGGATTGATTACTAAGGACCATCACATACCGTAGAACGATGGGTTGGCAACAATCTTGGACACAACGCTGTACGTCTCCGCGTACACCACCTGCACACCGATAAGCTCGCCGTTGAGCTTGCTCAAGGCCTCCTGCAGCTCGCTGTTAAACCTCTGAGCCAACTGGTTGTACTCCTCGTTGCAGTGACCTGGCTCCTGGAGTGTCAGTGTCATCACTATAGGAGTGCATCCCATCGGCACAAGACCACAGAACACAATTTTGCGGGCGCCCATGGAGTAGATGTCACGAATGGCTGCTTCTGCGTGACTGACAAGGTAGGTGACATACTCTGGGGCGCTCCTGAGGCGACCGAGCAAGATGTTCTGCAAGATGTTGACATGGCCAATACTAAGGCCTCCTTTGGAACGCAGGAATTTCACATGAAACAATTCAATTTCACAGGAAAAATGCAGGAAAGGAAAAATTTTCCTTCAATCCAAAGGAGGCCTAAAGCAGTATAGAGCCTCCGTGATGATCATGTTAGCCATGGACTCACCCATGGCAAGCTTCAGCTTCTCCTTGTACTCGTTGAAGTACTGAAGCTGCTGCCTCAAGGGTATAGCAGACTGAAAAAATTTGTGGCATACCAAACAATTAGTCACTGTTTAAATTTTCTTTATTGGTATACTATGTCATCACTAGAATGGCACATGGTCATGCAGGAGTTGTCATTTTGCTGAAATAGTTTGTTGTAAATTCCATAAAACCACATTCGCAAAACAATTGGTATTAAGTTTGCTCCCTTAGGGCCAGTTTGGTTGGTGCCGTGGCTCGCATCATCGGCTAGGCACCGATCTCAGCTTCAAGCGTCCAAAATAGAACCTGAGCGCCGTGCCTGAGTCGAGTATTTTCTCCAGGGTATACACCAAACAAGCACTTAACTCAAGGTTTAGTCATTATAATATCTATATAAGTCATACCCACTAACATTTCTAAAGCTCAAACCTCATTGCGCCACATCACCTAAATAATCTGGTCTGTCAATTTTTTTTTGTTCAGTTCATCTCCACCGTCCATCATCCACAATGGAAGGCTGAGCTGTAGAGGCCACGCCATTCCTCAATTGAGTTTGAGCCCAATCAATTCACTGCAGAAACTGCAGCTATCAAAGCGTACATGGTGTGTTTATTTCATCCATTGTTGCAGATAGAAACTGCCACCACAACATAATGGCACAATTGTCCATCCAACTCCTCTCACGAAGTGCACATTTACCGCTCGCATCCACAAATTGACAACCTGCTCTGTATCTCTATGGGAGATCGCCAACTTGATTACCTCCACCAGGCCTTGTTATCTTCTCCGACTGCTGCAACAAAGGCAGCATGGAGCTTCCCCAAGAAGGATGCAGCAACGTCGTTTTTGATGAGTTTTTTTTCCTAACCCTGTATGGGAACACAAGTCTAATGCCCTTTTTTTGTTTCCCTTCTATGCCGAAGTTGATTGTCGCTCCGCCGAATCCATAGCCATCACAAAATGTCAAGAAAGGTTTTGTCTAAACTGAACTTGCATTTGATTTGTTATTCTATCTCCTTCATTTCCTGTCAGGTGTGTCTCTGTTGGCTTACGAAATTGACAAATCAGGTTCTCTCTCTCACTTTCAGATTGCTCTGACTTCTGACGAATTTCATTGTAATCAACAAGGTGAGGTTAAGGGATGTCTCGATGGTCTACATTTTGATTTTTGTTCACCTTTCTGCATTAAATTTCTTTGTATGTTCCCTTAGTCCCAATGTTTAAATTTCTGTAACCCGGAAAACTCTCTGTGCATGTAAGCTGATCGGACATGATGGCTTAGCCCCCATCTTTTGCCGGTAAGCTAGCTAATATCTTTTCTTTGTTTTTCTACACCTTTCCTTCTCATGTGACAGAGGCTTTTAATATTCACTACAGAATTCTGCCGTGAGGTGCATCACATTGTAGCAAAATAAGCTCCCTTTGTTCTTTTAAAACACATGATGGGTTTGATTTATCTTTTCAGATAGGATGAGTGCAGCAGCATGGCTCCCAGTTACAGTCACAATATCACATTGGTAGATGTTTTAGCCTACACTTTTCTGTTCAATTCCTTCCATTGCACCGTAAAACCAGTCCTTTTCAGTATTTTAAGACTAATTTATGCTTCCATATCGCAAACGAAAGGATAATATAATTATCTGAAATCCAATGATGAGCTGTAGGAAGGAGACTAAACTGCTGTACACATCCAGCCATGAAAAATAAACCATTAGCCGTTTTAGTTTTCTGATATTGAATCATAGTCATTTCACTATAGGCATTACATTGTTTCACTTTTTTCATGATATTGGCAAGCCGATATAAAATAATCTTGATTAATCAGATTACATAAAAATCACAGATATAGGTGACAGACCAGCAAGTGAATATTCAACAATTTCGGTAGTTACAAAAATTATGGCTTTGAGGCTCATTGTTTGTAATATTATTGTCAACCATATTTCTATCAATGGTAACTGAAAATCATCAATTCTCACAAACCTTTAATTTGATGATATTGTTTTGAAGTGCTAAGAAATACAATTTCTAGCCAGCAAGGCCAGCAAGTTGCAGCAGTCATGATGAAAATTCCGCGGCAACGCGCGGGGAATTCATCTAGTCATAACGTTTCACAAAACCATACAGTACCAAAGTAACTATTAATCTGACATGTGGATCCTACTTTAATCTCGGGATGTTATATAACCGTAATTCAATTCCTTAATTCCCATTTTAAATCGAGTAGAGCATCTCCAACAATTCCCAATAATCATTCCAAAAAACCCGAATTGGGAAACAAGCCAAAAAACACCGATCCAACAGCTCCCAAGTCCCAACAAACACCGCTTCCCATTTTTTCGCCGCGCACAATCCAGGCCAAAAAACACCGCTCCAACATCTGAAGTAGCTTCACAAACTATTCCGCCGTCTCTTCCAGCTTCCAATCGCCCCAAACCTTCGCTGCCGCCAGTTCCGCTCCTCCCGCGCACGCACAACACTTGTCATCGTCGCACGACTTCACCACAATGCCCAGCGGATACACAGCCTGACCGCCACTGTGCTAGTAAAATTCCTCAATCCCGTTTGCTCCATCCGTGATTGCTCATCAGCTGTTTGTGAAAATGCCGCAATGTGACTATGCAGAAACGAAAGTTGGATTGAGTCGGTAGTGTTCAGTACGTAATGGATTATAGAAAGTGAAATCGTCAGCTATTGGTAGATATTCCGTACTACTTCCTTGCACAGGCGATCATGGGACGATGTGAGATATACAGATGCTTTTTGCCATCATCACGAAGGAGATAATCAACGGAAGTTTCATGCAAAGGAAAATGAATTGGACCGGATACACTAGTGGGCTGTATGACCAGATAAGGCCCAAATGGTGTTTTTAATTTTTTTTTTTGGAGCTAAATATTGGGAGCTGTTGGTGGAGGTTGTTTTTTGTTGCTCCCAAAAGTTTTTGGAAGCTCCCAAAACCAGCTTTTTGAGAGTATTTTTTTGGAAACTCTTGGAGTGATATACGCACTATGGAAGCACAAAAACTGGAGCCGCATGTCATACTAAGAGCAACTCCAACAGCCTCTTTAAAAATGGCTAGCTAAATCCTGATTTTAGCTATTATGTAAAACTAAAATAGTAATAACAAAAACATCATCAAACCCAACAGCCTCTCTATAATTTTATCCTCTCTATATTCAAATTGTTGTGTGCAGCGAACTAGGATGATGCGGCTCGCCGCTTGCGCCCTCATCATCGTCGGAACCGCGACATGGCATACCAGTAAACGTTAAACAAGTTACTTTCGCTTTCGCTTGGCGTGTCCTCCGTGCACCTATGATAAACAAGTGCACACTACTACACTAGTATGGTGGTTGGATAGCGCACCTGGCACAAGACGATGAGCGCCCCGCTGACGCCGCACGTAGCGTCCCTGTCGTACCGCCTCGTCGCGAACGACCCGAGAACGCCGGCGGCATTCACCAGCGCCCGCACGGCGCCGCCTATCCGTCGAGCGCAGCGGCCCGTAGTCACCCGCGACAGCATCGGCAGGAGCAGCGCGGTGGCGTCGGCTCGCGCCAGGTGCAGGAACAGCAGCAGCGTGGCCACCACCGCGGCGTAACGAGCCATCGCGACTAGTCTGGACGGGTCGTCTTCTTCATCTCGTGGAGGCGTTTTGCTTCCTTTGCTTCGGATGGGATCGTCGTAGGAGTAGGCGGTGGTCGACGCGCGGGACAAGCCAAAGTCGGCGAGCTTCGGCCGGAGGTCGTCGTTGAGCAGGATCTGCTCGCCGCGGTCGAGGAAGCAACCAAGGAGGAGTACTAGGCCGATGTGCCTCACCGACGAGATGAGCTTGATTTTGTTGAGGAGCAGTGCCGCCGCGGCCTCGCCGCGGCCGCCGTCGTCCTCGCTTGATGGCCACGAGCGCACGGGAGCAGAAAATAGGCGGCGCGCGCAGGCGGGAAGACGATGTGACCAACGTCTCCTGGTTCCTCGAGCCCGCCTTCGACCACGAGGTGAGTCGCCTCCACCGCCTCGTCGGCAATGCCGCCGTCGACGGCTACGGCCAGCAGGTATGGCGATGGCGATGAGGGCGCGACGGCCAAGAGCGGAAAACGGCGCGTGCTGGACGAGGCAAGGCGCGGGAATTGCAATCGGGGCGCGGGAAACAGGGGGAAGCGTGCGGGAGGAGGCGATGGCGAGCGGCGCGGGCTCGCGATACTTGGCGAGCGATGCCGGAGGGTTTGCGAGCGAGAAAATCGGAAATTGAAGATGGAGAGGCTGTTGGATCGCGTTTTTCACCTCATGTTTTCTATATTTGGCGAACAGGCCTTTTTACATGAGCTGTTGGAGATGGCCTTTTTTTTTAATGGGTTCAGGGTCTGTGAAACAAAATGACCGCCAATCCTATGATTTAGCGGCACAAGTCGCTTGGGGTTTTGTGCGTGAAGGACAAAAAAAACATTGGGTTTTGTGATTTTACTCTAATTTTAATTAATTAATTTATTTAGTACATTAAAGAACATGCGAGCACTAATTATAATGTATATGCTCAAGAGTGTCCCAATCAAAGAAACTAAGCGACTCCCAACAAAACTTCATCTGTTGACATGAGATTATGCCCGGCTGGCGAGGTGGATCAAGGCCTGCCATTCCATTTAGCAATTATCCAATTCCAACAAGGTAGACGATATATTATGTTCTTCTAAAAACATTCATTAATTACCAACCCCGCCCCCCCCCCCCCCCCCCCCCCAAAAAAAAAAACATCAAACTATTTCAGATGTGAGGCACAATAGTTTTTCCCTTCATACCATTTAAAGTGATGAAAGGCACATTTTCTGCAGCAGCAAATCTGACTTCAACAAAAGTGATGAAAGGCACATGGAAATTCTTTATCATTCCTGTAGTCAACCCTCATTCACAATAAATAAGTTTTTTTTTCAGTGACAATACATTTTTATTACGTTATGAGCTCGAGGTAACAAAAAATTTATTCAAATAAATAATTATCACGGGGGCAATAAATTTAAATTTACTCACCATTATCGCCGCTGTTAAGTTATCTAGCCCAGAGCCTCCAGAAGCAAATGTAACACCTGTAGCGAGCTGATCGATTGTGTAGCTAGTGTCAAGGTAGGCTGGCACATTTGGCGGCAACCCTAAGAACTCTGAAAGGAAGTCAGTTACAAGGCGACCATTGGAGAACCGGCCTGTGGCAATGCCACCATCGAAGTCACGCCCGTATGGAGGGAAGTTGGCCTTGGAGATGGTCGGCCTGTTGTTGTTGTTTCCAGCATCAACTGTCGAGTGGCCGTGCTAGACGACAGCATGAACTGCAAGATGGTAAACAGTAGAGAGTAATGGAGGCATTTTGAGAACATCTGCACTATTGGTGGCTGCATATTGACGGGGAAATGTTGTAGATGTTGCATTTTGGAGTGTCTTTAGTGGCAGTAGGAATGTTGAAACACATGCATGCACACGCACCAATATATAGTGCCGCGGGGCGCGGGAAGTCGCATGTACAGCGAATGAAGAACTGTTTTTGTGTTAATTAGTGGACAAGTAAGCATGGGACGTGAATTGATTGCCCCGAAAGTACTGACAGCTAAGATTCTCTTCTCTTTCCATCTGAATGCGCGGCGTTTAACTACACTTGTTGCATTCATTTCGGCATGGCAATGTTGTGACATTCTAGCTGCTGCACAGGTGATAGATTTTGCGGCTTTTTCCCTTCGTACACTTAGTTAACCGTCATCCACTCATCCTATTCGACCTGGTATGGTTTTGCGCCCTTCGCTTCTATATCCATATATACAAATAATTATGCCCTTTTGGAAACACAGCTCATATTTGTCAAAAAAAAAATTACCTTTTTATCTTAAGAAAAATCCTTCTATGGCCTCATAACAAATGCATTTGCCTTGTATGGCCTCTTTTTAATTGAACTTCCCTGTAAGGACCAAAATCAATTTTCGATTCCCTCCTTGACCTTTCCGTTAGTTTTAGGACCTAACGTTATTAAGTAGAGGATAAATGTACCATTTTACCCCAGATTTAGAATGAACTACACTTACACTCAAAAAATTGTGCGAATGTGAGTATTAGGGGGTGTTTGGATCACCATGACTAAAACTAGTCAGGTTAGATTTAGTCACTTTTAGGGACTAAAGTTCCAAACAGATGGGACTAGAAAGGGACTAAAACTAGTCACCTGACTAAAACTCTCTAGTAGAGGAGGGGGTAGCTAAAAGATGTTTTAATCCCTCTCTCTCTTTAGTAGGGCAGAATCTTTAATGGTCTTTAATCACTTTTAGTCTTTACTTCCAAACATGGGTGGAACTAGAGACTACTAGTCTGACTAGTTTTATTCATGGGACTAAAAGGTATCGAAACACCCTCTTACTTTGCTGCTGATATACAATTTGAAACAAAAATACTTTGCTGATATACAATTTTGAAACAAAATACACTAGTATTAATACTCACATTCGCATAATTTTTTGAATATAATTGTAGTTCATTCCAAATCAGGGATAAAATGATACTTTTATCCTCTAGTTAACACCGTTAGGTCCTAAAACTAACGGAAGAGCCAAGGAGAGAATCGAAAATTGATTTGGGTCTTTATAGGGAAGTTCAATTCAGAAAGGGCCAAAAAAGGCAGTTGTATTTGTTTTGAAGCCATAGAAGGAATTTTCTCTTTTATCTTTGGTCCAAAAAATTAACTAGTAAATAGTGGAGTCTCCAAACATAGTATGCAGTCGTATTAACGATGGAAATATCCTTTCATCGAAGTATCATGCACTACAACACATGTAGTCTTCTATGACGAGTATCTCATGGCAATAGATTGTTTCGTCACCAAGTCACTCTGTTTTAGGGCACCTATAAAGGTGTTGTCTCATAAGCGGTCTCGTACATGACACGTAATCATAAGACGATCTATGAGACCACATATACAATGGATGATTGTTTTAGTTGTCTCATAAAAATACCATACTTCTTTTATTTGTAGGTGAAAAAAGGAATATTTATGAATTGCATGGCAACCACAACTCGTACAATGGTGTGAAAGCCGTCTTATACTTCTAAATTTTAGCGTATGAGGTGGTTGCCTCGCGAAACAACCGCCTTTTTCTCTCACCTCCCTCTCTCTCTTCGATGTCATCAAAAATCCTATGTGGCAATGCATGAGACGGGCTATGAGACCGCCTACGTGTAGCGTTGTACCTGTGTCGGGTACCCAAAACCAGGTACCCGCGATTACCCGCATAATCCCTCGACTATACCCAAATCACTAAGGACTGGGCCGGAGACCGTGGTCGTCTCCGAAGATAGCCATGGTCAAAGCCCAGCCCATGATGCGCGCCGCGAACCGCAACCAAGAGGCCGCGGAGGAAAAAGGAGGCCCGACTCCTCGACCCATCTCCCGACCCCCAGGGGTCGAAAGAAATCTCCGCCTCGGCCGACCCCGGGCGCCCGACCCCAGCCTTCCGACCCCAGGGGTCGGGCTATCAAGGTCGGAGGTTGGCCAGTGGAGCGCCTTAAATGGCCGCAAGTGGATGTCCTTCAGCACAGTCCGAAGACGTGAACCGCAAGCCCCGCACGTCTTGCAGGGACGGTTGACAGCGGTCAAACCGCCTCGCCGCACGGTAACAGTGCGGGCCGTAAAGAAACAGGGATGCACAGTGCCCAAACAGGATCCGGACATCCCCGTCGCAGTCGAGCTATAGCAGCCGGCGCCGCCCACTCCCGGAGGAGACAGCGTCGAGGACGGGCGCCCACGCCCGGAGGAGGCGGCGTCGAGGACGGACGCGCCCTTCCCTACGAGGCCCCCCACCTACATCGAGCTAGTTTGACCAATTCTCTTTCTTTTTCTTCTTTCCTCCACCCTTGTACAGTGAACCTTCCCATGACAGATAAAAGGGGAAGCTTGACTCGCGGCTGGAGGACCGCAATTTCTTACCGCATTCTCATTTTTTCACTTCACACACACTCGCCGCGGCCTTGTGACGCACGCAAGGGCGAGCAACACTCACACTTAGAGACTTGGGAGCTCCCCCCTCTCTCGCAAGAGCTTGTAACCCCTACTACGAGCAACGCGAACCGAACCAACTCACTGGACGTAGGGCTTCAATCGCCCGAACCAGTATAATCCTTTGTGTCTTTCTCATCCTTTCCAATCAACCGCAGCGCGTAGTCTAAATTTACTCGTCGGCCAGATTTCCCAACGCCGACAGTTGGGACGCCAGGTAGGGGACCTCTGCGCGCAACGGTTGCGATCCCCGTCGCCGGCGATGGTGACGGTTCCGTCGACATGTGGTGCTCGCGGGTCGCGCCGCAGGACGACCCGCGGCGTCACAAACTTAGGCGAGAATGGGCTCTTGCCCGCTCCGCTCTTCTCTCCGCACCAGGTCATCCGCTTCGGCAGCCTGGAGTTCGAGGCCGACCACACCGGCCGCCTGCAGCTGATGCAGGATTACCCACCTCTCTTCGGGAGGGGACCTCTCGTCATCTGTCCTCGGGTAGCCCGGGACATGGACGGCACCGACCACGAGGTGTGCATGGAGGCGCACTTCGGCCCGAATTCGCGGCCCAACGAGTACCGCCATGTGGTGTACATTCTCGCGACCGCGGCGGCGCAGCTTGATGGTCAGCCGCCGTACCCCCCAGAGGGGGAGTTCTGGGGACGCCTCCACGAGCTTCCCCCAACGCTACGGCGCATGATGGAGGGGCTCGACCACCTGATCACCGTCCACCTAGCGCCCCCGTCTCCAGACGGGGGACGTCCTTGCCACGCGGCCAGGAATGACGGTGGTCGGCGTCGCGACCCGCCATCTTTGCAAGTGGCGCGAATGCGGTCGCCGCCCTCCGCGTTGGGGATGGTGATCGCAAACACTCTTCTTCCCCGCGAACGGGGCCGCGGCGGCCTCCCATGCCGCGTCGAGGCGTACCTTGGCCCAGAACCGAGCGCATCCGAGTGCCAGCGTGTTTTCTACGCGCTGGCAAACGTCCTGGTGCAGCTCGAAGGATGGGGACATCTCCCGCCAGAATCCAACTTCTGGCGGCAGGGCGTCCCTCTGCCGCATCGCAACGCCGCGAACCAGTTCGAGCTTGAGCTCGCCCGCCGCCTCCCGTCGGCGGCGTGGGCGGGTCCGCCCATGGCGGAGGCGATGCGACGCGACCCGATTGTTTCACTCCCTCTACCCGTTGCGGCTGGGGAGTGGCCCGGGGCTCGCGCCCTTCGTCCCAACGCTAACTCCGACTCCGACTCCGACCTCCTCGACGAGTGCTTCGACTTCGGGGCCCACGACCCGGCACGAGAGTGCTACATGGTCGGCAATGCCGAGGGCCATGTTGAGGACGTGGAGGACGGCGAAGACGAGGAGAACGGCGACGAAAACGACATCGACCCGGTGGGAGCCCAACCTCCGCCGGTCCTCGTCGACCCGGCTGGGATCCAACACGTCCCGCACCAACCTCCGTTGGCCCCGGCGGGAGCCGCGGGGGTGAACCGTGACGTCGTCATGGCCGAGGCAAATGCCGCAGCCGCGCACGACCACGACGTCCGCCAGCTCCTTGCACGAGAGCGGGAGCTGCAGGACCACGAACGACTCCTGCGAATGGAGCGCGAGGTCATCAAGCAGGAGCTGACGCAACGCCGGATCCAGGCGCAGGCCACCGCCCGGCAAGTTCGGCAGCAAATCCTCGAGGACGCAGGAGGGGGTCTCCCACGCTTCCCGCGAGCAAGCCAGAACATTGCCGCGGCGACGGCGCTCCTGCGAAGGATGCAGCCGCCGATGACCCCGGAGGAGCATCACGACCGAAAGGAACTCGAGAGCCTTCTCCGACTCGCGGCGGACCAGCAAGCCGAGAGCTCCCTGTCTCGGCAACGGGGGCGTAGCTCCGGCGCGCCCACCACGGGTGACCGCGACGGCGAGGCCTCGGTCCAGCAGACTCCACCTGCGGGAGGTCGGAACCTGCCGCCCATCCACCAGCGTATCGGCAACATCAAGGACGCGCGCGTGGTGCTCGAGGCACGGCGACGCGCACAAGGAGACGACCGGCAACTCCGGCCAGTCAACCACGGCTACTCCACACGTCGCGGAGGCCGGTACGACCCCGAGGAGGACCGGAGCCCGGGCCCGCTGCCCGCGGGTCCTCGGGCGTTCAGTGAAGACATCTTGCGCGCACCGGTCCCCCAGCGGTACCGTGCGCCAAGTAATGTCACCAAATACTCCGGTGACTCGAATCCGGCCACGTGGCTGGAGGACTACCGGCTGTCCTGCCAAGCCGGTGGCGCGGACGACGACTTATTCATCATACGCAACCTGCCACTCTACCTCGCCGACTCCACCCGCGCCTGGTTACAGCACCTCCCGACGGGATGCATCCAATGTTGGGCGGATCTCGGGGAGATCTTCGAGGGAAACTTCCAGGGGACCTACGAGCGGCTCGGGAACTCCTGGGACCTCCGCAGCTGCAAACAGAAGCCTGACGAGTCGCTGCGAGAGTACATTCGGTGCTTCTCCAGGATGCGCAACTCCCTCCCCAACGTCGTCGACGCCGACGCCATCAGCGCGTTCCTGACCAGAACCAGGAACAAGTCGCTGGTCCACAAGTTGGGGCGCAAGTGCCCCTCGACCACCAAGGAACTGCTGGATATCGCCACCAGTCATGCCTCCGGGGAGGACGCGGTCGGAGCTCTCTTCGAGCGCCCGGCTGGGAAGGCCAAGAGGACGGACGCGGCTGGCAGCGCTAGCCCGTCAACCCAGTCGGGGAAGAAGAAGAAGAAGAAGGGCAACCTCCTTCGGCAGGAGGCATCCCTCGTGGCGGCCGTCGAGCGCGAGCCCAAGGCGAAGGCCACCAACGATGCGACGCCCGACCACTTCGAGAAGTTACTCGAGGGGCCATGCCCGAACCACCCATTCCCCGTCAAGCATTTATACAAGGATTGTGGCCTCATGCGCAAGTTCCTCACCGGAACACCCAAGAGGCACGACGCGAAGCCGTCCAACCCCAAGGGAGGAGAAGGCGACGGGGAACCCGATGGTCCATTCCCCGAGACCAATGCTGTCCTCATGATCTTTGGCGGACTAGACTCCTGCCTGCCCAAGCGACGGCAGAAGGTGGAACGCCAGGAGGTGTACGCCGCAGAGCCGGCGGCCCCGGAGTTCCTCAAGTGGTCGAACACCGCGGTCACCTTCGACCTCTCCGACCATCCTGACCGAGTCCATCGGCTGAGACGCTATCCACTTGTCGTCGACCCCATCGTCGCGTCGACGAGGCTCACCAAGGTGCTCTTGGACGGGGGTAGCGGCCTCAACATCTTGTATGCCGAGATCCTCGACGCCATGGGAATCGACCGCAAGAGAGTCCGACCCAAGGGGGCTCCATTCCACGGGATTATCCCCGGAAAGCAAGTGGTTCCTCTCGGGCAGATCCACGTGCCCGTCACCTTCGGCACGCCCAAAAACTTCCGCACCGAGGCCCTCACTTTCGAGGTGGCGGACTTCCCGGGCGTGTATCACGCCGTTCTGGGGCGCCCGTGCTACGCAAAGTTCATGGCCGTCCCGAACTACACCTACCTCAAGCTCAAGATGCCGGGGCCCAAAGGGGTCATCACTGTCAGCACCTCCATACAGAGGGCGTATGAGGTCGACCTCGAGAACTGCAACCTCGCCACCGCGCTAGCCCACAAGGAGGAGCTGCCGACCGTCAATCAGGTGGAGGGAGTCGACGCGCCGGACACGAAGAAGACGACGGGCACCTTCCACTCCGACCATGACACCAAGCCGATCCCGCTCAACCCTTCCGACCCCAACAGCAAGGTGGTGCTGATTGGGGCCAAGCTCTCCCACAAATAGGAAAGCGCGCTCGCCGACTTCCTCCGCGCCAACCAGGACATCTTCGCGTGGAAGCCTTCCGACATGCCGGGCATTCCTAGCAACGTCGCCGAGCACTCACTCTGCATCAAGCCAGGCTCTCGGCCCGTCAAGCAACATCTCCGCCGCTTCGACAAGGAAAGCACAAGGCCATCGGTGAGGAAATAGCTAGACTCCTAGCCACAGGTTTTATTAAGGAAGTGTATCATCCTGATTGGTTAGCTAATCCTGTACTTGTCCGTAAGAAGAATGGTAAATGGAGAATGTGTGTTGACTACATGAATCTCAATAAGGCGTGCCCAAAGGATCCTTTTCCTTTGCCGCGCATCGACCAAATTGTAGACTCGACAGCAGGGTGCGAAACCCTCTGTTTTCTCGACGCTTACTCGGGTTACCACCAGATCCCGATGAAAGAGTCGGACCAACTCTCAACGTCTTTCATAACCCCTTTCGGTGCATACTGCTACGTCACCATGCCCTTCGGACTAAAAAATGCTGGGGCGACGTACCAGCGATGCAAGCCGAAATGCTTCGGAGACCTCATCGGCGAGGTCGTAGAGGCGTATGTGGATGACATCGTAGTCAAGTCCAAACACACCGACCAGCTAGTTTCCGACCTCGCCAAGGTCTTCGACAGACTAAGGGCGAACGGAGTCAAGCTGAACCCGGAGAAATGCGTCTTCGGCGTTCCCAAAGGCATGTTACTCGGGTTCTGCGTGTCCGAGCGAGGTATCGAGGCAAATCCCGACAAGATCGATGCCATCTTCGAGATGGGGCCAATCCAAAACGTCAAGGGAGTCCAGCGAGTTATGGGCTGCCTTGCGGCGCTAAGTCGATTCATCTCGCGACTCGGCGAGCGAGGTTTACCTCTATATCGTCTCCTTAAAAAGTCCGACCACTTTGAATGGACGACGGAGGCTCAAGTGGCACTGGATGATCTCAAATCCACGCTCACTAGCCCACCAATAATGACCGCCCCGACCCCGGGGGAGACGCTCTTGCTTTACATATCTGCTACGACGCAGGTTTTGAGCACGGCGCTGGTCGTGGAACGAAGCGAACCTGGGCACGCGCTCAGAGTTCAACGGCCTGTGTACTTCATTAGCGAAGTCCTATCCGACACCAAAACACGCTGGATCCAGATCCAGAAGATGATTTACGCGGTCGTGATCACCAGGCGCAAGCTGCTCCATTACTTCGACGCCTACCACGTGGCCGTCGTGACCTCTTTCCCCCTGGGCGAGGTCCTCAGAAACAAGGAGTCGTCCAACAAGATTGTGAAATGGGCAATCGAGCTCATGGGGCAAGACCTCGAGTTCATCCCCCAGACAGCGACCAAGTCTCACGCACTCACGGAGTTCGTCGCTGAGTGGACCGAGGTCCAGCTTCCGGCCTCTCCAATCGAGCGGGAGTGCTGGAAGATGTACTTCGACGGCTCCCTCATGAAAAAGGGAGCCGGGGGAGGATGGGTACTTGTCTCGCCACTCAAAGTGCAGATGAGGTACGCCGTCTGACTCAACTTCCTAGCCTCGCACAACGTCGCCGAGTACGAGGCCCTGGTCAACGGTGTCAAAGCCGCGATCGAGCTCGGCGTCAAGAGGCTGGAGGTTTTTGGGGACTCGCAGCTCGCCGTGGACCAGGTCCGTAACGAGTCAAACTGCATTAACCCAAAGATGGCCGCGTACTGCGCTGAGGTTCGACGCCTCGAGGAGAAGTACGACGGCTTCGAGATTTCTCACTTGCCTCGGTCGCAAAACGAGGCAGCCGACATTCTGGCCAAGTTGGCCTCAAATCGGGAGCCGGTCCCGTCCGGGATCTTCGCCAGCGACCTCAACAAGCCCTCCATCAAGGAGTCACCTGACCGACAAGAGGAGGTCGGAGCAGAGTCGGCCGACCCCAACCAGGGTCTGACCTCCGATCCACCTCACGTCGAGTCGGATGATCGCGCCGCGTTCGTCATCACTTCGATCGACGAAGACGAGGGGGGCCAAGGGCCCGAGCCCGACACCCCGCCCAACGACTGAACGCGACCATACCTTGATTGCTTGCTGAAGGAACAACTCCCCGCTGACTCGACCGAGGCCAAGCGAATCGCACGCCGAGCCAAGTCGTTCGTAGTCATGGGAGGCGAGCTCTTCAAAAAGAGTCATTCCGATGTCTTGCAGCGCTGCATACCGCTCGACCATGGGAGGCAGCTGCTGCGCGACATTCACGAGGGCGCTTGCGGTTATCACGCCGCCCCTCGCAGCCTAGTCGGCAACGCCTTCCGTCACGGTTTCTACTGGCCAACGGCGATCGGAGACGCGGAAAAAATAGTGCTCGCCTGCGAAGGGTGCCAGTACTATGCTCGACAAACTCACTTGCCGGCGCAGGCCCTGCAAACGATCCCCCTGACCTGGCCTTTTGCCGTCTGGGGGCTCGACCTCGTTGGCCCCTTGAAAAAAGCGCTCGGGGGCTACACCCACGTGCTTGTGGCGATTGACAAATTCTCAAAGTGGATCGAGGCTCGACTTCTCGCCACGATAAGATCGGCCCAAGCGGTGACCTTCTTTCGAGACATCGTCCATCGATTCGGGGTGCCCAACTCCATCATCACGGACAATGGATCGCAGTTCACCGGCCAAGAATTCTTGGAATTCTGCGACAACCACAACATCAGGGTCGACTGGGCAGCCGTGGCACACCCCCAAACAAACGGGCAGGTCAAGCATGCCAACGGCATGGTCCTGTAAGGACCTAAGCCCAGAATCTTCAACAAGCTGAGGGATTGTGCCGGCCGATGGGTGCAGGAGCTCCCCTCAGTGCTTTGGAGTCTGCGAACGACCCCAAGCCGCGCCACCGGCCACACTCCTTTCTTCATGATCTATGGGGCCGAGGCGGTGTTGCCGACCGACCTCGAATACGGGGCTCCCCGAGTCCAAGCTTTCAGGGATGAGAACAACATGCGGTTCCTCGAAGACGCACTCGACCAAATCGACGAGGATCGGGAAGTCGCGCTCCTGCACGCGACGAAGTACCAGCAAGCACTACGGCGATACCACGGACGGCGAGTCCGCGGGCGGGCCTTCAGTGTGGGCGGCCTCGTCCTTCGACTCGTGCAGACCAACAAGGACCGCCACAAGTTGTCACCACCCTGGGAGGGACCCTTCATCGTCTCGGAAGTACTCCGACCCGACACCTACAAGCTGATGGACTCGGATGGCCAGCAAATCAAGAACGCGTGGAACATCGAACAGCTATGTCGTTTCTACCCTTAACTCTTTTCATTTCCCTTACGAGAAACAAGAATATGCTTTTTCTTTCTTCTCATGCTGAGAACAGCCGCTAGGTCCGACCCTTCACTCAGGGGCTACACCCGGCGGGTGTGGTGGCACCACCACGAGAGTCCCACGTACAGGACAGTGACACCCCAGTGAGAACAACGCAATCTCGTTGGGGATCGAGTCCGACCCCCTGTACAAAAGATTCGCGCTCCGACACCTCAATGCACATGTTGTCGCTTTGAGACGAAGAGTTGCGTATCGCGGCATCGGGCCCGACTGCCCGGTTCAAAGGCACCTAACGCCCCAGCGGCTAAGGACGGCCCAAACCAACAGTATGGTCTCCAAACCAAAATCCCGACACTCGGAGTCGAAAAAGCACAAAACTGTGGCGCAGATGAGGGACGAAACGAAAACAACTTAGGAAACATCCATCACACATTCTTAACGTTTACAATTATTATTTGTTCTAAAATAAAAAAGACAAAAAGGCCCTCGGGGGCTCGACCGCGCTAACTAATGTCCACCTTCTTCTTCCCCAGTCGGAGCGACGCGGCACTGGGTCGCACCTCCTCCTCGAGCGCCACCAGGGTCGCTGGAGAATTCCCCTCAGCGAAGCCTTCGGCCATGCGCACCACCTCGGTCGCGGCGTCGAAGTGGGAGCGGAAGACCGTGAAGGTCGCACGAATGCCCGTCCCCATCGCTTCCTCCTCCAGGGCCCGCACATGGCTCGGCAGGTCAAGCACCTGCTGCGCCGGCTCACTGGCTTCGCCCGTCATCTTCATCCCAACCCGGGCGCACGAAGAGACGAGGTCGAGGCGGAGCCGGCTGAGTTGCTCCACCAAAGCCTGCGACACCGACAGCTTCCCCTCGAGATCTAGACAAAAAGGAGAGAAAGGTAAGAGAAAAGGAAAAAACAAGGAGAAGGGGTGAGCACAAGCCGCTTACTGGTATTCTTGCTACGAAGCGCAATCGCCTCGTTAGCAAGGTCGGCGAGGGACGCCTCGGCCTCCTCCTTCCTCTTCCTTTCCACGTCCACTTGGGCCGCGGAAGCCTCCGCCGGGCGCCTCAGCCCGCTTCCGGGACGCCTCGGCCGATGAGTCGGCGTCGTCGGTACGCTTGCGTAGCGCGGTCACCTCCTTACGGAGATCGGCAATCACCGCCTTCGCCTCACTGGCTTGCCGAGCGGCAGCGCTAAGGTCGGAAGCCTGCTTATCCAGCCGCTCCTTCTGCAGGCGTAGCTGGTCCGTCTTGAGCTTGCTGTTCATCAGCACAGCCTGCGTCCAGACATAACGCACCAAGTCAACCACGATCAAACAAAGGCAAAGAGGAAAACAGAAGAAAAAACTCGAGAAAGAAATAGCCAAACCTCGAAGGGAGTCCACAGCGCGTCCATCGCATGAAGGGCCGACCCCATGGCATCGTAGGCGGTGTGGACGCCCCAGTAGGCCTGGCCGCACTCGCCCTCCGCCTGCACCCACAACTCTCGGATCCCGGAGTCGACCGCCGAGAACGAGACGCCCTCGGAGTCGACCGTGAAGTCAGGACCCCACCCTGACGACACCAAGGCACTCGCTGGCTCCTGGGGCCGAGGCCATTGAGAGGCCCTTCCTTGAGCTTCGGGCCCAACAGAGCGTCGCGCTGCCGCCACGACGACCTGGGTCGAGGTCCCCTCTGGCGGAAACCGTTCTTCGGTCTCGGGATGACCAGCACGTGCAGCAGCAGCAGTGGCGTCCCTCGTCGGCGAGGCAACGAGAGGGTCGGAAGGTCGGACGCCATCATCGCCCGACGCGACATCGCCATCCGAGCCCCCCGCGGTGGACGGGGGTCTCTTCTCGACGACGTCACGGCCGCCCGAGGTCGACTCGCGCGCCTGCACGCGCAGCGTCTTTGCAGGCATGACGGGAGGGAGGCCCCAACCCCCCAATCGCCTGCACATACGGGCTAATTTTGTCAGTAACATACAAATCAAAAAACACTGAAACAATGCAGAAGAACTCTCACCTAGCCTTGGTGCCAAGGCGTAAGTAGCGCTCCTCCGCCGAGGACGCGCTGTCCGGACGATCCAGCTTGTGGCCAGACAGAGTCTCCCTCTCGCGGGCATCCGACCCCAGAACGGCGCTCGGCTCTGGTTCCGTCACGACCTCAACCGGCGACGACTCCGGGGGCGACGTCGCCACCACGTCGGAGGTCGGCATCGCACCACTCGTTCGCGGCAACACGTCATGCGCCCCCGTGGCGCCGACATCGCCAGTCCCCACTTTCGGGGTAACGTCGCCCACCGCGGGCGACGCGTCCGAATGGGTCGCCTGACCCGAATGCGATGAGCCCTCGCCGGATCTATCATGGAGAAGAGCCTTCTCCATCGCGTACCATTCCTCCTCGGTATGAGGGCCCTCAGAGTCATCATCATCATCATCATCATCATCATCATCATCATCATCATCATCATCCCCACCGCCCGACCCCGAGCCGTTCTCCGACTCCGACTCAGAGTCATCCCGGGACCCGCCTTGCGCTCCTTGCTTTCGCCCGGCAGTCTGCTTTAGCAGCTGGGCCTGCTTCTTGGCTTTCTCGGCCTCCTTCCTCAGCCGCTGCCGCTCGTTCGCCTCGCGATTTAGAGCCCGCTGCGCATCATCCTCGGGAAGTCCTCCTGGCCGAGACTTGCAGCCGGTGAACTCGGGCTGAAAAGAGAACCGAGGGAATCATTGGTCAAAGAGGAACTAGAAACGATACAAAAACGAGGAGAAGGGGAACAGAACTTACATGTCTAACGCAGCCGTTGTCAGGAATGGTGGGAGGATGGTCGGGGATGGGGTACACAAAATTATCCCCCTCGAAGACAAGGTTCGCCTTGCCGCACACCTCGGATAACCGCGACCCAATCTCCGAATTGGAGATTTCTCCCTCCACCTCCATCACAATGCCCGATAGATCTTGCCCCGGAGTCATTTGCCACAACCGGAGTTTCCGCTCCATGATGGGCAGTACCCGGCGCTTGTGACAAAGGGCAAGACACCCGATGGCGGTGGCACCCCTTCTGCGCAATCCAGTCACGGCGTCGATGAGCAGCTCGTGCTTGTTCCTCCCCCTGTCGCCGATGCCGTAATTCCAGACTGCAGGCATCGTCTCGATGTAGCATGCGGTGAACTCAGGGAGCGGCGCCGAGGGGTCGTTCCGAAGATAGAACCACTCAGCGTGCCATCCCGAGTTGGAAGAAACCTTGGAGGTCTCGATGTACTCCTGCGACCTATCCTTATTGCGAAGCCGGATGCTCGTGCACCCCATGGATGGATGAATGGGCGTTTCAGCTTTCCCCCCAAATTGGTGAAAGACAAGGAAAAAATGGAGGAAAAGCTCGAAATGGGGATCGATCTCCAAGTATCCCTCACACATCGCGATAAAGGTCGCGATGTGGCAAAGTGAAGTGGGGTTCAAATGGTGCAGCTCAATCTTGAAGTAATTGAGGAGCCCCCGGAGGAACCAATGCGGAGGCGTCCCCAACCCGCGCTTGTGGGAGGAGATGAACGAGACCACATACCCGGGAGGAGGGTGCGGATCGGACGCGCCCGTCGGCGCGATCCACTCTTGCGCGGCGGTGCGGCGCACAAGGAGGCCGCCCGCCACCAACTTCTCCAACTCCTCGTCCGTCGCCGACGAGGCGGACCACGTGCCAAACGCCATGGCAGACAAGCCCGGGTTCCGCAAGCAACGGGACGGGGCGCGGAAGAGGACGGCGGAGCACGGCGCAGAAGGAGCGCGTTGAATCGTGGCGGAGCGGAAAGCGGTCTGCGAGAGGTTTGCGGCGGATTGCGGCGGATTGGATCGGAAGGCGAAACTGTAGCGCGAGGAATGGGGGAAAATGATGCGTGCGGGAAGGCGAAAAGCCAGGTACAACCGTTCTCATTTATAGCCCCTGACCGCCGCGACATCCCACGACCCGTCGCGTCCTTTCAAACTCCCGCCTCGGGCGTCGTGTCTGTTGCTCTCTCTCTCTCTCTCTCTCTCTCTCTCTCTCTCTCTCTCTCTGCTCCTACCTTCTCGCAGAAGCCAGGGCAACCAACTCACCACCGAACCGACGCCCCAAGATTCGCGCCCATCAAACGGCCACGGTGACGTCCCTCCGGCTCCACGGAGCATAGTGGGCCTAACTGGTCAGGAAAGCCAGATACGGCCCACAGGTAAAGTTGGCAACGGGCTGAAAACGCCTCGACGGCCCATTTCCAGCCCAAGAGTGCGAAGACTGGCCCTCCAAGAGGGTTCGACATTCGCTCTAGGCAACAGTAGAGTGAGGGGCGACCCAAGAGGGGGCCCAGCGGCCAGTACCCAGATGCGCGAAGCGTCACAGGCCTCTGTCGGTTGCGTCCGAGTCCTGATGGAAAGTCGGATCAAGGTTTTCCCATCGAGGGGAGGCTACGAAGCCCCCGAGACCGATCGAAAGGACCCGGGAACTAGTTGAACCGATCCCACAAGTCACAAAAAATGAAGTCGGCCCCAGCTGGTCTCAATTGGATCCCCGCTAAGGGCAAGCCAGGGCTTCACTCGAACTCACCCGCTAGCAACTCGACCGGGCACCCACCGTCGAACCATCGAGGAACGGATGGGATGCCTCAGCACCCCTATCACAACGCAGTGATACGTGGGGGAAGAACAACAAAAGACGAAACGGCCCTCTGCTAGACCCCATAACAAACAGGGACTCGGGGGCTCGCATTCGCAAATCGGGCCAACAGCGTGGCCTCGGATAGTGAAGAGGGAACCTTTCTTATTTCACAAAACACACAAACGACCCCCCGAACACCTAACAGTGATCGAGGGGGAAGGATCCCCTTAACAAAATACAAACGAATTTGCCCTCGGGAGCACGCGCCGCGGAGACCACCACCAGCTCGCGGAAGTCAAAGAGCTGGTCCCTTCCGCGGATCACAAACGGCCCGCCATCCCAAGGAGGGAGCCGACCCCGCGACACTCGCCTCGGGTGCGATTCCCGATCTGGCCCTCGTTCTTCCACAATATGGAGGAACAAGGGCTCGGGTTGCGTAGGACTCGACCTCGAGGGTGACCGGAGCGGGCGCCGTCGCTCCTAGCAGCCTCGGGTGCGACTCCAGGTCCGGCCCGCCTCGCCTCTCATAAGGATAGGGCAACAGGCCGGGGGAGCTTTGCCTCGGCGGTGAGCAACCCCGCCACCTTTCGTATCATCCGGAGCATCGCCCACAGCTCCGGAAGACATGGGGCGCGGGAGCTCGACCCCGAGGAACAGCATCACAGGAGGGATAGCGCCGAACAAGGCATGCGCCCCATAAGGACCAACCACGCCTCCATCCGAAATGGAGGTCGTGGGGCGATCCATGGATGAAAGGACGCCCGAAGCATGTACCGTAAGCTCGCCACTCGGCCGTCAGCCATGGCGAGGCACGGTGAAAGCAAGCAGGGGAAGCCCTCTAATTTATAGGAGAGCTGCGAGGGTGGCTGGGAGCCGAGAGAACATGAAAAGGCGCGAAAGCTTGAAACGAGGATCACGGGCCACGAAAGCCTGCCAAGATTCCTGGACCCTCGCAGGCCCTTCTAAAAGAAGACAAAAGGCGCGAAGCCTCATGTAGCAAAAAGAACCCCCGTGACAACTCCCTCGCTGAAACATTGACGCATTTGCCCAGACGAACGCATGCAAAGAACGCCCGATTCAAAGCCTGAATGCGAGTATACCACTCCCATCCAGGCTCGGGGGCTACACCCGGCGGGTGCGCTCGCGCGCACCCACCAGATAATCAACTCGACGACCGGGCCCAAGGCGGATGACGTCGGAACCTAGGGGGAGCCTCGCGCACAACGCCAACGCGTTCCGCGCAGGACTCGGGGGCTACTGTCGGGTACCCAAAACCAGGTACCCGCGATTACCCGCATAATCCCTCGACTATACCCAAATCACTAAGGACTGGGCCGGAGACCGTGGTCGTCCCCAAAGATAGCCATGGTCAAAGCCTAGCCCACGATGCGCGCCGCGGACCGCAACCAAGAGGCCACGGAGGAAAAAGAAGGGCCGACTCCTCGACCCGTCTCCCGACCCCCAGGGGTCGGAAGAAATCTCCGCCTCGGCCGACCCCGGGCGCCCGACTCCAGCCTTCCGACCCCAGGGGTCGGGCTATCAAGGTCGGAGGTTGGCCGGTGGAGCGCCTTAAATGGCCGCAAGTGGATGTCCTTCGGCACAGTCCGAAGACGTGAACCGCAAGCCCCGCACGTCTTGTAGGGACGGTTAACAGCGGTCCCACTGCCTCGCCGTACGGTAACAGTGCGGGCCGTAAAGAAACAGGGATGCACAGGGCTCAAACAGGATCCGGACATCCCCGCCGCAGTCGAGCTGTAGTAGCCGGCGCCGCCCACTCCCGAAGGAGACGGCGTCGAGGACGAGCGCCCACGCCCGGAGGAGGCGGCGTCGAGGACGGACGCGCCCTTCCCTACGAGGCCCCCCACCTACATCGAGCTAGTTTGACCAATTCTCTTTCTTTTTCTTCTTTCCTCCACCCTTGTACAGTGAACCTTCCCTTAACAAATAAAAGGAGAAGCTTGACTCGCGGCTGGAGGACCGCAATTTCCTACTGCATTCTCATTTTTTCACTTCACACACACTCGCCGCGGCCTTGCGACGCACGCAAGGGCGAGCAACACTCACACTTAGAGACTTGGGAGCTCCTCCCTCTCTCGCAAGAGCTTGTAACCCCTACTACGAGCAACGCGAACCGAACCAACTCACTGGACGTAGGGCTTCAATCGCCCGAACCAGTATAATCCTTTGTGTCTTTCTCATCCTTTCCAATCAACCGCAGCGCGTAGTCTAAATTTACTCGTCGTCCAGATTTCCTAACGCCGACAACCAGCCTTTATGAAGGTTTTTTTTTTAGGATCAAACTAGTTTAGTGACGGGAAAAAATCACTAAATTGAACAAGAACCATCATAAACTAGTCAATGCTATATAGTGACCACCAATGTCTTTAGCTGGGATCGTCATAAGATGTATTTCTCTTCTTTGTTGGAAAAAAAGGACTATACGATCCTAGGTAGCAACCCCTCGTGGCTCGGCCCGGAGTGAAGGCAGGTACAAATGTGTTGTCTTGTAGGTCGTCTCATGCATGACACGTAATTATAAGACAATTTATGAGACAACACATACAATGAATGATTGTTTTAGTTGTCTCGTAGTAATTGCATTTTTCCTTATTTTATGAATGAGAAAAGGATTGTTTATGAGTTGCATGGCAACTATAATTCGTACAATGATGTCTAAGCCGTCTCATAATCCTAAATTTTAGTGTTTGAGGTGGTTGCCTCGCGAAAAAACCGCCTCTTTCTTTTACCTCCCTCTCTCTCTTCCACCTCATCAAAAATCCTATGTGACGTTGCATGAGACTGCCTACGTGTAGCGTTGTACCTGTCCTGAGGTGGTGATGATTTGTAAGGGGCCGTTTTTTTTTCCTCTCTTAATACAATGATACGCAGCTCTCCTGCGTATTCAAGGAAAAAAAAAAGTATATGGGTTTCCTGTGTCTTGGTTGATCCCGCAGCGTACTCTAGGATCCGCACAATAACACTCTTCTTTTTTTCTTTCGCAATATTTTAAATGTTTTTATTTTAATTTGGGTGTTATCATTTAAGTAAGGAAAAATTCTAAAGTTAAAGGATATACTTTAGATTATTTAAAATTCATGCTGGTGACTTGCATTTAGGGGTTACTAGTTGAACAAAATCATTCTTTTAATTCATGAAGGTAGTTTGCTTTGAAAAGAAAAGGAAAAGAAAAGAACATTACTATGCTACCTGGCCTTTTAAACCTTACCCGGACCAAAACCATTGCAACATCCCATGAGAGTCCAGCTAGCTTGTGTGCCGCAAGCTATGACGCTCATAACACCTAATATAAAGCTGCGACTCCAACCCAACGGTCGGCCAAAGCACCGCCATACCCACCTCAATAAGCTATGACTGAGACCGACGGAATATATTCTAGATAATCGATATCCAGAAACTGCACTCTCCTATCATTTTTTAGAAGAGGAAACATGTATTGTTATTCCAGCTTCTATATCAAAATGATACATATAGCTATGGCTATTACATGTGAAAATGCTCTCTTACATATCGCACGTAGGCTTAGGAAAAAAGAGCGCACACACCCAGAAAAAAGAAAAAAAAAATCCCTCATCACTAGATGCATGTGTCTCGGATCAAGCGTTACCTCCAGACTATGTTCAAATTAACCATCATGCCAGATCTTCTCCGTCACGGAGCCAAAGTGCTTGAAACACCAGTGTTCCTTGCTGTCGGTGTTAAGAAACCGGCCGACAAGTAAATTTGTAACTACGGCGCCTAACAATCTTCTATGATGGCGAGAGTTTCGCGAGAGGGGTGAGGTTTATACTGGTTCAGGCAATCGATGCCCTACGTCCAGTTCGTGGGTGGTTCTTGTTTCGACTTGCAGAGGGGAGCTACAAGTGTTGGCGAGGGAGGAGAAAAACTCCAAGCCTCTTCGTGTGTATCTTTATGTCTGTGTGTGTTGTATCTCTAGATGGATCTCCTCCCTCCTCATGCACCCAGCTCTCCTTTTATAGTCAAGGAGTGAGCCGGTTTACAAATGGGAACGGGACTTTCGGGTTGTGGGCAGCGCGGCTACGCGCCGCACTAGTCTGATCCCTAGCCGCTACTGTGGCTCTAGTCAGGCGGCGTCCTGTCAGCCTGGTCGCCGGGCAGGTGGTCGAGATGTCAACCCAGACTGTCGCGGCCGTCTTGTCGTCGGTCCGGTCTTCGTCCCTGTTCAGGGTGATGATGATGCCGTAGCCATCCCGCTGCTGTACTCGAGGTGTCAGGCGGCGCCGCGAGATGGGACGGGTGTCACTGTGCAGGTCAGATCGCGTGCCTGCAAGTATATGAGTTGCTGGGTAGAGTTAAGGCTCCCCAGCAACTCGTCGTAAATGCCTGTCCTCCTTTCCAGAGGAAAATCTTCTCGACGAAGTCTCCCAACTCGGGGTCGGGCGAAGCGCAGCTTGTGGGCCCGCCCGACTGGGAGTCGGGCGAGGCGGAGTCTGTGGACCCCATCCGACTCGGGGTCGGGCGGAGCAGAAGTCGGGGGCCCGCCCGACTGGGGGTCGGGCGAGGCGGAACTTGTATGTGTCCTCGGGGTCGGCCGTGGGCCCCTCGAGCGCTCTGTTGTCGTGTACCTGTTCCTGTGGGCCCTACACAATTAAGCTGAGACGGTTAGCAGGATCAAGTATCCTAGATCAGGATACCCTGATTTGGGTATCCGTCAGTAGCCCCCGAGCCTGGGCGGCGGCCGGGGGTCGTGGTCGCCGTCGAGGCTTGTCGTTGTCTGTCCGAGGGTATCTTCGTACTACTCATACCGGTGGGTGCGCGCGAGCGCACCCGCCGGGTGTAGCCCCCGAGCCTCGGTACAAGTGGTTTACTTGTGCCGAGGGTGACAAAAAAGGTTTTCCCGAGACCACGCAGTAGGTCATTGTTTGCGAATGCGAGCCCCCGAGTCCTCGCTCGATGCGCGGATCCGTCCGAGGGTCGTTTCGTCTTTTCGTTTCGTCCGTACCCGCGCGTCTTTACGATAAGACGGGACACGCATGAGCCGACCACGTCATTCCTCGATGGTTCGATGCGTGGTGCTCGTTTAAGCTGCAAACGGGTGTGTCCGAGTGAAGGCCTCGGCTTGCCCTCCGCGGGGATCCGATTGAGACTAGCTGGAGTCGGCCTCATTAAGATCCGAGTTCCTGCCTTTTTCGATCGCCGACTCCTTTCGCTCGGAGTCAGTGGGCTCGATGCCCTCCCTCGATGGGAGATCAAGGTCGAGGTTTTTTAGACTCAGACTCGGACGCTACCGTCAGAGGCCCATTGTACTACGGTGTACGGGTTGCGGTCGCTGGGGACCCCTCTTTGGTGGCCCCTCACTTAGTTTTGCCCTGGAGCGGCCGTTCGAACCCTTTCGCGGGGCCGGCCTTCGAACTCCTGGGCCGGAAACTGGGCCGTCGGGGCGTTTTCAGCCCCTAGCCTTTATTACCTGTGGGCCCGGCCGGGATTCCAAGCCCGCCTGGGCCGTCATCGTGCGTCGTGGAGACGCGACGGTTCGCCTTCCGCGCGGATCGAGGCCACGATCTGTCTTCGTGCGGTAGTGGAGCAGGCCATGATGGCGGTTTTTAAGGCACCTGCACCGGTTAGATCGCGAAACAGGGGAGGCGCGGGGAACGATGCGTCGTGTGAACGCGATAACTATAAAAGGGGGATGAGCCCAACCTCATTTGTCTTACCAGGTTTTCGCGACCTTTCGCATCCACCGCCGCTCGCCTTTGCGCAAACCGCTTCGTCTTCCTCGCCTCGCTCGCTCTCCAGCCTCCCTTCGTTTCGCCGTCGCTCCGCGTCCCTCGCCCGCATTCGCTATGGCGGATTGGAGCCGGTCCAACAGCACCAAGGGGAACCTCGATGCCCTGGTTGCGCGCGGCCTCCTGATGCCTCTCACCGCGGAGCGGGAGTGGCTGGTACCCGGGGAGGAGAGGATCCCGTCGCCGCCGGACGGCTACATTGTCTCCTTCCGCTCCTTCCACGAGCGCGGCTTCGGCATGCCGCCTCTTCCCTTCCTCCGCGGCCTGCTTCACCACTACAAGTTGGAGTTGCAGCACCTCAACCCCAACTCCATCCAGCACATCTCCGCCTTCGTCGCCTTGTGCGAAGGTTTTTTGAAGATTCGCCCCCATTTCCACCTTTTCAAGTACTTCTTCACCCTCGCGCTCCAGACCAAGAAGGACGCGGAAGGGAATCCGCGCGCCGTCCCGATCGGCTGTGCTAGCTTCCGGCTCCGGAGCACCCGGGCCCGCGAGTACATCACCATGCCCGTCACCGACACCAACAAGGGTTGGCACGAGAGGTGGTTTTACCTCAAGAACACCGCGCTCGCGCCGCTCCCGGAGTTCACCGGGCGCCTGATCGAAGAGGCGCCCGAGTGCTGGGGTTGGGGTCCGGCCGCCCCTGACAAGAAGAAGTTGGCCGACCTCTTGGGTACGATCGACAAACTCAAGAGGGACGGCGTTGCGGGCGTCGGGGTCATTGGCGCCTACCACGTCAGGAGGCTTGCGCCGCTCCAAGACCGGCGCCTCCCCATGTGGGAGATGGGCCGCGACTTCGCGTGGGAGGGGACCTGCATGGTGGACCCCCACGCGGAGCCGCGGATTTCCGTCCGAGAGCTGAAGGCCCGGCTCTCGGAGGCGATGGGGAAGACAGCGGCGGATTGGGATAGCTTTGACTATCCGATCCCGGGCCACCCGCCGATGCTTCCGGAGCAGGGGGCCCTACAGTTCGTAAGTTTTTCGGTTTGGTTTCGATCCCGATTCGGCGTTGTTTCGATTTTTCCGATTTTTCGCTTATACACTTTTTCTTGGATTTAGACTGGCGTCGCCTTCCTTCCTTCTGCCGCCCCTCTTCCCGAGGTCTACGACGCCGTCCGCGCGAGCAACAGGGAGCAGGCGGAGCGGCAGAAGGCCCGCAAAGACCGCGAGGACGCCAAGAAGGCGAAACGGGTGAAGAGGGAAGAGGAGAAGAGACGGCGTCGCCGCCGAGGCGACGTGGTCTCCGACTCCGAGGACGACGACGACGACGATGATGACGACGGTGGTGACGACGAGGGCGGCGATGACGGCGCCGATGACGACGATGACGACCAGGTCGACTGGGATCGACTGGGAGGTCGCTCGCCGGGTCCCAACGTCGCCGGCGCTTCAGGCAGTGGGGGCGCGGCAGGCTATTCGCGGCCGGCGGCTCCCCCCGCCTCCGTGGCTCTCACCTTCTCCCCCGCGAGATTGCTTCCCGTGGCGACGGCCATGGCGGGGCCACTAATGGCATCGGCCGCCGCGACGACATCGGTCGTGGTGACCGTGCCATCGGCGGCGACGAGCTCGGCGGTGGCCGCGGCGACGATGGCATCGACGGGCGCCTCGACCGCGGCTCCTTCCACGACCTCATCCGCCATAATCACCGCGCTGCCGTCCGCCGGGATGGTGACGACCGTGGCGTCCCCCACGGCCCCGTTGGCCGTGGTGACTTCGGCGTCCGTGGCGGCGGCGGCGACCACGGCAGCTTCTGAAGCTTCGCCAGCCGTGGCGACCGTGGTGGCAACGGCTCCCGCCGTCTCCGCGACGGCGGTATCCTTGGCTCCGCCAGTCGGGGTGACTCCCCCGCCCGAGTCGGCGGGGACCGCCGCCGTCCCCGCGACGGCGGTTTCGGAGGCGATCGCCGCGGTGGCGACGGTGGCGTTTTCTGCAGGGACGACGGCTGCAGCGGCGAGTGCCCTCTCGGGCAAGAGGGCGCGTGATGAGGCTGGGTCGTCCGCCGGCCCGACCCCGAAGCGTCAGCCGTTCCGGTTAGTACTTGACTTCGCTGCGTTTCTTTTACTTCTTTATTTCGTTCGCTAATTCTCTTTTGTTTCAGGGGTCCGCTGCAGGTCCTGCCACGGAAGCAGCTGCTCCGGTCCTCAGGGGTTTTGGGGACGGCGCTCGGCTCGGCGGCGAGCGCGGTGGCGCCGGCGGCAAGCGTGGCGGCGCCGGCGGCAAGCACGGCGGCACCGGCAGCAAGTGTGGCGGCACCGGCAGCGAGCATGGCGGCGCTGGTAGCAAGCATGGTGGCACCGGCGGCGAGCACGTCGGCAGAGGCGGCTCCAGTGGTCGCCGCGTTGACGGGGACGGGCAGCTCCGCGCTGTCCGGGCCGTCGGGGCCTCGTCTGAGCTCCACCACGCCTCCGCTGCCGCAGTCGACTTCGGGTGCGCCCACGGACGTCGATGTCCTGCGCGTCCAAGGGCCCGATGGACAGGAGCGGGTCCTCAACGAGCCGGCGGAGCGGCAACTCTGGGGCGTGCTTAGCCAGAATCAAGGCCAAGCCATTTATGCTCTGGAGACCGCGCTCCGCGCGATAAAGGCGATGGGGGCCCCGACTCAGGTGCGTACATCCTCACTCTTTCGCAGAGTCTTTTTCCCGCTTTTGTTCTGCTTATCCCTCTTCATTGTCTCAGGAACTGTCCAAGTTGAGTCGGGCCAAGTCGAACTGCATTCGCTTCCAAGAGAGCGAACGAGTTCGGCTTGATGAGGAGGGGCAGGCCGTGGTGGAGCAGGCCACACAGGCCATGCGGGAGGCCGACCAGGCCAAGCTGGCGCTGGCCGGGGCAGAGGAGAGAGCGACCGCCGCCGAAAAGAGGGCCGAAGCGGCGGAGAAGAGGGCCGAAGCGGCGGAGAAGAAAGCCGAGAAGGCGGAGGAGGACGCGGCCAAGGCACGCGAGGCGGCCGACTCCGAACGAGTGCTACGACGGACGTCCTCCGAGTTGGTCTCCCAGCTCACCGCCCGGGTTGCCGGGTTGGAGAAGGAGGTTGACGGTAAGGTTGCTGTACCTCTGCCTTGATCCATTCGCCTCGTCGTTCGCTTGTTTGATTTTCTTGTTTACTTGGTTTTCAGCGCTCAAGGCGGACCTGGAGGTGGCGCGGGGCGAGAACACCCAGCTGGAGCGGCTGCGGATCGGCGCCGAGCTTCTCGTTGACGAGCTGCAGGTGCCACAGCCGGACGGGACCACCAGCCTGGAGGCGCGCCTGCTTTCCATCTCCAACCGCTTCGGTGCCCTCCGTCGTGAGAGCTTCGAGGCCGGAGTCTTCTGGACATTGGTGATGGAGCAGACGCACTACGGCGACTCCCTCGACCTCGCGGGCTTGTCGCTGGGCATGGTGCCTGGCTTCTCCGACGAAGAGATGGAGGAGCTGAAGAAGAAGGCCGCGCCCGTTGCGGCGACGATTGCCAACCTCCTCGCCTCCTTCGCGTTCCCTCTGCCGTCGCCTCCGAGTGACGAGTAGTAGAAGATAGAGTAGTTAGTCGAGTTGGGCCGAGTGGCCCTCATGTAAATATAAAGAACTTGCCTTTAGCTAGACGAAACAAGTACTTCGTTCTTTAAATTTGTGTTCGTTCGAAACTTATTCGAAATTTTAAGTGTTTTTCCCTTCGTGACTTCCTCCTCTTTCAGACCGCTTGATTGCCTTGGACCTTTCATTCGACTGACTGGTAACCCAGGCCGCTCCTAGCCGCCGAGGCGTCAGAGTCCCGAGTCGGCCAGTCGGGTCGGCCGAGAGATCGTCGACGCTCAAGTTCTGTCCGAGTCGGACCTGCACTTAGGATTTTCATGTAAATTCCTTAGCCACGGACGCGTTGTCGGCGCAATTTTCGCTCTTGGCCTTGACGCTCGTTTGTCATGGGCATTTTGGATTTTACACGGCCTTTTTTGCGCGCCCGCCGGGTGGAGCCCCCGAGCCGTTAGGGTCGGGGATCGGCGGTCGGCAGGTCAGGACTTGTTGTGAATTTAAAAAAGACAGAAAGAAACGAACTTTCTTTTATTCGTTTGCATGTCTTTGAACGATACAAAAGGAAAAGGAGATACAAGCTAAGGGTAGAAACGACGTAGCTGGTCAATGTTCCACGCGTTGGCGAGTATGCGTCCGTCGGCGTTCTTGAGCTTGTAGGTTCCGGGCCGAAGCACCTCCGCAACGGTGTATGGTCCCTCCCACGGCGGAGTCAGCTTGTGCCGACCCTGATTGCCCTGCAAAAGGCGAAGAACGAGGTCGCCAACCTCGAAAGCGCGGCCTTTAACCTTTCGTTCGTGGTAGCGGCGCAGCGCTTGTTGATACTTGGCGGAATGCAGGAGCGCGGCCTCTCGTGCTTCGTCGATCTGGTCGAGCGCATCCTCGAGGTAGCGCTCGTTGAGGTCCGGGTCAAACGCTTGCACCCGCGGGGCCCCATAGTCCAGGTCAGTCGGCAGCACTGCCTCGGCTCCATACACCATGAAGAATGGAGTGTAGCCAGTGGCACGACTCGGCGTCGTCCTTAGGCTCCACAACACTGCATCGAGCTCTTTTGCCCACCGACCGGCAAATTTCTTGAGCTTGTTGAAGATTCTGGGCTTTAATCCTTGGAGGATCATGCCATTTGCTCGTTCACACTGCCCATTCGTTTGGGGGTGAGAAACAGCTGCCCAGTCGACCCGGATGCCGTATTGATCGCAAAAGTTCAGGAATTTCTTCCCCGTGAACTGCGTGCCATTGTCAGTGATGATGGCATTTGGCACCCCGAATCGATGTACAATGTCGGTGAAGAACTTGACGGCTTGCGCCGAGTCAATCTTGCCGATCGGCCTGGCCTCTATCCACTTTGAGAACTTGTCAACGGCGACAAGCAAGTGGGTATAGCCTCCTGGTGCCTTTTTGAAGGGTCCAACCAGGTCCAGTCCCCACACTGCGAACGGCCAAGTAATAGGGATGGTTTGGAGGGCCTGAGCCGGCAGATGAGTTTTACGAGCATAATGCTGGCACCCTTCGCAAGTGCGCACCACTCGTTGGGCGTCGGCAACAGCGGTCGGCCAGTAAAAACCGTGCCGGAACGCGTTGCCGACTAAGCTTCGTGGTGCAGCGTGATGGCCGCACGTTCCGCCATGGATATCCTGGAGTAGCTGCCTACCCTCGTCGAGAGGGATACAGCGTTGGAGGATTCCAGAGCGCCCTTTTTTATACAGCTCGCCGCCGACCATCGCAAATGTCTTGGCGCGCCTTGCGAGTCGGCGTGCCTCAGTGCGGTCGGGCGGAAGCTGTTGCCGCAGGAGATAGTCGATGAAGGGTTGCCTCCAGTCATCGCGGGACCCGGGGTCAGCCCCCGAGTCGGGCGAGGCGTCGCGGGGGTCGGCGGGAGCCCCCGAGTTTTTGTCGCGCTCGATGACCAAGGCCTCGTTGGCCTCAATCGGAGCCGGTTCTTGTGCTTGCTCTTTCGCTGGGTCGGCCGACGCAGGATCATTGATGGATGGCTTGTCTTGATCGCAGGCAAAAATGCCTGTCGGGATTATCTCCCGGTTTGATCCCAGCCTGGCTAACGAATCGGCCGTTTCGTTGTCCCGCCGAGGGACGTATTCAACCTGAAAACCATCGAATTTTTCTTCCAGGCGGCGGATTTCGGCACAGTAGGCCGCCATCTTGGGGTTAGTGCAGGTGGACTCATTCATGACCTGGTTAACAACGAGCTGAGAGTCGCCAAAGGCTTCGAGCCTACGGACTCCTAACTCGACAGCTGCTTTCATGCCGTTAAGCAGAGCTTCGTACTCGGCTACATTGTGTGATGCTGGGAAATTGAGCCGGATGACATATTGCATTCGCGCACCTCTCGGAGAGATGAGCAGCCACCCACTCCCGGCACCCCTTTTTGTGAGAGAGCCGTCAAAAAACAGTCGCCAACATCCCCTTTCGACAGGAACTATGGGCAACTGAGTTTCGGTCCACTCGGCGATGAAATCTACCAGGGTATGTGATTTTACGGCAGATGGGTGCGTAAATTCTATTCCCTGATCCATTAATTCTAACGCCCATTTAGAAATTTTGACCGACACCTCCGGATTGCCTAGAACCTCAGCAAGGGGGAAGGAGGAGACGACGGTTACCGGATGGGCGTCGAAGTAGTGGCGGAGTTTGCGCCGAGTGATGACCAGCGCGTATATCACCTTCTGGATCTGCTGCCACCTTGTCTTGCAGTCGGAGAGGACCTCGCTGACGAAGTACACGGGCCGTTGTACCTTGAGCACCTTGCCCGACTCCGTCCGCTCCACCACCAGGGCGGTGCTGACCACCTGTGTTGTCGCCGCTATATAGAGCAACAAGGGCTCCTTCTCGGTCGGAGAGGCGAGAATCGGGGCGCTAGAGAGTCTGGCCTTGAGATGATCAAGAGCCTCTTGTGCCTCGGCTGTCCAGACGAAGTTGTCGGACTTCTTGAGGAGACGATAGAGTGGCAACCCCTTTTCCCCGAGTCGGGAAATGAATCGACTGAGTGCGGCTAAGCAGCCGGTCAGCTTCTGTACGCCTTTCAGGTTTTTGATCGGCCCCATCTTCGCGATGGCGTCGATTTTTTCTGGGTTGGCTTCGATGCCGCGTTGTGAAACGCAATATCCCAGGAGCATCCCTTTTGGAACCCCGAAAACGCATTTCTCGGGATTGAGCTTAATGCCATTCTCTCTTAGCCGTTGGAACACGGCGTTGAGATCGGCGACTAAGTCGTCGGTTCGCATGGATTTGACTACGATGTCATCCACGTACGCTTGCACGATCCGTCCGATGAGATCACCGAAACACTTGATCATACAACGTTGGTAAGTGGCGCCGGCATTCTTTAACCCAAACGGCATTGTAATGTAACAATATGAGCCGAAGGGAGTGATGAACGCCGTTGCCTCTTGATCACCGATCTTTAGAGGGATCTGGTGATAGCCCGAGTAGGCGTCTAGGAAACACAGGGTTTCGCACCCTGCGGTCCAGTCAACAATTTGGTCGATGCGTGGCAAAGGAAACGGGTCCTTTGGGCATGCCTTATTGAGACTTGTGTAGTCAACGCACATCCTCCATTTCCCATTTTTCTTTTTAACAAGTACAGGATTGGAGAGCCACTCAGGGGTGATACTTTTCTTTGATGAAGCCGGCGGCAAGGAGCTTTGCCAGCTCGTCGCCTATGGCTCGGCGCCTTTCCTCGTCGAATCGGCGCAACCTCTGCTTGACCGGTTTCGATCCCGGTTTGATGTTGAGGGAGTGCTCGGCGATTTCCCTTGGAATCCCTGGCATGTCCGAGGGTTTCCACGCGAAGATGTCCTTGTTGGCGCGAAGAAAATCGACGAGCGCGCTTTCCTATTTGGCAGAAAGGGTCGCCCCGATGATGACCGTCTTCCCCTCGGGGTCGGACGGGTCGAGGGGAACCTTCTTGGTGTCCTTGGATGGCTCGAACGAGCCGGAAGCCTTCTTCGGAGTCGGCGTCTCCTCGGACTCCACGCTGGCGACCTCCGGGAGGTCGGGCTTGTTGATGAGCGCCGCTGCCAGCTCACAGCACTCTACTTCACACTCGTAAGCACGTTGAACAGACGTGCTCACGGTGATGACACCTCTCGGCCCCGGCATCTTGAGCTTGAGGTAGGTGTAGTTGGGGACGGCCATGAACTTCGCGTAACATGGCCGACCAAGGATCGCGTGGTACGCGCCGGGGAAGTCCACCACGTCGAAGGTGAGGACCTCTGTGCGGTAGTTGATCGGCGTGCCGAAGGTGACGGGCAAGTCGATTTGCCCGAGCGGCATGGCCGTCTTTCCGGGCACGACCCCATGGAAGGGTGCGCCCGAAGGTCGGATGCGAGAGCGACTGACTCCCATGGCATCGAGGGTCTCTGCGTACAAAATATTTAAGCCGCTACCACCATCCATCAATACCTTGGATAGGCGCTTGTTGGAGACGATGGGGTCGACGACGAGTGGGTACCGCCCCGGGCGCGGCACGTACTCGGGGTGGTCGCCGCGGTCGAAGGTGATGGTTGCGTCGGACCACTTGAGGAAGGCCGGAGTCGCTGGCTCGGCGGCGTACACCTCTCGGCGCTCCAGCTTCTGGCGCCGCTTGGAGGAGCTGACTCCTTCGCCTCCGAAAATCATGAGGCAGCCGGTGGTTTTCGGAAATCCACCGTCCGCCTCCTTGTCGTCCTTCCCGTCATCCCCGGGGTCAGAATCCTTGGGGTCGGACTTCTTTGCCTTCGCGCCCAGGAACTTCAGCATGAGGCCGCAATCCTTGAGGGCGTGCTTGACGGGGTAGGCGTGGTTGGGGCACGGCGCCTCCAGCATCTTTTCGAAATGCTGGTTCTTGCCGTCGTTGTCGACGGCCGGCTTCTTCTGCTTACGCTCGACGGCCGCGACGAGTGCGTCGTTGCGGCGTTGCTGATCACCGCCCTTCTTCTTCTTCTGCTTTTGCTTCTTGTCGTGCGGGGCAGACGGACCCGCACCGGAACTCTCGTTCCGCTTTGCCTTGCCTTTAGTCCGGTGAAGGAGGGCATCGACCGCATCCTCACCGGAGGCGTAGCTGGTGGCCACGTCGAGCAGCTCCTTGATGGAGCGCGGGCTCTTGCGGCCGAGCTCATGAACGAGCCCTTCGTTGCTGGTGCCCGCGATGAACGCGGAGATCACCTCGGCGTCAGCGAGATTGGGTAACGCGTTGCATTGCCTGGAGAACCGCTTGATATAGTCCCTCAGGGACTCGTCGGCGCCCTGTCGGCAGTTCCGAAGGTCCCACGGGTTCCCCGGGCGCGCGTACGTGCCCTGGAAGTTGCCGATGAACACCTCCTGGAGGTCAACCCAATCCTGGATTGAGCCCTCCGGGAGATGCTCGAGCCACGTCCTGGCCGAGTCGGCCAAGAAGAGGGGGAGGTTGCGGATAATGAACCGTTCGTCGGTGGCACCGCCGGCCTGGCACGCCAGGCGGTAGTCCTCCAGCCACAACGCGGGATTCGTCTCCCCGTTGTACTTCGTGATATTGCTGGGCGGCCGAAACCGCTGGGGGACGGGAGCCCGCAAGATGGCGCGGCCAAAAGCCCGTGGGCCGGCCGGGACCGGAGCCCGAGGCTTGTCTTCCTACGGGTCAAATCTCCCGCCACGCCGCGGAGCGTAGACAAAGTCCTCGGTTTCGCACCGTGGACCTTGCCCTTGCTCGCGGCGCCTTGCCCGCAGAATGTCACGGGCGTCGCGGATCCTGCCGATCCGCTGATGGACCGGCGGCGCGTCCCCAGTCCCACTTTGCTCGGGGGTTTGGTGGACGGAACTTTCGGGTTGTTCCCGCGGCTTGCTTGGCGTGCGGTAGGAAACGCTGGATTCCCACCGCCGTGCAGCAGAGCTTTGCTCGCGCTCGGCCTGCTGCACCGCCACCAAGTCCAGGAGGTCCTTGAGCTCCCCCTGGATTCTTCGCTGGTCCTCGTTGGATGGTTGCGGGAGCGTGCGCAAAAGTGTCGCAGCCGCGGCGACATTCTGGCTGGGCCTGGTGTATCTGGGCACGAGGTTGCCCGCCTCGGCCAGAATCCGCTGCCGGGCTTCGCGCCCATGGGCACGCACGCGTTCGCGCAGGGCCTGGCGCTGCGCCACCTCGTGTTCGAGCCGCTCGCGCTCCTCCTTGAGCCGCCGCGCGGCTTCTGCGAGCTCGTGTTGGCGTTGGAGCAGACGCTCCAGGTCATCGCCCTCCCGGAGGTCGGCGCTCGCCGGAGGGGTTTCATGCTGCGCCTGTGTCACAAGCAGGGGCGCAGCTTCTGCGGCCGCTCCGGCGTCCGCCGTCGTCGCGGCCGCTGCAGGGTCTGGCTGCGCCGCCACGTCGTGAACGTTGCGGCGGCTACCTCCGCCGGCTTCCACCACCATGCATTCGCGCGAAGGATGGTGACTGCCGGCGTCGGAGTCGTAGTCGAGGAGGTCATCCTCGTCGCTGTCGTAGTCGTACTCCGCCATACCCACGAGCTCCGCGCCCGTGGACATGGCGAGGGTGAGGGCCCTTTGTGGGGGTGCCGGCGGTTCGACGCGCGAAAGCCCCCCATCACGGACCACGATGAACTCCAGGCTCCCGAAGTACACGAGAGCGCCCGGAGCCCAATCGATGTCGTGGCTCGCCATCGACCGAAGATGTCAAACGCGCTGAGGTCCCCTTCCTGGCGCGCCAACTGTCGGTGTTAAGAAACCGGCCGACAAGTAAATTTGTAACTACGGCGCCTAACAATCTTCTATGATGGCGAGAGTTTCGCGAGAGGGTGAGGTTTATACTGGTTCAGGCAATCGATGCCCTACGTCCAGTTCGTGGGTGGTTCTTGTTTCGACTTGCAGAGGGGAGCTACAAGTGTTGGCGAGGGAGGAGAAAAACTCCAAGCCTCTTCGTGTGTATCTTTATGTCTGTGTGTGTTGTATCTCTAGATGGATCTCCTCCCTCCTCATGCACCCAGCTCTCCTTTTATAGTCAAGGAGTGAGCCGGTTTACAAATGGGAACGGGACTTTCGGGTTGTGGGCAGCGCGGCTACGCGCCGCACTAGTCTGATCCCTAGCCGCTACTGTGGCTCTAGTCAGGCGGCGTCCTGTCAGCCTGGTCGCCGGGCAGGTGGTCGAGATGTCAACCCAGACTGTCGCGGCCGTCTTGTCGTCGGTCCGGTCTTCGTCCCTGTTCAGGGTGATGATGATGCCGTAGCCATCCCGCTGCTGTACTCGAGGTGTCAGGCGGCGCCGCGAGATGGGACGGGTGTCACTGTGCAGGTCAGATCGCGTGCCTGCAAGTATATGAGTTGCTGGGTAGAGTTAAGGCTCCCCAGCAACTCGTCGTAAATGCCTGTCCTCCTTTCCAGAGGAAAATCTTCTCGACGAAGTCTCCCAACTCGGGGTCGGGCGAAGCGCAGCTTGTGGGCCCGCCCGACTGGGAGTCGGGCGAGGCGGAGTCTGTGGACCCCATCCGACTCGGGGTCGGGCGGAGCAGAAGTCGGGGGCCCGCCCGACTGGGGGTCGGGCGAGGCGGAACTTGTATGTGTCCTCGGGGTCGGCCGTGGGCCCCTCGAGCGCTCTGTTGTCGTGTACCTGTTCCTGTGGGCCCTACACAATTAAGCTGAGACGGTTAGCAGGATCAAGTATCCTAGATCAGGATACCCTGATTTGGGTATCCGTCACTTGCACATTAGCCCCTGAGGATATAGGGACCTTCACCTTTACAACCTAACCTTCCTCATACAAATCCAAATTGCTGTCATTGAACGCCATTGCAACATCACATTAGACCCATTTGAGATCTCACTGAGAATGAACGACGGCAGAAAACAGCTTAGAATTGGATCATGCATGGAAGATCCAAGTCTTTGGTGACATGCATACGAAACACCACCGTGTCCAGCGCTATTGCAGTGCAACTGGAGGGCATCTAGTCTCAAAACTTGTCCGACAGAGGAGCAATGAAAGAGAAGAACAGAGCATCGACCAGATGGCCCATCAGCCGCCAAAACCGCATATCGCGTGACGCAGCAGAGGATCCCGACGGCAGACCGCGATCTGCCCGATGGCCCAATGGCCATGGCGAGAATCAACATGGCGTCGACAAGACCCACCACCACACGGTCACACATTGAAACCAAGACAATGGAGCAAATTGGGGACCATCGTGAGTTACGGCAGGAATCATAACGTGATGCTAGAGAATTAAACACCATCGTCTTCTCCAAAGGCATGATCTGCAGCTCTGGTGTCCATGGTCCTCTACCTCCTCAAATCCGGCAGGCAGCCATCGGATCAAAACCACCATGAACAGGAACCCATCCACCATTCGAACTTTGGCCGTTGCTCACTGCCAAGACCACGGCCAAACGTTGGTGAGCCGCGCAGCCACCGAGCAGGAGTGCTCCTGATGCAGTCGCGACTACTGGGGGTGTCAACCCTCGGTCCATGCTGCACGCCGGCACGGCAACCATGTGCCTGAGGCCACCAGCGACCAAATCAGAGCATACCACCTGATTCTTGACGCGCCTAGAACCCACCACACAAACGGGGTCAGTAGCCATCACCGTCGCCATGGGAGACGTGGAAGTTGCGCATCATGACTGCGCCGGCCTGGATCTTGATGTCGATGTCCGCCATCATTGAGGTATTGATGAGGAAGAGAGAAGGAAACGAGAGCCACGGCCCCGCCGTCGCCGTCCTCGCCGTCGATCGGGTTGTGCCGGCTTCGAGCTCCAGCGGCGGCCGGGCGGGAGGAAATGTAGATGTGGCTGGCAGCGGCGAGATCGGATCGCCGCCCGTGTTGCCCAAGCGGACGATGCGGGGCAATTTTCCTTATCCAAATGGATCGCACTCTTTTATCATGATTCATTGTGACTAGTTGTAACTAGCACTGGGCATTCGGGTTACCCGAAAATTTCGGGCCGAGTTTATCGGGTTTCTGAAACTTCAGGTTTCCAACATTAACACCTGAAATTGGCCTAAAAAATGAAAGACCCGACATTTTGGGTATCTGAACGTTCGGGTTCGGGTTATCCCGAATCACCCGATTATCTTTGTCTTCCCCGTCGCGACGAGCTAGCTGATGTTCGTCCACCACCAGGCCACCATGGCGCAGAGGCGTCAGCCGATGCAGGCTCACCAGATCCACCGGACACGAACGCCGCGGATGAGATCTGTAGTTCCCTTCTTCAAGGACGGCGGAGGGATATCCTTGGGCACTCATGGGAGCGGCTGCAGGGCAGCAGAGGGATGCCGACGGCGCCACATGAGAGCAGGCTACGGGCGGCGAAGTTGCAACAGGGAGCTGCGGGGTTGTGGCCTGTGTGGGCTTGGATCGATGCATTGGGGCTAATTTTTTATTTGAGGATGCCCTGCATTGAGGCCTGATCAGGCTGAAAGTGGAAAATAAATAGTGGGTCGCTCCTAGTTCGGGCTATTTGGGGCGTTTGGGTAGCGTAAGTATAAACCCGATATTTCTGAAATTAATTCGGGTTTCCAGTTTCTCTACCCGAGATAACACCCGAACTTTCGGGTATTTGATTTTTCGGGTTCAGGGTCGGGGTTCGGGTGTCGGGTTTTATGCCCAGTCCTAGTTGTAACCTAATTCTTTTATCTTGTCAATTTAATAGAACCTTAAATCATTATTTTTATTTATGTAAATTGTATTTTCATAAGTTTTCCACAATTATATACTAGTATTTTCAAGAATTTGACTACATTTTTTAGAATTTGACTACATGTGTGGAATATAAGACCTTAAAATTGAAAAAAAAATTATATATGGGTACATGGGTACATATAATGTAGCGTTTGGATGTTGGAATTGAGAGCTAGAATTAGGAATTGGTATTAGGCTCAGCCAATTCCAGTGTTTGGATGTCGCCGGAATTAGGAATTGGCATTGAACGCCCAATTCCATAGCATTGAAACATAACTGAGTTGCTATATCCACAATTCAGAGGCCCGACCCTCTGAATTCAGTGGCATTGGAGCTTCTTCATCAGGGATTGCCGGTTTTCAAATTAAAAATTCAAAAGATGATATTTTAAAAAACATTGAAACAAAAATATGAGTGCAAAACCGTCAGTAACCGGACCGATTAAAGGAAAAATCGAAAAAACTGGTCCAATCCAGTTTTCGAATTCAAAATTCAAAATAAACAAAAATATGATTGCAAAACCGTCGGTAACCGGTCCGGTTACCGGAAAAACCAAAAACAAAACGGTGCGGTTTTCGAATTCAAAATTCAAAAAAAAATAGAATTTGAAAATTTGAAACAAAAATATTTTTAAAAAACTAGATGAAATTTGCAACGCAATGGTGGAACAAAAACACAAAAATTCCATCATGTTGTTGAGTTCCATCGCCGGATTCAGCCCTTGAATGGAATTCTAGCCATCAATTCCTTCTACATCCAAACAATCGCAATTGGCATTGAGCTCATTTCAATGCCTAGGCTGATTTGGTATTGAACCCAATTCAATTCCAAGGCCTCCAATATCTACATCCAAACGGACCTAAAGGTCTTACAAAAAATTGGATGGAAGAACAAAAAAATAATACACTTTATGATGAGAACCCTAGTGGGCTGGGTTAGGCGCAAATCTTTCGATGAGAGAAAGGGATAACTAGATTTGGTGGGTGACGAAGACGTTCACGAACTGACTACAACTGTTCAAGGAGCGCGACCACCGGCCACGAGGGCACTTTTTCTGCAAGCAATCGAAGAACTAGCAAGAATAACAAGTAAACAAACGCTGAATATGAGATGAAATTGAAGGTCTCAAACAACTGAAACAGCTATGGTGGGGTTCCGAATACAAGAAGACAAATGGTTTATCTAACACGCGCACTTACAAAGAAGTAGCAATCGCTAACTTTAAACTAAACTAAACCTAATTTGCTTGTAGCGGCTATGGTGGTATATGATAGGACGGAGATGACAAGGACGCGTTGGGGGTCGTTCCACAAACTTAGGACACGTCCCTATTGGGCCCAACTTGATACACGGCCTACATATAAAAACAGGGTGTTGCAATACTATGGACAGAAAATATAGTAAATCAAAGATTGCAGGCCACATCGAATAGATATATATGTACATGAGGCCAGATCTTTTTGAAATTAGACTTGATAAACTTTACGTGAACTACTTGAACGATCCAATCAGAGTCCGTATTAAGCCGTGGTGTCCGTGTCGCTGTCCTACAGTCCGTATCCAGCACACGCAAATCTCCTCCCCTTCGTACCCTCTTCATCATTGTTATGCAAAACAAAAGTGCATGTGTCTCCATGCTCTAACGAAGATTGAAAAGAGCATTGGAATGAACTCATATGATAGTTAAGTTGACGGGCACGAACGCGAGTAGTAGGACCAGCCGGTGTTGGCAAAGTCTTCGTTCTCGGCGTCGGTGAAAGCAATTTCCCAGGAGGACCTAGATGTAATTTCTATTTTCTTTTATGTCCTCCTCATCAATAAGATGGTCCTGCGTGCTATTTGTATCTTTTGTAACGACTTTTGTAAAAAGCTGATGTACCTGCTTCATGAGTAGTGGAGAATCTTCCGGAGCCCCTTGTGGGCGTCTGGCCTTAAAAAACATTTTATTATTCATGTTTTTTTAATTTCGAATTTATTTGACCAAAAATTCAAAAGAAATGCACATAGTCCGGGAGGACATGACATGTTTGACTCGAATAAGTAACTCTTGCAGCAACATAGAACTTTGGTCGCTCTTGACCATATATGGACTCCAAATCGAATTACACTGCATTAATTGGGACATACCATCTTTAAAATAAACACCAGGACACCACAAACTCTCAAACAACAGACCCACGCGCACACACAAACTAGCCTTGCATGGGCCGGCTCTGCATGTTCTTTTATTCCACATTGAAATGGCTTACGCCACACACTCACGAATTTGTAGCGGCACTGATATATCACATGAATACTTGTAAGGCGGTTTTCAGCATTGCTGTAGCCTCTATCTTGTATGTCTTCTCTGTAGGGTGAGCTGAATCGAAGAACACGTACTTACTAGCATCTGGACACGACAGTGCTCCGTCCAATCCGCAAAGGAACGCCGTCTCGACTGTTCCTGTGCCACAGCAACCTTGCGCAACATTCTCATATCCTATAAGTCTCTGCAATGTATTGTACAAGGTTGTTTCTAAATGCCTGGTTAATAGGTTGCGGCCATATCTGAATGATATTGTATCTGAACATCAGAGTGCCTTTGTCCCTGGAAGGCTTATTTCGGACAATGCATTAATTGCTTTTGAGTGTCTTCATGCAATGCAACATCAGTCAGGCAATGACGAGGGTTTTTGTGCATACAAATTGGATCTTGCCAAGGCGTATGATAGAGTGGATTGGGGATTCTTGCAGCGAGCGCTGGAAAAAATGGGCTTTCATAGTATATGGGTGCAGTGGATCATGGCCTGTGTTACCACTGTACGCTTCCGCGTGAAATTTAACGGCGAACTCCTGCAACCTTTCACTCCATCGCGAGGCCTACGCCAAAGTGACCCATTGTCTCCGTACTTATTCCTCTTTGTCGCTGACTGTCATCAAATATGTTGAGGTCAGGCGAAAATACAGGGGCAATCTCTGGACTGCGTGTGTGCAGAAGGGCGCCAACAGTTTCACATCTCTTGTTCGCTGATGATAGTCTCCTGTTCTTCAAGGCCAATTCCACTGAAGCTAGGCGGGTGAGGGAGTTACTCAATAATTTTGAACGAGGCACCGGCCAATTAATCAGTGAAGCAAAGTGCTCTATCATGTTTTCCAAGAATGTGGTAGAAGAGGAGAAGTTGCAAATCAGACAAGTGCTGCATGTTGAACGGGAGGCTTTCGAGGCCAAATATCTGGGTCTACCCACTCCAGAAGGGCGGATGAAGAGAGATAAATTTCAGCCACTTGAGGAACGCTTGGGGAAGAAGACTGCAGGCTGGAGTGAGAGGTACATATCGTCTGCTGGAAAGGAAGTTTTTATCAAGTCCATTGCCCAAGCAATCCCTACATATATTATGAGTGTTTTTAAATTAACTGGAGGCTTGTGTGAGGGTCTGACCCAACAAATAAGGAGGTACTGGTGGGGTGCAGAGAAAGGCAAGCGGAAAACACATTGGGTGGCTTGGAAGAAGTTGTTGTTATGCAAAGACAAGGGAGGCCTCGGGTTCAGAGATATGGAGACTTTCAACAAAGCTTTACTGGGCAGACAGGCATGGCGACTAATTCAGTTTCCTGACAGCTTGGCGGCAAGGATTTTAAAAGCAAAATACTATCCTAATGGTCATATTCTGGACACTGTCTTCACTGGTAATGCATCCCCAACATGGAGGTCAATTGAGTTCGGCCTGGATCTGGTCAAGAAGGGAGTTATATGGCGTGTTGGTGATGGAAAAAGTATTAAGATTTGGAGAGATAACTGGATTCCTAGGGAACCAGACCTGAAATTAATTGGGAAGTACCACAGGAACCGACTCAAGTGGGTCTCAGACCTCATATCTCCGATTACTGGGACTTGGGACATGGAACTTGTTCGACATGTCTGTTGTCCTGCTGATGCTGATATTATTCAGAAGATGAAGGTTCCTCGGCATGGCACGGAGGATTTTGTTGCCTGGCATTATGAGAAGTCCGGAATTTATAGTGTGCGTAGTGCTTATAGGCTGGGCTACAATTTGAAGTTTGATGACCAGGGGGGAGCAAGTAGTACCAGGCCTGACGGTTCACGTACCTACTGGCGGAATATTTGGCATGCTAAAGTCCTTCCAAAGGTTCGTCATTTTGTTTGGAAAGCAGCAAGTGGAGCTCTGGCCACCATGGCAAACAAGAAGGCGCGGCATCTGGAAGTAACAGGATGGTGCAAGGTCTGTGGCATCGAGGACGAGACAGAACACCATACGCTCGTGACCTGCCCGCATGCAAAGTTTTTGAGAATGGCGATGTCTAAAATTTGGCCGTTGCCAGATGAACAACAGTACCAGTATCACGGGCCGGACTGGTTACTCTGGCTGCTCGACAAATGCTCAGAAATACAGCGAGAACTAGTTATGCTGCTGTTTTGGCATATCTGGCATGTCAGGAACCAAATAGTTCATGAGAATGCTTCACCATCGGTGGAAGGGTCGAGGAGATTTCTTGATTCATATCACGCATCCATCTGTTCGGCAAGAGAACTCATCCCAGCGCATGATATGAAAGGAAAGCAACCCAAGGTGGATAGATTTGCACATGATCATATTAAACTAAAGGAAGTTCCAAACCGGTGGCTCCCTCCTGCGCCGGGCTCTGTCAAGATCAACGTTGATGCGGCCTTCCATGAAGTATCGGGCACGGCTGCAGTAGGGATTGTGGCACGGGACTTTGCAGGCCAGGTTGTCCTCTCATCTGGGCAAGTTCTTTTCAACTGTGCGGATGCGGAAGAAGCAGAGCTGTTGGCGTGCTTGGAAGGTCTCCAGTTGGCGGTGCAATGGATTGCGCCTCCACTCATCTTGGAGTCGGACTGCCTGGCAGTGGTTAATGCGCTGAACTCCCGACAGCAGGACCGCTCCCAACTCTCGCTGCTTATGGCGGAAGTCAAGTCGCTCGTTGTTGAGCTCAAGGAAGTCGAGATTAAACATTGTCGTAGAGGTCAGAATAGGGTTGCACATACTCTTGCTTCACATGCTTGTGCTGCGAGTACGTGTGCTGTGTGGTTGAGGCATGTTCCGCCTCATGTTTCGCATCTCATTGATGCCGATTGTAACCCTGTCTTGATCTAATATATCTCGATTTTCCCTCGCAAAAAAGAAAAGAAAGACAGATGTATTGTTAAATCTTGAGATGCAAAATTCTCTAAATCTTTGCCTACTTTAAAACATGAACTGATTTTTAAACTCTACGCTTTACGTGATGCTTCTCTCGAGCCAGGATGTACTATTTATCAATTATTATATGTTGCCTTTAGTAATAGGAAATAGAAGCATATGTCCAGTAGCTAATCGAAAAATCCAGAAGACGTTGTTACAAAATTAACATGGCATAAGATAAACTTGATCGAAATACAAAAGAGCAGAGACGATCTACAAAACGCAGTCAAAAACCAAACTAGCAACATGCTAAAGAATAGATTGATCGAGACGAACGGACAGCACAAAAGAAAAGGACTCATTGTCGGATGGGGAATAGTAACAGACTTACAAGACGAATCCCGCTAGGAAGAAGAGGTTGATCGTCGAAGATGAAGTAGACATCGAAGAGGAAGTAGTCGTTCGGAGAGGGAAGGGCAGCGAGCGGTCGTGACGATGCACTTCCCAGAAACCTGATCGCCGGCACCCGTGCAGGTCTTGATTTCAGAAACCGCCCCCCTGAAATCCCTCAACGTTAATTGGAATTATTCCCATTAATCGTGCATGCAATAAACACACCGATTCCATTATTCCTAATTAACGTGACAGTCAAGGTGCTGGTGAATATCCCTTTGATTGAGTAGCAAAAATAAAACTGCTATGGTAGAGTTCAACACGACGCGAAGTCACAAGTCACGCGAAACACGCGATGCGTGCACGCGTGTGTGTGTGTTGTGCACCAGTTTATGTTTTACCAAGCTTTACTCATGTTGGAAAGCAACCAACACTCCACCTTATATCTTGGGATAACTTCACCTAGATGAGCAAGGTGGTACAAAAGTTTTCACCCAGCCATCTCTCCACACCACTATAGCCTTTCCAATTGAATTTGGGCTTCATCACTTGCAGCCGTATGGGCTAGCAGGCCTCAAATTCCAACAGACATTTCATTCAAACATCACTTACCGTAAGCTGAAGGATTTGCAAGAATGGCGGACACCACACTGTACATCTCCGTGTACACCACCTGGGCTCCGGCGAGCTCTCCATTGAGCTTCCCCATGGTCTCCTGAATCTCGGCATTAAACATCATCGCCAAATTATTGTACTTCTCGTTGCACTTCCCTGGCCCGTCGTGGTTTACCGCCCTCCGACCAGGCAGACAACCGACCGGCAGAAGGCTGACGAAGACGATCTTGCGAGCGCCGTGGTAGTATGCCTCACGAGCTGCTTCGCTTGCACGGCCGGCAAGGTAGGCGGCGTACTCCGGCGGACTGTACTGAGCGCGCCTGACTGGAAGAGTGAAGTAATTCACCAGGTCGTTGTTGCCGATGCTGAAATAATATAGCGCCCTGTTGATGATGTCGTTGGACAAGGACACGCCCTTGGCGAGCTTCAGCTTCTCCTTGTAGAGTTTGAAGAGATCAAGCTGATGGCCCAATGATATAGCAGACTGAAACAAGTTACGACAGGGTAAGAATCTTGATTGAGAGATCAATATTGGTTCTTATTACTTGTAAATGTAGGGCAATGTTTGTCATATAATTAGAGCATCTCCTCCTTGTGAGGCCAAGGCCGGGATCACTTTTTTTTTCCCATTATCTAAAAAAAATATAATCAGAGCATTTTAAACCTATAACACTTACAATTCTTACTAGTACAAATGCACGTGCGCCACGTACGTGTTTAAAAAGATGAACATAGTATTTAAAATGTAGCTCTTAATAGTTCTTTAAGTAGATATAAAACTTTAGTAAACGAAAAAATATATATGACAGCGACATATTGGTAAAAAACAGAAAACAATTAAGAGTATATTGAAATTGTTTGATAACAAATAAATCTCATCCAATGATAAACATTATTATCTAATGCAATACTGGCAAAATTTAATAGCTATACGATTCCAAGTCTTTTAAATTAACTGGAATTATGATTCGGAATCAAAGCCACTCATTGAGACCAAGATTGGTGTGTCTTTATCATAATCCAACTGTTTCTGTGTATATGTGTCCGTCCGTTGCTGCTGCATAAATGTACCTGATAGCAATTTCCAGTGGAGCCATGTTCTCATCACCAATATATATATATAGTCAACATTCCTCGAAAAAGAAATATATAGTTGCACATGTTTTATTAGCCAGAAGCCAAAACCAACAAAACATGTACTAAGTATAAGTGATGTCTATCAAAAGCAGACTTGGGTATATTGAATCTCCACCTCATGTATTACATTGACCTAGCTTAAAGTTTCAAAATATTTGCAATGTCAAAAATCAAATTTTATAATTGTTTAAATAAAAAAGTATAAGAGAGGTAGAACAAATAATGTACTTGTCTGTTGATGTCATACATTCCAGGAAACAGTAAAGCAGAGTGTTTTGCATCCTCACACTATCTATGGCATCAATAGGCCAAACCAATGTGAATTGCACCTAGGGAATTACCATCGTTACATATTAATTTGGTGTTCCATGCAATTGCTAATTGGTTGGTCCATCCAATGCAAGAATAAGCATAAACAAGTTTACAAGAGCGCTGCCGCCTTGGTGAAGTATATGTATACCTTGTCACGTTGACAAGCTTGGGCTAGGCGACGCCAGGGTGCACGGTGTGCTCGTTGCCAAACATCATATCTGTAATTAGGCTTGATGGACTGTACAAGCTCCCAAAATATTATTTCCAAAGTTTTAATGTGAATGAATCATTCATATAATTTTTATTCTCTTGCCCTTGTAAGTCAGGAAAAATAAATGAATGCATCAAGTATTAATTGTGGTCAGACGCTAAAACCATGGTTAACAAATCTGTTCAGATAGCTCAAAAGAAAATTAATAGTTCACAAATTGTGGCTGAATTTGTGTTAGAAGATTAGAATAGTTGACAGAAATCGTGTAGATTTTAACAATAGGTGTTGGGCTGCTGGCCGCATATCTTTTAGTTTGAATGAAATCATGTAGATTAACACAATTCCAAAATTACATACCAGTTGTGAAAATTCCCTACCAATTGCTAAGCTCCCCATATCCACCACTTCAACCGAGAGATCAAAACAATTCTTTTTTTCTTCATAGTTTGAGGTTACTACTGCTGCCTAACAGTTTTTTGTAGGTAGGGACATCATCTCCATCATAACCAGAATGCATGTTACATCAGGCATACCATCAAAATAGTTGGAACAACAGGGGAAGCCCATATTCAGAGTAACTTCGAACATTTTATCAGACCGGCTCCGAGCATCCGAGCATACAACAACATTTATCTTGACTTTCTACAGTTGGTTGTTCCTCCACATGGCCATCAAATTCTTATCTATTTTTAGGAACACTATCATGAATGCATAAAGTGAATGGGAAAAATAAATATACTCGACTATGTAAGCTTTGCAAGAGAGAGGAAGCAAGAATTTTGCTCAAACCAGGTCGAGTGTTGCATCAACGTACCTCCTTTCTAGGATGAAGCTGAACTTCCCAGAAAGAAAAAAAAGGTTCAATCAAAGCCAGTGTCCTTGACATGTAATGTATCCCTCATATATTCATTCCCATGTAAATACTTGATATTGCTAGGGCCTTGAAGCACAGGTACCACACTTGCAGGAGACCCAAACGGTAAGTCCGCAGTTTAATAATGCAAAATATATTATTTCATCAGAATACTCTTCATCAGACCAATCAGCCGTGCAAGCCATCTACAATTATGCCAATGGTTTATGCTAACAAGCATACAGCAATAGAAATACCGGATAGGCCTAAAAAATATTATGACAGAAGCATGTGCCATGCGAACAAAAGATAATAATGCAGTAATCTAAGCAATCTTGTATTAGATAGATGAGGAAACGAACAACAAAGAAGCAGATAGATAAGGTACTTGGCGGTGCCGGATCACGAGACAAATCAGTTGCAGGCACGGAGAGGAAACCGGAGCCGTCGGAGCACCAGTCGTGCAGGTGCCGCAGGCCGTGGTGGGTGGTGGCAATGAAACAATGGAGTGACTCCTCCTGGAGCGAACGAAACATAAGTGGTGCGAAGCTGCGCGGCAGCGGCCGGGAGCGACGGACAGCTCGTCTGGGTCGGCGTCCTGCTGCAGCTTCAAGTCGGCAATGGGGGCGGCGACCCAGGCGGCGGTTAGGTGAAGCCACTTTCCCTCGAAGTTCACCGATCGGACTTCGTCGCCGCAGCCCGCCGGCGAGTCCTGGTGCCTCATCTTCGTTGGGAGGCACCTTGGGGACGGCGATGCAAGAATCACCGCCCCAAGACGGCGATGCAAGCCCTGCGCCGTACCTGCTCCATCCGCCGCTCGCCGTCCCCTGCTCGATCCGGAGCGCTTGGTCGCGAGGAGGAGGAAGTAATCAATCTGGCAACAATGATGGAATGGACGACGGTATGGAAGGAAGGAAATCAATCATCAACGCGATAAGAAATTGTTGGAAAGGTCGGAGGAATTCCCGGGACGGCAGTCCTGGGAAAAAGCTTCGCGGTGTCAGTTTTTGGAAGGAGATCAGGACCAGCGTTGATGTTGATTTGGAAGCATATCGTGATGGGTGCTTATCAAGGCAGTGGGTGCAGGGGCGGGTACATTTTTTCTGTAGTGGGATTAGCGACGGGGAAGGGGTCTGAAACGTGTGCAAATCGCGTCATCGGTGACATTCGGGTGACAATCTGGTGACTCGATGGGCCCATATTTTTTATCTAACGGCTGTGATTAGGGAGTGGGATTTGAATCATTGGTTGATATACAAGTGGGTAACATCTAGCAGGGTAAAACCGATTTTTCTCGCAACTGGTTTTTTAAGGGTTTAGATTATAGTGAACGGTGTCATTTTTATTTTATTTTTGTGAGTAAGAGAACGGTGTCATTCTATCGTACTGGGAACTCATAACCTATTTTCTTAGAGTATTACGCATATGCCGTTCAATGTAACAGTGAAATATGGATTAACCAGCAAGACATAGCAACGACATCATATTAACTTACTGTGACTTTTGAGGTTAAATGATGGAGTCCAGCTCCTCCCGAGGCAAAGCTTACACCCGTAGCGAGCTGGTCAATGTCACGATGCTTGTCGAGAAAGGCCGGCACCGATGGCGGCAACCCAAACGACTCGGAAATGAAGTCGGTGACAAGGCGGCCAGTGGCGACTCCACTGTCGAAATCACGCCCGTAGGGCGGGAAGTTGCTCTTGATGTCAGAATGTTGTTGTTGCCGGAGTCGACCGTGGAGTCCCCCAAAGCAATGATTGCAGAGACTTTGCCGGCGGTAGTGCAGATAGCACGAATGCACAAAGGTAAGCAACAGGCAGTAGTGCAGACGTTCTGGGAACATCTTCAACGGTTGCTCGTAATTGAAGGCAGATAGCACGGTGTGTGTTGTGTAGCAACGAGGATGCTGAGATGGATGCGGTGCGTATAGTCTAAAGCTGAAGCGGCAACCCTTCCGCCGTTCCCTAGCATTCGGGACGGCGTGAACGCGTACTGTGGAAGCACGCCGCTTCCGGCCGTCGTGGCCACCACGCTGCCTCCCGTACGTCGGTCGCCGTCGACAGGCCGTGGGCCGTCATGGCACCACCTGCCTCCATAGTTCGTACGTCGGTTGGTGTTCGTGGGCCACGATGCTCGGCACTGACGGGCCGCCATGCCCAGCCGCCGTGCCGCTAGTGGCTGACTGAGGTGGAGAGCTAGGCCTGCATCCCGCGGACTCACCTGGTGTCTGGGCATGAATTTGCTGGCGGCCCTTTGCCAGATGCGGAACAGGTCCTCGAGCCTGGGCACGTCGCTTGGCATCAACGTGGGCCGTCATGCCCACCTCGCCGCCGCTAGTGGCTTGAAGTTGACAACTAGGCCGCTCAAGTGGCCGAGGTTGGAGCCAAAGGGTCTGTAGCCTAGCGGTTACAAGAGTCTCAGTAGTATTTTAAGTTCTGGGTTCGACTTCCTGTAGAAGCGAATTTTCTAGGATTTAACGGTATTGTGCTTTCAGTAATAAGCGACGCTCCCGTCGACAGTGAGGCGTCAGTGGTGACTTCGTCAATATCTAGGATGTGCCGGCACAGTCTTCGAAGATGCTCATAAAGATAGAATTTGCGTACGTGTGTTCATAAGGGTGAGTGTGCGTTTGTGAGCGAATTGTACTTGGTACCTAAAAAAAGGTGGCCGACGTTGGATTTGCTGCCTTGTTGACGGCGTACGGGTCGTCGATCCATTGGTGCAGCGGAAGCCACCTGGACCTCCTGCTCACCGGAAAGTGAGGTGCATTTCCGACATGCTTCTAGTACAGTACTAATATTTTGCAAAATCTAAGTAGGAGAAATATTCTTTGCAAAAGGCCTAATCCGTGCAACGGTGCAAATCCATCGATGAGGTGCGAAAAAAAAAGTTTTATCATTGCTAATTTTTATTTTGTTTAAAAAAGCAACACGATAGAACCTCCAAACGGAAAGAGCAGGACCAACCAATGCAGGGACAAAGCGGATTATGCAACATTGATCGGGCCAAGTCCTGAGATTAGGTTCCCCCGCCCCCCGGATAAACAACAAACTAAGAAATATATATTGGGACTCTTTTAACCGGTGATGAAGTATATAGGATGCAGGAGTAAATGTTTGACCAAGCAATGATGAATATAATATAGTGCATATTAGGTTGGTGAACAACAATTTTTCCTGGGGGCCATCCTATTTTTCTGCCGGCTTCTCCTCGTCAGGAGAATACATTTCCCTATAGGCTGGCTGCCAGAAAAATGGGTGTGTAAATCTGGTGAGATTTTATTTTTCGTGATGGGCAAGCCCTCACGAATTTCTTTCCTGTGAGTCAACCATTAGGAAAAAGGAATTTCCGTGGCGCCATATTTCTGAGTGATTTTGTGTGACGGTTGACCTACACGAACGGTTTTCGTGATGGTTTTTTTCTATTTTTGTGAGGGTTTTTGGCTCACAGGAAAATTCTGTTTTGTGGTAGTGTGAGGCCTTTAATGTACATTACACTATGTTGCACATGTATAGGGGTTCATCTATTAAAAATTATCATACATCAAAAAACACTATTTCTAAAATAGTGGTAATTTTTTTAAAAAAAAACTTCTTGCCACTGATAACAATCCATTTTCTAGACATCAATAATGAAATAAAGTCCATTCTTCAATCATGAATTCAACTGATGATATATACGTTGCAGATGAATTAGGGCCTACTTCTACCAGTTAGCTCAAACGTACACGGTACACGTACCTTGCTTTGTACCGTGGACGTTCCTCATCCTCGACAGCGAGCGCAACGCCACGAAAGCAGACAGAGGATCACCAATGAACAACATGCACATGCTGCAGCTTCTCTCTGGCGCACGTTGGTGTCCAAAACTTGAAATAATACTGTCCTACGCGTCGGTCCGTGTCGTGGCTTCATTGTGCACGAAAGGGAAAACACAGTAGAAAAAATTGTTAATTTGCTTCATTGCTTGTTATTTTGTTCATACTACAACTACAGATGTGCCGTGGGTCACCATAGTGATCCAATGTCAAAAAGGAGGTACTGTTTTCTATGGGTTCGGCTCGTTAGAATCATGTTTTTTATTTCATTATCAGATCTTACGTAATGACAAAGTGCTACAGAATCCTGCTGTTAGTTGGTCCAGCACATGTACTTAATGCTAGGACATACTAGGATGCTACATCATACTGATTAATTAACAACCTTCCTTCAAACCTCTCTTCAAAACAAATCGAACCCCTTTCATTTGGATCTTCTGGAATTCATATTGGTCAATCCTGTTATAACACTAGTTCCTATTGGACTAGGAAAGGAAGAACTTCGAGTCCAAGATGTGGGCAATTTACCAAAGGAGTACCTATCCTAGAAGGAAAGGAGAACCTCTACCCCGCATATAAATAGTGGAGTACCCCAAGCATTGTAAGCACCAGTTTATTCTGAATAATAAAGAAGAGGCTCCACCCTACATTGTGTCTTGTCTCTTCTCTACTCTGTGAGTTGTTTCCTACGGTCGACAGCGTGTTACAACACGTTATCAGCACGCTCTGCCTTTGAGAAGCCGCCAGGAGCAGCCGAAGTCGCCGAGTTGAAGCCGCCGAGCCCATGCAGTCGCCGCCTCGGGAAGCGTGCCCGCCTCGGGATTCGCACCGACCTCGGGAATCGAGCCATCTCGATTTCCGCGCCTCGCCGACCTCGACGTCCGCGCCAACACGAAGCTGTTGACGGGATCAGGAACGACTACTCGAAGTCCTGGAGCCCTGTATTGTATACGCCCTACGCGATTAAGTCCTTGGTTCTATCCTACGCGATGGTGACCAGTGGATGGTATACATGCATAGAAATTGCAAGGTAAAGTAATTGATGGACCTACTCGTAGTGTTGATCGCGATGGCTCGTTGCAGCCATGGATCTGAAAATCCCCTTGCATATGGCCCTGGTTTTTCTAAACTAGGATTTATCGCGTCCCTACATCTAGCTTTGTTAGGGATCACAGAATTGAATCACATCGCACCATCACAGCACTGCCGCGGCCACAACATGCACAAACACAGTGACCTGCAAGTCGCCGACACACATACATGCATCACAGCAAGCAAGAATTAGAAAAAAGGGTCGAAACCTAACCCTAACCCTAATCCGACGAGTTCATGAACTCGAACTCGCCGGAACCCTAACCCTAGCTCGCCGGCGACGAGCTTGGACCTCGTCGCCGGCCACCGCGCCCGCAGCCGCGCCACCCGAGCCGCGCAGCGCCCGTAACCCCGCCGCACCCTCCACCGCGCCGCCGCATGCCGGCGTGGACCCGCGCGACCCCCGCAGAGGGCCGTCGGCCACCGGATCTGGGGGCGGGGCAGCCGGATCTGCCCGCGCCGTCCCTAACCCAGGACCCCACCGCTGCAAGGGGGGCCCCGGGGCCTCGTCTTCCTCGCGCACGGCGACGGGGAGGACCACCCTCACCCGCCACCGCGGCCCCGCAACGCCGCGTCGCCGCGCTGCTGTCCCGCCACCGCGCCCCCCGCACCGGAGCCGCGGCCCGCCTCCGCGCCCTCTGCACCGGGGCCGAGCGCCACCACCACCCCGGCGACGAGCCCCGCATGCGCTCGCCTGGGGCCCCCACCTCCTCCTCCGCCACGCGCCATGGAGCCGCACCTCCACCACGGCAAGCTCAAGGAAGAGCTCGCCCGTGCCGCCACCGAGCCGAGCCGCCGCGCCGTGTGCGCGCGTGGGCTCGCGCTTGCCCTCGCCGCCGACGAGCCGCGCCGCCACGCGACGCACGCGCGCGGGCGCGGGCTCTCGTCGCCGCCGCTGCACCGGAAGAGGGAGAGGAGAGGAGTGAGGGAGAGAGTGAGTGGAAACCCTAATCCGACTCGCTTATATACCCGGCCGGGCAGGCCGGGCTGGTGGGCTGGGCCGAGGTGGGCTGGGTGGGCTGTTCCGGCACACCAGGCCGGCTTGTTTCGGAAAAACATAAAAAGAAAAGAAAAAAGCGAGAAAAATTCAGAAAAATCAGAAATTTTGCGGAAAACCCCCTGAAAAGCTAGAAATTGTGGTTTAGTCCTAAAGTTTTGCATAAAACACCTTTACTTTTTCCAGAATTGAACCCGCAGTCCATATATTTTACAATTTGGCCCAGATTGTTCTGAAATTACATTTTGGCCCTAAATTTTTGTAAAATTGACCCTGAAGTCTCTGGAAATTGTCTGGTTATCGTTATTTTGCAGAATACACCCTGAAATTTTCCAGAATAGAACCCGCAGTCCTGTGTGTTTGCAAATAGGTCCAAATTGTTCTGAATTTACAATTTGACCCAGAATTTTTCCAAATTAGACCCTGTAGTCTCTGGAATTTGGTGTTTGCTTGTTATTTAGCAAATAACACCTTGGGTTTTAGGGAATTTATGTCAGAAACATAATAACTTGCTGTTTTTGCTGTTTTAACCTCCTGTTTGTGCATAATTGCTGTGTAACTTGATCTGAAATAATGCATATCATGTTTAAGCAACAAAAACATGATTAAAAGTGCCTTTAATCATAGAAACATGGTTTTAGGTCTTTCTTCGAGTTTTTAATCCACTACTTTTTGCATTCTACAAATTGTTTACTCAGAAGTAAACCTATGCACTTTCATATGAACATCTTGTAGATGTCTCAAGCAGTGAAATGTGAATTCGATGTGCTTGCCATGAATGGTTTTAACTAATTATCTTGGTAATGTGATGATGAAATCCTCCTGTGTGGTAAAAATCTCTTGAAGATGATTAAACCCAAGAATGAGGACACTAATCCATCTGAAGTGGAGGAAACTTAGGAACTGTATTTTCTGAGACATCACTTAATTATTATCCTGAAGGATAAAAGCATGAATGAAAATAGTCCACATATCTTGTGGCACTCTCTGAAAGAGATTTTTGAGATAACTGCATCTATCTTAAAAGTTGAGCGTGAATGGCCGCACCAACGCTTTCAACATTACAAGACATTTGAGGATTATTATACCGCGTTGTATGAGAATGTCACTCACATGAAGCTTTGTGGCACTGGACTTGCTAGTAGCAAGGAACTCATACATACTTTCTCTCTTTACCTTCCACCATAAGCTCAGTTATATGAGTAGTAGCAAGGAACTCATACATACTTTCTCTCTTTACCTTCCACCATAAGCTCAGTTATATGAGTAGCCAGAAAACTATATTTCATATGTAGGCCTGAGTACTGCCTTGCAGCGGGAATAGGAGGAAAATGAGATGACCTTGCATGATCATATATCTCGATATACTTGCTCAATAGCACTGCATGAAGCAAATGCTACATCATTCAAGGAGAATGATAAGGTGAAGGGCCAATAGAAGGCGCCTGGGAAAGGTAAAGGCAAAGCTATGCAATTCATGAAGAATGAGAAAGCCAAAGCTAAGCAGCCTATTGGGGGAGAATACGGTAACCAAGATCAAGATTGTTATAGGTGTATAATGAGAGACTTTTGGTCTTGAATTTTTAAACACCCAAGCACCATGTCGATATGTACCAAGAACTTCATGATAAGAAGAAGAAATCCCTAAATGATTTAAATTTCATTGCAAGCAAGTAGCTTGATGAGGGGGAGTATTCACAAACCAATGAAGAGAGGAATAAAAACATCATGCAGATGTATATTGGTACACCACAATGTGAAACCAAGAAACCTGAAGGATCAAGCAGAAATTCTGAAAATTTAGCTTTGGATGATAACCTCATGAATGAGGATGATCTTCTTGGTAATAAATTATTGAAGTTGTGCATAGGGACTTGAAATAGTCCAAAATACCTATCTAGTAGATGGTAATAGTAGAAGTAGTTATGCAATTAGTTGTAAATTCTTGAACTGAATTGAGTGGATTAATGTAATCTCTTGAAGAGATCTCGTTTTGCCTACGATATAGCATGAAGTCTATATGAAGCTAGGTATTGGCTTGGTTTTTCTTGCCTTTGCTTTTTAATACCTGAAGTATATTTGTTAAATTTCGCTTGGAATATATGAAATATATGCTGAACATATTGATTTGCCAATTCTGTTAGTATTGATCATTTGCAATGATATTTGTCCACTATGAAGCCACAAATAACCTTGTAGGTTATTGCATAAGTTCTTTGTGTGCTACCAAGTAGGTAGAATGGAAATTGTATTTACTTGAAAGCACATGAACCAATGCAAGTAGAAAGAATGGAAAACACAGGCATTATAATTGATTTTGAAGATCAGTTTTGCCTTGCAATAGTGTGATCCTCCATATTGTACCGAATACAATAAACTGGAAGTTTATATCATATCTACCCTAATCACATTATTTTTATTATACAAGAAGTATAATTGCAATCTGTGATACATCAGCACTGTGTCATAGAGAATGCAAGAAGCATTCAATGAACTTGAAGTTTAGTAATGGTGTGAAAAGGGGGAGAATTTTGATTAATGATGGCATATGTGGATATACTAGAAAATCTAATAGACATGATCTAATCCTGTATGATTGGGTTAACCATTGCACATGAACATGTTGCTTGAAGCATAGCCTTTGAAATCAATTTATCGTTCAAATTGTGCATGGTTTCAAAAAGAAAACACAATCTGCACAAATATGTTGGCTTGCACGCCACAATGTGTATGCTTGCACGCCACTAAACTTAGCAAATACTAACCTTGCATGGTTTCTATATCTATATTCCACTATTGCGCCTGAACTATGGTGTTTTTACCATTTGCGCTATCCCATACTAATGGTCTGCATACCATATTGAATGTGACACTCTATTGAGTTGACAACTACACTCCTTTCATGCAACGAAAGTTTTTCTCACTTGTATGTTGCATCATGAATTGTGCACTGAATGCACATAGACAATTGAAACTTGTCATCCTTTCTCATATCAAGAAGATTGAGATTAGGGGGAGTATAGTGGTCTAATATGGGATATACTCAACCGAATATGAGTACTCAGAATTAGATGGATAAATTTGCTAATCTATTTGTGCAGAAACTTGATGATAGTAAAATTGAATTGGCTAGTTGAATTGTTTATGAAATAGACCTGCAAGTCTAATATGGCAATCAAACATTCTAGAAGAATAAAATTCCTTGCATGTTTTAACATTATGAAACTTGTAGTTTCTTTGACCTTGAAGTGTTTCATTTGATTTTTATGGTTTATGTAATTAAATCCTTTTTGTTGCGATGAAAAAAGAAGCTAGACATTATCATTGTTTTTCTGACATGATAGAATTGCTCCATCCTGAATTGAGAGCATGACTAGCTCACTGCATATATTATCATATAAGTGCGTGAATATTTTGCAAATATTTTCACCATCTATGCATACATGAATGGGCACCCACTTGAAGTTTTGGGGATATAACCTGAACGTTATGTCAATTGAATGCATATGATAGGGGATATCACTAGAGATTGTATGCTATAATGTCGGCATTAGGGGGAGAATGAACCCAGAATTGAATGCCTTACATTATCATTCTTTGAATGCTTGAAGCAGGAATGGAATCACCCACTATATATGCGCACGAAGCGTAATGCCAAGAAGAATCTTGAAGTGAGGAGTAACTAGAAGTTATTAACTTGAAGGCAAGTTTACAAGAAGTAAACCGAATGACGCGTGTGATATATTACAAGGACGCTTGCTTATATCACCGGTCGACTTGTTTGTCCTTGATTTTGAATCTATTGGGACGCCTTTGGATTCTATATCAATGGGCACTTGTCATTTGAATCTATTCATGCACGGAAGAAGCATGACTCCTCCATCTCTTGAAGAGAACACTTTCCTGAAGAAGGATCAAGAACCTCATGAAAAGAAGTCATCATCATGAAGAAGAGAAACCAACACAATTGTGCACACAGAAGTGTTGGGAATGCAGAACAATCGAAGAATATGAGAATAGAAGAAAAGTTGTACAACATCTCCTCATGAATTGCAATTGTTTCTCTCGCGAAAGAGAGAACCCGGATCCGGCAACAAAGTCCATGGCAAAGACGCTTGTAGCGTTACTATCGGGTCAATGAAGAATGCAATTGAGGATATGAACCGTAGTGGTGAAAGTATATGGTTCATAAGTCTCTGAAAGACTGATATTCTCATATTATGAATGAAGTTCTGTTGCATCTTTGGCAAAATATGAAGAATGAAAGAATATGCAGTTAGTCACAGGATTCTGCAAATCCGAATGACAAGATCCTCGAAGGACAATGAATAATTCCCGAAGTAAATTACCGCAACAAATAAAGTCCTCTTGAAGGATGAAATAAGACTCTAAGGTATAATATTGTCTTGAAGGATGATATGCGTATCAAAGAGCCTCTCGTATGAGAGAATGAGTCTCACAGAAAAGAACAATATCTTGAAGAATATCCTTGAAGGAATAAGTCATGAAATGACTTGCCAATCGAATCTTGAATAACACCATCTATCCCAGAAGTGAATATAGACCCGACTATATGGGAATCATAATACCTTAAAGGTATGAGTACTCAGAAAGTACAAGCTAGCTAAGAATGATGATTTCCTATATTACCACAGAAGGTAATTGAATATTGGTGTGATTGTCCCCGATAGAAAATCAAGATTGATTGAAGAACTGTTCTGATCCTGAAGGATGAACGTTCCAGATTTGCAATGATAAATGTCTTAGCTTGAAGCAAGATATACTATATCAGAAAGATATAGACCATTTGCGAATTATCGCCCTGTATGTGGCATATTAAAAATGCAATTGAATAAGAAGAATCATTCACCGTGTACTGAATACATGTGGAACTAGAGTGAATGAAACCCCAAATCATTATCCATGAAGATAATACAGCTTGTATTGCACAAATGCAAGAGGGATATAGTAAGACAAAATGTCATGAAGTACATTACACCCAAATCTTCTCCATGCATGGAATGCAACAGAATGAACAGATTATGGTGACTCATATTTGCTCATGTGACAATCTAGGAGATTTGATCACTAGGGCCCTATCTGCCAAAGCATAGGCGAGGTATTGGTATGAGGAAACTTATAGAAGTGTGCATATCAGCGGGAGAATTTCCCTGAGCACACAATCCCTATCACTATAGTCAGGAAGACAATATAATAAATTCTATTCCCGATTTTACAAGGCGTGCAGCGGTCAAATCTCTCTCTCTATGATAATATGCCCTGGCTTTCGTACTTGCCTCGAGATGGCATTGACTCTAACCACCTAGAAATATATATCATTTTCCCTCTCAATAGAGCTATTTAGTCATTGAATCGATGGAGGGAAGACTCCTTCGGTAGGTGCCCCCGACTCTTCATGTTTCACCTGAAGGTTTCTCAAAAAAAGAGGTTTTTAATGAGGCAATATGTGCAATTAAGAGCTACGGTACCATGTACTCTTTTCTCCATTTTTTTCTCACTGGGTTTTTATGAAGGAGTTTTTAATGAGACATGTGTGTCGTCGTAAAATGCCTAAGGGGGAGTGTTATAACACTAGTTCCTATTGGACTAGGAAAGGAAGTTCTAGAAGAAGCTATCCAACTCCGAGTCTAAGGTGTGGGCAATTTACCAAAGGAGTACCTATCCTAGAAGGAAAGAAAAACCTCCACCCCGCATATAAATAGTGGAGTACCCCAAGCATTGTAAGCACCAGTTTATTCTGAATAATAAAGAAGAGGCTCCACCCTATATTGTGTCTTGTCTCTTCTCTACTTTGTGAGTTGTTTCCTACGGTCGACAGCGTGTTACAGCAAATCCTTCTTGCCACAGTCTCTCTCAAGCAAATCATATTCCTTTTTGGCCATGTCACTTGCCTGACTCCCCAAGGAAAAAACCAAATCACGTAGTTTCTATGAAAAATAAATTAAAAGACTTCATGTTTGTAAGAAAAATAAGTACTCCCTCCGTTTTTAAATTGTTGTCGCCATTGACTTTTTTATTTACGTTTCACCGTTCGTCTTATTCAAAATAGTTGTTCGAATATGCAAAATTATAAGTTAGGTTCAAACTTACTTTGAAGATAAAACAAATCATCACAAAATATATGATATTTTTAAAACTTTTTTGAATAAGATGAATGGTCAAAGATAGCAAAAAAAGTCAATGGCGACAACAATTTAAAAACGGAGGGAGTAACAAATAGTAGAGAGTCATATAATAATGCAACTATACCGGCATTAGACTTGGGGCCACCTGAATTACAATGTTAGTCCTGAATATTGGAATCTCCTATATGAAGATCGGTCTATGTAAAAGAAGATGAAAATTGGTCCATGCACGGCATAGGCGAACCTACAAATCAGATATGTTTCTATTCCCTTTTTTTTCTTTTTACTTTTTTACTCACATAATTACTTTACGACTTTACTATATTAATAGTTTTCATACCATGTTAAACATTTCGGTGCAGTAGTATCAACATTGTTTAAATATGTCTCAACATTTTCTTAAAAAATAACATTTATATAAAAACAATGTTGTTGTAGTACAAATGAAATGTTGAAACAGTGCATCCAATGTGTTGATGAAAAAACCGACTATTCAAAAAGTTCAAAAAAAATATTCATAATGGATCTTTTTTTGTAGAATTAATTCTATTTTTTGTAGAATTAATTCTAAATAACAATAGGTTCAAAAGGATTAAAAACGGACTTGCAATTTCGGCAAAAACACGTTTTGAATTCGAAGTCAATTACCTACCGAACTAATATGATCCAAATCAAAAACTAATTTGTTCCTTGAATACAAATACTTGTTTCTAAAACTAGCTCATTATAACTTTTTTTACAAAAAAACTTGTTGCAGACCAGTTCAAGAATTAATTTATTCCATAAATATAACTTGATTCAGGTTGTAGCTTCTTCAGTGTTTTGTATAACTATTTTGTTTTAGACAAACAATTAATTTGTTCTAGTGGTATATAGCATTTATTTTCTACAAAATGTTTCAGAAATATAACATGGAAAATAAAATCTACAAAATAATTATGTTATATATTTCAATACCAATAATATTTAAGCATGAAATATATTAAATAGGCTACAAAAAATAATATAAAGAATTAAAGTAGTTTATGGCAAAAAGCCTAAATAAAATTATAAAATAATAACATAATGATAACAATAAAACTATGCAGTAGAAACCTAAAAGTTTGTAGCAATCATCTGTTTATAGCTAGAAATGAACAAATAGTACTTCAGATAAAATAAGAGGAAGTGAAAGGGGTCTTGGCCTAGTGGTTAAGGCATCCGAGTAGCACCTTTGAGGTCCTGGGTTCGACTCCCGGTGGGAGCGAATTTTCTAGGATTTAACGGTATTTGTGCTTTCAGCGGTAGGCGACGTGGCCGTCGACAGCGAGGCGCCAGTGGTGACTTCGGGAATCTGGAGAATTTGCCGGCTCAGTCTTCGAAGATGCTCATAGAGGTAGGGTTTGCGTATGTGCGTTCATAGGGGTGAGTGTGCGTGCGTTGTGAGTGTCTGAGTTGTACTGTGTAATTTCTCAAAAAAAAGATAAAATAAGAGGAAAATCGAGATGGCTGTAGTAATCTAGAAGCAAGCCTGCTAGAAATCTGCAATTTAATGGGCTGACCAACTATAACAGGCCGAATAGAGAAAACTAGGAATGATTGTAATAATTGATCTGTTAGGCTGTGAGCGTGGGTCATTGACATAAAACTGGCCGAATTTCAATTAGCCCACGATCGCACAGCTCACTTGGTGGTCAACGGGTGAGACAGGGCCCAACCCAAAGCAAGTTTGTGTGGGCTCAAAGTTCAAGCAGCCCACACCCAGCATACGGGTCTAGGCCGAACCCGAGACGGAAATTAAACACTCGTTCCTAGTCCGAGCGGAAGCCACCTTCCGCTTATCCCCCGCGCTCTCCCTCCTCAATTAAGGTTACCGAACACCGATGCACCACCGTTCCACCAGAAGAAGTCCACAACGCACTAGTAGTTCACTTCTCGCGCCTGCAGTCGACGGAGACGCCAGATTGATCCCGCGCCGCCGAGGAGAGGTATATATACGGTGAGGTCGCCATGGCTGCGCTGCAGAGCTGCCGCTTCTTCGTGCCGTCGCCGGCCGCCATGTCCGCGGCGTCGGCGAGAGTGAGGCCCCCTAGCATGTTGGCGATCGTTCCGGCACCCGGCCGCCGCGAGCACTTTTGCTTCCCCGGACTGAAGCTGCAGCACGGCAGAACGGCGGCGCCGCTTCGCCCACGCGTCGTCGCGGTCCGGGCAGCGCAGAGCCCCGGCCGCGACGCCCAGCCGCTGCGCCAGTCGGCCGGACAGCATTTCGTCGAGGAGATGGGGTACGTCATGAGACGCTACGTCGACATTATCGACATTGACCATGGTTGTCTGGTATGCGTCGTTCGTTACTTGTAGTTTTACTCTTTTTTTTTTTTTTTTTTTTGCGGAACATTTGCTTACAATTAATCAATGATCAATCTCGTGTATTGCTACAATGCAAGCAAAATGTGTTCCGAATTCTTTGGAGCACGACTCATCTCCTCTGTGTGATTTGTTGTTGCACACTGCAGTACATGGAGGCCACGGCGATGTCGGCACGGCTCTGCCTATCAGCAAATAAAGCTATCAAGATGGCTTCTCGTGTCGTGGTTAGTACATACTACCACTATTTCTGCCTCATTCAGTACATACATACTATGATTGCTGTACTTTTACCGTTTGCTTATGGACCTTTCTCCCGACTTGACAAAAATTTCAGGATGCCGCGTACCTGGATCTCGATGCAGCTGCACCCAACGAAATTTCCACGGGCACAATCTACAGGACTGTCCTGCAGTACGTGAACATCTTCCTCGACACAGCCGACGCCTCCTACAAAAGAACGGTCAGCAAGAAGACCATCACGTCGTTCCTCGGCGCTCTCAGAGGGCTAGCTTCCATCAGCCATATCCTGCTTGAAGCTGCTCTCGAAGCTCTTGGCCACACGCACCCCAGAGAAAGCCTGTCAGAGTACGCCTTCAACTGCGACGTCAAGGCCATGCATCAGGAGTTTAACCGGCAGATGAACGACCTTGAAGATGGCATCATGAAGGCTTCAGCCGTTGAGATATGCAAGGTACGTATGTACACATGTGCTGGGCAACATCTATATATGCTCAGAATTACCTTTCGTATTTGATTGTTTTTCTAACATTATTCATCTTGTTTGATTTCACAGTTGGCGGTGCCAACCATTCATGAAGGCATGAAAATTACGGGATCTTTCGTGGGACTCATGGTGGCTCGACGGCAAAGAGTTCTTGAAAAGGCCTGTAGCAAAATAGTAGTAGTGTAGTTTTCCCAAAGAATGTATTATAAAAAATTGGTGGACGCCATACCGTACCTTTCCATTACCGCCAAAATAGAACAAGCAGTTGAAAACCATCAGGTGTCTAGTTTAGGTGGGTTCCACTATATCGATATCGACCCGAATATGTAAGTAGTGTGTGAGAGAAGCTCCTCTATTATTTTCAAAGGTAAAAACCTTTTTGTGAAAGTCCAAAGAGAGGTACAAATTGTGTGTGTGCGCGCGCGCACTTGTAGATTTTATTTTTTTAGCTAAAATTTCGAGAAAAATACATACACTAATCCAGTAGCACACAAGTATATATATTGTTGCATGTTTGTTAATTATATTAAGAAGATCAATTATTCAGGGTTCCTAGTAGGCGTTTTCATAGTTTTTGTAACGAATAAGTGTTTTCATAGTTGGTTTGTCGATAACAAAAATGGAGCTTACTCGTTTAACTGATAATGATAAATATGGGATAAAAATGGAGTTACTCTGTTTCAGCTCGAGCTTCGCCTATGCGACATACAGCGTGAGCTCTGAATGAGCATGACGATCGGAGCAAGCTAGGAGACGATTGTTCATTCACGACCGAGCAGGGAACGAAAGGGGTGGCGCTGCGACAAGCTCGACGTCGGATACTCTGGGTCGCTTGGGGAGGGCAGGGAGCAGCAGAGCCGTGCGTTGCTGGCCAGTGCGAGCAGGCAGCGAATGACGAGGTAACACGCGAGCTGCATGCCACCTTGTGCTCTTATTCTTCCTCTTCATACTCAAATGTGCCTCCGTACCAGCAAATGCCCCTAAATGAATCATCTCCACATAGGGTACTCATCACCAGATGATCTGGTGCCACGACCTCTATCAATTTTTATTATATGGTTCACCTACACTTCATCATGCTATAAAGAAATATTAACATTTTAGTTATCAATTTATCCTAATTTAACCATTATATGCAATAGAGCTAGAAGCTCAACTCAAGCATTTAATCGAAATACTTAATTCAAAACTTTCCACCTCCATAACATGTCAACGAATTCATGTTCTTTGATTTTGTTTCACAACAAGGATAGATCATCAGTTGCTGGTTGATTTAATAACAGAGCTGTGATTAAGGTCAACAAATATAATTAGTGATGCTAATTTATAGGTACATAACTCAAAACATCACTATTGCTCGGATGCTCAAACCAAATCTAAATTTGATATATATTCTTTTGCAATGCAATTGGTTTATATTTATGAGTGTCATAACGTATGGAACTGTACTGGTGATCTAGAATTTGAACTTGCTTAAATTATGGAAATGTGTTAAAGGTATAATTATGGTTGGAGGCAGGTTTCAAGTTGGACACATGTTTGAACAACTCATATTAGTACAGCCAGTCTGAGAAGCATCACATGAAAGAACTCACGGAGTTGAGGCCCGAATTAGTTGGACACAAAGATTAGCTTCTTGAACATCTCAAATTGCCAAGCTTCTTGTATTAGACATGAGCAGTTATGGAGTGTTGTCATACATAAACATCTCACGATTGATATTAGCCGAAAGAACTCACGGGTGGTTTATGAAGTACTTCATGCTACAAAATCTAAGAGGATGGTACTAGTAGTTTTAAAGAAAATAAATGAAGATGCTCTTGTAAGCGCTATCATTATCCCCAGTGGAAATGGGAAAGGCGGATGGGACCATCACCCCGGTAGTGGGCATTTAGGAGACCAATAACCAGTGGGCACAGCAGCCATACCACATCTACCATGCACACACATGACACGTAAAAATCGGTAGCCCATGTGTGTCTCATGATTTCCGGTGAGAAAGCAATCGCTGACATGTGAAGGCCAACAGGCCACAGCCGTCCATCAGGTCCACATGCCAGTGAGAGATATGGACGGGGTCATGCTGAACCTTCTAAGCAACAGCAACATGCCCCAATCAACACTCGACATGCTGCAACGCTGCTGGAACAATAAAGCAGAGCACTAGCGTTGGCAGTGCGCGCTCCACTACCTCACTACTCGTTTATTTCACTCGCTCACAGGACAAGCCCCAGTCTGAGAAGCATCCTCACACGAAAGGAAAGCAGATAGGACTCGGAGTAGTACTGTATGTTTAGCAAGAGGCATTGGAAAACCAGCTCAGGAGCACAAAGAAGAAGCTGGAATAGATTACGAGCACAGGAAACCGGCCGTCTGATTAGAATAGCCGCAGCATGTTATCATAAACAACGAATCTAGTTGTTCGTCCGGATCCGCCGCCACTGGGGAGAAGAAGAATTAAACAAACGCGGCATCCGCAGAGCCAACAAAAACCGATTGTCCGGTGCAACATATTCTTCATTCATCAGTATATAAAACGCAAAGTCAGTATCTCAGTTGCCTAACGCACGCGCTCACTGTCTCTGCCAAACACATGTAGTCAGAGAAGAAATTACAAAATCAGTTACAGGTAGTAGAGTAGAAAAGAACAACCCCCAAGCTAGCTAAAAAAAATGCTAGAAAAACACAGCAATTTTAGTCAAATTAGATTAGATCCGCTACAGACACAGAGAGTGACTGCAGCAAGAAGACGGCTGCTCTGCTCTGCTCTGCACTGGTCTTTCTTTCAATCTCCAGGATCCAATCTTGGCTCCAAGAATCCAAGCAAACTCGGACCTCACCAACTCCAAGGAGAAGCAAGCAAGAATCTTTGCCGACATTCAGTTCAGTAGTCCGGCATGAGCTGTGAGATCTTGCCCTCCTCGCCGGGCGTGGTGGCGGCGGTTCGGTCGGTGGCGCGCAGCCAGAGGCAGACGGCGGAGAAGCTGAGCACGAGGCTGAGCAGGCCGCTGCCGAGGCCGATGCCGACGATGGCGAGCACGGACAAGCCCCGAGTCCGCATCGGCGGCAGCGGGTACCCGTACAGGTCCTTGTTCCCCACGAAGGAGCTGGCATTGAACCTCGCCGTCCCCACGCCGGCGCCGGTGCGGTTGGCGAGGAGCACGGGGATGGGGCCGGAGAGGCGGTTGTAGGAGACGTCGAAGGTGGAGAGGCGGACGAGGAGGCCGAGCTCGTCTGGGATGGGTCCGGAGAGCCGGTTGCCGTGGAGATCTATGACGTTGAGGTAGGCGCAGCCGGCGAGCTCCCTGGGGATGGCGCCGGAGAGCGCGTTGGCGGAGAGGTTGAGCACGGCGAGGTTGAGCAGCGACGACAGCGCGAGGGGGATGTCGCCGGCGAGCGCGTTGGAGGAGAGGTCCAGCGACTGTAGGTTGGTGCAGTTGGCGAGCTCCGGCGGGATGGCGCCGCCGAGGGAGAGGCCCGGGAGGGCGAGCTTGTACACGCGCCCGTTGTTGCAGGTCACGCCCTGCAGCCGGGAGATGAACCCCTCGCACGGCGCCGAGAAGGCGGACTTGGTCCAGTTCAGACCGCCGGTGGGGTCCGACAGCGACCGGTGGAGAGCCGACAGGCACCGCTCGTCGTCCGGGTCGGCGCCGCACGGCGGCGACAGGAGGACGACGAGCAGCAGCGCAACGGCGGCGACTGCTGCGGCGCCGGCGAGGCTGCTGTGTCGGAACATTGGGGGGATGAGGAGTGACCAACTCCGGGAGTCGGGATTTTGGGAGTGCGTGTCGCCAGCATCATATAGAACCTTTAGTTTTGCCCGTCGGGGCACTGTTTTACTGTTCCTCTACTGTTTACTGTTGCTAGGGCGCCGTTCATCCTGTCCGTCCGTTCGACTCCGCGTGCGTGATCTCAACCGTTCTGTGGGAGCCTTATCATCTTTCCTAGCCACATCTCCCGTCTCCTCCCCGACCCCGCCCGATTCCCCGTCGTCCTCCCCGCAGCACGCTCCTGCCCGGCGTCCCGCGCAGGATGCTGCTCGGCTTCCCCACGCCGCGAACTTGCCACCGCCGCCGGCCTTCGGATCAGATCGATTCACCGGTTCGTCTCCTCTCCCTCTCGCAGATCTGGTGTCCCTCCCCCCCTCTCGATCCATCTGCCATGGGGATTCACCTGTTGCAGCTCCATTCCCGTGTGGTGCCACCCAACGATCTGCACTGCCAGCGCCCTCCTCGGTGATCTGTTGTGGTGCTCCTATCATCCGATTTGGAGTTCAGGGAGGTAGGAATGGAGGCGGTCGTTTCCCCTAGCCACTTGCTACATCCACGAGCAATTATGTTAGTTTAACGGTTTTTTTTCTGCTTTTAGTCTCTTTGGCTCATGTGTACATCTGATTGATTTAGTTCCCTATTCGTATTTGTTGATTAGGATTTATTGTTCTCTAGGCCACTCAGCAAACTACACCATTGTCTTTTCGTCTCTACCGCAGCTTGGGTCATGGTTCTTGCCACCGTTCAGGAACAGGATCAAGAGGCACCGACCAACCTCAGTGATTAGTGAACCTTCGCCTTCTCAAGCCTGCAGGTGTGTGCTACTGCCGTGATCTGGCTCTGCATTATGTTCTATTGCTTATGTTTTAACCACCTATGGTTTCATAGGGTCAAACAGCTGCTACTTCTGATTCAGTCTTATTGTTCGATAGGTATTCTGTTTGTTCTTTCGATTGGATTCAGTTGAAAAAAAGGTGAAACTGCTTGAAGGGGAGAAATGAGTAAACTGCTTGCCATGGAAAACGTGCAGACTGGAATAATGTATACAGTTCTCATCTTCAGCTCATGCTTCTTAAGGTGATCATGACAACTCTTGCTATCCTTTGTTTTAGTTGCTTTTGATGCCGTAGAAGAATCATGTATTTACATTTCTGAAAGGACCAATGTAACTTAGTATGCTAATAGGCTAATAGTCCTCACTATGTTATCTCAAAAGATATTTTTAGTAATTTTGCTTGAAGGTATCATTACTACATCATATAAGGTATCCTATTGCTGCTTCGTGTTCAATGTATTACCATATTGTCGTTACAGCCCATTGCAATAATTTTCCATCTGTTTTTGCAGGCTTCTGTAGAGTGTAGATCGTTGCAGGTGGCAGTTTTTGGCTCATTTGTTTATATTTTATCAAGGTATGACAACTAATGCCGGTGCTTTTAAGCTCTTGATTTTTTTTGGTTGGAAAAGGACAGATGAATGATGTGAGCTCATATGAACTGTTGATGATTACATGTGATTTAAGTTCAATTGCTCTTTTGAAGCCTCAAAAATATTATTATTTATATGTAATGATTTCAGCACCTTTTTAATCAGCTGGCTAAAAGATGAAGGTCCTTCATCATCTTTCGAGGGTTTGAATCCCAAAGGAGGCCATATGTGGCTTTGTATCCTAAAAAGCGGTCCCTGCCTGTTGTATTGAGTGTCAGCCATGTAGGAAGTCTACATGCGCAACGGTGGAGGACGGAGTCACCGGAGGCCAGAGTGCCAGACACATGATGTGCTGCCTGGCCAGCAACACGACGGTGCCCACAAATATGGTCTGTCATCTCCTCTTTCTCTTTATTATCCACAAATAACAGATAGATGTTTGCTGCTGCTACTTTTCAGTTCGATATTCTATTGTTCAGTTGCGTTCACGACGTGAATCTGTAGAAATGATTATTGCTGAGCATCCTAGATGACCACAATTGATTCCCCAGTTTGTCGAACCAAATACTCTTGCTTTTGTAGGCAAGCATGTGTGAGCTTTGCTATGGAGACAGGTTGCATGAAACCAGGTAAGTTAAGTAAAGCCATGCCACATGCCGCAGTAATGTGTCAATGATTTTTCTTCCTTCATTTCTATGAAACCAGGAATTACAAGTCCACTTTATTTATGTAACCTTTCCACTAGCACACAAGAAAAGGAATTCAAGTACTGTCACTTGCTGAATTAATGTTGTTATTGCCTTAGATTTTTTTTTTTTTGGATAGAGCCTGGTACCTTAAAGATTAAGTTTTCTATTCTCCATAGTTTGCTGGCCCTGCTTCTGCAGATGATATGCGAGATTGAGTATTGCCGGCTGTGGTGATTATTTCCACACGGATTTCAAACTGGTTCCACCCATTCTGTGCATCGGCGATTGTCTACTCACTCCAATGGTACATACCCCCATCACAATACATTTTTTTCCGATAAATAAATAAATAAAGCATATCTGATACTGCCTTTGCTTCTCGCATATGTATTCTGTGTTGCTTACAATGGTCTCTATTTTCTTTGCATATGCATATAGTAAGACAGATTGGTTCAGTGTTTTCCTCCAGTTCTGAACTGATGATGTTTTAGTTTATGGACAATGATTTCAGGGCTCTTTGAACCAGCTGTTGATAGCATGTGGTCATCTTTGTTTTGCAAGCATACATATTCCCATGAAGAACACACAAGCTCTTTACATACTGAAAAATAATTTATCCCATCAAGTAGTAATAGTCTTATATTCATGCACGCTGATGCGATGGAAAAAAATTCTACTGTATGGTTATGGATTATGTATCTGTGTCAACTAAATATGTAGATCTTACAACCAACTTTTCAAGGGATGTCTTAGTTTCTTGGTTCAGGTGGAAGCCTAACATATGGATGTTTCTGTTACCTCAAACCTTCAAAAGTTCTAAAAGTTATTACCTTACTAATGATTCTTATAATAATAGGCTTATGATATCTAGAGCTTTTATGAATATAAGCACTTTTCTACATGAATTTCTATCACAGTTAAAAAGAATGTGTGCCAATGTTTGTTCATTGGAAGTTTAAATTGATGTTCTTAACTTTTTTATATGGCTGCATAACATAATTGTGCCCGCGGCAACGCGCGGGGCTCTCACCTAGTTAAAAATGGAGCTGCCGTCCGTTTCAGAACATCACTCATCATCAGTTGTGCTGGATTTTGCAACAGGGACCTCCTCGCTTTCACTTATTCGGACTGTTTCCCTTTGTGCTGGTTGTTAGTGCTCAAAACAATCAAAATTCATTAAACATTCAAAGCCTTTCTTACATTTATAAGTTTTATTACCATATATGCACATGCATCAAGTACATATTTATGTTTTCTTCTTACACCAGAGCATTTTAGTGCTCGAACTTTGAATGTGCTTATGCATCCCTAGTGGGTTTTGGTGTATTGTATGACAACATGATTAAAGGTCTAATATTCTTTGTGAATATATAGACAGGTTGCAAGTAATATATGTACAATGTCTCTCATGTATACACACTTGTATGTACAATTGTTTGAAGCAAATGAAGAATGATCAAGTGCTATATGTCATTTAAAGTTATATATTTGGAAGCAACTTAATCAATCAACAAATCAATCATCAACACAACTTGGATGCTTATAGATGATGCAAAGCAATGTATGACTAAAATAGCAAGAAGGTAAAAGGTTTGACATGACTTGGTCGCGATGAACCATGGTTAGGAGAAGGGCAAGAAAGAGTCTTGGCGCCGACGGACCAAAGCTATGGTGAAGGACAAGTGGAGTCAAATTCCTATGGACCGTTCAAGCTATATGGAGTATATGTTGCTAAGTATCAATTATTGTTGAATTATAAAGATTGTGAAGTGACTAGGAATTGCAAGAATGAACATTGCTCATTTGATTTGAAAAGATTCCAAGTCACAAGCTCAAGATGGTGATTCACAAGAGAAGCTCATGTGGCTGCCCTCATTGAACAAATTTGAAGAGAAGTGGCAATATCAAGTTTCTAATATGCTCAAGTTGTAAAAATTATTTTATAATTGATCTTGAGTATAGGTATGCCGTTCTATCAAAAGGGATGCTACATGGATAGCTAGCAAGTTTCAGTGCTCAAGAAAAACCCAAGTGAGAAGAGTGAAACACTATAGCTAACACTTGCACTCAGCAGCTTGTGAGCCTGGCAAAACCGGAAGTTCCGGTTTGCCAAACCGGAAGTTCCGGTTTAGCAGCTTTGAATCCTAACGGCTAGTTCTGGGAAACCGGAAGTTCCGGTTTTTACTGGCTAGTTCCAACGGCTAGTTTTCGGGGAGAAGAGTATAAATACTCCACCACACCCTCTTTTTGAGGGTGCTGACTACATCCACGAATATATCCAGAGCTAAGGTGTCCTAGAGCTCTCCCCAACCTCTCTTTGTGAGATTTGTGAGATTATAGCTAAATCCTTTCGATTGGGTTGAGAGATTTTGAATTAGAGAGCACAAGAGAGCATCCTCATACTTGAGCATTTGAGCACTTCGCCTTGAATCCGTGAAGCATTTGTTACTCTTGGAGGTGAAGCCTCCTAGACGGCTAGGTGTCGTCCTAAGAGCTCCCAAGCTTGTGGTGAGCCTTCGGAAAGTTTGTGAAAGGCTTGTTTCGCCGCCGCAAGGAAAGAAACAAATAGTGGAAAGGAGGAAAGTGGTTGAAAGAGACCCGGCTCTTGTGAAGAGCTTCCTCAATGGAGACGTAGGCAGCTTGGAGAGCAAGCTGCTGAACTTGGGGAAACAACTCCTTGCGTGCTTCATTCGGTTTGCATTTGCTTTACACGTTCTTATCATTTATATGCAAATCTTGATCTACTAGGTTGCTTGTGTAGTTGAGCTTTTATTCTCTGTGGATATTGTTGCTAGAGCTCTTTTACATACCCTAGTAGCTTACTTTCCATCTAGAGGGAACCGGGGATCGAAAGATCTGAACTTCTGTTTTTCTGTCCTGAGAAAACCGAAAGTTCCGGTTTGCCAAACCGGAAGTTCCGGTTTTGGCAGTTTCAGTTTCCGTTGCAGTTTTAATTGCTTAATTTCGTTAATCGCCTATTCACCCCCCCCCCTCTAGGCGACATCAAGGGACTTTCAAACTTGTCTCGGGTTCTCATCTAGGTCCTAATACTCTCAAATCCTTTCCTAGGTGACAAAACTTACTACTCCCTCCGGTTCACAATATAAACATTCCTAAAGTTCAAAACTTATACCACAATGTAAGCCTTCCTGGTAGCGGTGGGTCCCACAGCTAATAAACTACCAATTTGACACCACCTCTCTCCTTTCTTCCTCTCTCTCTCTCTTTCTCTCTCCCTCTCCCGGCGTAGAAGAAGACTCAGGCTTCTGAGCCGGATTGGGGGTCGCAGCGGTGGCGGAATGTGCGGATCCGGTTCTTTGCTCCTCCAAATTTGGCGAGAGGACGGCGGTCTCCCCTCCTCAAAATCCGATTCTTCTTCTCCTCAAATTCCGGCATGCACCAAATCCGGCGTGTTGAACGGCGGCGCTGACGCGGGCTTGTCCATGGGCCGGAGTCGGCTGACCTTGCCCACACTAGAGCCGGAGGCGCCTAGCTCCACGGCGTGACAGCGGGAGGCGTACGAGCTCACGGGCCATCTAGGTCCAAATCGTCATTCAAACAATTAATTGTGCCAAGCCAATATGGAATCCATTTCATATGTAGCATTTGTGGCAAAACATAAAAAAAAATATGAACAATACACGAAAAAAATAATTTTGTACATCCAACACGAAAGATATGTATTTTTTCATATTTAAATAAACAAGGAATGTATTTTGTATGTCCTAAATTTAAAAATAATATAAACCGTGTGTTCAGCATTGGAAAACGTAATTTTTTCTTTCAAAGATAGATTTTGCTAGTTTTCATATCTGGAAGTATGATTTTTTTTCAAACAATGGAAATTTGATAGGGTAAATTACTAAATTTTATAATTAAATATGAAATCATAAATCTAGTATAATGTTTTGTTAAAATTTCTGAGAGGATAAAATATTAGGTCATACAAAATTATTTTCTTCATTGGCCAACGTTTTAGCTAGAGAAAGAGTTTGTCAGAAAGAAGTCCAAATGGGTCTCATAAGGCTACGTAAGCAATGAATACCATATTGGACCTGGATGGTGTTTTGGACCAATGCTTAATTAGCAAGGTTTTGGTCGACCCATAGATAAATAAAAATGTGAGTACTGGGACTTAGTAGATGAGAACTAGAGATGTGCATTCACTCAACAATAATTTTGCTCATCCAAAATGATTTGAGCATGGGAAGATTTTATCTACTGCTGGATGGAAGTGATTCATTGTCTGGTGATCTTACTTTGAAGAATGTCTAGGGATGGGAGACTTGAGGATGAAGCGAAGCACTAGAGTGAAAATTTGCGTGATCTTGGAAGTTAATTGTGTGTTCCATCCACTTGCTAGATTAGTTTAAGATCAACAGAGGATTCACTTGCTAGATTAGTTTTAGATCAACAGAGGATTCTGGCCTCAGTGAGCTTCTGCTGGAGTTTATATCGGATTTTTCAAATGTTATACGCAATAAGAGCCCTCTACAGAAAAAGGCACAACAAATTAAAGAACTCTCGTGACTGCGCTTGAGTGACAAAGCATGTTCAGTTCTAGATGGGTATCGTCTTATTAGTAATGGCACAAGGACCTCCTTTTTGGGGTGATCTAACATCAAAGGAAGGTGACAACTTTCCTATACCTCGGAAGAAGAATCATGAGGATCCCTATCCCCTCTCCTACTTCTTTCACGCAAACTTTCGCATTTGCATATATTACAAATAGTATTATGAGGTTAATTTGTTCTTGTTTGTGTGTGCTAGTAGCCTTGTTCTTAGTTGTTTGTTTTCATATTTCTATTATCATGTGTAGGAGCTTGGCCTACTTTTATGTGTAGGATGTGATTATATATAAATAGACACCCTTGTGCTTATCTAGGTAGTTGCTTTAATGTTATAAGCTCCACATGGTTTGAGTGATCAATTCAGCCCTCCCTATAGGTACTCTGCAATCCTTATATAACAAGCCCAGGTTCCACGATAATGTCACAAGCAGTTATTGTCATATTTACGTGAAAATGCATACATGCACACGCGTGCACAGATGTGTGTAGCAAAAGTCCAATTCTCTTTGTTGGTTATTTATTGATTCTGAAAGGAAAAAGAGAGAGAGAGAGAGAGAGAGAGAGAGAGAGATCCACTACTATACACCAATTTCAGCTAGCAATTTGGCATGTACCATTGATTTGGGCCTTCAGAATAGACCTCATCCTCATGGGCCATATTGCAAGACATTTTTCTTTTGCCAAACTTTTAAAAAATTATTGAAGAATCCATATGCCTTGGAGTGAAATTTGTACAAATGTTCTTCAATTATCACCTAAAGTTGAAGATCTTATCAAGAGCTGTAATTTTTGTATCATTTTATTTTCGTCTAATTCTATATAAAACAGTTATCAGTTTCAGAGCCAAGCTGCATAGTTGTCTTGTAAATAAAAATTGTGAAAAAACTAGTATCTCTCATCACAAGGTTCATGATTAGAACTAGTATCTGTCACAAGATTCATGATTAGAAATATGAGAAATAGTTATATTATCTCCCGCCAACAACACCTCATTAGACGCATGTGGAGTTGTTTCCCTCGTTGGAGCCTGTGTGGTCAGAGAAATAGAGATTGTGAGAGAGTTTTTCCACCTTGTTGAAGAAATCTGACAACACCTCATTGTCTGAGTTGATCTGAGTATGTGGAGTTGCTCCTCTTCCTCACTTGAGCTTGACTAGGGAATCAAATGAGTTCGTCCATTGCTGCGCGCGGCTTGATAGGATCGGAGTTGCGTGGGTCGTGGCATTCTGGCGAGGATCGGAGATGTGACGGTTGGGAGGCAAAGTGGATGATGCAATGGGGATGTATTTTGCCTTGTCGAGGACAAGAGCATGTCGACTGGTGGGTTTTTAAACCTTATCTTTTTTTTTTCAAAAAAAAAACACCTTATCTTAGCATCGAAGATGAAGCATGATGATACCTACGATTCCCCATGGTTTTCCCCACGGTGAAAGACTTGCTTCAAAATTTGGTCAGCAAGGAAAAGATCGTCCGCATGGTATTCTATTGAGAAAAAAGCTCAATTGAGCCCGCCCGAGAAAGGTAGGTTAAAGTGTTTTGCAATTTTAACTTACTGAGACATCTTTAAAGTAAAGAAAGTATTTTGTCATTTACTATAGTTATCTAGGTGGAAATGTGAAAGGTTTGTCTTATTTCTCCTGGTTCAATCTCCCAACCATAAACTCTCTCTTTTATAATTTCAACTTAGATTCAAAGTGTTTCTTGTCGATTAAAAAAAAAATAAATTGAAAAAGCCTTGGAGGGCGGTGTCGGGATGTCTCTCCTCCTCCCATAAGCTTCGTCAGCGGCAGCAGCTTGCCACACGGCTCCGACGATTATTGTGACAAATCCATAAGCCAGCCATTCTTTCACACGCATATTAGCTCCTTGCTCTTTTTCCTTCACATTAACACAATTTTTTTGAACATAAATGAAGTCCATTTCGAATCAGGAGTAGGACAAGATCAGAACAACCATGAAAAGAATTTAAAACTGATTTTGAGCCTCACAAGGAAGTTCAATTATGTGAGGGTCATAGGAGGCCTCTCCATTTGTTTTGAAGCCATACATAGAATTTTCTTTGCAGCTTTCATTGCTTATCAGTGGCGCGACGGCAAATATCCCGTGGCCGACAAACTTCTATGACCAGTCTAAGCATAAGAAAAAAAAATTCACGGTAGGCCCATCTTTTTGCTCATTCGTCAAGGCCTACAATCCAACATGACTCTGTTTAAAAATCGTGTTATGAAATATTTATCATTTTAATGCTACTTTCACTGTAGCAAATAATTGAAAGATGACCCAAGTCACCCAACTAATTGTGGAACCAAACTGGAATAAGAACAGGGAGTAACTGTTTTTAAAAAGAAACCGCAATATCAAACGGTAGACTACTAGACTGTAGACACCCGCCGTCCAAATTACCCTCTCACCGTTCCCCTACCCCATCCCATCCCGTCCGTGCCTTCTGTTCCACACAATCCTCGTCCTTCCCACTCACCGGCGTTATTCGCAATGCCGTCCAGTCCCCTGCGCCAATTCCTTTACCTCTGTCCAGTCGCCGCGATCAATCATACGACTAACATCGCGAGCACCTGCTGTGTTTTCGATACACTCCAATCCCTTCACCTGCCTCGCACGCCACCTGCTCGACGAAATGCCTGCGCGGCGCAACCGCGTCTCTGCACCGGCGCACTACTCAAGGTTTCTCCTTTCAGCATTTCCTCAAGGTTTCTCATCCCGCGGGTGGTTGGCAAGGGAGGAGTAACCTGGCTTGTTGGCCTCTCTGATTCATGAGGATAAGAATGAGATACCGAATATTGATATTTGCAACATTTTGTCAAATTGATAGGTCAACATCGCTATAGGGATAAGCTAGCATGTGGTTGTGGTGCTGCTTAACAAACGGACGAGGAATGAATGGAACAGCTACAATTTGAGGATCAGTGCATTAAGGAGCTTCAGTCTTACTCTACCCAGGCAGTCAGATCACACACGAACAAGGTGCAGTGGATGGGATTTGCAGAAGAACACTTGTGCAGTTTTCCAGCGTGTCCAGTGTTTTTTGAGGAAGTAGTTTGGTTGGTCTGGAGCAACACAGCACCCTTGTCGCCGCAACTTGATGACTCAGTCCGCTAGGATGGCCACATAATTCAGATAAATGCCGGTGAATACACTACTGTCCTAGCAGATGCTTACCCTCCTTGATTTGCATCCTAACTTAGGAGCCCTGGATTGGTTGCTGGCAGGGAATGACTTGGAAAGCTGTGGAGGTATGTGAGGAGGAGGAGCTTGACATGGTTCTGCTACCCACCAGTGATCTTCAGAAAACTGTGCTTGACCTGTGACGAGAACTCTGAAGAGAACATGTTTGACTTGCTGGAATAATTATAAGTTATTGCTGGTAACTGGGTTTTGGAAAAATGAGTCGGACTCTGGTATGTGGTGCAGGTGTATGTGACTGAATGGGAGAGGATAAGTCCATTAATAAAAAGGGGAAAAAACTGGTGGGTCAGCACTGGACTCCAAGGAGCCTAAGGAACCATCAGGGCGATATTACATGTATATGGTGAATCAGCAGAAAACGTGTCCAAAGCTGGTGTCCACAACACAGCAAGTCAGTGTGTCACTAGCGTGGCCATCAAACTTGCAAAATATCAGTAAGCAACCCTGACTCCTTTGCATGCCCATGTAGTCGTAGCTCTACATGTTCTTTGCTGTTAGTGATTTCTGTCAGTCATCAACACACTTTCTTCCATTGCTACCTTGGTTTGAGCATGTTTCCTCATCTTCGGTCTTTTAGGTTCTTGTTTTCTGCTTATGCCGCTGTGCGACACCAGAGGAGAGAAGTAAAGCTTCTTTCGTTAGTGGCTTTACCGTCCTGTACCAGTACTGCTTATATCCATTCATCTAAGAATGGTCATCTCCTTTTAGTCCCATCTGCAGGCCCTTGTGAACAAGTGTTATCCCCAGCTGATTTCCACTCCTCTTCCCCTCATGGTACCAATAACGATGGTACTAAAGATAAGAAAAGGAGGAGGAGAAGGTGGAGGAATAGGAAGGAAAGAGCAAAAGAAGAAGGGTTGTGTGTGCCATTAGAGGAAGAAGTGTCGATTAGCACAGTGAATTCCTATGAGAGTGGTGACCCCCTTGGGCGGAAGGAGTTGGGTCAGCAAGTGGTGCAATGGCTAAAGAAGGGTATGAACTTAATGGCTTCTACATTTGCTTCCTCAGCGATACAAAATGACAGGGTAGAATTGTCGTTGGATGGAGGATCTTCTGATGGTCATATGAGTTTTGTGATCCAGGCGCAGCCATACCTCTCTGTCACTCCCATGCCCAACGGTCACGAGGCACTTTGTTTAAAGGCCTCGACACACTATCCCACCCTCTTTGATAACTTTCAGCGAGAACTCCGTGATGTTCTGTTGCAGCACCAGAATGAGGGCCACATTACTGACTGGCGCTCCGCACAATCTTGGATGCTTCTGAAGGAACTAGCGAAATCTGCTGAGCATCGGGCAGCGGCGCGCAAAACTAAAACTCCTATTATGCACAGTACAATTGGAATAAGCTTGGACAAGACAAGGTTGATGCAAACTAAAATAGATGACTTTGTTAAGACGATGACAGACCTTCTACACATAGAACGAGATGCTGAACTGGAATTCACCCAAGAAGAGTTGAATGCTACCCCATTCATGGATGCTAATTTGAAGAAGCCAGTCCAGGCAGTCGATTATTTGGTAACTCATGGTCAGGCAGATGAGCATTGTGATACCATTTGCAATTTGAAAGTTATCAGCAGTTCAACTGGTATGTTTTCTTTTTCAGTTTTTAATCTTGTGAGCACTTGGTTACTTAAACTCTGGCATTATTAATTTACAGTGATGATTCTTTACATGAGTTCCTCCATTTTCTTCATAGTTAACAGTGCAGCTTAATTTTTTTCAAGAATTATGTGTGCTGATGCACATGACACATGAATGTAGAGGTTTCTGGTTTTCTTTTCTTCTTTTCTGGTAACTTTAAGTTATGACTGTTCACACAAGTATCTCCATTTTCTTCGTTGGGATTATTGTTCTGTGAAACACTAGATGCCAAGGGGGTCACCTATTAGGCAGGCTAGGAAATTAAGTGCTAGGCTTTCACCTAGGAGGGTTATGTGGCTGCCTTTTAAAGTTGTGTTTCAGTCTCATGTCTCTATCTACATGTATACACTATATAGATAACTCTGTATACATTCTTGGGAATTTTGTCTATAGGACACTGTTAAAGTGTGGTTTTGTCTCTAGGACACGATTAAACTCGATTTTGTCTCCGGGACACTATGAAATTGTGATATTTGTCCACAGGACACTATAGCAGGACAATTGAACATTTTAACTTTTTTCATCTCACTGCACAAAATGCATTACAACCTGAAACGTAGCATATAAATAGAACATTATATTCCCTGCCCATGTGATTTTTGTGGATTCAAATTTGATTGATTTCATAACTTTTCTACCAAAAAGAATAATTATTTTTAAATCCAATGCAAACAATCAAATAAAAAATTATAAGAAATCAAATGCATGGGGACTACAACGTTGTATCAGTGTGCCAAATTTCATGTTGTGTCGCATTTTCTGCATTGAGATATAAAAGTTCGAAATGGTCTATTTTACCGTTATAGTGTCCTGTGAATAAATATCACAATTTTGTAGTGGCCACGAGACAAAATCGAGTTTAATCGTGTCCTAGAGACAAAACCACACTTTAAGACAAAATTCCCTACATTCTTCTATATCACATTTTGGATGGCGTACATAATGCTGTGCCGTTGGTTAGACATTCATACAGAGTTAAGGCTACTAGTGATAATTTTTAACTTACCATTCTTATCTTCATTGGTGCAGGTTTAACAGGCGACCATCTGGTCTTATTTAGAGTTGAGGGAAGCCACAAACTTCCGCCATCTAGACTCTCTCCTGGAGACATGGTTTGTGTGAGAACATGCAATAGCCTGGGTGAGGTCGCTACTTCTTGCATGCAAGGCTTTGTCAATAATCTCGGTGACGATGGATGCAGCGTTACAGTTGCATTCAAATCCCGGCGTGGTGATCCGACCTTCTCCAAGTTTTTTGGAAAAAGTGTGCGGATTGATCGTATACAGGCATTGGCTGATGCAGTAACATATGAGGTGATGTAGCTTTGGACATGCTTCCAGATTGCCTTTCTTGGTGACATTTTAATCTGTCTGTGCTTGGAAACTTAACAAACAGTATTTAACTGCTTGCGATGCACCCATACCTACTAGATTATTTATTTTGGAATTTGAAGTCAGCCGAAACTGTTATTTTGATATTAAAAATAAGTAGAATTACCCCCCCCCCCCCCCCCCCCCCTCTTTTTTTTTTTTTTTACGCATTGCAAGATTTGTTACATAGCTTGGTAGACATGGCACTGTATTGAAAACATTTGGTCCTTTCGTGTTTCGACAAAGTATAATGTCGCTACTTCATTAACGCCATGTTTATTGCTAAAAATATAGGTCACCAGTGTTTCTGTCTTATACTTTATCGTTTCTTTCTTTCTTGTTTAAACTTTAAAGTAGAATTGTTACTAGTGTCACTTATTGTCTGTTTCAGTGTCACTGCTTGCTTTCTTTAAAGGATTTTTCCCCCCTGATGTTGTGGACCTTGTGGTACATAGATGGGCCATTATCAATACCTTGCTGTATCAGTATTTTTTTTTTGTTTGGCGTAGCATGCACCTCAACAAAGTGGATCAAGATTGCCCGTAGTTCTCCACGAAATCATGCTGTATTGTTGTACTTTGCCTGGAATGTTACTTTACATGAACTTTATCTCTATGTTAAGATTATAGGAATAATCTCTTTTCTGTTAAATGATCTGAAAGGATATTACGATTCTATTGCATCAGAATTAGAAGAAATTAATAAATTTTCTTGTCATACTATATGAATTTTATTCATGTCTAAAACCAATTTGCGATTCTCAGTTTAGTCATTTATAAATATGATCTGCAGCGCAATTGTGAAGCACTGATGCTTCTTCAGAAGAAAGGCTTACAGAAAAGCAATGTATCCATTGGGATAGTAGCCACTCTCTTTGGAGATAAGGAAGATGTGGCGGGGCTGGAGCAAAATAATCTGATCGATTTGAGTGAATCTGATTTTAATGATGATGGTTTATTGGTCTGCAAGTACAACCTTGATAGCTCTCAGTCAAAGGCTCTTGCACTTGCCTTGAACAAGAAGAGACCTGTACTAGTCATCCAAGGGCCTCCTGGAACAGGCAAGACTGGTTTGCTTAGCTATCTTATTGAACGTGTTGTCCGTCGGGGGGAACGTGTTCTAGTAACAGCTCCAAGCAATGCAGCGATTGATAACATAGTAGAGAAGTTAGCAACTACTGGAATGAACATCGTACGAGTTGGAAACCCATCTAGGATATCTCCATCTGTTGCTTCAAGGTCCTTGGGAGATATTGTTACAAGGAGGCTTCAGAAGATCACTGAAGAGTTTGAGAGGAAAAAATCTGACTTGAGAAAGGACTTAAAGCACTGTATACAGGATGACTCTTTAGCTTCAGGTATTCGTCAACTACTGAAAAAACTTGGAAAGGACTATAAGAAGAAGGAGAAGGAAATGATAAAGGAGGTTATTTCAAATGCTGAGGTGATCCTATCAACTAATATAGGGGCGGTCGACCCTCTTATCAGAAAAATTGGTTGCTTTGACCTGGTAATTATTGATGAAGCTGGACAAGCAATTGAACCCTCATGCTGGATCCCTATGTTACAGGGAAAGCGTTGCATTCTTGCTGGCGATCAGAATCAGCTCGCGCCTGTTGTATTATCAAGAGACGCTATGGAAGGTGGACTAGGAATTTCTTTGTTGGAAAGGGCTTCATCGTTGCATGATGGAAAACTCGTTACAAAGTTAACAATGCAATATAGAATGCACAAATCAATAGCTAGTTGGGCATCTAACCAGATGTATGATGGGTTGCTCGAATCCTCCCCCTCAATCGCTTCTCGCCTTCTTGTTGATCATCCATCTATCAAGGTACTAAAACCCAATTCCTATTGTTACTGAAAGAATTTATCTTGGTGTAGCTTCACACTTCTAGCTCATTAAAGTCTGTAACTAAGATTCTTAGTCCTATTAGGGCTGGATGCCTATGCATCACTGTTTCATTGTAGACATTATTTCCCAGTACGGGACATGCCACTGCCTGCCATCTAGGAGAGAAACAGTGCAACCTTGTTTTTGTGATTTGTTTGGTGTTAATCTCATTACCAAAAAATCGGCCGATGCTGTTCAATTTTGTCTTCTCTCCTACGTATAAAACAGATTTAAAACAAAATGTTGCATGCAGTCTGGCATGGCAAGTTCTCATACCGATGCTCTATGTATAATTTTCCATGTATTACTCCATTCTCTCTTCTAATGTGTCCCTAAGTTGTTTAATCGAATTTATGTTCTAAGTGGTGGTTAGTTATTTTTTCCTTGTATCAGGCCACTTGGATGACAAAATGTGCCTTTCTTTTACTTGATACTCGGATGCCATATGGAAGTCTAAATATTGACTGCGAGGAGAGCTTGGACCCAGAAGGAACTGGTTCATTCTATAATAATGGTGAGGCAGATATAGTTGCACATCATGTTCTCGATCTTGTAAAAAGCGGTATGTGCCTCTTTTGCTTAATATGATACTACTGCTATTTATTGATATGCTCATTTTGTTCTCTTTTTCTTCTACATCATCAAATAGAGTAGGTAATTTCTGAGAAGCAATTGAGCTTCAGATGGGGCAACACCTAGTCTTAGATGCTGGCATATGGGCGTTTTTCTTTATTCTCTTTTCTACGTATTGGTGCTCAGAATGTCTAGGTTACTAATAAATTAAATTACTTTGTGAAGGGGTCTCTCCAACTTCGATCGCTGTTCAGTCCCCATACGTTGCACAAGTACAGCTGTTACGGGACAGGCTAGGAGAATATCCATTGGCTTATGGTGTTGAGGTTTCAACCATAGATAGCTTCCAGGGTAGGGAAGCAGATGCTGTTGTTATATCAATGGTAAGCTCTGTTCTGATGTCTTTCTGCTTTCATGAGGTTACAATGTCGTACAAGATTACACTGACCTACAAAGCAGATAGTGGATCAATTCTTCTTGTTATACTAAAATGTTTTCTTCGCCTCATTTCTTTCAGGTCAGATCAAACTCCTTGGGTGCAGTAGGTTTTCTTGGTGATAGTAGGCGCATGAATGTGGCAATTACGAGGGCAAGGTCACATGTCGCAGTGGTGTGCGATAGCTCTACTATTTGTAAAAATGCTTTCCTGGCCAGACTCCTCCTCCATATCCGGCAGCATGGTCAAGTCAGACATGTGGAACCCGGTTGCTTGGACGGGGATTCAGGCTTGGGCCTTATTAATCCACCATCCTTGCCATAGGTAAGCGATGACTTAGTTACGAAATGCAAATTGATGCATGTTCAAATAATGTAACATACTGCATGCCTGATAGCGGGTCTCCTGTAACTGTAAACGTTATGTACTGAGTATTCTATTGCGATTGAGTACAGCAAACTCAAATATTTGCCAACTTGCTTTCTATGAATGTTCGAATTAATTATTGATACCAAAATGGACAGTTTCAATGGACTATATTTTATTTTCTCTTTTCTTTATACAACAATATCGCTGTTCGATAATTTTGGTAGGGAGATTGTAGTGGGTTGAATAAAATTAAAGAAAATGCTGCAAAGTTCGTTGCTCTCAAACTCTTGACAATGTAAATAATTCACGTGCTCAAGACGTGTTCAAACGTTGTTCCCATTTGTTTGTTAAAAAGTAAGATATCGAATGAGAATTCCACTATTGTGTATCGTCCACAGGACATCGATTGATAGAGGTGTCATAATGCTGACAAATTTTGGTTCGTGGCGACTCAAATTAGAATCAGCACTCATTCTCTTATTCTCTTTTGTTACCAGAAGTGGAGACTTGGGGTGCACACACTCGGAGCAGTTGGACAAAGAGCGATATAATGCAAATCTTTTAAATAGCAAAACACTCCTTCATTTTTTTCCTCTAGTATTTTTGTACTGATCCGAAGTACAATGTACATATAGCACAAGACATTGCAAGTTTCACTTGAAGACAATTGTGATAGAGACAACGGTTTACACTTAACTCTTGCCTGCAACGGACCGAACCCAGCTTTCCTTTTATCTGTCATGTCCCATGCTTCTAGAAAGAATACTTTGAACATTGTCCAATCAAAATAAAAAAATATTTATTTTGCTGGGACAGTTCAAATATTATATACTCTTCCACTAGAGTAAGTCACTAAAACAGCAAAGCGAAAATAGGAAAATATTCTACATCTGTTATATATATTCTAAGTGGGATTACTAAAGAGGACTGAAAGGAATTCTAGCAAAGACTCTTGCTGCACTTTGCCTCTCATGATAATGCATCGTTCCAACAGTGGGAAGTTTGGAAAAGAAAACAACTGAACTCCTAATTTCTATTAGAAGGTTATAGACTTATAGGGATCAATTATTCTACTCCTGACAAGTTGAGATGCTGAAGCCAGTCTGCTTGATACCATTTGAGATCGTTCAGCAGCATATTGGGCATGATTTCCATTATTGTTGTCTGAACCCGGACAGCAATTCAGAGTTATATGGACAACCTTGTAGTGACGAATCAGGTAACCACATGGAGAAGGGGCATATTGAGAATAAGGAACTGACGTCGCACGGGGCAAGGAGGGCCGTCTGTACGATGCCCAACCACTGGGATGCTGAGTCGGACTACTCCATTGATCACTACTACTCTACCAGTTGCAGAGGAGACTGCTTAGTTGTTGCCAGAAAACATCCATTTCTGGATCGATGTATGTAGAGAATATCCTCGGCAAGTTGAACATTTACAGTAATAATACTATGAAATATTCAATGAGAGGTTAAAGATGGTCAGACAATGTATTCAGTGGAAACTCCAAACTTAGCTTTATGCTGCTGCTGTATGTTACTGGAACGAGAAAATCCTATCACATCAACTACATCACGTATATACAGAAATATTTGCACAATCAAGCAACTACATAGAAGACATTAGCATTGTAGATAAACATAACAACAAGAAAGCGAGTGGGTGCCATTTCCACTTGAAAAAAATAAGACCTCAAACTTCTGCTTATTGTGACATATGACTGTCGATTGTTTCTAGAGTTTAAGTCTTGTTTCAATGAAAAATATTTTGCACTTAAAATCAAATACTATCCGAGTTGTGAAATTGGACAACATTGACGATCCGTGAATACTTCTTCTAGATATTTTCGTGCACTTTTGGTATTGCATCTTAACCACAGGAGCAGTTAAGATGTTCTCTCGCCTCTCAGTATCATAGGGGTGATAAATTACTTGTGACATGAGCCAATTAAGACATGCATACAAACCTGGTGACATAGTTTCTTGCACAAAACAATGTCTGTATCTTATGGGAAATGCTATCTATAGATCCCATATATTTATAACGGGAAAACATCTCTTCTTGTTTTGCCTACTTTTCTGAAAATGAATTTCTATATTAACAGATCGTGTGTTTCATGAACCGGACCCAGGTTATCTTGCATATCTTATTTGTAAATGAGAAAATCGTTTAGAAAAAGAAGTTATTGGTTATAAAAATCAATACAAAATTTGATGTCAATTAATGCTATTTCTGAGATGGTATTTTACAGTTTATTGGTTCAAGAAAACTAATTAGTGTATTTATCGACTTATCACGCATGTACCTAGTATAAATTAAATCAGGAAAAAAAATAGAAGAACTAAACTGGCATGAAATACGAGACATTAGTTTTGTAGGAAATTCCAAACTTGTCCTTCTGAGTTTCATTATATTATTTTATAGATAGTTTTGCCATTTTAGTTCAAATCATTGTTTGCTGACTAAGACATGCAGTTTTATTCCCTAAAAAAAAGACATGCAGTTTTGTTGTCTACTAGTAGATAATATTTTAGAGAAATCCTGCATCAACCTTTTTATTACAGTAACATATGCCATCGAAACAACAGCTTGAAAAATTTGCAATCTTATCAAAATTGTTCCATTCCAGCACGGGCCATGTGGTGTTGACTAGGTTACCAGCAGGGCATGTGAAAAAATTCAAGCTAACACACGTGGCCTGAGGGTGGGAACGCAGCTTTTTACATGATAACCCCCGTTAACTGTATAAATCTCCTGCTTTTTGGTCTATCTTTGTCAAATGATCGATGAGTTCATCAATGGAAGTACTACCCACCCGCAATATTGTACGCAGTGAACTGTCTGTATGGATCTCCATGTGATCGATTTGCTTAACCGTATTAGGCAATTTCGGAAAACAAAACCGTTCATTTAATTAGTAAGTGAAGAGCAAAATGAGAATGAGTTTGTTTCTTTGGAAGAACCACAACCCCACCCGGTCAGGTCTGCCCTCGCGGCAGACAAGATACTTTGGTGGCCAAAGTCAGGGTCATGTGGGCTTGATTGTCCCAGTTTACTTGGTTTTGATCCAATAAACCTCATCACGAAAGTGTTTGAGCATTTTCGTGTTCCATGACTAATCACACCCCATGCAAGATCTTCATGTATAATTTATGACAAATACGGTGCTTCTGAATATTTTGTGTACACATTTTTTTGTGCTTGACAGATGATCAGGCGCACAAAAAAAATTGTGAAATTTTGAAATACATCAAATAAAATTGTCATCGGATGATACTGTTTGCTTTGTAAGAGATGCAATATTTAAAACCTTTGAAAGTAACAGGAAAAAACGAGCTAAAACATACAAAAAACCAAATCAAGTGTTCTTTTCTGTTTGGTATATCCAATTTGTTGATCGTCTGAACATGTGCGTTATTCTTCACTATCTGCTGTGCTCCTTTTTTTAATTATTAGGTGAAAGGAAAAAAAATACTGTAGTAATTTGAAATACCTGGCTGTCTCTTGAACCCTTTTCCGGCCTTGATATCATCAGCAGTATAAAAACAACATACTAATTTACTGGCATGATGCTTAGGAGTACAATTGCAGACAAATGGCAATTTTTTTTTCTGAATCATAAACTAGAACAAATACCTACACTTGAGAAGACAGTGAACTCAACACACAGAGATTCCAACGCTGCTCCTATAAATAGCAATCCAGAGAAACAGAACAGCAGAATTTCATAGAAAAAGAGAGCCCCACCTCCTTGGAATTTTTTTTTAAATAATAGTATTTTAATGATTAATCGCAGTTATGGGGTTCGATTAGGAAAAATAGCAGAAATGGGTGCCTGTCGGTCACCCAATTACCGACAGGGGGGCTATCGGTCACTGGATGACCGATATGTGTCGTGGCAGATGACGTGGCGGAGGTGACGACGCCTATCGGTCAGCGAAATACCGATAAGGCCTATCGGCCCGATACCCAGGCCCGACAGGGACCTGTCGGTCATGGGCCGCCCGACAGGTACCTGTCGGTCATGGGGCAACCGACAGGTAGCTGTCGGTCATGGGCCGCCCGACAGGTACCTGTCGGTCATGGGCCACCCGACAGGTTCGTTTTGGTTTTTTCCCAGCCCTCCCTGCTACAAAACCTCTCTACCTTCTCTTTTTTCGGAGCACTCTTCTTCCACTCTTCAACAACACCCTCCATGGCAGGACCACCACAAACCATCGAGAGAGCACTGGAAGCAATCTGGTGTGTAGTGCGTGAACACCGAGATGATCCTTTTAGGGAGAACAATCTCGAACAAGCTGTCTTGATGTTAAACGCAACAATAGCGCCGCAACATCTCACCACAGATGACCTTAGGGCCCTCTTAGAAGATCAAAGGCATTTGTATCATAGGGTTTGCGAGCTGGCAAACCACCCTTCAGTGTTAGGTTTCTCTAGCACTAGATTCAAGATAATGATGCTCCCCGATAAATATGCCTCCCACATTCAGGTACACTATAATTTATTTTTTTTATTTTTATGTTATCGATTTATATGTCGATGCTAATTCGACTGCATATCTTATGTTAGGCATTTCCGGAAGACAAAGAATTGATCGACAACCCTATCCCAAACTTTTTCTATCTATTTATGTTCTTCGGTGGAGGTTGCATGCCAGGTTCACGTAGAAGGCGACATACCTCATCCAACCGTAGTGTTTCGGAGGCATCCAACACAGGAACATCCCGTCGAAGAAACACTGCAAGCAGACGCGCTCCACCAACGCGCGTGCAACCAAACGCCAACGACGATGAAGACGACGATTTCATGCCCATGCCACCCTCAAGACCTCCGCCTCCACCCGAAGACCCTGACGACGAGGCATTTAGTGAATCTATTTTGCGAGAACGACCCTCCAATAGCGACTTCTCAGCGCCACCTCGCCCACAGCCATCATCCAACCCCTACAGTATGGACATTAACTTCAGTAATATGCAACGGCGGTGGGATCGAAGATCGTAAGATTAGGTGGCAAAAAATGAGTTGCATGTATTTATCATATGTACCAAATTTTAATTTCGTTTCCTATGTTGTGCATTGTGTTGACTGTATCCTATGTACTGTAATATGCATTGTGTTGACTGTATCCTATGTACCAAATGTTATCATATGTACCCCTACTGCTTGGAAAAGCTGTTCGTGCAGAATGATGAAAAATACATTGGATGCTCTGCCCGTCTGGTAGTTTGGCAGTGATGCAGTGGAGGCAGTGATGCAGTGGAGGCAGTGATGCAGTGGAGGCAGTGATTCAGAGCATCCTGAATTGTGGGCCAATGCATCAGGTCTGATGCATTGAGGCAGGCACATTACATAAAAATGATGAAAACAAAAGAACCCGGATTTAAAATTCATAGTAACATGCAACATAACGACCAACATACATAACGACGAGGGAATGACATATTCGGTGCACATAATTGCTGATAGGCAACATGAAAATTAAAGGACTAATCGACGCCTAGGACTAATCTACTGAGTGGAACGGGGATATTTCCCCTTTCTGAAGGCATCAGGACCTGCTGCCCTAGCGCGGCGAGCTCTCTCGCGCATCCTCTCCCTTTCGGCCTCACGGGCCTCATGAGCAAGGCGTTCTTCCTCTTGTTTGCGCCTTCGTTCCGCCTCCTCTCTTAGCTTGCGTTCCGCTTCGTAGTTGCGTCGACGTTCTTCCTCCTCCTGGCTCCTCTTCCTGCGTTCCTCCTTTCTCCTTTCCTCATCTTCCATATCAAACCAACGCCTTCTTGCACTTTCCGCGACCTCGTTGACATGGGCTATATCCTCTGGTGTCTGCTCAGTGTCAACATACTCGATGAACTCACACAGAGGTGGTGGGGACTGCAATGTTATGAACGTATTAGTGAGTAAGAATCAATGGTGAAAGCAAAGAATGAAGAAGTACAAGTAGTGACCCTTGGCCTCGTAGCGGAAGAGTAAAGACGTTGAGAAGGGTCATATTGGTAGTTCTTGCACATCCAAAGTCTTTTGCCGTAGTCATCACCGAGAACGAGTGACTTCACTAGCCTGCATGGTGTGCCACAGAGGCACATAGGAGCGATGAAGCCTTCTCCGAGACGTAAGGTCTGTTTGTTGTGGGGTGGGTCATTGGGGAACTCCATAACTATGGAAGAAATTGCGGTGTTGGTTAGATTGCGAGGTGGCTGAGATTAATGGACAGACCATGTGTGCATTTTATAGGCATAAGGAACGTGGTCTATAGACGAAGACTAGAAAGAAAAGAAGAGGAGATCTCATCGGATGCTCTGCAAAAGTCTCTCCGGAACAAATAATGGCAGCCTCCGGGAATCAATCATCTCTTGTCCAGCTTTTTCATAAATCCGACAGCATCCAATGGGCCAAAGCATCTCTGCATCGCCTGCCTGCCACAAACACAATTATTGAAGGCAGGACATGCCCACTTTAATAGTGACAATGACACATCACGCAGAGCATCCTATGCATTGGATACCTGCATTAATTAGGCTCCCCCTAGGGTTACATTCAACTTCTATATAAACAGCATTCGTGTGTCGTCACGTCACTAACTTTAGCGCCGAAAGCTGCTCACTCATGTTACCCTCATGCAGCACTTGTCTTTATAAAGACCTCGGGTAGAGATCGGGGACGGCATCTCAGAAATGGCAAACAACACACATCCAAGAGTGCCTAACCCTGAATGGAAGGATCGTCCATTGTGTGACTGTGGAGAAACCGCGAAGCTTTTTACCTATGGGGGTAGTAGGTTCTTCCATTGCCCAGTTGAGACCCCTGGCGCGGAGGTATGTATGTGCCATATTTATGTTAATATGTTGTAAATTAGATTAGATTACTTACACGGTATTTCTAAGTGTAGTGTGAGTTTGAAGAATGGATTGACAACCTGCCACCCTCTAGAAACGAAGGATACATCACTATCGAGGAAAGCAATGAAGATTACAATAGGCTGAAGGATGAGTTCGAAAGAATACAGAGGGCTCTTATCACTGTACCGATGCAACTGCCTGAACGCGAAATAGGAATTAAATTACGGGATGATCAAGTAGCGAGGCGATACATTAACCGTATACGGGCGAGCGAAGAAAGAGCCCGCAACGAAGGAAGCAAGAGTTCAGGGTCAAAATAAATAATTAGTACCAATTATGAACTGCTCATGAAATTTCTTTGTTTTAATAACTCTATGTATGTGTCAAATTTCCATGTTCTAATATTTCCATGTTGTATTATTTCTTCAATTTAGAGTCACGCCACGCAGAAGTTGCCCGTGAATCGATGTGTCGCCATGCAGAAACAATAATTGTGAGTCGTCACGTCACTAAATGTTGTCTAGTCATGTCGCAGGTGTCTAGTCATGTCACGGTCCAAAATTTCATAAAAAAAGTAGTTGATAACGAAAGAAATATAACAAGTCCATGATCTGAGAGTCATACAAATAACTGTAAGTAATACACATAAACATATCCATGATCTCTAAGTCATCCTCCACGCCTACGCTTGCTGGGCTCGCCTTCGGCCCTCTTGCCCTGGCCCTTTCTCCCTCGTGGCCGAATCTGATCGGTGGGGTACGTGAGGTGGTCTGGTGGGCGACTCACCCTGGGAGCCTCTAGTGGTGTCGAGGGAAACTGCTGGGTGGGCTGTGTCGCTGGAGGAGCCTCTGGCATCTGAGAGTAACCATGGACCTCTGGGTGTCCATAAGAAGACCCATGCCCAAAGCTCCCAGAAGCAGAGTGCAAGGAGTAGTCAGGCGCGACGAACTGTGCTGCTGGGCCTGTAAAACAACAATGTAAGATTATAATAACATATGGTTAGAAATAAAAAAATGACATGTTATTATACCAGTGGTCCATCCAGGAGTAGGCATGAAAGGGGGGGCTGCAGGTAGCCCCGACGACGAGTCCCCGGCGTGGAAACGAGACGAACTGGGTGCACTAACAGGTGTAGAGAGAGGTGGGGACCTCTGTCGTGGCCTCGGCTGCACATCTGTGGTGCTGGTACAGGAAGCGCACCGTAGAGCATCCCTACATCGCCGCGCAAGACGGAGTAGTGCTGTCCCCAAGTCACGTGACTCGGCTCGTGGAGGGTTGTTGTAGCATTGCGACCCCAAAACCTGTAGCTCCGCAGCGACCTCCTGGAACGTGTCAGTCTGCAAAAACAATAATATAACATTAATAATTAAAGTGAAGGAATAAAGCGAAACAATAATATAACAGTAATAATATAAATATGTTACCATCAAGTGAAAGGCCTGAGTCGGCTGAGTGGCGAAGGTGTCTGTAATTTCTGGCTCGTGGACTACAGGTGGGCCAGCCGCAGCCAACAACCGCACACGCGTCGCACTGTGGAACCACCTAAGGTACGCCCCGTAAGTCAACGGGTCGAACGCGCCCTGTGGAATGTGCACATCTGTCGCTGCACCAACCCACTGCTGTATCCACGACTCCATCTTTGTAGCCCACGTAGTGTCGTAAGCAAGACCCTGACCTTTCCTGTTGTACCTGCAATGAAGATATTGTCAGAACGTCAATATTTAGATAACTTGATGAATACATTAATTAGGCAATGTTGCACTTACGTGTGGCTGTGATCTAGCTGCAGTCTAGGAACAGGGAAGTCCTGAAAGTATCCGAACTGACGAAAGACTCGATGCACAGCGTATGGCTCGACACAGATGTCGAAGACCAAGCGACGCCTCGTAAGCCAGAAAGCTGCGTCACGCGTGCACAAGGCAGAGAGTCCACGTGGTGCACGGCTCGCGACCTCCTCGTCGGTGTACGGCGTCCACCTGACCCGGTCCACCATAAGCTGGTCGAAATCAGCAACGAACTGTGGGTACGCCCTACGTACAGTCCCTGTAGCCCAACTCGGCTGCAAGAATCGAAACAATGATCAAGTTAGTAGCGAAAATAAAATGAAAACTTTAATACACAACAAATGTTAACTACTTACATCGCGCTTGCACCAAATCGAACCCATAGTAGGTCCACCGAGAGGATCGTACTCTCCAAAATCGTCGACCTCGTACATGTCATCCTCGTATCCGTCGTACGAGCTCAGCTTCGGTCGCCCGATGTCCACACGCTCGAACGACCACAACATCAGAAACAAAGGGCACCCTGTCAACGAACCCGCACTGCTCGTCCGCCTGCACGCCTCGCACAACGCCCTGTACGTCGCGGCTAACACAGCTGAGCCCCAACTGTACTGTGGCATCTCTGAAGGATCTGTGTCTGCTATCTGCCGTGCAATCTGGATCAAGCGCTTATCTACCGAGTCCTGGTGCGTACTAGTGAACATGACCCACCCAAACAACCAGAGCAGGTACGCCTCGAGGTGCCTACGAACCCTCCAGTCCTCTGAGTCAACGGTCAACCTCTCAGCACGAAACTGCTCAAGCCACATCTTCGTCGGACCGTGCTTATCGGTAAAACCAAACTGCTGGTGCTCCTCATCTGCGGGGAGCACACCTGCAAACCTCTCCAAGATATCCGCCATCCACCCCGGCTGCACAACAGGAGGAACCACTGCAGCTCCGGCTATAGGAAGCCCAAGTAGCATGGAGACGTCCTGTAGTGTCGGCGCCATCTCACCAACGGTGAGGTGGAACGTGTGTGTCTCAGGCCTCCACCGATCCACCCACGCTGTCAAGAGTGCACGGTCTACTGGAAAACGAGGGGTCCTGCGGCCCCTCGGGTCCAACAACTGGGCAAGAGGTAGCAACCCTGCCGCACGTAACCTGTCATTCGAGCGTTAGAGCATTAAATTTAGGAAAAAACACAATATGAAGAAATAGACAATTATTGAAAATTACAATTGACATATGCGTACCTCGGCGTCCAACGTGGATCCACACTCCAGAAGTCGTCAAAAGTCCTAAGTCTCAGTGTGTCGTGAAGCTCCCCAGAAGGCGAGCGTGATCGATGCTTAGCATCGATCACTGGATCGATCAACTCCAGGTTAGCCATCTACCTATGAAACATGTAATTGTGCACAAAAGCATTAACATATAAATAGAAAAATAAATAACCAAACATTTCTTAAAACATTACAATACGTAGTGTTCCAAATAATTATTACACACATTGTTTGATAGCGTAGGCATACGGAATTGGAAGACATAGTTGTACACACATGATGAATACAGGTACAAAGAAACAAACATAAATAGATTAGACTTCATGAAATTAAGTCGATGGGCCAGCTTCTTGGTTCTGCTTCCTTGGCTTCCGCATAGGAACACGCCTGAACTCCACGTTGTCGGGCCCCTTCTCCACCGGGTATCGGGTACAATCTTTCCTTAGATGATCTCCACCACATGCCAAGCACTCCTTTGTACGACGTTTGACATTCGCTTCATCCATATCATTCTTTATACGCCTAACCTTTCTGCGACCTTTTGCTGTCACCTTTTTTTCAGGATCTGGAACCCAAATACGTTCACCCTCTGGTGGCTTTGTGAAATCGGCCACAGCCCGCCATCCCAGTAGCTCGCCCTGCCATGTAGCCATCACAGCTTCCTTCAGGTAGTACGGTGAGACAAAGTGGTGAGGATTAATCTTTGCCTTCGCACATGCAGTGAATACATGTGAGCAGGGCAAATGCATTAGCTTTGGCTTATTGCAACTGCACTCGCATTTGTTCAACTCTGGCCACAATGTGCACTCCATCGTAACTTCGGATCGACCAATCCCAAGTCCGCTCTTACCCCGCAACAACACTTCAAAGACGAAATCCCTATTACCTGTTCTCCTAACCATGTGCATCTGCCCCTTCGCACTCTTTTCTTCGATGTACTCAGTGATCTTAGCACTAAACACCACTTGTGGGTTGGCAACACGCAAAACTGTTTTTGCATAGCGATCTTGCAGGTATGTTTGAATTCCACGAGTTATACACTCTACAATCCCCACTAAAGGCAAGCACCGACTCCCTTTCAATGCCCAATTATAAACTTCTGCCCCATTTGTGGTCATAATGTCATAGCGTGATCCATCCGTATCTGCAATCAATGCCCATTTCTCCATCGGCTCATCCTTTATCCAATCCGAGAAGCAGTTCACCCTTCGTCCACCCCTCCTGCGCCTAATTTTGTCGTGCGGTTCATTGGGCAAAGGATCTAACCCCTTCGGCTCCTCATCACGTGGCATAGGAGGCTTTTTTTTAACATCGTCCATGTAGTTGCCAGTGAGCTTGTCCAGCTCGCCCCATAATGTGTCAAATTTGCTCCTTCGGTTCTGTTTGCACAACTTCTTAAACATATCCATAAGTCGCTTGCTCTTAAACTGCCTGTAGAAGTTTGCCCCCAGATGCCTCATGCACCATCGACTATGCAGGTCGGGCCAAAATTCTTGATCATTATAGTCTGTCTGCAGCGTTTCAATTGCTGACAGTAATCCCGCATGGCGATCATGTAAGATGCAGACATTGGGTCTCTGCATAACAACCGCTCGCTTCAACCACCTCAAAAACCACAACCAACTCTCTGTATTCTCACTCTCCACAATTGCGAAAGCAATTGGCACAAGCTGATTCTCCCCATCCACTCCAATAGCTGTGAGGATCTGCCCCTTGTACTTCCCAGTTAAGAAAGTGCCGTCCACAGCAATAACAGGTCGGCAATGCATGAATGCTTGTATCATACAACCAAATGACCAAAAAGCACGGCGTAGCACCCTGTCCCCATTTGTATTCTGAAACTCGTCCACTGCAACCACAGTACCTATATTCCTAGCTTGCATAAGCTCAAGCAGGCCAGGTAGGTTGTGGTACGAGTCCTCATATGTCCCGAACCTTCTTTCCAGGGCCTTTTGTTTCGCTCTCCATGCCATATCATAGCTTATCTCATAGCCAAGTCGATTCTCTATGGCAAGCATTATAGCAAAAGGAGACATACCAGTCTTCTGCACAATCTCAGGATACATGTACTCAGCTACAAATTGTGTAGTCATGTTCTTGTGTTTCAGAAGAGTCCTATCCAATGAACACGAATGGCCTACCACGATAGACGCCACAAATGACGTCTCAGCTTTTGGCAGGTATCCGTGAACCCTCCATGTGCAACCCGGAGCCGTGCACTTGACGTCATACGTCCTCGGGTTTGAAATGACCACCGTGAACTCCTTCTTCTCAGAGAACGCCCACCTCTTTACGGCATGCTGAAAAGATATCTTATCAGGAAACATCTGCCCCTGCGGACCTCTATAGCATCATACTCCCAACATGAATTGTGACCATCATTAACAGCTAAGTT